>CM072523.1:25265961-25515961 GCA_036898135.1 Oncomelania hupensis | reverse complement strand
TAGGAGTTGTTGTTGTTGTTGTTGTTGTTGTTGTTGTTGCTTTTGTGGTAGTTCCCGCATACATGACGTATAAACAAACTGCTGAGGAAATATTATTCACATTGTTAGCTAATTCATTGAAATGTTCGAATTGAAAAAAGTGGGTGTCTTTTTTTTTGTTAGGCTTGGTCGCACAATGTCTTTGATAGAATTTAGAAAGATCTAGCGTGTATCCTTCCCTATCCTTCATTGTGAGCGTTATAATAAACATCTGGATCTTAGCTTCTGTGATATTCTTACATGTCATATTAAGGAGACCATGACCATGATCAATTGTAGCCGGCGCGCCGTCAGTGAGCAACACACACACATTTTGGACTTCTGGACGATCACCCCTGTTAACTACGAATATTTCCTCTATTACCTTTAGCAGCCCTTTTTCTGACCATATATCCCCCCAACCGCCATATTGGTGTGGTGGGGTAAGTTCGTAAGATATGGACATTACTGCTTTTACAAGTCCCTCTTCGTCAGTAGTATAATTATCGAAATGAATCATGCTTTTTGCCTCATCCCCAAACACAACAACGGCAAATCGTGCCAGGCCTCTCGCAACGTTAGCACGTTTAACAAAGCTGATTACAAATTGTTTTTCTTTCTCAAAGTTGTTTGCCTTCACCTCAGATGATGCGCTTAACACAAATACAATGTCCATGTTTGAATTCTGAAGACAGCTTTCTTCTGCTAACGCTGGTTGTTGGTAAAACCCAATTAAGCAAGCAATAATCAAAGCCCTGAGCATGACTGAGCAAAGAACAAAGTACCCGAAAACACTCACGGTCTAGAAATATCAGCGGCAACTTCTTTTGATAGTATCAGATAAACTTCAAGTTTTTGGGGCCCTTGCAGGAAGTACGTAATAACTGAGCTTTAGATTTACGTCATCGCTCCCACTGACATGACGTATAATACATTATGAACAGAAACACGGAAGTAAATAAAATGCGGGTTAAAGATTGGTGAATAGTAGGGAAGGGGTGGGGGGATAAGGGAGCGGCGTTCTACCACGATCATGGTTTCTTCATTGGGCATTGCCTAGTCTCATGGTATATAAAGCTATCATATTCGTATAAAATTGTACGATCTTCTCCCCTAAACGCCATGTGTCCGGGGACGTTAATCTACGCAAGAAAGAAGAAGATTTGTACGATATCAAATTCCGCGGCATAATTTTATGCTCAAGTATAGTGGATCCTCGAAAGCACAATGGTAGATACATGATACTGTACGTTATTTACCGCTTTGCTATCGACGATCCACTCTCAACGTGTAGTATCCATGTGACCATGCCGTACGTGTAAGGGTTGTTGTTTGTAGATTATAGTCACACGACACTTTCGCATATTGGTGACTACTGGACCGATTTATACTGACACCAGCGGGCCAGTTGTTGGTAAAGGGGAAAATAATATGATCACACGTTGACCAATCCGGGATTCGAACCAGCGACCTTTCGGTTACTAGCAAGACGCTCTTACCAACTGAGCTACCCGGCCCCACGTGTAAGGGTAGTTAGGCAGTGATCTTATAAGCCTGCCACATCACACGCAGGCGCCCGACAAAACAGCGTCCTTTCTGTAGAACGCGTGTCCCTCTCGGTGATATCGACAACTGTTTCTCATCATATGTGGGTGTAGGTGTGGGTGTGTTCATACCAAAGAGCTTATTACGGACAGAGGGGGAACTTCCATTATGTCCTATACAAAAATGCGAGACGCTCTCACGGATTATTTCCATTTGCTCGGGCTGGCTATAAAAAATATTTCATCATCTGCTATATGAATGATCTGTGCGTGGTAACTTATTGAGCCTATGCCATTGCAAAAGAACATTTTTATGGCAACGTTTGCAAAAACCAAACTTTTAACCATCTGCAGCCGGATGCACAACACGTTTCTAAACTAGAAAGGTTTTAGCCCTAAAACAGTTCTAGTTAAAACTGTTCTATAGAAATAAGTTAAAAGCAATGCACGACGCGCTTCTAAAAATATTTAGAACAGTTTTAACTAGAACAGTTTTAGGGCAAGTTAAAATTGATTTAGCGAAGCTAAAACTGACGTCACGCATACATGTCATGACAACCATCCCACAATTCGTCATTCTTCATGGCTGCGCCCAACAAACTGATAGGAAAATGAATTTTACTTTTAGCCATGGTGAAGAAGTGGCCTTGTTTGAGGCCTATATTGCAAAAAAAAAGACTTATTGCAAGGAAAAAATAAATGCTGGCTTGGCAGGAGGTGGCGACGGCTGTCAGTTCCAAAGGATTTGCGAATCGCACTATTGAGGAGTTCAAATCAAAGGTAAATTTATGCTTTGTTTATGAAGGATGTAGATTATACTTTAGGCTGGTCTATTGTTTAAATGCCCTTTAAACAATTAGATCTAATTGAATAATAATAACTAGTACTATAATAAATTGAAAAGAAATAATAAAAATAAGGTTATAAAGACGAAAGGTAGGTACTAGCCTGGTGCCACTGAAATTTCTCAAAACCACTACTCGATAAGCCCACAGCAAAGATTAAAATGCGCGTTCTGCATGTGTATTTCTTTGTATCAGTGTCATTTATTATCGAACAGCTGCTTTCACGTGTAGCTGTGATCCATATAGGTTGCAAAGTTAGGTAAATAGCCGCTTGGTTAACAAC
The DNA here is from genome assembly GCA_036898135.1 of Oncomelania hupensis. NCBI lineage: Eukaryota > Metazoa > Mollusca > Gastropoda > Littorinimorpha > Pomatiopsidae > Oncomelania > Oncomelania hupensis. The sequence goes on along the minus strand of CM072523.1, from coordinate 25,513,271 downwards.
ATCTAGGCAGGCCTATGCAGATCTGAGTCTAGCCGTGGTTGATGTAAATTCACTCATGATGTTGCATTGTCTGGGCAATCTTTTGTTTTTATTTTTCTTAAATGTTCAAATAATACATTGTACGACATGCAGCCTTTTCCCCATGGTTTAAAATTATTGTTACAGTGGCAACGATTGTCAAGAGAAGCAAAAATAGCCTTGAGAATAAAAAAAAAATATCCACAAACTGGCGGAGGCCCTCAGGAACCGGAGCCTTGGTTTGTTCCACTGGTATTGGACATATTAGGGGAGGACACTGCCTTAGTGGACGGCATTGGAGAAGGAAGGAGGACACTGGTGACACTGGTATGTAAATGCTACCACATTTTAATTGATATATTAATTTATAAATCAAACAGTGATGATTCTGCTGATTGTAATAATCTCAAAGTTAGAAAATTGTAGTCTCCTGTGAGCATTGTGGTGTCAGTGAAAGTATATATATATATTTCTCTCTCTCTCTCTCTCTCTCTCTCTCTCTCTCTCTCTCTCTCTCTCTCTCTCTCAATAGATAGATAGATAGGTAGATAGATAGATAGATATGGTCGTCCGTCATTGCTTTTTTAAATATGTAGCCTTTTGTTTATTTAGACTCGCTGACAATCTCCGAGGATGACACAAAAGAAAGTGAGAATAATATTAATCAATGCAGTGTTTTAACTCTGAAATTTGTGTTCTGTACAATAAATCAAACATTCAGCCTGACCTTACGGAACATTAGCATTATAAGTTTGTACTGATGTACAGAGTATACTTGTGTGATAAGATTTCTAAGCTGCACGGTGTGTCCGCGTTGTCTAAATGTCCTTTTTTAACACTTTTTTTTTGTTTTTTTCCGGATTGTTTCAGATGCTGAGGTTTCAGGCTTTACTGTGACTTTGGATGATTCATGTAAAGGTACACTAAAGTCTTGTATTCATTAATGTGATTAATTCATCCCTTGCCCAGCAAAAGGAATGACACAACAGACACAGTCAATGAGTCATGAAAGGTCAAGGTCATCCCAGCCTCACTGTTTTTTTGGCATAATACAACTTTTGCTGTAGTTTATTTGATAGTACATGGGTGTACATGGAACAGGATGTCAAGGTCATCTCAAGGTCAAGAGATTGAAATTCCACTGTTTCATGTTGCCACTGTTTCATGTTGTATTTTCTGGGCACTCATTTTCATGTTAAATATTTCAAGTTCCACAAGGAGCATGTGAGTCATATGGGCTTTGCCCTTCTATTTTATTGTTATCTTTGATTTTTGGAGGCGCTGGGAGTTGCGCATAGGTGATAACAGTTGCTTTGTGCTTGTGACAGTGTTGATCTTCCAACAGTCGCCAGCTTCGCATTCCCCGTATCAAAACAAAAACTTCTGCTTCTCGGGCCCTACAGTTTGAAATCTCTGCCATTAACTCTGCGCTCTGCAGAATCGTCTCTTTTCGCTATGGACTGAAAACACATATTTGAAATAATGTCTTTCCTTAAATCTCAAGCCTGAACTAGGCTATCCTTCATATTTACAACCAGTAACAGCCGCCAAGTGTGTGCGTGTGCGTGCGTATGTTGTGTGTATGTAATGTAATGTATAAATATAGGCCTTTATATATATATATTCAACAATTTATTTAAACATATTTGAATAATGAATTGAATTACAAAAATATACAATATAATAAAACATGAGTCTTTGTTTGTTTACACAGTTATTAATTTAACACTCTTTTCTGTCAATTTACAGTGATGATGATGCCAACTTAAAGGTGGTGGAGACCTATGTGGGTGAGGACTGCATCCTCTTCGCTCAGCCTAGGACTTCAACGACGCGACCAGCTTCAGTACCGGTGACAGTGGCCCTCGATGCTGGAAATTGCAGTTCTGATTCGGCAAGATCTGCCGCTGCAACCACCAGCATGACAGCAGAAACACCTGCAAAAACCACGAGGAAAACTTCAGTCACCAGTTCCTTTCCAGAATCTGCAACCAAGGCTACTGCTAGCTCACCTATCAATGAACAATACAACCAGTACTTGCAAGAATATATCAAATTAAAGGAACTTGAGCAAGAACTGGTTTCATTGAAGATTGAGTGTATGAAAAAGAAACTGAGCACTGAGTGAAGGCCGTTTGGCCTTGTCTTGTTTAGCATATAACAATAAACAATTTTGTTTCTTGCACAAAAATATTATAAGGTAAAAAAAAGAAAGAGAAATAACGTCACATAAGATATATTGATATGTCATTGAATAAGTGAATGCGTAATTGAAATAAATGCTATCACAAACTTTACTTAAAATAAATATTATTATTATTATTAACTAAATCAGTAAATGTAAATGACTAAACAAATGGGACTTTGCTAGCAGTGTTAAACTGTAAGCGTTGGACACATTTCCCTACACTGGCTCTGAGAAGAAAGTGCATCCTTAGGATTGTAATGTTATGTTCAGCCATCAAACATTACAATGCAAATAAGTGTATTTGTTTTATTTTATTTTATTAAAAATATTTTGTAAATTTATGTTCTACACGTGTCCATGTATATTTGATCTGGTCAGTCCTAACTTGTTTTGAAAATTTCCAAGCGTTGAACACGCAATGGAGCAAGTGCTCCCCTTATCGCTGTTGTGTTTTCGGACAATATTGTAATTAAAACAAAATGAAAATTGAACTGTGTTTTTCAGTGTGTGAAATTTGTAATAACTAGATGATGCATGACCTTTTTTTTTCCTAACATTCATGTATAAAAAGAACTATTTGATGCTGCATGTTGTCTTTTGCACAGGGCATAGTAAGTGTGCATTACCACTGCAAAGAATGTTTATAAATGCTCTTGGATTATTTTAACAAATTCAAAATAATACATTTGTAGTTTAACACAAAGACGAACATTACTCACTTCAGTGCATACCAAACACGGTCTGAATAACATGCTGCCTCTTAGCCCTTGATGTCAGTGATGGTGGAATGTTGCACTGATTCCAACGGTCATCTTTACCATCATTGTCATCCTCCTCCTCCTCAACTTCAGGCGTGACAAAAGCCATGGCTATATTGTGCAGGACGAGGCAAGCGGAGATGATGCTGCATGCACGAGAAGGACTGTACTGGGTTTGGGTTCGCAGAAAATAGAACCTGTGTTTGATGACTACTATGCAGCGTTCCACTGTAACCCTTGTCCTTACAAAGGCAGCTTGGTATCTGCAAGAAGATATAACACTAAATCAAAATAATGTACCTATCTTTCACTCTCTCTCTTTTACCCCCTATCTTACCCCCCTTTTCCCCTCACTGGTACATGTGTGTTCGACTGTTAATTCTGCATCTATACACATTAGGCTTATAATCTACATGAATTCTCACTGATAATCCTTGTCCTTACATAGGCAGAATTAGATCTGCAAAAACAAAAAACTATACAAAATTGTGTACCTCTTTCTCTCTCACCCTTTCTCTTTTGTTCTCCCCTTTCTCCCCCACCCTCCTCACTGGCGCCTATGTGTTCACCTGTAAAATCTATGTCTATATATATAGACAGGCCTATTTCTACATGAAATCTCACAAATAACCCTTGACCTAATAAAGGCAGCTTGGCACCTGCAAGAACATAAAACTAGATCAAAATAACGTATCCCTCCCCCCCCCCCCCCCCCCCCTCTCTCTCTCTCTCTCTCTCTCTCTCTCTCTCTCTCTCTCTCTCTCTCTCTCTCTCTCTCCACTGTGTTATTATACATTAAATCCCACACAATATTTTCTGCTTACCTTCTCAACGATGTCAGTAGCCAGTCTCGTAGTGGATAACCGTTGTCTCATAAAATAAATCCATCAAGAAGTGGTGGCTGCATTTCGAAGTCCCTCGATTACATTACATTATTATTGCTTTAGGTCCAGCGGACTCTTCCGAGCCAAATCAAGACCGAAGTCCCTCCAAACGCTGATTTGCTGCAGTATGCGGGAATCATGAACCGACCCATGGTACTTCACTACACAGTTCAGCAAACGTAGCTGTGCGTCACTGTATTCGTTCAAAGGATTCCATCTCTCTCCGTACAAACGATTTCTTCTCTTATTCAGTTCACGAAACCACTGATGAACGGGGGCTGCCATTTTGTTGTGACTTTTAGATCAGTTTTAGTGATTTTAAAACTGGTCCGATCACATCTAAAGTTAGAACTGTTTTAAGCATTAAAAACGACACTAAATCACTTGTGCATCCCATCTAAGAGTACTAGAAGCGTACTAGCTTAGAACGTTTCTAAAATCAGCTTTTTAAAACAGTTTTAGATTTAGAAGCGTGTTGTGCATCCGGCTGCTGATCATTATTAATAACATTCCGCTACTGCTGTCTTTTTTTCTTTTTTTTTTTGTTTATGTTTACTTATTGACATTTATTAGGTGCTTTTATGCTGCTTATGTGTGTATGTCATAGGTTCGTTTTCTGCCCTGGAATTTATTATTTTGTAATCAACGACAGATATTTTAAAATTAAAATATGCATGACAGACTGTTTCATTTATCCGAAACTGTGTAAATCCGTAATCGTGAGAGAGAGAGAGAGAGAGAGAGAGAGAGAGAGAGAGAGAGAGAGAGAGAGAGAGAGAGAGAGAGAGAGAGAGAGAGAGAGAGAGAGAGAGAGAGAGAGAGAGAGAGAGAGAGAGAGAGAGAGACTTTTTCAATCAGTTGGCACCCTTGGCAACAACAAATTACGTGGTGGGCTCCAAGTAGGACCTGTTGACTCTGTGAGTCTTTTAAATGACATTACCTCTGAAATCAGACATCTCACTGAAGTCGTTGCAAACTTAAAGAATAATATCGTGGCTTTGGAAGAGTCTGTTACTGAAATTCATGAGTCTCTGAAGAATCAGGGAAAAGATCAGACAAGGTGTGAGAGGGGGACCGATCGAGGTACACAGACCGATGTCTCTAGTTTTCTCACCTATGCTGACGCGGTGAGATCCACTCCTACATCATCAATGGGCCAAGGAAGCATGACAACCACCCCATCGATCTGTTCTACATCGCAAAAAGTCAACAAAGGTAAAAATCGGCCCGAAATGCAAAAAGAATCACGATGTGACGACATCCGTTCCAGAAGACATGACGTCAAACCAAAAAATGACACAGCAGGAAGCGATTTCCGGAAATCCAATCACAAAAGCAGACAATCGGATTCCAACACAGACAGCGGGCCCTTAGTCGCTATAATCAGCGACTCCATTCTAAACGGAGTTCAGAGCAAGCGGTTGGGGCGAACCTTCGGTTTTCGTGCTGTGGAAAAGAAGGCACATATGATCGACAAGCTGATTCCTGCGATGTCTGACTTAATGTCGGCACCCCTTGATGCGGCTGTATTTCACTGCGGAATCAATGGGGTACCTCCCGAATCAATGACCTGAAGAAGAAGGAGCCAAAGTCTGCTGCCACCTCACTGGTGTCATCAATCAAGGTACTCCGACATAACAAACCAGGCATGAAGATCGTCGTAAGCTGCGCCACTCCAACAAGGCAGCCCGAACTGGAAAAGAAGAGAGCGGCCTTCAACGCATTCCTGACTGCTGATCTGTTTGAAACAGAGAGAAAGGAAGAAGAGAGAGATCACTTAGCGATATCGCCTCTATGAGAAGTGATGTACGGTGGAGGAGTTACGTCCCTTCAACCTCACATGGGCTTGCTTTCGGTTCTTAGTCTCTTGTCTATATATGGGGTTTTTTAATTATATTTTTAAAAAATGTTTTAGACCGCGATTTTCACCTTTTGCTGTTGAAAATGTTTGAAATAAGGCTTTTCAAATTTGAGAAAAATTTTTTTTATGCACATCTGTTTATTTTTTCATGACTTGCTGCCTCTTGACCGTAAGGGTGTTATGAGCGCTTCCTAAACTGTAACCCGTGATATAGGTGGCTTTTGCATTGTTTTGTTGCTTGAAATAAACAGTATGTATAAGATAAATTGAGTTAAAATAAAAATAATAATAATATTTAAAAAAAAAACAACACTAGTCTAGAATATGTGTCATACATGCGTAATTTATTTTTTGTTCCGTATGGGGTTATACAGCATACGGATTGATTGGCGGTTTTAGTGTGTATAATTTGTGCGTGCGTGTGTGGGTGTGGGTGTGTGTGTGTGTGTGTGTGTGTGTGTGTGTGTGATATAGAAAGAGATGGAGATCGAAATATAAATAAAGATATTGACTAATTCGAAACGTAAATCTAGTTGTGAACACGGAAATTCATTTATTTACAAAAATATGCTTCAATTGATTTCAACATAATAATTAGGGTACGTAATAATTATACTCTCTCTCTCTCTCTCAGTCTTCTCTCTCTCTCTCTCTCTCTCTCTCTCTCTCTCTCTCTCTCTCTCTCTCTCTCTCTCTCTCTCTCGTATTTAAAAAAAGGTGAACAAGGCAACTTTCTGTGATCACAAATGAAACCATCCTGCAATCAACCCTATATATTTCATTCAAATTGACAATACATTCAGTGAGTCTTGTGACAAAATAAAAGGTTGGCATCTGTATTTTATAATAGAATATTCTGCCACAACCTCATTTAATTATAACAGGATACGAAGTTGAGGAATTACAGACACAGTTCGGTGGACAGCAAATAACAAACCGCTGAAATTTTGCTTTTCTCATACTGTCTTTACAATCTTTTTTTTTTTTTTTTTTTTTTTTTTTTTTTTTAAAGTAGCCTTGGAGTTAACAATTGCAGAGAACATGACAATAGTGAGCTAATTAGTGCGGCAAATCAAGTTAGGTTACTTAACAAACATCACATTAATCACGTTTATACCAAGACTTTGCAGTGCACCAGAATCGTTTTAAATCTAGATCTAGACAGAGGATGATACATGACAGCAAACGGCCAGAGGGCACCCCTTTTTAGTTCTACTGTGGCTTATTGACACTGGCAATGACAGTAGATTCCTTGGGCTAATCTAAACCGTTTCTTACACGAAACATCACCTTAGTTCCAATCCGTCTTGTATCATTGACAACCATTCATTGACAGGTCTTGGTCATCATAATTCATTCATATCATGATTCTTTTCTGTCAGAATAGATCTACAATTTCTTCAAGAACTTAACCGTTCTTCTTCCTTTGGGAAACGAAAAAAACTCTTCCCCTTGCATGCAGCCTTTAATCGTGCATTTGTGCAGTTCAAAGTTGCACAGTGGTCACCGTAACTGCTCCTGCGATTTTTTTTCCCCCTCTCCATCAGATCTTCGCTCTGTGAAGCAGGCCTTTTCACACATGTTACAATCAAGTCGCATAACTCTTGACGCGTCATCACACCAATGGCGTCACTGCGCGGTCTATATATTCCTGGTCTATGTTTGAAATGGACGATGTATCAGTGCACAGTGGTGAGTCACGACAACCTTCGCTTTAACAACTTGCGCGATGGTCTCCACCCTAAGCCTACAGGTAGCAGTGTTCTAGCCCGCAACCTTGGCCGCCACCTGAGTGACTTGCTGTGGTCCAAACCATGTTCAAGAAAGCCTCGCAGAAACGTCAACATGAACAACTGGTGGGGCAAGAACTGGATGTGGTACTAAACCAAGCTAGGCCACAGAAAAAGAACATAAATGAATAACAATTTGTGTATAGAATATCATTTGTAATGATACACATTTTTTAAACAAAACACAACAATGAAATGTACAAAACAAGCGAGATTATTTCAATGGAACTGCCGTTCTATTTCTACAAATTTGTTATATTTTAAAAATTTTATTGAACAGGAATATTTTTGCGTGTTGGCTCTACAGTCTTTGGATGTCCAGAAATTTAAAATACCTGAACTTGATAATTACTATTATCCACCTTTATTTAGCTGTAATAGAGAAAATAAGAAAATTCAGACTGCACTTTATATCAGATATGACTTATCATATTCATCTACTGATCCGTTTCCTGTTCCAAATGATACCGACAATGTATATGCAACTGGAGCATGCGTTAAGATAAATGATAGTTATATGATTAATGTTTTGTCTGTTTACTTCCCCAGTGGTCCTAAAACTGACAATTCTGATTGGATTAAGAATTTTGATTTTTCTAAAGGTAATTGGGCAATTTAAGGGGATTTTAATGCTCATTCACCATTATGGGAAACAGACTGTAAGACCACTACTTGTAACCGTTTTGTTGAAAATATTGTAGATTCTAAATTTGTTTTATTAAATAACGGTTACGGTAATATAACAAGAATACCTGACATTACATCACACAGACCAACAGCTATTGATTTGTCTCTAGTATCAGGTAATATCGCATTAAATTGCAATTGGGTTATTGAAGACGATTGCTTGGGCAGCGATCATTTACCAATATTTATTGATTTAAACGTGAACGTCATTGATAGTAAAGCAGACATTGATGATAAAATTCCTAAATTTTTATATAATTGTGCAAATTGGGAAACGTTTTACACCTACCTAAATACCAATCCTTGCTATGATATTATACAAGATGATGTAAACAACTTTTATGAGAAGTTTAGAAACATTGTTTTACAAGCAGCAGAACATTCCATTCCTAAAATTCAGTCTAAGAAGCCTCTCAAACGACATGCAAATTCATGGTGGAATGAAGACTGTAAAAATGCAGTAAAAAAGAAAAAAGAAAAATTTAAAAACTGGATTAAAAATAAATCTGGAGATAACTTTACAGAAATGAAACGAGCTAAAATTCAATGTAACAGAATTATTGCAAAAGCGAAGAAAGATCATTGGGTTGATTTTTGTGAAAAGGAGGTATCAGAGTCTAAAGATGTACATAAAGTTTGGAAAAAAGTAAAAGATATTAAAAATATGTATAGATCACAAGCATATCCTGTTAAGCTCGAAAATAATGATTTTCCTTCTTTAATAGATAAAGCCGAAGCTTTTGTTAACGTCTTCTCGAAGAACAGTCTAACAAATAATTTAAACGAAACTAATATAAAACATAGAGTTAATAGTGAAAATAAGGAAAGATATAAAGATCCATTGCCTGATAAAAAATTATATCTAAATAGTCCCATTACAATTGACGAAGTATCAGAAACATTAGAATCATTTGTAAATAATTATTCTGCAGTTGGTATTGATGGCATATCGTACCAAATGTTAAGTCATTTACCTGTAATATGGAAACAATTATTGCATTCACTTTTCCAAAAATGTTGGGAAAGTGGAACTGTACCGAAAATTTTGAAACAGTCCGTAATAATTCCCATACCTAAACAAGGTAAATCTTCTAAATCTGTAAATAATTATAGACCCATTGCATTGACTTCGCATGTTGGTAAATTAATGGAAAAAATAATAAATAAACGATTATTATATTTTTTGTGACAAAAATAATATAATACCTGTTCATCAAGTAGGGTTTCGTAAAGGCCGTACTACAACTGACCACTTAGTCAAACTTTCTACTAATATCAAAAAACACTTTTCCAAAAGAAAAAGTTTATTAGCAACGTTTTTTGATGTTAAAAAAGCTTATGACAGTGTATGGCACGCTAGACTATTATATAAATTAAAAGCTATTGGTCTTAGCGGACAAATTTATTTTTATATAAAAAGTCTACTTACAGAAAGATACATTTGTACTAAAATTGGAAATACTTCTTCTTCTAATCGATATATAAATATGGGCATTCCACAAGGTTCTATAATTGCACCTTTACTTTTTAAACTGTTAATTTATGACCTTCCCTCTGTATTATCAAAAAACACACAAGTGGTTCAATATGCAGATGATATAGCAATCTGGATAAATACCACAATAAGAAAACATACAAATAAAAGAACTATCAACTATGTTCAGAAATTATACCAAAGCGAACTTAACAATTTAGTTTGTTATATGACAGAAAATGGATTAGAGCTTTCTGCAGAGAAAACAAGTTTAATGTTGTTTAATAATGGTGAAAACCCTAAGAAATTACCTGATTTAAAACTTAATGGCCAAATATTATTATACAAGCAAAACATTAAATTCTTAGATGTCTATTTCACACCTAAAATGAATTGGAAATATCATATTGAATATTTAATTAACAAAGCAAGAAATAGATTAAATTTATTAAAGATAATAATAACACAACCGTTTAGTCAAGACACTAAAACCCTTTTACTTCTGGCTACGTCTTTAATAAGATCTAAATTAATATATGGACAAGAAGTATATTTTTCTGCCCCTATGAACCTGCTGAATAAATTACAAAGTATAGATAGTAAATCAATAAAATTAGCATTGGGAGTACCAGTTCATACAAATACTCAAAATACATACAAAGAAGCAGGTATTTTGTCTTTTTCTGAGCAGCGTAAATTAGCAACGTCAAAATATGTCATTAGAAGTTTATCAGTAGAAAACTCTGTTAAAGATGAAATTTTAAATCTATCCAGTGTGGATTACCCAAAAAGAGCTCAAGCCATTCCTTATATAAAAACAATTAAAGACTACACAAAAGATATTATGGAATTATGCAATATTTATATTACAGTAGTTCCTATAGTACCAATTATTCCACGATTTCCACCATGGGAATATTTAACTGCAAATTTTGACATGGAGTATACTGATTTAAAGAGAAATGAAGATACAAATATTCTCAAATGTAAAGTAACAGAACATATATATAACAATTACCCTAATCATTTAAAAGTATACACTGATGGAAGTGTTCTGGAATCATCAGAATGTGGGTCAGGATTTATTATACCACATTTGAATATTCAAAAATCTTACTATCTTGGTCACGGATTTTCAATATTTACATGTGAATTGTACGCCATACTTATGGTGTTATATTGTATAATTAACATTCCTCATAAAATATTTAATATTTTAATTTGTGTTGATTCCAAATCGGTGCTGTATGCTTTACGAAATTGGAAATGTAAAAAGAGAACCGACATAATATTTGACATCAGGTATTTAATTCATTGTATACGTACGAGGGGTATTGGAATTACATTTTGTTGGATTCCATCACATTTTGGTATATATGGTAATGAAATGTCGGACATATTAGCCAAAAATGGAGCAATGAAAAGTGGCAATACGATTTTGAATTGTGATTTGAAAATATGTCAGTTTGAATACTATTCTTTAGTTGAACGGCACTTTTACATGAAAATTCCTAAAGTAAATATTATATGTTGTTCAAGAGCAATTTCAAGATTGATATACAAACTACGATTGAATTCGTGGAATACAAAGTATTTGAAAAATATTAATTGTATATGTAAAGGGATCCTCTCTTTAAATCATTTACTTTTTGAATGTACTGTTTTAACACCATTATACAAACAACAGGGAATTATATTATCAGCACAAGATGACACTAAAACCATTTTATATGGTACAGAAATATGTGACATTGCTGGTGTCATAATCAAAACAGACTTATATAAGATCAGGGTTCAGCCTGACACAAAAAAGCTATGGGCCATTGGGCCCCTCAGATCAAATTTCAATGGGCCATGATTTCAGCAGTAATTTACGTACATGTAAAAGATAACCTGGAGATATTATTACAGAAATTAAAACTAAATAGATTACTGTAAGTGTGCATGTGTTGTGAAGCATGTTTACCAACAAAACACTAACCAGAACAGGGATCAGTATTTTGACTTGACTCGGGGCTCACACAATCATCTTGCGTAGGATTAGCGGCGGTAGACTGTGGTTTAACAGCAGCAAACGACAGTCTAGACTGTCCTACCTCAAGTTTAGGTATTTGGGGGAGGGGTGGCGGGCATTTTCAAAGCGGCACAAAGAAAAACACAAAATCCTCCTTGCACGGACACAACATACGCGCACACGATAGCAAATTCTGATTTGGAAGAATCGTACAACACTTATTATTGGCTGAAAGATCAACATCCGGGCCCTTATAGCCAATCGCTGAACTTGCCTTAGCAAAAGCACGTTTGTCGCCTCCAATACAGTGCACTGTTATTGTGGTGGCGCACTGGTACCAAAAATCGAAGCGCCATTCGGCCCCTGGCAAGAATTGTAGATGGGTCATTTTTAATTTTTATGCGTCAATGGCGCAGGGCGCGCTAGTAAACTGATCCCTGTAAGATATTATAATTTTGAAGAACGTTGATATGTTATTGTTAATTTAAATTAAATTAAATTACATTAAATTATTACTTGTATTGTTATTATTTTTTTTAAATTAAATTATAATTGTTATTATTATTATTTGTTTTTCATTTTATAATTTTATTCTTTTAATTCACTTTTTTTAAAATATGAATTATTTCATTTTATTTTTATACTTTTTTGTTGTCTAAAATCACATTGTTGTGAACAGACGTGAAATTAAAATATTGAATTGAATTGAATTGAATTGGGGGGGGGGGGTGGTGGTGGAAGAGAGAGCTCTGTCATTCAATCAATTAATCACAATAAAGCACAATAACAAAATGTTTCACTAATAGTAATAGTGTGAATTTAATTTATATCAGGTGTCCCCCTACCCCCCAACACTCTCACCTCCCACATCACTGGCTTAATAACACCAGTCACTTCATGGAAAATAATTAATCAGACAGAACAATCAGAACCTAGACTACAACATTCCACGCAATATAGATCTAATGCGCAGAAATTCACAGATCAGAACAAGGACTGAGTTTCTACATCACATTTTTTTCCCGTTTACACTCAAACGAAAAGGGATTACAACAGATCAAGGACCATTTGTGTGCCTAGGTAAGGGGTTATCTTGCACAGTATTTGATCATGAGGAGAAAACAGACTTAGTCTAATTTAACTTGTTAACATAAGCAGTTTGACGAAGCCAAACTGCCAATCTGACATCTACTTTTGAAATATAAGCACAAATATAGTCAAACAACCTAGCAGTAACGTAAACAGTGAGCGACCTGTTGAACGTAAACTGTCAGCAAGCAAACTGTTTTGGATTTAGCACATAGGTATAACATGAATCATTCAAGCCGCTCTCCGATTGTTTTAACAATAACAACACTGCAGCGGTCTTAGTTTAGGCCTACATAAACACACAAAAAAAAGTTTTTCAATTGCATTTTACCTTTCTTTGTCTCTTGGAAATTTGAAAAAGGACTTGCCAAAACAACTTTTCTTGTATCTGGCATTATGGCAATTGATGGCTGTGCAAAAGTCACTGCCCTGTTTCACTCGGTCGCCTTTTGACTTTCTGCCACGAGCCATTTTCAGCATGTCGACAAGGGAGCATAACTCGTACATTTCGTCTCGCGGTTCTCTTTCCAGGGGCGGATCAGTTAGGTTTTGGGGAGGGGGGGGGGGGGGGTTCCAAAATTCTATTAAAGGGACTTACTCGGTAAATGTTAATGATGGTCAAGAAACGCTTCAGATCAAGCATCAACATTGGCAGCACTTTTCGAGCAGACATCGGAAGTGACCACAATCTTGTGATGATGTCTTTCCGACTTCACTTGAAGAGAGTAAACACAGCAAAGTGCACTAGACTAAAGTTCGACCTGGACAAACTGCAAGACCCGGAGGTGACAGAAATATTTTAGGCCACAATTGGAGGGAAATTTGCACCACTGCTCATTTTAAGAGCTGGTGAAGTAGATGTTAACACCATGACCACCACCTTCAACTTAGCTGTGACAGATGCCTCCACGGAAATCCTTGGAAAGCACCGGTCAAAGAAGAAGCTGTGGATCACACCTGAACTTTTGGACCTGTGTGATAAACGAAGAGATGAAAAAGAAAAGGAACACCTGACAGGGAGCTGATGCCTACAGAAAAATCAACAATAACATCCGAAAAGGCATGCGCACAGCAAAGGAGAACTGGACAGAAGCTCAATGCCAGGAAATAGATAACAGTCTGAACAAAAACAACAGCAAGAAGGCCTACCAGACTGTGAAGCCGCTGACAAGTGTTTTACAGCCCAAGGTCTCCACGATCCAAAGCAAGTGGCTTAAGCCTTACAGAAGAACAACAAGTCTTGGACAGATGGACAGAGTACTGCTCTGACCTTTACAACCACAAACCAAACGGAGACCCATCAGTTCTAGCATGTCCAGAGAACAGAGAAGAAGAAGAAATCCTCCCAATTCTCCGAGAAGAAGTTGAGGCAGCAGTGCAATCGCTGAAGAAGGGGAAGTCAGCGGGAGTGGACAACATACCCGCGGAACTGCTTCAAGCAGGAGGAGAAGCGATGATCGACGCACTCACCATTATGTGTAACAAGATGTGGCAGAGTGGGGAGTGGCCTTCACCATGGACATCACTTGTCATTACTCTTTCCAAAAAAGGTAACCTTCAGGAATGTGAAAATTACCGCACCATCAGCCTCATCGGCCATCCCAGCAAGGTCCTCCTGAAATATAATATTCAATTGGTTGAAACCCCAAGCTGAAAAAATCATAGCCGAAGAGCAAGCAGGATTTAGGGCAGCGCGAAGTACCACTGAACAGATTTTCAACCTCAGAATAATCTGCGAGAAATACCTACAGCACCAACATCTATATCATGTGTTCATAGACATCAAAAAGGCGTTTGACCGAGTCTGGCATGCAGCTCTGTGGGCAACCATGAGAGTGTACAACATCAGCCCTAAAATTGTTGAAGTCATCAAAAGCCTGTATGACAAGGCTATCAGTGCAGTCCTCCACAACAGCACCATCGGGAACTGGTTCAGAACAACAATCGGTGTGCGTCAGGGATGCCTACTCTCTCCAACACTCTTCAACATCTTCCTTGAGCGCATCATGTGAGATGCCCTTGCAGACCACGAAGGCACAGTCAGCATAGGGGGAAGAGCAATCTCCAACCTTAGTTTTGCGGATGACATTGATGGATTGGCTGGAGAAGAACAAGAACTTGAACAGCTGGTACAGAGGCTTGACACCACTTCCAGAGCTTATGGAATGGAAATAAGTGCAGAGAAGACCAAAATGATGACCAACAACACCCATGGCACCAACACGGACATCAAAGTCTAAGGCCAATCCCTCAACACAGTGCATAGCTTCAAATATTTAGGAGCCATTGTATCAGACAATGGGTCCCGACAGGAAGTCCTCTCCAGGATCGCACGAACAACTGCTACCCTGGCGAGGTTGAAGACAATTTGGAAAGACAGGGCCATCAGTCTACATTCCAAGGTAAGGCTGCTGTGCTCCCTTGTCATCTCCATCTTCCTATATGCTTGCGAAACATGGACCCTCACAGTAGATCTCCAACGAAGAATACAAAGCATGGAGATGATGTGCTTCAGAAGACTTCTGGGCATTTCCTATACCCAGAACATCACCAACGACGAAGTCCGACAGACCATCACACAAGCCATTGAACAACACGATGACGTGCTCACAATGGTGAAAAAACGGAAACTCCGATGGTATGGCCATGTCACCAGATCATCAGGTCTTGCAAAGACCATCCTGCAAGGCACAGTGCAAGGAGGTAGAAGAAGAGGGAGACCGAAAAAGAGGTGGGATGACAACATTCGAGACTGGACTGGTTTGACACTGAGCGAAACAATCAGGGTTGCTGAGGACAGGGAAAGATCGAGTACGTTGGTTAAACGATCATCTGTGGTGCCCCTTCGACCTCCGAGTTATGGGATAGGAGACGATAGGATACGATATGTTATTTACTTTTAAGATTAAATTTTCAAAATAATAATTACCTCCTTTGCTCCCAAAATATGTACTGAGCTTTGCCACACCTTTCGAATCGGAGGGCTTCAACGACGGCGTTCGCGGCAGTTTGAAGCGCTGGGTTGCCCACACTATGACTTTTTCAGCATGCGAGGTACTTTTAAAATGACCAAGCCAAAATGTGATCTACCTACCACCAAAATGCAAAACATATATATAGTCATATAATAGGCTGACGTCAATTTTTTTTTTAATGCTAGCGATCTGAGTCACACTGCCTTCACGATGGACCGATCGATCGCGATCGACGTATTGGGCACTCCTGTCGTAATCCATTATATTATCTATTAGGAATATCGTTTTCTTTCTTTTCATTTCTTTCGCTCGTGGCGCCCCCCCCCCCCCCCCCTCTTAAAAAATAAACAAAAACAAAAAATAAAAATAAATAAATAAATAAATAAATAAATAAATAAATAAATAAATAGAATGTCGACGAAGACGGGAAATATCAGCTTTGCTCTTTGTGGAGCACAAAAGACGGTGTTTGTCTGGAGATTGTTTAGAATGATTGCAATGATTGAAGTTTTTTAGGGAGAAGATTGCGAGGGCTTGCATATTGTGGGAAAAGTCAAATACTCGTACACAAAAAAATAAAATAAAATAAAAACAATATATATATATATATAATTTATTTATTTATTATTTTAAATTTTTTTTTAATTTTTTTAAAAATAAGTTTATATATATATTAAAGTGATTTTTTTTTCTCTCTTTCTCTCTCTCCTTCTTCTTCTTCTTTGTTTCCTTTTTTTTTTTTTTTTTTTTGGCTGGGGAAGGGGGGGGGGGTTCCGGAAACCCCGGAAACCCCCCCTCGTCCGCCCCTGCTTTCTATCATTAAGCTCTTTGTTCATACTCTGGCATGTAAAAGATGTTTGAATGTACCCAAGGGAGTACCCAACAAAATTATTTATGGAGAGACAGGACGCAGTACGGTGCATACGATACTCTAAAGCCAGGGATGTCGTTTGGGTCGGATCTTCGGCTTTTAGCCGAAATTTTTATAAAAAAAGCCGATAAACTGTCCGTCATGTCGGCTCGCCGAGCCGAAGTTTTCACGGGTGAATCGGCTCGGTTTTGTCCATTTTTGCTATATTCCTGTGCTGTACGCTTGCAGTTTAGGTGAGGATTTGATAAGTACTAAATTCTGTTTTCCTAAAAAAGTTGCACTCAGCGAACAGACCCGTATTAGTCATAGCCCGGATGTAAAATTGACGTCAATAGTAGCCTAATTGAAGCCAGTGACGTACGAAATAAAACGTCACTTTCTCATACAGGCTTTAGGCAGTGCTTGAAAATCATTTTCAAAATGCCTCCGAAAAAGAAATCGAAATTGTTGGCCGGACAAAGTATACTGTCGTTTGGCAAAAAAGAAGTACAGTGGATGAAGTTGAAGCAGGTAGTGGTGGCTCAGAGATACCCAGGGGATAACATGCTTGAGCTCGGGCACCTGATTGGGAAGTTCTATTCAGAAGACTTTCCGAACATGCTGAAGCTTGGGCATCTTGCACTGACCAGTCCACACTGCTGGATGCGAACGAGGGTTTTCAGCACAGAACCTGGTACTGACAGCCCTCAGGAACAGACTCACTGCTGAAAATCAGGACATGCTGATGAGGGTGAAACTGCACGGGCGCAGCATTGACCTGAATAGAGCTTTGGCTGCCTGGCGTCAGGTTAAACCCAGAAAGCTGTAGGCCAGACAGAAACTCTGACAGTATTGTGGTCTGTCAAGGGACAGTCTAAACTTTTTATTGTTTTTGTGTCTAAAATTTAAGAAAATAAAATTTCTTTTCAATGTTCTTATTCTACTCTTAAAATCATGTTTTATTACAAAGATATGCATCCACAGAACACCTTTAATATATGGAGGTGGAGTGTGCACGTTAACGTAGTGAATCTAGTCAAAAACCTTGTGAGACTGCTTTGGAAGAGAGAGCCGAAACTTTCTGTAAAAAGCCGAAAGTTTCACGGCTGTTTCGGTCAAATCGCCGAAGAAAAAAATTCCTAGCAACATCCCTGAAAGCTCTTGAAATTAGATGCAGATAGGCTACCTCAGGAGGCTTACCAGATGCTAATTAACTTGGATGAGAGAGGGAAATCTTGTTGGGTGATTAAAGTAAAAAAACCCTTTTTTTCTCTAGGTTTTGGGTACAAGGTGTGGGGAGTGAAAATGTCTTTATTAGCATGTTTAAGCAGAGGATGAAAGATGAATATGTACAAGAGTGGGACAGTTCTGTAATGAGAAAAGATATGTATCAGTATTATAGAACATTTAAAGATACTTTTCAGACAGAAGCCTATATTGATTGTATGCATATCAAATGCTTTAGAGACTGCTTAATTAAGCTCCGACTGGGAGTTCTACCTCTGAAAGCTTCATTCTTTAGGATAGCCTTCAATGAAATTGAAGAAAATGGATAGTGTCCATGTTGCAAACGTATTGGAAAATGAAAATAATCTTGTAACCGAATGTATTCTGTATAGCGACCTTAGAGAAAAATATTTAACTTTTCCTGTACATTCGTATATACATATAGTGTGGTCAAGAAACTCCATGCCAGACATGTTTATTCCGGGCAGAAGAGGGAATGTTTGCGTAGATGGCATAATTATGCAATAAACTAGGTTATGATCAAGGAGTGCATGCCGGATATGTTTATTGTAAGCTATAGTGAAATGTTTATATGGTGGAAACCAGGCTGCCGGTCCTGTTTATTGTAGGATGGAGCGGATGATATCGGTCAATTAACAATGCAGAGGCGGTACCTAGGGCCCGGCAGGGCGTGACCTTGAGCCTGTCAGGAAGGGGATAGGTGCGGACTACTAGACAGAGAGACGGGTCGGTGACGTAGACTCGGTGGATTACCTGTTGTGAAGAGGGCAGTGACCACTGGTAGATGTGATTGGACAATGTAGCAGGGGGATTAGGGTATAAGTGTCACAAGCAGACCCGTTTACCCCTCGCTCGCAGTCTTTTTTGGCAGCAGTCAGCAGCAGCGCGCGATGAGAGAAGGAGACCACGGATAAGTTCACTCAGTCCCTGGTCGCTCGTCGGCTGCAAACAAGCGATGAAGGAAGGAGACCACGGATAAGCTCACTCAGTCCTTGGTCGCTCGTGACTGCGAACAAGCGCGGTGGTCCGACAGTCGTGGCAGGACTGTTCGTGGGGGTGGCAGCCCCATTAGCGCTTCAGGAGACGTTCAGACCGGCCGGGCGCGTGGTCTTCTTCGTTGGATGGCCTTTATTATTCCTTGCCATGGGGGACTGTAGGTCGAGGATGTCCAAGGTGGTCGGAAGACGGAGCGGCCTGCGCCTGATCGGAGATCCCGAGACGATACTCCATACAACTTTCAAATTTCATCTTCACTTGTAGAGCTCCTTCGACTGGATGGCGGAAGGACTGCGGCGAAAGCGCGCCTCGTCGTGGTGTGAACGTCATGCTTTCCCTGGCAGCTCTCACTCTTTTACTGCAAATAGGCGACATGGGGACTTCTGTGGAGAGTGGCGACCTCCGGACAGCAGTTGTGCGGCAACGCCAGTATTTCCTCATGCCTGCCTCCACTTCCCTCTTCGCATGGCTTCGTGTCACACATCTCATCACTCCCCTACGCTGCGATGTCGGCGACCCATCCACTTTGCGCACTACGTCGTGCTTCTGTTTATGCTGCAACGAATGACTACCAACTACGATTTATATACAACGCTGCAATGAATGACTTTCAATTACGGTTTCTATTCAACACCAATGACTTATATAATTCTGCGATCAACTTTCACGTCTCCTATACGCTTCGGTGTCCGGTGACGTTAAATATACCCAAAGTAAAGTAAAGTAAAGTTTACCCCTCACTATTTGAGCTTTTGCTTGTCTAGCAGTAGTAAAACTTAGAAGGTTACTGTAGTCTATAGCAGACGATTAATTTATAACTGATGTGTACACACACACTGCGAGCTGACGCAAACCGTTTAGTGACATCATCGCGGCATACGATCGAGTTTTGAACTTTATAGCCACTTAGATTATTTCCGCCAATCGGGACACAGGTAGAGCGTTTAGAACCAGTTCTGGCTGATTCAGTCCAAACCAAGTATAGGTCAGTTGTGTGGAAAGCTTAGGACAGTACACAGCAACTTCCTAGCAAAAATCTCTCCACTGATAGAACAGGGAAGCAGTGCTTGTTGAATTTTTGAATTCAATCAAGTAGCCACGGGCCTGACATTGTCGAACAGGTAAATGAACATACTTCTGTTTCATCGTGATGTATTTATATTATTGTTGAAATTATGTTTGTGGAATTTGCTATGCATAGATTTGAATTGTTAGTCCGACTTTGCCTTACCACGTGGAGAAGCCGAACAGGTGTTAAGCACGACCGGTTTTGACGCCATGTTGTATACCTGACGGAACCACTGTTGTTTAACCTATATATATGCATGCAGACCAGTGGCTATACCAGTGAATGTTTATAATATTATTAATTCTTTATGTGTATAATTAGCCACGATTTATATTTATGTATAGGAAATTAGAGTGGGGATTCCAGTGGACCACCGACTTAGCAGAATGTTCGTCGCTTATGTATAGAGATGTGGAGCTATCACTGAGGGCTACTTTGGCTTTCAGTGAGACGCTCTGCACAGACCTATTATTCAGGGTTGTGCAGAATTTCGTCTCATATGTTACAGACGAGCAGGCAGGATATCGTGAGCCCAACTCAACAGAAGAGCAGAAACTAATCTACTATTCGAGTTGGCTGCCGAGGCATCTACAGCATCGTGCGCAGATAGCCTCAAACGTCGTACCAAAAGTCAAAGACTACACGACGACCCAGCGTGTACCAGAAGCTACCTCAACGCAGCACTTCACCCACGCATCCATTGATCAGTTAAGTGCCCAGGAAACAGTGCACTAAAACTGTAGCAAAAGGACCACAGTAGTCCACTCTTCATGAACGCTAGTAGCCAGTGCCCTATGAAGAAAACATAGCTGCCTAGACTATCAGCGAGCGAACCATTCGCATTGACAATTGAAATTTTAAGTTAGATTCATACGTTGAAGATCGTGTATAGAGTAGAAGAAATAAATGTGTGATTTTAACTGTTATCAAGTGGCTGGACTACATATGATTCATAGCCGTGTGAAAGCTAGTGTGACAGTGATCTTTTACCATTTTTCCATCTATCTCTGTACCCCAGCCTTAACACAGACCGAGCTAAACAAATAAATGTATTAAAGTAATTCACCGGGTGACTCACTAGCGGTTCCATAGAATAGACGTGAGGGTTACAGCATTCCATTGTGCAGAGCCCAGCAACAAATAAACCCCACGTTACAATAAGGGAGCGGAGAATCCTGCTTGGGACAATTAATTTTTACAGGAAGGCACACACAGAGACAATTCTAGAGAGATAGAGAGAGTCGAAAATGAGAGTCTAAGAACTAATCCTACGCCAGAAGTCCGGCAGTGTTCTAATGCTAATTTCTAATTTTTTTTTTAAATAGGCTTAGTGTAAAGGGTAGTGAAGTGAACGAAGGCTTCGAAGATGAGGTAAGAACAAAAACTTATTGAAACTTCTTTCTTTTGTTGGTTATATGTGCATGCTAATTCTATGCTTGTTGATTGTAATGTATTAAGTATAGATTATTAAAAGACAGTCAAAATGAATGCATTATGGAATTGAATTTAGTTTCTTGTTCAAATGGTAGTGTCTTTGGATGGCAGTGGAGGCCTGTTCTGTTTTGTGCGTTTTATAGACTATGATTGTTTTAGTAAGGCCCCATCCCCGTACAGATAGGAGAGCCGGTTATTGTTATTGTAAGCTATACGGGTAAGCGTATTGATTGTAAACCGGATTGCCGGCTACTAGTGCCACGATTCTCTTTGCAGGTAACTGCCACAAACCGGCATAACATTGCCAGCCGACAATTACTGTAGTCCGCCAGAGAGAAAGGAAGAAGAGAGAGATCACTTCGCGATATCGCCTCTATGAGAAGTGATGTACGGTGGAGGAGTTACGTCCCTTCAACCTCACATGGGCTTGCTTTCGGTTCTTAGTCTCTTGTCTATATATGGGGGGTTTTAATTATATTTAAAAAAAATGTTTTAGACCGCGATTTTCACCTTTTGCTGTTGAAAATGTTTGAAATAAGGCTTTTCAAATGTGAGAAATTTTTTTTATGCACATCTGTTTATTTTTTCATGACTTGCTGCCTCTTGACCGTAAGGGTGTTATGAGCGCTTCCTAAACTGTAACCCGTGATATAGGTGGCTTTTGCATTGTTTTGTTGCTTGAAATAAACAGTATGTATAAGATAAATTGAGTTAAAATAAAAATAATAATAATATTTAAAAAAAAAACACACACTAGTCTAGAATATGTGTCATACATGCGTAATTTATTTTTTGTTCCGTATGGGGTTATACAGCATACGGATTGATTGGCAGTTTTAGTGTGTATAATTTGTGCGTGTGTGTGTGTGTGATATAGAAAGAGATGGAGATCGAAATATAAATAAAGATATTGACTAATTCGAAACGTAAATCTAGTTGTGCACACGGAAATTCATTTATTTACAAAAATATGCTTCGATTGATTTCAACATAATAATTAGGGTACGTAATTATTATACTCTCTCTCTCTCTCTCTCTCTCTCTCTCTCTCTCTCTCTCTCTCTCTCTCTCTCTCTCTCTCTCTCTCTCTCTCTCGTATTTAAAAAAAGGTGAACAAGGCAACTTTTTGTGATCACAAATGAAACCATCCTGCAATCAACCCTATATATTTCATTCAAATTGACAATACATTCAGTGAGTCCTGTGACAAAATAAAGGGTTGGCATCTGTGTTTTATATTAGAATATTCTGCCACAACCTAATTTAATTATAACAGGATACGAAGTTGAGGAATTACAGACACAGTTTGGTGGACAGCAAATAACAAGCCACTGAAATTTTACTTTTCTCATACTGTCTTACAATCTTTTTCTTTTTTTTTTTTAGGGCTAATCCAAACCGTTTCTTACACGAAACATCACCTTAGTTCCAATCCGTCTTGTATCATTGACAACCATTCATTGACCGGTCTTGGTCATCATAATTCTTTTATATCACGATTCTTGTCTGTCAGAATAGATCTACAATTTCTTCAAGAACTTACCGTTCTTCTTCCTTTGGGAAACCAAAAAAACTCTTCCCCTTGCATGCTGCCTTTAATCTTGCGTTTGTGCAGTTCAAAGCTGCACAGTGGTCACCGTAACTCTTCCTGCGATTTATTTTCCCCCTCTCCATCAGATCTTCGCTCTGTGACGCAGCCATTTTCACACATGTTACAATCAAGTCGCATAACTCGTGACGCGTCATCACACCAAAGGCGTCACTGCGCGGTCTAAGTATTCCTGGTCTATGAGTCCGCTCACCACCAAAAGCAGAAAACGACTGGTCAGGCGGGTATAACATAGGTCGTATCGCCTTGTCTTGCATAATCCAAGGTCCACAACAAAGGAATCTGCACACCTGGAGCCACCCAAGGCCAGACTAATCCAATAAAGGGCAACCTCAAGGGAGACAAACTCTCTCAAACGTGATCAGTCGCCTCCCATGCCGCCACATATGTCCAAAAGGTTTAGCAAGGTTTGGGATCTGAGAACCTCGAAAAAAAAAGTTTTTGAACTTCCAAGAACCTTTTACGAACCTTTAGGCATACGCACAGTGGACAATAGATGACAATCAATAAATAAACACGCATTTTCTTTTAAAAAAAATTAATTAAATTAATTTTTAAAAAGAATAAGATATACACATTGGAAATAAGAGAGAGAGAGTAAGAGAGAAAGAGGGAGAGAGAGAGAGAGAGAGAGAGAGAGAGAGAGAGAGAGAGACGTTTGACGTTTTGACGTTTGGACATCGTCCGTGTATTCACCCAAAAAACATACAAACAATAAAACAAACACAAATTCTTCGGGCCACCAGCCCCTAGAAAATATGGTTGGTCACGCGGTAAACAAAATTGTTGTATTTGATCTCTCAAGACTTACGATGGCGCTTACTTTCGTTAGGTTATTACATCAGCTCAAGTGTATCTGCTCATAACATTCAATCCGTATTCTTAGTGCTTGAAAAATAAATAGTCCTAATCTCCATACATGAAACTTTGATTCGCTCTGTAGTATATATCGAGACATGATCATGCGATAGCACACGCCCAATGGGCCAACAGGCCCAAAAGCGGCCAATAGTAGGCATGCCGACTACACCCAACGGTATGAGGGCGTACCGCTGTTGGCACCAGAGCGGGTGTCAGGAGGCGCGACAGTGGTCCGATGGGCGGCATTTAGTCGGCCCGACCAGGGTTTATGATGCTGAGCCGCACATTTGCCAATGAGCTGCTTAAATGCCTCTTGACCACCGCCTGGCTACCGCTTGACTACCGCCTGTCTGCCTCTTGACCACCGCCTGGCTACCGCTTGACTACCGCCTGTCTGCCTCTGGACCACCGCCTGGCTACCGCTTGACTACCGCCTGTCTGCCTCTGGACCACCGCCTGGCTACCGCTTGACTACCGCCTGTCTGCCTCTGGACCACCGCCTGTCTGCCTCTGGACCACCGCCTGTCTGCCTCTTGACCACCGCCTTTCTGCTTCTTGACCACCACCTGTCTGCCTCTTGACCACCACCTGTCTGCCTCTGGACCACCGCCTGTCTGCCTCTGGACCACCGCCTGGCTACCGCTTGACTACCGCCTGTCTGCCTCTTGACCACCGCCTTTCTGCTTCTTGACCACCACCTGTCTGCTTCTTGACCACCACCTGTCTGCCTCTTGACCACCACCTGTCTGCCTCTTGACCACCACCTGTCTGCTTCTTGACCACCACCTGTCTGCTTCTTGACCACCACCTGTCTGCCTCTTGACCACCACCTGTCTGCTTCTTGACCACCACCTGTCTGCTTCTTGACCACCACCTGTCTGCCTCTTGACCACCACCTGTCT
The DNA here is from genome assembly GCA_036898135.1 of Oncomelania hupensis. NCBI lineage: Eukaryota > Metazoa > Mollusca > Gastropoda > Littorinimorpha > Pomatiopsidae > Oncomelania > Oncomelania hupensis. The sequence goes on along the minus strand of CM072523.1, from coordinate 25,488,564 downwards.
GCTTCTTGACCACCACCTGTCTGCCTCTTGACCACTGCCTGGATGCCTCTTGACCACCACCTGTCTGCCTCTTGACCACCACCTGTCTGCCTCTTGACCACCACCTTTCTGCTTCTTGACCACCACCTGTCTGCCTCTTGACCACTGCCTGGATGCCTCTTGACCACCGCCTTTCTGCTTCTTGACCACCGCCTGTCTGCCTCTTGACCACCACCTGTCTGCCTCTGGACCACCGCCTGTCTGCCTCTGGACCACCGCCTGGATGCCTCTTGACCACCGCCTTTCTGCTTCTTGACCACCGCCTGTCTGCCTCTTGACCACCACCTGTCTGCCTCTGGACCACCGCCTGTCTGCCTCTTGACCACCACCTGTCTGCCTCTGGACCACCGCCTGTCTGCCTCTTGACCACTGCCTGGATGCCTCTTGACCACCGCCTTTCTGCTTCTTGACCACCGCCTGTCTGCCTCTTGACCACCGCCTTTCTGCTTCTTGACCACCACCTGTCTGCCTCTTGACCACCGCCTTTCTGCTTCTTGACCACCGCCTGTCTGCCTCTTGACCACCGCCTGTCTGCCTCTTGACCACCGCCTGTCTGCCTCTTGACCACCGCCTTTCTGCTTCTTGACCACCACCTGTCTGCCTCTTGACCACCGCCTTTCTGCTTCTTGACCACCGCCTGTCTGCCTCTTGACCACCGCCTGTCTGCCTCTTGACCACCGCCTGTCTGCCTCTTGACCACCGCCTTTCTGCTTCTTGACCACCGCCTGTCTGCCTCTTGACCACCGCCTGTCTGCCTCTTGACCACCGCCTGTCTGCCTCTTGACCACCACCTGTCTGCTTCTTGACCACCACCTGTCTGCTTCTTGACCACCACCTGTCTGCCTCTTGACCACCACCTGTCTGCCTCTTGACCACCACCTGTCTGCCTCTTGACTACCGCCTGTCTGCCTCTTGACCACCACCTGTCTGCCTCTTGACCACCGCCTGTCTGCCTCTTGACCACCACCTGTCTGCCTCTGGACCACCGCCTGGATGCCTCTTGACCACTGCCTGGATGCCTCTTGACCACTGCCTGGATGCCTCTTGACCCCCATTGGATATCCTCTTCCACTTTATGCCATTACCCATATTAAATAAGTTTTAATGTATAATGGGGGCAATGGCAGTTTAGTGGAAAAGGGCATCCTCCAAAGAGCGTTATAAGTTCTGTTGATAACATGCATTATATATGCTTTCAATTGTGTTCTTTTTATAATGTATTTGGTTAGAAACGTTAGAAACTTCATTTGGTTAGAAACTTCATTTGGTTAGAAACTTCATTTGGTTAGAGATTTCATTTGGTTAGAAACTGTACTGTTATTTCCGTTATAACGATTAAGTGACTGACAGTGTTACCATTTGTGTAATGTGCACCAATCATTTTACTGCGTTGAAATGCATATGTCCTAATTGTCAGCTCAATCAGTTAAAAACTGAGAAAGTCTATTATTTTCCATTATAACTGTGGGCTGATAGGCTTTCGGTTTTCTAATGTTAACCAATCATTGTATTCCCACCTTGGAATACATATATGTGTACCAATTTTCAGCTCAATCAGTTGAAAACTGTCAAAGTATGTTTATTATGTGTGACAACGATTGACTGATAAGTGTTTTTGAATTTCTAATGCTCGCCAATAGTTTTTTCGCGTTAATGTGCATATGTGAACCAATTTTCAGCTTAACTGGTTACATTACATTACATTACATGATTGTTGCTTTAGGTCCAGCGGACTCTTCCGAGCCAAATCAGGACCGGACAACCCCCGATCTACATTAAAAGATCTGCCGAAACAACCCTAGTGGGAAAACTGAATGCCCTCCACCGGCCAGTCACTTTACAATAAAGAAATCCCACGCAGGGGACGCTGAGGCTACACTCTAATTTATCGAACCCCCGTTTACAAAAACAAAATAGAATACAAACATAATTATAAATTATCAACAAAACACATACATATAAAATGCCTACATTGCTAAATAATAACATCATAGGAAGCCCTAGTGACCACCCGGCAGAAAGCGTCCAACATTCCAAAGCTGATCCAACAGACCTCACACACAAATAATGAGTCTTGTCCCGGAAGAGTTTTCAAGAAAAAAGGTTCAAGAATACTTTATTATCTCAACAGAGAAATTATGACATACAATTGCTGATCGGTATGAAACATTAAAACAATACATACATAGATAAAACAAGTACACAGTAGACTACATCTATATTAAATTTCCAGAATTAAATGACATCTCAAACATCATCACAAACATCAAGATCTTATATACAAAAATATTACTTAGCGCTTATTTAAAAACTCAATAGATTTTGGAATAAAACTGTTTTTTGTTCTTACGAGAGAACATTTAGGCACACACAGTCTGCGACCAGAGGGCAACATTTCATAATACTTTGCCAAAACATGTGAAGTGTCTTTCATAACAACTCCCGCCTTCCTCACCACACGGTATTCATGCAGTTCTCTCAAACTGTTTTGTCTTTCACCGGTCACTCTCGCACACATTCTCACCAATCTGTCAAGCACCATCTTGTTCTTTACACTTAGCCCTCCAAACCAGCAGATAAAACCAAAAGTCAAAACTGATTCGATAAAACAGCGATAAAAAGAAGAAAGAATGGGTCGGCTGATGTTCAAAGAACGGAGTTTCTGAAGGCAGTACAGTCGAGGTCGGCATTTCTTTTCTATCGCAGCTGTGTTTTGGTCAAAGGACATTTTGTTGTCGAGAATCGTCCCCAGGTATTTGTCGTTTGTCACTCTCTCCACTTTCGCACCGTCTATGTACAGGTCGGGGATGGTGGCGGGGTCTCGTCGGAAGTCGATCGTCATTTCTTTTGTCTTCGTCACGTTAAGGTCAAGAAAGTTGCCTTTGCACCATGTGCAGAAGCGGTTAACTTGTTGAAAGTAGACAGTGTCAGAATTTGAAAGGTCTTCGAGAGCGGTGTCGTCGGAGTATTTGATGAGAGGTGAGGAGTCAAAGCCAGTACAGTCATTAGTGTAGAGGGTGAACAGAATCGGTGACAGAACAGTACCTTGAGGAGAGCCAGTAGAAGTTTTTAGGGTGCCAGAGAGAGAGAGAGAGAGTGTTGAAAGGAAACGGCTTGAGTTCTATTGGTGAGAAAACTGGTGATCAACAGAATTAGTTTAGGGTCGACATGGAGCTCCAGGAGCTTCATTGCCATCAGGTGAGGTTGAATAGTGTTAAATGCAGAAGAAAAATCAATGAATAGGATGCGAACGAACGAGCCAGCTTTTTCTTGTATGCATTGTTGAGTAGGGTCAGTGTTGCGTCGTCAGTGGATCTGTTTTGCTTGTATGCGAATTGGTGTGGGTCAAGTTGATGTTGTGTATGCTGCTTAAGCTGGCCCAGAACGATTCGCTCAAAGCATTTAAAGACGATAGGAATCAGAGTGTTACGTTGAAACGCGAACGAAAGTATGTCTGAAACGCGCACGATAGATCTAATCGTTTCGTTTTGCAAAGTATTCAATAATGGAGTTTATTTACCTTTGATTTGAGTTTGCATTGTTGTTAGGAGAGGCTTTGTATAAAGTTGATAATTTTCGTTAGTCGATATTATTGGAGAATTCTCTAGACCTGCGTGTTTACTCTCGATAGAAATTTCCCGATGGATGTCGAGGTGAGAGAACGTTCTGGGTATGTGTAGAGAGATGTATGACGTAAGACAGTGATGACGATTGGTTGTAATGCGTCATTTCTAGACCGTCCTGAGGTCATCTCGAGTTGAGAGAAAAAATTATATATTCGATGCTCCGTGTGTTGTTGTGGATAGTTGTTGATAGTGAGTTGGAAAGTAAAAATTTGAGAGTGGAAAGGCGATTGAGCGATTGTATGCAGTTGTTGATGTGTGCTGAATAAAAGTGGAAAACTTCATACGAAGACTCAGTGATTTGTATGCTGATTGAGCAGGCTGCGTGGATAAACGAATCTGAGTTACACACGCCTATCAGGAATTCAAGCATCGGGGCTGAATCAGATACTGATAGAAAAACACCATCATCGAATCGAGTGTAACATTTTGGGGGCCAAGCCGAGATTCACGCCATAGCCAAGGGTTCAACTGCTACAACAAGCGAGTCAACGTTACGAGAGGCAGTCATCGAGGGTAGCCGCCAACAAGTTGCGTCGAGAGGGGCCAACATACTGGGACTACATCCGATAGATTCGGGTTGACTGCAAGGGCGTGTAGTCGCCGAAGAGTTGCTTCGTGAGCGAACAACAGAGCGGGACTACGTGGCTGCCGCAAGACTACGTCGAGGGACAGTCTCGGAGCTACATCGCCAGTATTAGAGAGAGCGACGAGCGGACGTCGCGTCTACTTCAGCACAGGAGCGTGTACATCAACACCAGCGTGGTGCAGCGTCGCATACGACGAGGACAGCGGGGCGTCATCTCCAAGCCCGCCAAAGCACTCCCCTCTTCCCCCCTCCCCCCTCCCCAATCCTACCCTCCAAATCCAAAATGACACTGGTCAGATCTGATTGAAGGTCATTACGCTCAAATCTGCAATAAAATTCATTGAGTTTGTTAGCAAAGTCTGTGTTTTCTTGTTTTGACATGCCTGAAACTGTAGTATGTGACCTATTTTTGACCGTTAACTCTTTCAACCCTCTCCATGCATCCCTCATGTTGCCTGACTGAAACTGTGACTCTACTTTCCGTTTGTATTTCTGCTTGGCTAACCTAATTTCATCCCTCAGCTTCTTTTGAACCCTTTTCCTCTCTATTATATCTCCTGACTGAAATGCTATCTTCTTTTCATTGATCAAGTGCTTCAGGGACCCGGAGACCCAGGGTTTATTGTTAGGAAACACTTTAACAGTTTTGGTGGGTAAAATCATATCCTCACAAAATACAATATAGCTAGAGACAACATCCGTAGCTTCACCGACATCATCAGAAGAGTCTAAAAATACATTCCAGTCTGTGCATTCATAGCAACCCTGAAGTTGCTCAACATATTCTGTAGACCAGATTTTGACAGTCTTAGTGACAACAGGGTTTGTTTGAAAAATAGGCCTATATGCAGGGACCATAGTGATCGGATTTTCCGATGTTAGGGAGTTGAGAGGCCTTGTAAGCATTTGGTATGTTGCCGTAGCAACGATCAAGGTTATGTTTCAGTCTGGTAGCACATTTTACATATTGTTTAAAAGAAGGAAGTGCCTTTTTCAGGTCACAAGAATTAAAGTCGCCCAATATAAAATTCGGGGCGTCAGGAGAAATCATTTGCAAAGAATTAACAACATCAGCAATCTGAGCGGCCGCACGCGCAGGATTGGCTTTAGGGTGGCTATAAATAGCTGTTACAAAAACATTACCAAACTCGCGGGGTAGGTACTTAGGCCTCAATGACAGACTCAACAAATCAACATCAGGTGTGCTAATCATCGTTCTAACAGTCACATTGGTACGACTGCAATAATTTTTATTGACATAAATACAAACACCACCACCCCTTTTTTTCTCACTCAGCTGTCTGTCTCCATCTCCACGGTAGGGCGTGCCAAAGCCGTCGATACGCACGCTTTCGTCACTAATAGGCCTACAATCGTCCCACCACGTCTCAGAAAAACATAGTAGACTCGCATTCCTGTATTCATTCATGAATTGCGCGTTGGCTGCCAGTTCGTCAAAGTTGAAGTTGGGTGGTTTAGGCCTGATGGAGCGTGTGTTAGAGAAGACCATTGAGGGCAGGGAAGGCGTGGTTTTATTCCGTCTCAACCTCCGCCGTACGCCACCTCTTCTCCCTCTCTTTTGTCTCGGGGGCCTCGCATCGTCGTCGGCATCGGTAGCAGAGCGATCGGGGAGTATGTCAGTGATAAGAATATCTGGGGGCAGAGAAAGAGCTGCAGAGCGCAGCGACAGCAAAAACTCACGGGTAGCGAAGGAGAAGATAGTATAGCAGATTGATAGAACAGAGCAGGAATAAGAAAGAACTAATGAGAAAGACAGCGACAGTGGGGAATTTAAAGCACTAAATTTCCAGAAAGTGGGGATACCATTTATACTGAAACTCCCGGCACCCCAACGGGGGGGTCTTAACTGGTTATTTCCGTTTCACGTTTTTTTCCCATGCGACTAGAAACCCAACCCAAACCTGCGCAATGGCCTAACGAACCTACGTACAACTCTCTATGTGTAAAACTTTGGCCTTCTATTCCGGTCAAACACACAAAGTCAGCTTTATGTATTACATTATACCTGTTCAAAATCACACACAAAAAATTGTATTTTAAAAAAAAGGAAAACACAACAAGACATAATTTGTGAAGTGATCTATAAAACACAATAAAACAGCTTTTGGAGATCTCGAACAACTGAACAAAATTTATTTACTATATGCCACTGGCCCCTAGTTGGGGTCCGTAAATAATACACGTAAATAATACAAACAGATAAATAACAGAATACGAATATTCATATAAAAAACACTGGACATCAAAACTCGTTCAAAACGTTAGGTGATTAGTTAGTTAGTTATTCATTGCTTACAGGGTCCAGCGGACTGCAAAGAGCCGAATCAGGACCACAAAATCAAGACCACTACTTTGCTGAAAGAGGACTCGCCCCTGATCCGCATAAAAGATCTGCAGAAATAACCCTAGTGGTAACACTGAAGGCAATCGACCAGCCGGTCACTTTACAATAAAGACATCCCACGCAGGGGACGCTGAGGCTATGCTCCAATTTATCTAACCCCCGTTTACAAAAACAAAATAGAATACAAACATTATAAAATATCAACAAAACACATACATATAAAATGTCTACATTGCCAATAATAACATAATAGGAAGACCCAGTGACCATTTGGCAGAAAGCATCCAATATTCCCAAGCTGATCCAACAGACCTCACACACAAATAAGTAGTTTTGTCCCGGAAGAGTTTTCAAGAAAAAAAAATAAGTTACATTACATTACATGATTATTGGTTTAGGTCCAGCGGACTCTTTTGAGCCAAATCAGGAACAGTATAGCGGAATCAGGACCACAAAAACAAGACCACAACTTTGCTGAAAGAGGCCCCTGATCCGCATAAAAGATCTGCTGAAACAACCTTAGTGGCAACACTGAAGCCACTCCACCAGCTCGTCACTTTACAATAAAGACATCCCATGCAGGGGACGCTGAGGCTATACTCTAATTTATCGAACCCTCGTTTACAAAAACAAAATAGAATACAAATATCATTATAAAATATCAACAAAACACATACATATTATATGCCTACATTGCCAAATAATAACATCATAGGAAGCCCCAGTGACCACCTGGCAGAAAGCGTCCAATATTTCCAAGCTGATCCAACGGACCTCGCACACAAATGAGGAGTTTTGTCCTGGAAGAGTTTTAAAGAAAAAAGGTAGGTGACTGGCCTAGTGAAGAAGAAGATAGTATAGTAGATTGATAGAGAACAGAGTAGGAATGAGAAAGAACAAAGGAGAAAGACAGCGACAGTGGGAATTTAAAGCACTAAATTTCCAGAAAGTGGGGATAGCCTACTATTTATACTGAAACCCCCCCGGGACCCCCACGCGGGATGTCCTCAATGCTTTCTACAAATTATGCTTTAAATAAGAAAACGCCGAGTGTCTGACAAAGAACCAGTATGTAGATAGTGAATGAACGATCAATGTTTTATATTGAAATACTTATCTTTGGAACTATTGTATAATGGACATCATAATAATCCTCATTTTCTTTCACTGGAAAGTTTGCACAACATATCGTTATTATTATTATTATTATTATTATTATTATTATTATTATTATTATTATTATTATTATTATTATTATTATTGCCCAACGTTTTCCGAAAAACTGAGGTACTGGTGGGTAGAATAGCAAGCCTTAGCTTAATCAATCAATAGCGAAAACATTTAATATTTTTGTGTTCAAAATAACTTTCACTTTCAAATGTGTTCTTAAATGATTTATAGTCTCTAAATATCTCTTCACACCTAACAGACCATTCCATACTTGAACTTAAACCTTTCAATCTTTGAATATTGAAACAAACAATTTTCCACCATACACTTTATTGCATCCAAGCATAATCAAAATTTAATGACAATAAGGTGTCCTTTACATGTTATCCAGCACATTTGACCTCTCTCATCCAAATTTCATAGCATTAGATTGTCTGTTTTCGAAAGTCTAGAAACATCAAGTCAAAAGTTTTAACCAGTATTTCATACATCTGACAGCACTATTTTACATACAATGGGTATTGACCCGTCTCACCCTATACTAATTTTTTGGAAACTCTTAAAGGTACATTCAAACATATTTTACGAGCAAGGGTGTGAATGTTTCAACATTATCAAGCTTATGTAGACCCCATATTTCTGCAGCATAGAGCACAAACAGGTTAAACAATTTTAAAGAAACAATGTTTTGCAATATCATTTAACTTATTAACATATCTAACACAGTCGATGCATGGGTCTCACCTTCAACTCAAGCGCACCAACACATGTAGCTGTTTAGACTCATCTCTGTTGTGAAAACAAACGCCAAATACTTAAATTCATTCACTACTTCCAACAGTTTCTGACCCAAATACCAATTTTCATTTCTCCCACAAAACCCACCTTTACAAAATTAAACATGACTTGTTTTTTTAACTCAATATTTATATTTAATTGTAGATTTTTACATGTGTAAGAAATCTAAATATTGATTTGGTTTTGTAAGCCGATTGAGGTGTCAGAGAGAAGTGCTATATCATCTGCAAACCGCTATAGATACAATTCAACCAAGGCTGGTAGAAAATAGATGCCATGCATTCCATTCCCTTCTACAGCTGATGCAATTTTGTTAATAAACAAAGAAAAAATGTTGGGCTTAATATACATCTTTGCCGTAAATAGATTGGATATTTGTAAAAAAATCACGTTACCCATCTTCTCTACGAACGCATTACAAAACTGATCTATATAGTGCTACAACCGCGTTCATACATTTTCTGCTCATCCCATGACGCAATAAAATATCAAACAATGGTTCTTGCTGGACAGAATCCAATGCTTTTTTTCAAAATGACAAAACATCCATAGACCTACTTCATTTTTTTTGCTAAACAATTTTCAACAACAGCATTTAATGTAAAAAATGTGATCAACAGTGTTACACTCATTCGATGTTGGTGTTTTTCTATCAGTATTTGATTCAGCCCCAATGCTGAAGTACTGATGAGTGTAGCTCAGATTCGTGTATCCACGCAGCCTGCTCACTCAGCAACAAGTCAAAGTCTTCGTATGAAGTTTTCCACTTTTATTCAGCACGCATCAACAACTGCATACAATCACCTTTTCACTCTCAAATTTTACTTTCCAACTCACTATCAACAACACTTTCAACTTTTTAAACAGTGCGGCACTTATATAGTCTCTTCATACTCCCGAACAATTTAGAACACGGTAGAAATTACGCACTACCACCAATCAAACTAAAGATCGTCATCACTGACTTATACCACATTATTTTCCGTCTCAAAATGTTCTCAAATATCCCGAAACTTCGATCGATAGTAAACAAGCAGATCTAGAGTATTCTCCAAATAATATCGACTAACAAAAATTACCAACGCTACACAAAGCTTCTTCTAACAACAACGCAAACTCAAATCAAAGGTAAATACACTCTATTATTGAATACTTTGCAAAACGAAACGATTAGATCTATCGTGCGCGCTTCAGACATACTATCCTTTTCAACGTAACAGACAGTTAAGCATCCGAGACTGACACCAGCCTGCGATTCAGCTTTTTATGTTCTTCAGTCCATTTTACCAATTGCTTATTCAGCACAGAGGTATACATTTTGCTTAACAAGTAAAGCAAAGATACACCATGATAGTTATCTGTTGAATGTACATCACCCTTTTTTTTTAAAAATCAGTAAAATTATTGCCTTAGCCCACTCAGCTGGACAAATTATGTTATTAAAAAGAATATTAAACAGTTTTGTTAGGTCCTGGAGATATTGAATGCAGGAGTCACAATTCATTCAGTATTGCACTGGAGTTTTGGATGCAGAGGGCACACAGAAGATGCCCTTTTCGTCCACCGTCCCTGTCTCTAGTAGTCCTGAAAAAATCCTGAGCGACTTGTTTAATGTCGTTGTCAGTCGCATCTTTGGTTGGTTTATTCTGCCATACTGCATCTGCAATTGAGTAGGAAAATCATGATTAATCAGGGATGGATTTTGTGACAAGGCGTGCAATGGCCTCTGGAAAAGACCGTCCAGCGCCTTCGAGACGCGCCACGCCCCAAGACCAAGAAAGATGTTCAGTCCTTCCTGGGACTGAGTGGCTTCTATCAAAAGTTTGTACCCGGATACAACGGGATCGCCGCGCCACTATCCAGCCTAACCCGGAAAACCGCACCGGACCGAGTCCTCTGGACCCCGCAATGTGAAGCTGCCTTCCAGGAGCTCAAGGACAAGCTGACGTCCCAGCCAGTCCTGCGACTCCCCAACCACGGACAGCCCTTCGTCCTGCGCACAGACGCCAGCGACGTAGGTCTCGGAGCCGTTCTACTCCAACGGGACTCCGCGGACGCCCCGACGCTCTTCCCCGTCGCGTACGCCAGCCGGAAACTCAAGCCGGCCGAACAGAATTACGCCACGTCGGAGAAGGAGTGTCTCGCCCTCGTCTGGGCAGTCCAGAAGTTCCAACTGTATCTCTACGGCTCGCACTTTACCGTCCAAGTGGATCATCAGCCGCTTTCCTTCTTGGCGACATCCAAATCGCTCAACGCCCGGCTGATGAGGTGGGCTCTGCTGCTCCAAGCATACTCTTTCCAGCTGGAGCACATCCCAGGAAAAGACAACCACGGCGCAGACTTCCTCAGCCGTCACCCCGCAACCGACTCCAGCGAGTCGCCCCTGAGGGCCGACGCCCCAGCCTTCATTCCCGCCGCCGCCCACCAACCGTAGCCGAAACCCGGCAGCTCCGCGGACCCCAGCCTTGGGCACCCGCCATCGACTACCCGGAACCCTGCATCGCCCCGCATCGCCCGGATCATCGCCAACCATCGTCTCACCCGGCAGCCGACCTCAGAGCTGATTGGCCGCGTCTCAGTCGAGGCCTACGACCTCGCCTTTTCCCTTGGGGGGGCCTCTGTGACAAGGCGTGCAATGGCACCTCTGAGCTAGGCTGCAAGCATTCCACACTGTTACACTCAGTTCGATGTTGGTGTTTTCTATCAGTATCTGATTCAGCCCCGATGCTTGAATTCCTGATAGTTGTGTAACTCAGATTCGTTTATTCACACAGCCCGTCCAAACAGCATACAATTCACAAAGTCGACGTATGAAGTTTTCCACTTTTATTCAGCACACATCAACAACTGCATACAATTCTCAATTCGACTCAACAACTTTCACAGCAACTTTCCAAATCACTATCAACAACTTTTCTCTCTCTCAACAGCAACTCTGCACACGATTAAATAACCTCTCTCTTTTCCGGAAAGATTTCGTACATGGTAGAAAATGACGTACTGCCACCAATCGAATAAAAGATCGTCATCACTGACTTACGTCAATACATATTTTTATATCTTCCAGAACGACCTCTTGCTTCTACATGTATCAGGAAATTTCTATCAAGAGTAAACACGCATATCCAGAAGATTCTCAAATAATATCGACTAACGCAAATTATCAACGTTATACAAAGCCTCTCCTAACAACAATGCAAACTCAAATCAAAGGTAAATAAACACCATTATTGAATACTTTGCAAAACGAAACGATTAGATCTATTGTGCGCGCTTCCGACATACTTTCGTTCACGTTTCAACGTAACATAACCCCCCACTCAAGAAGAAATTTACCCAATTTCTTTCAACAACGTTGAAACGTAATGCACAAACAAAATCCTCAATTGAAACTAATTTAAGACTTTCTGAATACTGTAATTGCGCTCAGCTTATCTACACAGAGTCAATGGTTTTCATCTTCAAATCTGCCTGGATAATGTCAATGTTCACAGTTCATTCACACAGAGTCAAAGTTTCTCATCTGCAAGTCTTTCTGGATACTGTCAATGTTCACCAATCATTTACCCAGTCAACGTTTTTCATTTTCAAGTCTGTCATTACCAAAATTCTTAGTTCATCCACACAGTCAATGTTCTTTCATTCGCAAGGAAACGACGCCCTCGTCAGTTGCAGTCGTCATCGGCCCAGGGTCAAAGACAATGATCACGTGGGCTTCCCTGGAATCAGTGCGTCCTCTGTTGTCTCCTTCTTCCATCGGATGTCCGACGCAGTCGACGTTGTCAGCTCCCAGGATGCATTTGCTGGGTCTCACGGTCAGGTTGGCTTCTGCGGGACGGTGGAATAGCTCCCTCAAGGTCTGCAGATACTCCTTCCAGGTCTGGGTGTGGACTTCATGTTCGACCAAAGTCGTAGAGCCTGGGACATCGCTGAAGCTATGGGGAAATTCGCCCATAAGGTCCTTGAGCTCCAACTTTTGACCTTCCGTCAAGCCTGGTCCTAGCTTAACGTCATTGATGCCTTCTTTGCTGTGGAAGTCTCCCAGTTCCAACAGTTCTTCGCTGTCAAAGCTGTCGTCGGTCACAGCTGCTGTGGCCGCGTGCACAGTCTCTGATGGCCTTTCCACGTACAGCTTAAGGAGGTTGGCGTGGTATATCTTGGAATGCTGACCGACCTTCACCTTGTAGTCGTTGATCCCCACCACGGTCTCCACTTCGTACGGGCCTTTCCACTGCATCAGCAACTTATTATGATCAGTAGGTAGGCAGCACCAGCACTTTGTTGCCAGGTTTAAACTTCCTGTTCACAGCCCTACGATCATAGTAGTGCTTTCCACAGTCTTGGGACTTCTTCAGGTTTTCTCTGGCTATCTCGAGAGTCTGCTCCAGCTTCTCTCGTAGCTCAAACACGTACTGGTAGCTGTTCTTCACCTCTGGGGTGTCCACTTCTTTCGTCCACAGTTCTTTTAGGATGTGCATCGGCCCTCGGATGGTTCTTCCGTACAGCAGCTCGAACGGAGAAAAGCCGGTGGACTCCTGCGGTACTTCTCTGTAGGCGAAAAGTAAGGCGTTGATGTAGCGATGCCATTGTCTGGGCTGCTCGCTGCACAGTTTCTTCAGGGTGGACTTCAGCGTAGCATTGAACTTCTCGACAAGCCCGTTGCACATCGGATGGTAGGGTGTCGTAGTCAAATGCCGGATGCTCAGCAGTCTGTTGACCTCCTTCATGCAGTCAGAGACGAACTGCGTCCCGAGGTCTGTCAGAATTCTTCAGGCACTCCAAGTCTACTGAACATGTCCACCAGTGCCTCTGCAACAGTTTCAGTGTCAATCTTCTTCAGTGGCACTGCTTCTGGGTACCGAGTCGCATAGTCCACTAAAGTCAGTACCCACCGATGACCTTCTTCACTCGGAGGTCTTATTTCGCCGATTAAGTCTAAGGCCACCCTCTTGAAAGGTCGGTCGATCAGAGGCATCCTCTGCATAGGCACTTTCGGGACCCTTCCTCGAGGTATGGTCTTCTGGCAAATGTCACATGATCGGCAGAAACGGCTGACGTCCGCATGAAGTCCTGGCCAGTAGAACACCGCCTGGATTCTATCCGACGTCTTCTTGATACCCAGGTGACCTCCCATGATTGAGTCATGCGCTACTTCCATCACCTGGCGCCTTAGGGGTAACGGTACCAAGACTTGACGTAGTGGTTTCCCTCCGTTGACCCTCGGGTGCTGGAAGATTCGGTACAGGATCTTGGCCTTCACCTCAAAATAGACCGTACCACTGCCTTTGGTCACGTGGTCTTGGCGGTTCCTGTACTTGTTTAAAGTGCTATCAGCTTCCTGGAGCTGGATCAGCTTATCTCTGTCCACGATGGCAGCTTTGGAGTTGTCGGCGACCTTCAGTGGCGTAGACGTCTTGTCTCTCTTGGCCTGGGCCCTGGTAGTAACAGCACCGACGATCTCTGGTCGGCAGGGCTGAGCCGGAGTAACCACATTGTCCCGTAGCAGCTCTGTAAGGTCTCCATCGGGAAACGGCAATGGATCCTCCTCCACAACTTCGACGTGTTGAGTTGAGGCAGGACTCCACTCTGGATCGGGGTCGTCGGGTCGTCTCGCGCCGTCGATATTCCCGATCATCAAATCATACAGCGGCTTCTTCAGGCAAACCGCTTCGACTTCGCCTATGTAGAAAGGGGTGTTGACATGAATCTTCGCAACTGGCGCTCTCACACATTTGCTGTCGGCCATAAGTGTCCATTTTGAATCGCCAGTGAACTGTTCTTTAGCGATTAGGTCTTCTCTGACGATGACCCCACTGCAGCCAGAGTCTCTTAAGACAGTCACTTCATGATTTCCGACGCGTCCCTTTGAAACAGGCATGTTCTGGACGGTCACAGCTGCGCTGGCGACGACGGGGATGGATTTTCCGTTGGCAAGGAGAAGTTGGCCATCGTCATGCACTCTTGCACGTCCGCAGGGGTAGCTGTGCGCTCGGTCTCACTCGGAAGAATGACGCTCCCGCCGCACACTTGATGGTCAGATCTACTGGTTTGCCGTTGATTGGAGAACCGCCTCTGCCGGTTGCCCGCCGCTGCGTTGTCCGTACTGCTCCGCTGTCCGCTACTTTTGTTTTGAGGACAATTAGCCGCCCTGTGGTCTGTAGCGTTGCAGGTGAAACAGCCTCTTGAATGCCCTTCCCTGGGAGGAGGCGTGGAGTCCGTCTGTCTCTGGCTCGTCTGGCTCCCTTGGATCTGGTTCCCATGGTTTGCAGTCTTCTGAAAATGTTTCGTCGCGCTGGGTGGCCCCAGGGTTTTCCCATGAGCGATGAGATATCTTTCAGCAGCCTCAGTCACATCTTTAAGCGTCTGCAGCTTTTGTTCTTCTAAGTGGGTCGCTAGGTCCTTGTGACAGGCATTGAGAAATTGTTCCTTCACGATCAGGTCATGGAGACTGTCGTAAGACTTCATTTCGCCTGATAACTCCACCCACTTGTGTAGATATGACGACAGGCGCTCCACAAACTGCTTTGGCGTCTCGTCTGACTTAGGCCGGCATTCACGGAAGCGTTTACGGTAGCCCTTCTCTGTAAAGTTGTAGCACTGCAACAGGGCCTCTTTCAAGACGTCGTAGTTTTTGGCGTCATCGTTCGACAGTCTGGTGTAAACTTCGAGAGCTTGCCCCGTCAGAAGTGCACTCAGTCGAATCGCCCAGTCTTGAGGTTGCCAGTTAGAGCTTTCAGCGAACCTTTCGAATCTCGCCAGATAACTGTCAATCTGGTCCTTCCCGTCGACGAAAGCTGGCAATTTTGGAGCCGTATGGTCGTTGGTGACTTGTGGCGCATGCTGATTGTTCTGGATACGCGCCAACTCTAGCTGGTACTGACGATCTCTTTCTTGCTGCTGCTGTTCAATTTCCAGACGCTTCAGTTCAAATTCTCTGTCTTCACGGCGACGCTGCTCTTCTAATTCTCGTTCTTCACGGCGACGCTGCTCTTCTAATTCTCGTTCTTGTATTCTCTCCTGGGACTTGACGTACTCCGTCAACTGTTTCCCTTTTAGATTCAGTTGAATCCCTTTCTGCCAGAAGTCAGCCATCTTGATGATTCTGGAAAGTTCTTTTCTGGAAAGTTCTTTTCTAGAAAGTTCTTTTCTGGAAGGTTCTTCTTCTAGAAAGTTCTTGACTGTAGAGTTCTTTTTTTTCTGGAAAGTTCTTGACTGTGCTGTACCTTTCTAGACTGTTCTAGAACAGCACGCTTTCTGCAGTAGCGCTGATGCTTGTCACTAGTCGCCTTCGTTGACGCAGGCCCCGCTGTCCTCGTCGTATGCGACGCTGCACCACGCTGGTGTTGATGTATACGCTCCTGTGCTGAAGTAGACGCGACGTCCGCTCGCCGCTCTCTGTAACACTGGCGATGTAGCTCCGAGACTGTCCCTCGACGTAGTCCTGCGGCAGCCACGTAGTCCCGATCTGTTGTTCGCTCACGAAGCAACTCTTCAGCGACTACACGCCCTTGCAGTCAACCCGAACCTATCGGTGATGTAGTCCCAGTATGTTGGCCCCTCCGACGCAACTCGTTGGCGGCTACCCTCGATGACTGCCTCTCGTAACGTTGACTCGCTTGTTGTAGCAGTTGAACCTTGGCTATGGCGTGAATCGCGGCTTGACCCCCAAAATGTTACACTCAGTTTGATGATGGTGTTTTCTATCAGTATCTGATTCAGCCCCGATGCTTGAATTCCTGATAGTTGTGTAACTCAGATTCGTTTATTCACACAGCCCGTCCAAACAGCATACAATTCACAAAGTCGACGTATGAAGTTTTCCACTTTTATTCAGCACACATCAACAACTGCATACAATTCTCAATTCGACTCAACAACTTTCACAGCAACTTTCCAAATCACTATCAACAACTTTTCTCTCTCTCAACAGCAACTCTGCACACGATTAAATAACCTCTCTCTTTTCCGGAAAGATTTCGTACATGGTAGAAAATGACGTACTGCCACCAATCGAATAAAAGATCGTCATCACTGACTTACGTCAATACATATTTTTATATCTTCCAGAACGACCTCTTGCTTCTACATGTATCAGGAAATTTCTATCAAGAGTAAACACGCATATCCAGAAGATTCTCAAATAATATCGACTAACGCAAATTATCAACGTTATACAAAGCCTCTCCTAACAACAATGCAAACTCAAATCAAAGGTAAATAAACACCATTATTGAATACTTTGCAAAACGAAACGATTAGATCTATTGTGCGCGCTTCCGACATACTTTCGTTCACGTTTCAACGTAACACACACCCACGCTCAGCCAGCCATCATTTCTCCTTAACCAGCCATCACTAGCAGGCCCGCTCGCCCAGTCGCTTAAGCCCCGCCCCCCGGGGCATCGCCTTAAAGCCTGCCACAAAACCTGACATAGTGTCAGACCCAAGCATTCCAACCTCGAAGTCACAACCTGTCCGAAAACACGTCTCCATCACCGAGTGACCTCTGAGTTTCGACAGTACCCTTGTGCTTCCACCCGTCTTAAGTCAAGGTAAGAGAGGGAACTTACTCTTTGTCATATAGCAGACCCATCACCCGTCGTTCGCCCATCATGTCCATGCGTCCTGTCAATATGTATGTTCATGTTTATAGTTTTGCCTTGATGTGTTGCTGTGACTTGTATTTATCCCTTGCACATATTTTCTACCTTGTATATGACCCATGACATGTTTGGATTTATGCTTGTATGCTCCGTTAGCCCCATGTGTAAATACCCCATGCCATGCTGTCCCCTCCGCATAGATTAAAGTCCCCAGTAATGTCCCCACTACAACCCCTTTGCCCTGTACCCTTACATTTGCTTTCCACCATGCTCCCAATGTATAAATATTTGCCCTGTTGCCAACCCCATCCTAATGCGCCGAAGGTATCTTATACTAGCGGCTGCCAATAAACTCCACTTTGGCCCAGTAAATCTTGTTGCATTGTTTGACTGTTGGTATATGCACTGGCTCAACCCGTGACCGGTCTACCAATTTGAATTCTGAGAAGGGCTATTATACCACAGGCCCTGAATCCACACTATCCCTATCCCCCGCTGATACAGCGTCTGTATTACATTACAGACGGGTTCCTGTACCGGGCGAATCACCCCGGCCTTGTATCATCTCCCAGTCGCTGACCCGCTGCAGGCCCCTGACAACCCAGGAGGTCAATGAGAAGCGAGATTTGGGACTTCGCCATTTTCTAGACGGCTAGCCACGAAAGCCGATTTCTAGGCCTGTACCATCACAAGACAATCACTCGTGGTCCATGCGTCATCGCGTGACCACCGACCTGCATCTTCGCACCCACGCTATCGACCGTGGCCAGCAAGCCAACCAGAGTATCCTGGACCAAACGCCGCACTGCAGTACAGAGCTAAGTGTGTTAGCCTACGAGAATCCCCACTCGCCAGATTATCAGAGAGACTCTGGAAACCATACAGATACACTCTAGCCCTGTGATGAAATCAGTCTACAGTCGCTCTAGTACCCCAAATATTGACTACCCAGAATATCACCGAACTACTCCTTACTGAAAGACGCTTTGCCAATGACTCACGTTAGAAGTATTTGACCTACACTCCCCATTTCAAATTAATTAAAGTAAATAGTTATAGAAATTGCAATTACCCTGACTGGCCTTTGAATGTGAATTTCTTAACTAGTGTAGCCTTACTCTCCATCTCGTCTTTACCCTGTCTGTCTATTAAGTTGGCCCAGCATTAATCTCTTGAATGTCATCGCACCATTAACCTATCAAAGGAGGTAATACAGCGCTAGAGATTAAGAGCTTACCCCCCTCCCCCAACCCCTCTCTTCGTGACAGATTTAACCGGAAATTACCGGTATTTTACCGGTTTGAGAATTAAAATACCGGTTGAAAAATCAGTAGCCGGTAGAGTTTACCGGTTTTCATTTTGTTTGACTGGTTTCAAAAATAAAGGAAAAGAGAAAGAAAAACAAGAGAAATGAAGAGAGAGAGAGAGAGAGAGAGAGAGAGAGAGAGAGAGAGAGAGAGCCAGCCAGCCAGCCACGCTGATTATGTGTTTAGGGAGTGTAGACGAGAGGCCTGCGAATGCGTTCAGTAGCCTTGCCATATTCTTTGAGGTAATTAATACAGAATGATATAACATTGGCGGTGCAAGGCTATCGTGAATACTGATAAATTAAACTCGTGCACTTTTCGATTTTTTCTTTCCTCGTGCTCGTCAGTATGTATTGCGACAGTGGCAGATAGGCTAGTAATAATGAAGAAGCAAAAATCTCTTTTTTCACTTTTATTTTTGGCAAACATCGTTTCAGTTATAGTTAGTAGGCTTTACGGTGAGCAATAAATTAATCACTGCATTCGTGGGCAGATTTTCGGTGGCAAAAATAGTGACGCATTATTAAGCTTTGCTATGGGTCATACCGGTTTCCGTGACTGGCCTACCGGTTTGCGTTCGAGTGGGTTTGTTTACTGTGACGTCGTACCGGTTTTGCAGATCCCTAGGACGATCACTGATTAATACAATCATTAATGATCTATATACTACCTCATAGCTTTCTTGATTTTTCCATTCCTAAACGTCCAGCTGGCTAATCAAGCCATATCAGGACAACCCACAATGCCTAACTAAAAAAAAAAAAGAAAAAAAAAATTCATTGAATATGCGTAATAGCCCAAAGGTGGACCATGTTTACCAGAACATAAAACTGGGAGGTGCTTGAACCGTGTCAGAAATGTGTTATTTTTCAAGACCCATTTAAAAGTTTAAAAAAAAACAATTAGAAGGGCAGAGCCCATATGTCTCACATGCTGTAACGTAAAAACATAACATTAGTTTTATTTTTGTCAAAAACAATAAAAACCTTGCAATGATCTTGACCCTGGGATGACCTTGACCTTCACATGACCTTTGAGGCTCATGCATTATCAACTTATAAACCAATGTTCATGTGGGTCAAATATAGACATATTCCACTGTATAACCACACATTTTGACATTTTTTTGTTAGTCCTAACATGACCTTGATCTTCAAGATCAACGTAAAATTGGAACATAAATGAAAGATCAATCTAAGATCTCTAGATACAAGAATGGAATTTTTATCTCTCATAGTTTTGGGCCAGGGTCACTTCAAAGAACTCATATAATCTGAATTTGGAAAGCTCCAGTGACCTTGAAGTGAGGTTGACCAAACTTGTACGGTTGATCCTATCCTATCCTATCCTGTCCCGTAACCAGGAAGTCGTAGGGGCACCACAGATGATCATTTAACCAGCATACTCCATCTTTCTCTGTCCTCAGCAGCCCTGATGGCTTCGCTCAGTGTCAAACCAGTCCATTCTCGAATGTTGTCATCCCACCTCTTTTTCGGTCTCCCTCTTCTTCTATCTCCTTGCACTGTGCCTTGCAGAATGGTCTTTGCAAGGCCTGATGATCTGGTGACGTGGCCATACCATCGGAGTTTCCGTTTCTTCACCACAGTGAGCAGGTCATCGTGTTGTCCAATGGCTTGTGTGGGTCTGTCGGACTTCGTCGTTGGTGATGTGTTGGGTATAGGAAATGCCTAGAAGTCTTCTGTAGCACCTAATCTCCATGCTTTGTATTCTTCGTTGTAGATCTGCTGTGAGGGTCCATGCTTCGCAAGCATATAGGAAGATGGAGATGACAAGGGAGCGCAGCAGTCTTACTTTGGAATGTAGACTGATGGTCCTGTCTTTCCAAATGGGCTTCAACCTTGTCAGGGCAGTTGTTTGTGCGATCCTGGATAGTACTTCCTGTCGGGACCCATTGTCTGATACAATGGCTCCTAAATATTTGAACATATATTTAAATATTTAAATATTTGTACGGTTGATGTGTCTCATTAATATCGTTCATGCATCAAAGAATAATAAGTCCATTATTAATAGGAAAGGATAGGAGAAAAATTTGAACTTTTAAAATCCACTCGCAAGGCCCGTTCAGTCCCGCGAACTAGTCTAACGCGTCGTAACTATACAAGATTATTGCTTTAGGTCCAGCGGACTCTTCCGAGCCAAATCAGGACCAGAGAGACGTTATCTTAAAATATTATAAAATGTTTCAAATCCTTAAAAAAAAAAGAAGCCTGTTACACTTAAATACTCAAACAAACTTTCACATGACACCTCTTTAAAAGTATTCTTTAAAACTGATGTATTAAAAATATGTTCTCTTTCTTCAATCAAATCACTAAATTCAGTCCAATCAATAAAATCCAAACTAAACAAAACATGTAGGCAAAGAAGCAGACAAATCAGGAAGAATTTGAAATAATTTGTTGTTGATATGGTTAGACCAGTCAGTCTGCCACAGTCGTTTACAATAAGATCCAGTCATACAACTTAGGTCAGAATAGGGCACAAACTGTAAAATCTCTGGAGGGAAATCGAGATGCAGAGCATCTTTAGCTGCTTTGTCCACTGCAATGTTGCCGCGGATGCCCATGTGACCAGGGACCCACATAATAACTATCTTTTTACCCTCAGAAACAAGTTGTGTATGGAGATCATGGATCTCTGCTAGAAAAGGGTGCGATATCTTTCTCGTGGAAAGACCCTGGAGTGCTGACAGTGAATCGGACATGATTAAAAAAGAGGTTCTTTTGGATTGATAAACTTGTTTCAGAGCTAGATGAATTGCCTTGAGCTCAGCTGTATAAACAGAACTAAAATCAGGTAAACGCTGTTGCAAAGGCGTGTCTAAGTGTCTCCCAGAGACCGACGCAGCAGCAATTGAATCTCCTTTCTTTGATCCGTCTGTAAAAAGTTTTTCATATCCTGGGTATAAAGCACACTGTTCTAAATAAAGTTGGTTATATACGTTTCAGATGTATTGTTTTTAAGGAAAGCGGACAATTGCCAATTAATGTTTGGGGTACACAATTTCCATGGGGGAGCTTCAGTCCGAAGCTCATCGTCGTTGATGGAAGCAACATTAATGCCTGCTTTTTCCAGATGAGCCTGCATTCTGATGCCAAACGGAGGAACTGTGTTAGGTTTGGCTTCAAATTTCTGAGAAAAATCTGGGTTGAAAACACAGTCATAGCGGGGTTCATGGGATCAGTTTTTAATTTTAAATAGTAATTCAGGGACAATTTTGTACGTCTCAGCTCCAGCGGGGGTTCGTTAGCTTCCACGTAAAGGCTTTCACAATCAGGTAAACGCTGTTGCAAAGGCTTGTCTAAGTGTCTCCCGGAGACCGACGCAGCAGCAACTGAATCTCTTTTCTTTGACCCGTCTGTAAAAAGTTTTTCATATCCTGGGTATAAGGCACATTGTTCTAAATAAAGTTGGTTATATACGGTTTCAGATGTTTTGTTTTTGAGGAAAGCAGACAATTGCCAATTAATGTTTGGGATACATAATTTCCATGGAGGAACTTCAGTCCGAAGTTCATCGTCGTTGATGGAAGCAACATCAATGCCTGCTTTTTCCAAATGAGCTTGCATTCTGATGCCAAACGGAGGAATTGTGTTAGGTTTGGCTTCAAGTCTCTGAACAAAATCTGGGTTGAAAACACAGTCATAGGCGGGGTTCATAGGATCAGTTTTTAATTTTAAATAATAATTCAGTGACAATTTTGTACGTCTCAGCTCCAGCGGGGGTTCGTTAGTTCCACGTAAAGGCTTTCCACAAGGGAAGGTGCGAAAAGCACCCAAAGCAATGCGTAATGCCTGATGAACAACTGGATCTAACATTTTAAGATACGATTTTCTAGCAGAATCATAAACAATGCAACCATAATCTAACTTGGATATAATTAAAGAACGGTATAACAGCAATAAAGTTTTCTTGTCAGCTCCCCAGTCTGTACCACTTGAGCAAGTTGCAGGCCTGTTGACATTTAGTTTTCAAATCTTTCAGATGATAGCCTTTGATAAAAAATAACACCCAAAAATTTGACTTGTTGGACCGCCTTTATTGGAGTTTTATTGAGGGTAATATTAGGGTCTTGAATAATTCCCCTGTGCTTGGAAAAGTGAATACATTCCGTTTTTGCTTCAGAAAATTTAAAACCATTTTGTAAAACCCAGTCTTCAACAGTCTTGACACATAACTGTAGCTGACGTTCCGCAGATGCCAAGGTTTTACCTTTGGCTACTAATGCAAAATCGTCAACAAAGAATTGTCAATTCCCCGTTTAACGGAACGAGCAATGTTATTTATTTTAATATTAAACAGCAAGGGAGACAAGATGCTACCATGAGGCACTCCCATCTCCTGTTCCCTCGTATCTGACAAAGATCCCCCAACCTTAACCTGAAAAATTCTGTCTGTTAGAAAATTGGATATAAACAGGTAAATGTCCCTTCAAACCCATTTCTTGTAAATCTGAAAGAATGCCATATTTCCATGTTCTATCATAGGCTTTTTCCAAATCAAACATAATGGCAACGACATGTTCACCCTGGACGAACGCGTTACGGATAAAAGTTTCCAGTCGCACCAGGTGGTCAACAGTACTCCGACCACTTCGAAAGCCACACTGAGTGTTGGATAAGATATTATTTGTTTCTAGATACCACAGTAAACGAGAATAAACCATTCTTTCCAGCGTCTTGCATAAGCAAGACGTTAAGGCTATTGGTCTATAGTTTGTTGGGTTAGTATGGTCTTTGCCAGGTTTAGGGAATGGGTACAATAATGGCCTTTCTCCAAGAGGGAGGAAAGGTGCCAGTGATCCAAATCTGATTGAAGATGTCCAGCAGTTGAGACCGTGAGTACCTTGTTAAATGTCTGAGAAATTGATAATGTACATCATCCGGTCCAAACTGCTGAATCTGCACTTTTGTTAATTGCATCGTCAAGCTCGACTAATGAGAACGAAATGTTGTAATCTTCAGAATTATCAGAGGTAAAATTTAACCGTTGTTTTTCTTTACGTGTTTTAAATTGTTTGAAAAAGACAGAATAATTTTCAGAGGAAGAATTTGCAGCAAAAGAAGAGGCCAAAAGATCAGCTACTAGTTTTTTTTTTAAATCTCCGATTACGTCCCCCTGCACAGTAAGGCATGGGCTGACCTGTTTGTTACTTTTATTTTTGAGTTTGCGGACCACTTTCCAAACCTTCGACAGTTTCGCTTTCGAATTTAGAGTGGAGCAGAAACCTCTCCACGATTCTCTTCTCTTACGTTTGAAGAGCTGTCGGCATTGCGCTCGCAAACGTTGGTGGTTCTGTTTATTTTCAGAACTTGGATGCAGATACATCAAGCTTTTTTACGGGCTTGCTGAAGTTTTTTTACATTCATCATCAAACCAGGTTTTTTTAAAATTGTATACGGTTTTGATGAAGTTTGCGGATGGACTCCTTGGCACTGTTTATAACTATGTCAGTGTAGAGCTGTATTGGATCTATGGCATTCGAAAATTCCTGTTCTTAGCACGTAACTGAACCTCAGACAGGTTAGAAAAAAGACTCCAGTTAGCTTGTTTCAGTTTCCACCTGCCATGAGTTTGCTCAAGGTTGTCTGAATCATGTTTTAATAAAACCGGGAAAATGGTCGCTGCCATGGAGATCTTCTAAAACTGTCCATTTAAAATCCAAAAGTAAGGAGGGATCACAGATCGATATATCAATGTGGGACAAAGAAGCGGTTCTTGAACAGGAAAAAGTTGGAGCACCCTCGTTCAAAGTTACTAGGTTTGCAACGAGTCTAAAATGTCTTCAATTATTTTCCCCTGAGAATCGATACGATCGCTACCCCACAGGGGAGAGGGTCCATTAAAATCTCCCAACAACAAAAAAGGGGTAGGTAACTGTTGGATCAAATTCTCAAGTTCACTTTTATTGACATTTATTGATGGGGTCAAATATATAGAACAAACTGTGAGGGATTTAAAAAGAGATACTCTGGCTGCAACTGCTGGTAAACTTGTATTAAGTGAAATTGGGTTAAATGGGACGTTTCTATGAATAAAGAGTGAAACGCCTCTAGAAGATGTACAATCTAGAGATGAATAACCCAGTGCTTCAGATTGTTGGTGCGCCCGCGCCATTGGCGCATATTTTATCAGAATGGCGCAGACAGCAACTCCTGAATTTGCCCTTATCCCTCGGCGCGTAAAATCATAAAAATCAAGTAAAAGGACTAGGTGAACATACGATACGAATACCTTCGATTGTCAATGACCCATCGTCCATCTCTTCATGGTCCATCAACCCCCCGAAACGGTTCTCCGTTTCGAGAGGCTGATGGTGCTTGGAAGAAAGGGGTCCGGGCCTTTGATTTTTTGGTCAAAGCCCCGGAACCCGAACTGCCAGCCGACCCCCCCCCCCCTTTTTTTTTTTTTTTTTTTTTTTTTTTTTTTTTTTGTGAGTAAATTTACGTCCCCGGACACATTAAGCGTATAGGGGACGGGTGAAACCCCAGCACCGGACTTTATATCTTCCCTCTCCCCCTCACCCCTTCCAACCTTTCCCTCTCCTCCTCTGACGCTCTTCTGCTGAGCAACTAGAATTTTAGCCACCTCAGCAACTACCCGGTCGCTAAAACCGGTCGTTGCTGGTGCGGCGGCCTGAGGCCTAGCCTCCTTTGCAGCAGGTGTGACGGCTTTTGACACGGCCGTCTGCGTGTTGTGGGTGACGGTTGGGGACGTGCCCGTCGGCACGTTTCCAGTGTAATCGGTGGGGCTGGAGAACCCCCCTTTTGAGCAAACGTGAGCATTTTTTCTAGAGCATCCATCCGTCTGCACTACGATTCCAAGATCTGCGTCATTTTATTCATAGCAGTGTCCATTGGCGGGTGTGCGCTAGGTTCCACATGAGATGAGGAACCCGCCACAGACGCAAAGGACCTCTCTTTAAGAACCGGCCTACTTTCTAGAACTTTTTTCCTTGCGTCTCCGAAGGAGCAACTCTCAGTGGCCCGAACCTTTTGAATTTCCAGCTCCAACTGCCACTGAGGGCAATCTTTGGAGCTGAAAGCATGCGGTCCCGCGCAATTTACGCAGCAAATAGGATTTTTGCAATCACCTTCATGTTTGTCTTTTCCGCATTCACGACAAATTTCTGTATTTTTGCAGGTCTAGCTACCGTGGCCAAACCTTTGGCAGCAGTAGCAGCGCAACGGTGACGGTGTGAAGGGCGTCACCTTCACCCTAAGGTATACCACCTTGAGTGACTCCGGCAACTTGGCCATGGCAAAGGTCACAAAAAGTGTGTTGGTAGGGATACGTTTGGGTCCTTTGGTGACGCATACCCTCTGCACCGCTGTGACCCCCTGGCTGGAGAGCTCATCGCGTATTTCCACCTCAGACATATCACACAGGTCCTGACATCGGATGACTCCCTTGGAGGAATTCAACCGTCCATGAACAGAAACTTTTATTGGTCTATCAACGAAGACGGCTAAATTCCTCTTTAGAAGACAGTCCGATGCCCTTTTAGTCGAGCACTCCACCAGGTAGGCACCAGATCTAAGTTTTTTTTACATCCTTGAAACCAGTTGTGCAAACGGACTGGAAACCCTTCTGGATGGCGAACGGAGACAGCTTGCCTAGTGGCATAGCCGGATCCGCCTCCTCCACAACCAAAAAAACGAGGCCAGGCCCCTTCCACCCCAGAAGCACAAGCTTTATGTCGCATGTTCAAGTCACTGTCCGTATCCGTGTCAGAGTCGTCACCGTGAAGTCGTTTTTGTTTGTGTTGAAGCCATGTTATTAATTTGTTAATTCATCTTCCCTGCTCCCCACCCACCACGGAGTCCAACAAGGGGATGCGTCCAAGCGGAAAATCCAGCAAGGGAGCGCACCAGGGCTACAGGAGGGATATACACCCAGACAATCCCGCACTGCCACTACGATTTTGTTCAAGTTTGACCCATGAGCCGCAGCCTTCTAGCAGAGCTAGGGCAATACACGACCAGCCGCTTGACTGACGCGGGCCACGCCAGCCTCCCGTCTAGGAGAAGTCCGGGCCAAAGAGGTGTGTTAGTGTGAGGGACCGCAGTCTCTCAGTGACCTCAACCTCCAGGATCCCATTCTCCCCCGACACGGGTTGCCCTGCACGGCAAACGCAGGGGTCCAAGAGAAGGCCACAGAGAAAGGGTAGAGAAAGAAGGAATGATGGGGAAAAAGAAGACAGGGAAAGTCCGGTAAGGCAGAAGAAAGGGAGTCAAAACTGCATAGTATACTGGGAGAATTTAAGGGTGAAGAGAATATAGGTGAAAGGACCAATAAGACAGAAACAAGACAAAAGAGAAGAAAAAGGGGTAGGCAACTTTGTCACCCAGCCAGAGAGAGGCATGGGGTCCACCCCCGGCGCGCGGAGCCGAGCCCGTGGGTGCGCGTCGTAACTGTCTAGCATCGATCAACCACAATGCATCGCTTAAAAATTCAATTTCCAATTTACTTTTTTGTTAGATCTACATAGTGGAATAGACGATAGTCTTATCATAGTGATTTTTTTAAATCCAGAAAAATTTTGGCCCAATTTTCGGTGTAACAAAGATGGATGAGGAAGATATTGTATTTGAGTATCGGTGAGAGCGACGATGACAATGACTTTATGGGTTTTACACTAGAAGAAATAGCGAAAGGAAATGTGTCTGATGTTGACTTGGATTTAGCAGTAACCCCAAATCGCCTTGATTTTGACGATTAGCAGAACTGACCCACAGGTGATCTGTCGGTCAGTTCTGCGAGTTCAGTAGAGAGTGATTCAGATCAGAAGTTGCCGACTATTGCTGTTCCCAGCAAAAGAAAGAATTGATTGATTGATTGATTGATTTATTGTTGCAGCCCTAGTGGGAAAATTGAACGCCCTCCACCGTCCAGTCACTTTACAATAAAGACATCCCACGCGGGGGACGGCTGAGGGTTTACCTCAACTACGCGAACCCCCGGTTACAAAAACAGAATAGAATACAACCATCATTACAAATCATCAACGAAACATATACATATAAAATGCCTATATTGCTAAATACTAACATCATAGGAAGCCCTAGTGACCACCCAGCAGAAAGCGTCCAACACTCCCAAGCTGATCCAACAGACCTCATACACAAACAAGGAGTCTTGTCCAGGAAGAGTTTTCAAGAAAAAAGGTAGGTCATTGATCTAGCGAAGAAGAAGATAGTATAGCAGAGTGATAGGACAGAGCAGGAATGGGAAAGAGTATATGAGGAAGATAGCAACAGTGGGAATTTAAAGCACTAAATTTCCATAAAGTGGGGATACTATTTATACTGAAACCCCCGGCACTCCAACGGGGGTACTGTTGCCGCAGTGAATCTGTCATGCCTACAAAGGCAAGACAGGTTTTCAACTGGGGCTTTCACTGTTCCCTTTATAGGTTAGAACAATCTACAGTGGCAAGATTGCTCATGACCCCAAGGGGTAAAAAAAAGACAAGCGAAGAAGACAGGTAGGCCTACTCATAGTTAAAAGAAAAAGAAACAAACTGTACAGTGTTAGCCACTTTGGTGTCTTCTTTACCCATTCGGACGTTGACTTCGTCATTGTTTATAGTTACTAAGTCAACGTCCGAATGGGTAAGGAAGACACCAAAGTTGCCATAACTGTATAGTTTGTTTCTACTTTCTGTTTCTTTTGACTGTCAGTAGGCCTACCTGTCTTCTTCGTTTGTCTTTTCTTCTAAAAGAAGAAGACCGGTAGGCCTACTGATAGATTGGTAAAAAGAAATGTAGCTTCTTAATTACATTTTTATTACACTGTTTCTTCCACATTTTTGTGCTTCAATTTGGGTAAATTTCCTTTAACATCAGCATACCTTGTGCTTTTAATAACAGCTTGTTTTGTGAACTCTGTGCTAAACAAAGAAAATGAGTTCTGACCCGGACATCTGTGAAGACATGAAACTGTTGTCTGTGGATTTTGTATATGCATTTTCTGTACAAACCTTACACCTTTTAAAAACAAGGTGTGAAAATTCAACATCTGATGGTATTTTTTATCCCATTAAAACAGGTGTAAATCCTCATTTTGTATTACAAAAAAATTTTCCTGAGCTAGGCGTGAACGTTAAATAATTTATAGTCTCTAAATATCTCTTCACACCTAACAGAGCCAGTCCATTCTTGAACATAGATATTTTTCAATCTCTGGTTGAATAATGAGACAAAAAATTTTAAACACCTTACACTTTGTTGCAACCAAGCATAACAATAAGGTATCCTTTACATGAGTTACCCAAGTGATTCATCATTTATTTTATTAGATATTCAGTCTTACTCAGTTTCCCCTTTGTGTCTTAATGTAAACTGATATCAAGCCATGCCATGCCAACTAGTCCTAGCAATAACTCTATAATGCCAGACGCCAGGATGAGCAGCTATTAATATGCCAATTTTAAAGTAGAACTCTGCTGGAACCTAAACTGATAGTCGTTTCTTTTTCGAGGCGAACGTCGAACCATCCTTCTTATGTTGCTGACGAGCTGAACTGATGTAGCAAATTTAATCAGATTTTGAAGTAATAAATGTTACTAGGGTTCCCACAAGTTTGACCAAACAAAATTCCTTCCTTTTTTCAGAACCTCATGTCTATAATTTTCCCAAACCATAATGTTCACTAATAATTGTGCACCAACTTAATGTTTTGTGTGAACGTCAAAGCCTGTCGTATACTTACTCATGACAACAGTCTTGAGACGTGTTGTTGAAAATGCAACCTTGCCCCTGGCGCCAGTCGATTAGCACTGCTTTGCCAGGCAATTGGTCATGACAGCCTTTAGTATGTTGCGGGTGGTGTCCGGCGTTTTTCTCCCACCAACGTGTCGAATGTGATTAAACTGCAATCAAAACACAAATGTTAGTCTTGCCCCTCTATTAGTTTTTTTTTCTGTTTTAGATTACTTACTTCCTGTGAAATTAACACCCTGCAGAACTTTTGCACCCCACCCGAATGGTATCTAACTCTACTGTTGGATACCTTTCTTTCCCCCAAACACGGAAGTCATATTTGTTATGGACCAGTCAACTTTGCTAGAAGCCGGTCTGGCAGGCCAGTTGACTTTTTGTGATTTCACCACCCCTGGAAACGCTTTAAAAAGTACCGCCGAGTGTCTCTCAAAGCCCTGGACTTCAATCTTCGTACTTTCGAAGCACTTGCCCAGGATCGCCCAAAAGTATAATTGGCTTTGACCTCAAAATATTCTTTGACATTTTCAAGGGATTTTTTCAGTGTCTATGCCGACTTGCCACATAATAATCTTTAACGGATCACGCATTACATATATTCCGATCCAGAAGACACTGGTCTTGGGTGACCCACATCAACGGGAAAGACATATTTACATGGGTCTCACCGAAAATTTTGACCAAGAACCCTGTATTTATACAATGATGCAGGTCACCCATAACCCATTTATTCCACCACACCAGGCATACACTCGTCGAATGGCTTACTCTAAGGTGCCTGACCACATTTTGTATGACCAAAGCGTGTAGCTGCACCAGCTCTGCCTCAATCCTCTCTGGACAGTTTGAGTTCTAGGGGCAATGTTGTTTGATCACATGATTATACCCCCCCCCCTCTCCTCCTCAACCCCTTAATGAACCAACATGAGACTAATGTTTGGCGAAAAGTGTTGACATAGGTCAGGGCGTGCACATACAATCATCAAATTGTCTGCAGTCATAGGTCAGACAAACAAGATTGAATTTTACATAAATTTGAAATATTGAACTACTTTGCAAAACGCTCATCGGCGCAGTCGTTGATCTGCGTGGACCCAACACTTGTTTGGCACATGCAGCAGACTCCTAAATTTTACTACAAACAATTTATTTCTATGATCATTGGTCAACAACAGACGACAACAAAATAATAACAGCAGCCATCATAGGAAACGACCCGTAACTTTCTGCTAGTAGTACTAGTATACAAGAAATTGGATTATTCCACACATTTTAAAAGATATTTTATTACATTTTTTAATGTTACTTACACTTGTCTTTTTGCATTTTGAATATCATAAAGTTTGCAAGAACTGCAAGCAGACTTTAATCTGAACTGCTTTCGTCTTTGCTTCAATGACAAAGTACTCTCATTATAATTTACATGAAAGAAAGGCATCAAACGTTACGCACCCAGGTATTTGATAGTAGTGCGTTCAATGTATAACTGACATTCCTGCCTAAAAGTAAACCCAACCCTAATCTGGGAAAGAGTGTGGAAAAAATGTCACATAAAACTTGTAAAATGCCTACGCGTGGCTCCGTGATTTAAATATGCTTTGAAAACTTGTGCATCACAAGTCCCCTCTAGAATGATATATGTCCACAAGTTTTTCTAGAAATCGACTTGTCCAATCAGTTACAATCGCCAATGCCACAAAGTGGTAAACAGTGAGTAAGTGTGACAAATAAAGCAAAGCGTGACAATTTTAACCTGGGTGAGGTGAAAAAGAAAAAAAAGAAATAACAAAAAGGTATTTAACCTTGCTGAGAAATGCCACGAGATTAATAATAATAATAATAACGGATTTTTATATAGCGGATACTCCAGCCTATGACCAGACTCACCACGCTTTACATAGTCATTACATATAAGTACATGCACTCGGTAAAACATCGCATTCGCTACAATACACCAAAAGACAGAACAGTAAGGGTACAAATTATTTACACTTATGTACACAAATTACAATTTACAACTATGTACACAAATGACAGAAAAGACAAATAGAATAGCAAAAACATATTCACAGCTATTTATATGCCCGGTTAGGCCCAGGAGGAAAAACAGTATAAATATGTACAGCCGTGTATACAATTACGGATCAGACAGAGACAAAGAGGAGAGAATGGCAGCGGGATACAGATCATTCTGAATAGTGAAGTTTGAAGAGGTGGGTTTTGAGGGCCTTTTTGAATGCTTGTGTTGATTGTATGTTGCGGATATGGGAGGGAAGGGAGTTCCACTGCTTAGGTGCAGAGTAAGCGAATGCACGTTGGCCGTATGTCTTAGTGCGGGTGACGGGAACCTTGAGTGTGCGAGTGTCAGCAGAAGATCTTAAAGTGCGTGAAGGGGAGAAGACAGACAGTAGATCAGCAAGGTAGGAGGGACAAGAATCTGTGAAGAAGTTGTGACAGAGAACAGAGAGTTTGTACTCTATGCGTGCTTGCACAGGAAGCCAGTGAAGGGAATGTAGTAGAGGTGTGATGTGATCGCGTTTCTTAGCTCGGAATACTAGTCTAGCTGCTGAGTTCTGAACCTTTTGTAGCTTGTCAATGATGTGTTTTGGGGAGCCAGCGAGGAGAGAGTTGCAATAGTCAAGACGAGAAAGGACGAGAGCGCAGACTAGGGTTTTGGTGGCAGTGAGCGTAAGATAGTGGCGAAAGAAGCTGATTTGGCGTATGGCCGTGTATGCAGAGCGACAGATGTTGGAGATGTGGTTGTTGAGTGACAGGTCATCGGAGAGAATGTAGCCGAGATTTCTTGCTGAGGATGAGAACTGAATGTTTGTTGTCCCTACCGTAAGCGATGTTGGGAGAGGCGGGAGTGAGGAGGAGGTGTTGTGCTTGTGAATGAGGAGGGCTTCGGTTTTATCGTCATTAAGCTTAAGCTTGTTGCGTGTCATCCATGACTTAATGTCTGTGATGCAGTTCTCCAAAGTCTGAACAGTGGAATTAATGAGAGAGGGGGCTGTGTATTTATAAAGTTGTGTGTCGTCTGCAAATGACTGACTCTCAACAGCATGCTTTCTAAGCAGGAGAAGCAGTGGCTTGGTGTACAGAGTGAATAACACCGGCCCTAAAACGGAACCCTGAGGCACGCCGCACACCATATCTGCTGTGCTGGAGAAACAGCCATCGACAGTGACTGCTTGTGATCTGTCGGAAAGATATGAGTGGAACCAAGCCAGGACCGAGCCGGAGATTCCAAAGTAGTGTTGAATAGTGTTAAAGAGAATGTGGTGGTCGACTGTGTCAAAAGCGGCTGAGAGGTCTAGTAAGGTGAGAACGGAGACGTTACCATTATCTAAGGCCAGCAACAGATCGTTGGTTACCTTTAGGAGGGCTGTCTCAGTGCTGTGGATGGGTCGGTAGGCAGACTGGTTGGGGCAAAGTAAAGCGTTATCATATAGGTAGGCAAACAGTTGTTTGAGAACAATTTTTTCTATGACTTTGGACAGGAAGGAGAGGTTTGAAACAGGTCTATAGTTCTTCAGATTATTTTTGTCTAAACTTGGCTTTTTAAGGAGGGGTTTGATGACAGCCGTTTTGAGCACAGACGGAACAACATCAGAGGACAGACTTTCGTTGATAATGTGGGTAATGGTCGGGAGTAGAGGGTCAAGATTCTCTATCAACATGGGGGTAGGAATGGGGTCAAGAGAGCAAGATGTTGGTTTTGAGCTTAAGATGACTTTCTTGACTTCTTGCTCTGTTACTGGTTGAAAAACTTCCATTTTTGCGGTAGTGAGGGAAGGTGAGAATGGGTTAATGAGTGGGATCTCATGGCTGTCAAGAGCGTCCCTTATGTCAGCCACTTTCTGTGTGAAATAATTACAAAATACATCTGGTAGCTGAAATGGTGGATGCGTGGATGGGAGTGATGTTGCATTGCTCTTACCCCTTAGCTGATTGCAAATGTTGAACAACTGTTTACAAGTTTCGCTGCTGCTAATTCTGTCGCTAAAGTACCGGGTTTTGGCAGTCTGGACTATTTTAGTGACCCGTTTTTTTGCAGCGGTGAAAATCTGCTTGCTGACTTCTAAACCCGATTTAAGCCACTTTTTCTCTGCTTTGCGTCGGTGTTTCTTCGCCTCGGAGAGCTCGTCCTTGATAGACTCGTACCAGGGTGCTGAGCGTGTTGCCTTGACTTTGTAAGCCTTAAGATTGTAGAGGAGTCAAGGATGGTAGCGTTGCCAATCCAGTTTGCACTGTCCCAGATACTGGAGAACTGCCATAAGAATGTAGAGGAGTCGATCCGGCAATTCGGTAGTCTGATATATATATGAGGTGTCGGATAGTGCAGTGGTTGGAGCACTCGCTACTGTGTCGAAAGTGAAGCACCGTCCGGTGCGGTTAGCACTTGGATGGGTGACCGCTAGTGAAGCGACAAACAACAACGCCCCCAGTTGACTCAACTGTGATTGAGTACCTACTCTCTTGAGGGTGGGGAAGGTAAAGCAGCGAGGGAGAGAGTTGGGCATCACCCTCATTACGCTGGCCCAAGATAAGTGTGATCTCCAACATCACGCTCCCCTACGGCCACAAGGCTATGGGACTACCTTTACTTTTATATATATATATATATATATATATATATATATATATATATATATATATATATATATATATATATATATATATATCCTTATACAAGTACCCACAAACCAGGCTTACAAAGTCTCCAACCGGTCATTTGGGTACCCGGCTTTGGATCTCTCTCTCTCTCTCTCTCTCTCTCTCTCTCTCTCTCTCTCTCTCTCTCTCTCTCTCTCTCTCTCTCTCTCTATATATATATATATATATATATATATATAAATTATATACACACACACAATTCAACAAAATTATGATTACTCTTTATTAGAAAAGGCTGTATTAAAAGAACACTGACTTAACTGTTACGATTAATTGTATGCTTTACTTTAATCCCTCCATGTACAAAAGAACAGGAGGGCCAGCAGACTTTGCGTCTTTCGGTCCATTCTAAACGACTTCGTGTTCGACAACCACTGAGATAATTAAAACGACATTTGGCACAGGATGCGAAATTCAGGTCCCATTGACTGTACTAGAATAGATTCAGAGTTGTGCAGTTAATAAATTTAAAAAAAAAGAGTTACATGGATCGAGCTAAAGCTTTTCAAATTGCTTGAGGCATACATATTGTCAACCAAAAATGGCATAAATACTGGTGTCAATATTGTGTTGAGTTTACAGCTATTTTGAGCAGAAGTTTTGTGCAAGTGTTACGCATAAGTGCTGTGAAAATGTGTCTTCGATTTTGAATACACAAAAAAACTGAGTTATCACAATCCTGATGTTTGCATATTTCTAATCAGAGTGAACTTGCCTTTTATTGTTTATTGCATGGGGGAGGAGCTAGGTACAAATGTTTAAATTTAAATCAATTTATATGTATCATAAAATAATTCCAAAGGGGCGAGTTATATAGGTATCCCAGGAAGCACAGAGTCAGACACACACCCCACATCATCCCGGGCAAAAACACACACACACACAAAACCCACAAAAAACACACACACAAACGACAACAACAACAAAACACACACACGTTTTCCTCCTTTCATACCCTCCCCCCCCCCCTGCCTCACCTCAAACCTCCAATGTCATGCACTCTTTTAATTAATATTTTATTGGCTGGAGTTCTAATGTTTTGAACAAGATTGCGGTAAAACTTCAGGATATTAGGGTTCTCTCCCTTGCACATTTGTATATATGTTCAATGTCGTCATATTCAATAAATTCTGTATTAATTTGGTTTTATCCACTTTCATCAAACCGATTTACCACATCACAGCCTGTTCAAGATACCGTTTTACTTGTTATATCGATTTTCTGTCGTTCGATATCCAATCTATGAAGCCAATGATACTTCAATCACTTATCTGTTCAATATATTGTCGGTTTGATTTTGAGACGTTTCAGTCATGTGTCGGTTCGATCAAACATCGTTCCGTTCAGATGTTTTTGATAAAGCGTCGTTCGATCTTCGGTCTTTTGATATAAAGTCATACAACTGCATAACTGTGGTACCCAGTTACTGAGTTAGCCTTCTGACCAGTGATATCGGCTTGCCATAACTGACATAGAGCTTTTACTCTCTGATGACGTTATCTTATATTACCCTCCATGCCCTCTTCCAACCATTAGATTTTATTTCTTTGCATTCAGGAATAGCAGAAAATGTTTAAGCCTGAATTATCAAAATGCAAAGGTGATTGTAGATGTAGTAATCATTAGTCCAGATTTTAAGAGCCAATAGAAGCAGAATGTGGAGTTAATGCACACATCTGAGTGTAAGCCTACCAGTAAATTATTATTTATTTTATTTTATCAAGGTCTTTTGGCAGTCCAGTAGAAGCAGGGTCAGGTTAGGTTGACTTCAGGCGCTGAACAATAACTAAATTTTTTTTTACAGTTGTTCTATTGTTGTTCTAAAGGTTGCTCTATAATGCCATCTAGTGGACAACAGAAATCGGCTGTAGCATAACCCGCCCATGTTCCATGCAATTCAGCTGTAGATCTTTATTAGTATTATCAATTATTTGTCACTTAGCTGAACGTTCTTCAAAGCTATAAGTATAACCATCTTTTGCACATGATAAATAAGTTAATGTGCTTTATTGGACCGTTTCTTCTTGGCATATATACCTACATGTGCTGTTTCCAGCTAAATGTAAAATGCTCTTGAAGGAATGTATGGTAATATCAATAGCATGTTTCTATGTGGTCCTGATATGGCTCGGAAGAGTCCGCTGGACCTAAAGCAATAATCATGTAATGAAATGTAATCAAAGCTCAATTTATACAGATTGATGAGAGGGCCTAAAGAGATACCAAAATGTCATAAAACAAACGGATAATGAATCAAATTTTGGCCGTATTCCTTGGTATAGAATAAAATCAAATCAATCTTTCTCTATCATTAACTATTCTTTCACTTTATTTGTTAAGGCGATTTTCTCTTAATTTTGTAATACAAAGTGTGACCCCCGTTGGTGTGCGGGGGGTTTCAGTATAAATAGTAGTAATAGTATCCCCACTTGCCGACCTCGACTGTACTGCCTTCAGAAACTCCGTTCTTTGAACATCAGTCGACCCATTCTTTCTTCTTTTTATCGCTGTTTTATTGAATCAGTTTTGACTTTTGGTTTTATCTGCTGGTTTGGAGGCTAAGTGTAAAGAACAAGAGGGTGCTTGACAGATTGGTGAGAATGTGTGCGAGAGTGACTGGTGAAAGACAAAACAGTTTGAGAGAACTGCATGAATACCGTGTGGTGAGGAAGGCGGGAGTGGTTATGAAAGACACTTCACATGTTTTGGCAAAGTATTATGAAATGTTGCCCTCTGGTCGCAGACTGCGTGTGCCTAAATGTTCTCTCGTAAGAACAAAAAACAGTTTTATTCCAAAATCTATTGAGTTTTTAAATAAGCGCTAGGTAATATTTTTGTATATAAGATCTTGATGTTTGCGATGATGTTTGAGATGTCATTTAATACTGGAAATTTAATATAGATGTAGTCTACTGTGTACTTGTTTTATCTATGTATGTATTGGTTCAATGTTTCATACCGATCAGCAATTGTATGTCATAATTTCTCTGTTGAGATAATAAAGTATTCTTGAACTTGAACTTGAACTTGAACTTTCTGGAAATTTAGTGCTTTAAATTCCCACTGCCGCTGTCTTTCTCATTTGTTCTTTCTCATTCCTGCTTTGTTCTATCAATCTGCTATACTATCTTCTTCTTCGTTAGACCAATCACCTACCTTTTTTTCTTAAAACTCTTCTGGGACAAGACTCCTTATTTGTGTGTGAGGTCTGTTGGATCAGCTTGGGAATATTGGACGCTTTCTGCCAGTTGGTCACTAGGGCTTCCTATGATATTATTATTTAGCAATGTAGTCATTTTATATGTATGTGTTTTGTTCATCTATATATATAAATTGCTTAGCCGGAAGTCCTTCTTCGCCACTACTATAAAGTTTGTCTCCTATGGACGCTGATCTGGGCAGGTGCTGGAGGCCGCCGATCGGCCTGCTGTGTGCTCAAAACCCACCAAATCGTTATAGCCGACATTTCTTTACCGAACATGTAACCGTTTTTGAGATAAATAAATAAACAAAATGTCCACAAACTGCAATAGCCTCATTCCGCGCGCTTCCATTAAAAATCAAATTGAGGTTTCAGCATGTTTTCCCATATAGACCAAAAAATTTATTGTTTTTGTACGAAGCATTGATAGCTCAGTAGGTAACACTTTCGCATACCGTTTAGGGCGACCCAAGTTCGAATCCGATGCGGGCCATATTTTTTTTTTATGTTTTTTTTCCCACTACAATATGGATATTTTTCTTTTTAATTTAGGCTTATTATTATTATTATTATTATTATTATTATTATTATTATTATTATTATTATTATTATTATATCTTATATCAAATTTTCTTTTAAAACCTTAGTGTTTATGATTTCTATTTGTATTATTCTATATTCAATATTATTATTATTATTATTATTATTATTATTATTATTATTATTATTATTATTATTACCAAGGATCGGGATGGGGTGGTACGTTATTATTATTATTATTTTTATTATTATTATTATTATTATTATTATTATTATTATTATTATTATTATTTGTATTATTATTATTATTATTATTATTATTATTATTATTTGTATTATTTGTATTATTTGTATTATTATTAATATCATTATTATTAATATTATTATTATTATTATTATTATTATTATTATTATTATTTATAAACTAATAATAATAATTATTATTATTATAATTATAATATCTTTTATCAGATTTTATTTTAAAACCTTGGTGTTTTTTATGATTTCTATTTGTATTATTCAATATTATTATTATTATTATTATTATTATTATTATTATTATTATTATTATTATTATTATCAAGGATCGGGATGGGGTGGTACGTGTAGGTAAAAGGGGGCTACGGGTAGGTTTAAAGGGGCATGGGTAGGCATAACGGGGATACGGGTATATATAAGGGGGTATGGTGATGGTCGATTCCTTTCATCCATACCTGCGAAACGATCAACGGGGAAGTATCAAGGAGGGTACAGGTAGGTTACAAGGGGGGTACGAAAGGTATCAAGGGGTTATGGGGAGGTATCAAGTGGGTTCGGGGAGGTATCAAGGGGGTATGATGAGGCATCATGGGGGGGACGGGGAGATATCAGAGGGGGGGGGTATGGTGAGGTATCAAGGGGGATATGGGGAGGTATCATCGTCCAAATGAAACTCGCAGACAACAGTTGTCTCTCTGTCTACATTTTAAACAGCAACCTGTGTACCCTGGCTTGCCAGGGTACAAACACCACTAGTAATTTATAATGATGTTTGTATTCTATTTTGTTTTTGTAAACGGGGGTTCGATAAATTAGAGTATAGCCTCAGCGTCCCCTGCGTGGGATGTCTTTATTTTAAAGTGACTGGCTGGTGGAGAGCATTCAGTTTTACCACTAGGGTTGTTTCAGCAGATCTTTTATGCGGATCGGGGGTTGTCCGGTCCTGATTTGGCAGGTCGGATTCGTATTGAGACTTGTTCAGACGTTGCAGTATAGAGTCCCAATCATCTGTTAAAAAAAATAAAATAAAATAAAAAAAGTTATGCATTACTGTATAGAGGTTTATGATATTGTATAGGCTTATAGCACAATATGACTATACATATTTTGTACTAATGATGAGGATGTTTAACTTTCCCTCAATCACACGTACATGATCAAGTCTTGGTGCATTGCTGATTAGACATCTTTCGTGTACAACACATGAGAGAAGTTGCAGCTCAGGATTAATTACTCACGTCAAAGAAAACACTGGGCCAATAAGTTCTAGCGCAAATCTCACCATGTCAGACGCTGTATAGGACAGCTGCTACTGCTAGTAGAATGCAAATTGTTGAATTAAACCCAACACATACACATTGCTCTCAGGTGGGAATTTTTTTTAAACCCCTAAAGCACATACAAACAACATGTACAGTTCTCTTAAACACATTTTGTGTCACACAGAATGTGTGTCTGGCTAGGTAGAAACGTCGTTATTCTGACATACACTTGAACCTCTACGTACATTCTTTTGACGGACCCCGTTATTTTGACGTCAAAGCAGTGTTCCATTAGGGTAAGGGCTGTGTTAGGCTTCAGGTTAGGTTAAGAGTTTGGGTTA
The DNA here is from genome assembly GCA_036898135.1 of Oncomelania hupensis. Lineage (NCBI taxonomy): Eukaryota > Metazoa > Mollusca > Gastropoda > Littorinimorpha > Pomatiopsidae > Oncomelania > Oncomelania hupensis. The sequence goes on along the minus strand of CM072523.1, from coordinate 25,449,045 downwards.
GGGTTAGAGTCAGGGTTAGCTTAAAAAAAATGGACAAATTCGTAAAAATGTCAAAGTAACGTATTTATAAGTCATCACAACGGTGTTTACTACACGGTTGTGTGTGGGTGGATTGTGTGTGTGTGAGTGTGTGTCTTCGTCTATACCTCATAAACTTGGGAGGTACTGAAACATTCCGTAATAAAAATGACAAACTAAACACAATCGGCAGTAGCTGTATATATATATATATATATATATATATATATATATATATATATATATATATATATATATATATATATATATATATATATATATATATATATATATATATATATATATATATCAACTTCTCTCTCATTAAGCAAATAGATTAATTGTCAGATTGGATTGTGCCCTCGATGGTAAAGGGTGCTGAAAGTATCTCATAATCCAATTAAGTTCGTGTGTATGTGGTTGTGAGTATAATGTGTGCTGCTAGCACTTTACCCATTTCGAAAAAGACATAGCTAGAAAGATACAAAGACTAAGTAATATGTGGCTTTTATGATAACGTGATTACCAAAGCGATGCACTACGTGAAGCAAAATGGAACTCACCATCGACAAAAAGTTCCCTGATACAGTGATAGGATAAGCGTGCCATAAAGGATCCGGCTGTTGCCGTTCTTTCACTGCTTTGTTTATTATCTGAGAGTTCTTGTAGCTCGGCCACAGTGCGCAACTATTGCCATTGCGGGGATCATAAATGGCGAATTCGTGTCATCAATGAAGTTGATAATTGCGTACATGACTCAGAACTAGCGTCGAGGCAAAAGAAGTGTGGTCAGTGGTCACCACAGAAACAAAATCATAAGAGTTTGGTGCAGGAGACATGCAGCACCACTGCATACAAAATAATGACTTGAACGAATGCATGACTGGATACAGAGTTCGGGTTAATTTGGCTTTTGGCAGATTTAGCAGCCTACAATAAAACCAGACTCTCTTCTTGTAGATATTTTCGATCCTTCCCTTCATCAGTTAATGAATGATTTCATAAATGACTAGTCACTACATGTATTGGCTAAGCTTCCACTTTCTTATAGTTTGAAAATCAAATTTGTTTTTAACAGTAATTCTTGTAGAACTTTGGAACAACAAAACCCAAAATTTTAGTTTTGTATGTCATCTCCCTTGCACAATTTCACTATGGAACTTTGCTACAACAGTATTTTAAAAGCTATTTTAACATCAAAAGCCTTAAAAAAGTATAACTGAACAACGACCTCTAAATTAAGTCGTTGGGTTTCCCGAAAACCAAGCCTGTTACGTGACTGTATGCGTATTACAGATTTAAACAGTCAAGTGATAAAGAAGAGGAGTGACAACAAAGCCACCATTATATGGAATGGCAACAAGCTTGGAGCTAATGTCATTCAGACAAAAGGCCTTGTCCGTTCTGTTAAGATTTTTTACAATTGCTACACGTAGATCAGAAGAAGGAAGGGGATGACTAAAAAAAGAATCTACTACCAAGAACTCATTTGCAACAATAAAACATTCTGTGTCAAGGCAAAGGATATTTCTCACAAAGCTGTAACAGTTACCAATCAAGACAAAATTATTTATCTTTCTTGTTGAAATCAAAGCTCCTCTGTGAGAAACTTGATTAAATTGCCGAAAGCCCTGAAATGCACAAGGTACAGGTCCCAAGAAATGTTCTTTTTTGGGAACAGCCTGAGCAGCCTTCAAGATATTACCCTTAAAGCTGTCACTTTCAGAAACCCTTCGAATGACCAGTTGAAGTGGCCTGCCTGGTTTCCTCAAAAGTCGCTTGATTTTTTCTAGACAGTTTTCAAAAGGAAAAGCGGAAAAATGATCAAGTGGACCAAAGTGTTTAACAGCCCCAGCAAGGTGCAACAAACTGAAAATTTAAAGAAATTGAATTTCTGCCATACAATACTGATGTCTGTTGCACCAAAATTACCAAGAGTTTGTCAGCATAGTCACAGTGACTCTGGCAGTACACAGGACTGGCAAGACAGTACACACTCACAAACAGCAGTAAAAAGTGGGAATAAACTTCTTCTGATAAAATTCCTTTGAGTGTAACAGGGCCACTGTACAGAAGAAACTGGCGGAATTCTGTAGCTTTCCACCTATCCAAAGGATCAAGAGACCTACACTTTCGCTGAAATTCTGATGGCAGATACTCTTGAAAACTTAACAGCAGCTGGGATAGACGCAAAACAGACTGAGCACTGATTCTCTTGTTCAGACCAACTGGGCTTTTTGTCCAAAACATTAAGAGTCGCTTAACAACACCAAGTCAAATACAGTGCATGTATTCAGGTGGAAACTGTGTTACCATTCCAATGGATAAAGTTTCAAGTGGGGAGACACCAATGTGATGTTGTGGCTGCTATCGTGTGACAAAATCATGGTCAGTTCTCTGTTCAGCAGCAGACGCAGAGAATGTCATCTTGCCTAACCACACTCCTTCCTGGGTGCAATGCTCACACGCAAAATATCCTGCATGCCCTTTAACCTGCTTGCAAAATGCACGAGCAGGTGCATCACATATAAAACATTCAATATGAACAGACACATGCATGTTTTCAACAGTTAATGGCTGTGCCTCTAACTGATGCATTTCCTCCACAAAATCTTCAAGAAAACGATCAACAGAGGCTGGCTTTGAAGATCCACAATACAGTCCAATGATAAATGGTTCACTGATGACGGGAATGGAAATTCTGCCGAGAATTGGCCAAAACTGAGTGGCTGCACTATCAAACAAGGGCAATCCATCAATATTTACTTGAATTTTTATACAATCTGTTGAGGTGAACTGATCATTGTTCTTCAAAATTATACTTTTAAGGACAGTACATAGTACAAAATGGAAATATGAACCTTTAATTCCATTAATTTCAATTTCTTTGATTGCATATGTTCTTGGAGTGTGAAGTAAAGTTCTTGGATCTTTTGGTAAATGAGGATGAGCAGGGCGTAAAATTAACAATAAATCTGAAACAGCACTGTGAGAAATGCCATGACTATTCGCCCATTCTGAAATCTGGGTTGTGAAAGTTTCTTCACAGTTTGTGTTTTACTTGTTCTCACTCAGCGTGTCACTGTGACTGTCAGTCAGTGTTACTATCACTATCAGTGTCACTGTCAGATTCCCTCACAAACATTTGGCTAGCCTCATCTGACGAAGTACACCTAATGCTAGTATTTACATGATCAGTGGCATCTGCACAAGCTCCTTTCACGGCACTAAATTCAGCGCTGTCGCCTATATGAATGTTACTGTTAGTGTTCGCATGACTACAAGTACAACAAGACTCTTCCAAGACTCCAAGACTGCATTAGTAGATCTAAATCTAAGAGAACAATCAATGTGTTCCTGCACCCTACCTACTATACGTCTTCTTTTCGTACGATATGACACGTTGCTCCCTTTTGTTTCTTCCATAATTACCGTATCAACTCAGATACAAGTACAAAACTTACGATTTGAAAAATCAAATATCCGATTTTTTGGCTCCCACTGACCACACAAGTCACCTCCCGATAAAAATGGCGTCATTTGCTAACTGCAAGTAAAGAGCTTATAGTCTTTGCTGCAAGCACGTGTACTGATAAAAAAAAAAAAAGAAGAAGTTTTTGATTTCTGTGATCGAAAGCAATCTAACGCAATGGTAAACAATGTATAGGGATAAAACTTTTTAGTTACATATTTTTCACTCTTAATTATGAGTTGCAAATTAAAAATTCGGTTAAAATGTCCGCACTGAGTATGAAGGGAGTGCATTTTTTTCATCATGCACTGTTGGCACTCGACATGGGATTGTCTACCTTTATAGTGACTAATAATGAGCCAAAAAACTCCACCTTCGGGGAAGACAATCCGATAGAGTGCGCCTAGGGTAGCGTACTTACGGTAGTAAATAGGCCTACGTGATCGAGCCCCTTGTAATAACTGTACACCGTGTTGCGTCACGCCATGTGGGGCCGGGTAGCTCAGTTGGTAAGAGCGTCTTGCTAGTAACCGAAAGGTCGCTGGTTCGAATCCCGGATTGGTCAACGTGTGATCATATTATTTTCCCCTTTACCAACAACTGGCCCGCTGGTGTCAGTATAAATCGGTCCAGTAGTCACCTATATGCGAAAGTGTCGTGTGACTATAATCTACAAACAATGTTCGTCACGCCATCTGCTGGAGTACCGAACTCTATAAAAATTTGTTATTATTAATATATATTATATGACTAGACTATTAAAAGAAAATATTATGTATGATTTCAGACTTGAATCGTATGATCGAAATGACAACTTTGGCAAAGGAGACATAGCAACACCGGAGTTCAAAATGGAGTTACCACCTATCACTAACTACAAAGACTTGCATGAAAACTGGTCTTATGTACAAAGTTGACATTTCTTTGACAGAAAAAGGAACAGTTTTGGAATGTCAGTGTGAATGCGCTGCAGGCATGGGGCCTTCTGCACACTGTAAGCATGTAAGATGTGTCTTGCTCGGCCTGACAGACTTTTCACAAAATAAATCGTTTGTAGTAGCCTACTGACAACATGTACATAATCACTCCAAACATTTCACCAAGCAAAAAAACATTTGGGGTCGCCTATGAAAGCTGAAGATATATACCGACATCAAAAAAGACTTAAAACTGTAGATTTTGATCCACGACCTGAACATGGAAGTACGCGACTATTGGCGCACCTATCGGCTGAACATTTGCATATTCAAGGGAAATAATTTTAATATTTTGGCCCATTGCAGGCGGCCCGATGTGATAAGACAATCGGCAAATATCGGCCGATGGCGCCGACAAGTTCCGATCAAAAACCTACCGCGGGCCGCCCTGGTTGTGCTGTTGGGGAGGAATGCATGGTGACATAGTTTTCGCCACTTCGATCTGTCTGCAGCTGCCCTCAGGAAGCGTGGCATGTCCAGCGCCGTCCATGTTTTAACATCATGTGTCCAGGTCTTTCTTTATCATTCTCTGCACCCGTTTCCTTCCACTGTTCCTTGCAGGATAGTTTTTGTAAGAGCGTCGTGCCGCGCGACATGGCCAAACAACGCCATCTACCTCCTCTTCACAGTAGCAAAGAGTGGGTCTTGAGAGCCTGCATGTGACTATCTGTGATGTTGTTGTTGTTGGATTGATGACTGCTTGATTGCATGGATGCATACACAGAATAACACATTGAACAACTGATAAAAGTTCCCAGCTCTGATGAACACCAAACACAACCGTTGACATGCAGAGCATAAGCTAAAGGGGAAACATTCAAATAATCCAAACAATAAAGAAGGAGCGATTGCGTCCCTTGCACCAGTCATAGAGAAATCAATACTGATCAATGTCAATACATTACATCCTCCTCCTTGAATGGAAAGTTAAATGAAATGATAAATATGTGTAGCATAAATTTTGTATTTAGCTTTTGAAAATTATTCATGTGTTAACGGGTTGGGTATGGGTAAATACCCCTCGTGGGTTGGGGTACGTGCAGTGGCGGAAGAGGTGAGGAAGGAAGACGAATAAACACAAAAGCTGATTTTGGTTCTCTATGTAATTCTCTATTTTCTTAACAGAGCGAAGAACCACTCTCATGAATACAAAGATGGTCGATCCTTGTCGTCAGAAATTACGTCAGAACTAATCATGATTGTCGTCACAAAAAGAACAATATGACACAGCTATTACAGGCACAAAACACTAGAATTGAAATTATTAATTGACAACATTGTTACTAATTATCCTATAATGTTATAATAATAGTTTTGCTGATTAACGATCAATAAATAACATAATAAGCTAAACAGAATAATAACAAGTGTTCTAGAAACAAACAAGTTGAACCTTCATAACGTTAACCTACAACTTATTTACATCCAAATATAAATACCCTAAAATCTCATAAACAATAAGGAAAACTAAATTAAAAAGAATACCTATATGACAAACAAATCAACACAATATCTACAAAATAGCATCGATGATATACAAAACAACACTCCTCACCTCATCAGTACGATGAGCGGCTGTAAAGAGTTCCAGTACAGAAACGTAAAAAACCGACTCTACCACATTCACCCCTGCTAACAAAATGACATCCTCGTCATTACCTTAGGAAAATAGTTAACCAAATCAGAGGGCTAATGATTATCCACCCAACATTATCTAATTTGCGAAAAATGAACATTCACCATGAAAATTTAACATGGACATATAAAATAAAAATCAATAGAATCCAATGAAAGAAAATAATAAAATCTGTATCACAGTCCCAAACTTATTTTAACCCATATAAAAAATAAAGTTCTGTCTTGCTATTTACAATCAAAACAAGTCAGATAGCACACAAAACGATTTGAAAGGTAATGACGAAGTTGATGGAATAACAGCGCGACACAATCACTTGCTGGGAAATACTGCTGCTACAATCTTTGCTAAGTCACGAGAATCTACATGTTGTCCTGCTTCTAGTAGCTTAGTCAAATATGCCATCTTCATTGTCCACTCAGACTGGTCGGTTTGACCAGCGAAGGTTCCAGTCTGGTAACGCACAGGGGTCTCCTGTCGCGTTCACTGCGGCGCAGCAGCGGCTGCTGTTGCTGTTCCGGCTCTGACTCTGTCTGTCATGTTAGTAGACTCGTCAGCGTCATTCTCGTCGCCTCTCGCTGCCTCTTCTTCATCAGCTTCAACAACAGTGGGCTGGTCCGGCTGCCCTACCTCAGGTCGACGGTCGTCACCATCACGGTCGGATGCCCCTTCACCAACCGGCGCCTCGTGGTCGTCACCATGGGGGTCGGTTGATGGCTCGCTGATGTCTCCCTCAGCCAATGGTACCAGTTTCTCCGTCCTGTCTGTAGCGGATGGCGCTGCAAATGGAGCTGGCTGTACTACTATGGCTGTTACTTCTTCTTCTTCTTCTTCTTCTTCGCTGGAACTGGTAGTGGTATTTTCAGGCTTTGGGGGTGCACTATTCACGGGGAACTGTCCTCGTGAACGCGTGCAGCTAAATTTGTCCTCAGTTGCCTCCTTCACAGAGTCTCTGGTATTACTGAACGCACCTACAGGTAACAGGTGGTTCCGGTGCAGCGTACGACGCCGGGTGGGTTCTCCTTCTTTGTGGACCACGTAGACTGGGATGTCGGAGTTAGGCTGGGACGCCACGACATAGACATCATCCTCCCAACGGTTGTCCAACTTGTGCTTCCCTTCAAAAGCCAACACCTTCACCAGCATACGGTCTCATGTCTCTATCGTCGCTCCTCTCACCCGGTGGTCGTAAGCTGACTTCTGGCGGACTCTCGCTTGCTCAGACGCCTTAGTTGCTTTCCTGTACGCCTCCTGGAGACGCTCATTTAACTCGGTCACGTAGGCAGTGCGGGACTTGCTGTCAGGGTTGCGCTCAATCCCGAACACCACGTCTACCGGCAGTCTTGGATGGCGTCCAAACATTAGGAAGTAGGGGGAAAGTCCAGTACTGTCGTGCAGTTGTAGGCATGAGTCATGGACGCGACGTACTTGTGCCAGTTCTTCTTCTCAGAATCGAGGGTTCCGAGCATGCCGAGAAGGGTCCTGTTGAAACGCTCGGTCATCCCGTTGCCCATAGGATGATAAGGCGACGTTCTCGACTTCTCTATGCCGGCAATCTGGCACAATTCCCTGATGACACGACTCTCGAAATTGGCGCCTTGGTCAGAATGGAGCCGCTTGGGAAAGCCGTAGTGGACGATGAAACTGGTAAACAAGGCTTCTGCCGTCGTCCTAGCCGTCTGGTTGCGTGTGGGAATGACTTGGGCGTACCTGGTAAAGTGGTCGGTGATCACCAAGACGTATTGATACCCGCCAGACGACATCTCCAACGACAGAAAGTCCATGCACACCAACTCCAACGGCTGACTCGTGTTGATGTTGACCAAAGGGGCTGTGTTGCCTGCAGCCTTCCTACGCAAACATCTCGGACAGCTGCGGACCCATTCTTCGATGTCTTTGGTCATCCCAGGCCACCAAAAACGTTCTTTGGCCAACGCCAACGTCCTGTCCCGTCCCGGATGACCGATGTCATCGTGGATACCTCTCAGCGCCTCTTTCACCATGGTGCGGGGCAGCACTAACTGGGAAACGGTTTCGCCGTCACTCGCCACTTCGCGATAAAGAGCCCCTCTCTTCAGCTTGAAATGATCGAAGCTGCGTAGCATGGCGTCGTCTTCCGGCTTATTGCAGACGCGACGATTCGGCTTCTTCCCGCTTCGGAGGTACGTCATCCAGGTGCCGATGAGAGGATCAGAATTCTGAGCCCGTCTGACGTCCTGCACACGGTACTGGGTCAGGTCCTGTTCATCCATCTCAAGCAGATCTTCCAGTGACAAACAGTGCGTCTCCACCACAGGGCAGTAGAGATTGCTGCAGATGATGTGGACTGCTTCAGCTGAAATCTCCTGCTCCTGTTCTCGGGTCAGCCCTGTGTTGTGTGTCAGTCTCGACAGAGTGTCTGCATCGACGTTCTTCACTCCGGGCCTGTACTTCAGGGTGAAGGCAAAGGCCGATAGTGCAGCAAGCCAACGATGACCAGTGGCATCGAGCTTGGCGGTTGTCAGCACGTACGTCAGCGGGTTGTTGTCCGTATGCACCACGAACTTGGCGCCGTACAGGTAGTTTCGGAACTTGTCGGTCACGGCCCACTTGAGTGCCAGGAACTCTAGTTTGTGAGCCGGGTAGTTCCTCTCTGCCTTTCCGAGGGACCTGCTGGCGTACGCGATGACTCGCTTGGCTCCTTCTTGTTCCTGGTACAGCACAGCGCCAAGGCCCAATGCTGAAGCGTCCGTGTGGAGTTCAAAGGCCTTGTGAAGTCCGCGTAACCCAGGACAGGCGACGACGATAAGGCTGTCTTCAAAGCATCGAACGCCGTCTGCTCTGCAGCTCCCCAAGTCCACGACTTCGGCTTCACATCAGTATTCTTGCGACCCCCTCTCTTCTTGACGGGTGTAGGCATCAGGACTGACAACGGCGCTGCGGCCTTGGCGAAGTCCTTAACGAACTTGCGGTAGTACCCCGCAAACCCTAGGAACCGCCGCACATCTTCCGGGGTCTTCGGCGCAGGCCAGTCACGGATGCAGGAAATTTTTTCAGGGTCGGGGGAAATGCCGTCAGTGGAGACTTGATGGCCTACATACACCACTCGCTCATGGAAGAACTTGCACTTCTTAGGCGCGAGCTTCAGTCCGGCTTCTCGGATCCTCTTGAAGACTAGCTGCATGCGCTGTATGTGTTCTTCGTAGGTGCGCGCAAAGATGATAATGTCATCAAGATAGATAAGGCAGATCTTCATGTGGAAGTCTCCAAGGATGTCCTCCATCAGTCTCTGGTAGGTAGCTGGACTGTTGGTAAGACCGAAGGGTAGGCGGTTATACTCGTAAAAACCCAAAGGCCCGACCGTAAACGCCGTCCTTTCCTTGTGCTGCTCTTCGATTTCCACCTGGTAGTAGCCAGATTTCATGTCCAAGACACTGAAGTAATGGGAGCCTGCTAAACAGTCCAGGATTTCTTCAATTCTGGGTAGGGCATACGAATCCTTCACCGTGCGCTCGTTTAGCTGTCGGAAATCCGTACACAGTCGTAATCGCCCGTCTTTCCTTCTTGCTAGGACTATGTTAGAAGACCAGGGACTGTGGGAACGACGGATGACACCTGCTGCTAACAGCTGCTGAATGTGCGAGCGGACTTCGTCTAGCATGGACGGTGGGATCATACGATGCCTTTGCTTGAACGGCATCGGTTTGTGAAGGTCAATGCGATGTTTGACTCTGGAGTACAGCCCAACATCCGCCTCTGACCTGGCGAACAAGTCTTCATGCTCCAAGATGAGTTGGATACCTCGCTCCCTCTCTTCAGGAGTCAGTCTACTGGTCTCAATGTTAAGTTCACTCAACAGACTGTTTTGTTCCGGCTGTGGCAAGTCATCCAGGCACGTAATTTCGACAGGCTGGATCTCACACAGCAATGAATTGGGATCCAATGTCACCGTGCGAGTCGACAAGTTGGCGAAAGTCACTTCAACTGGGCCCGTTGTTTTCCCGCTGTAGGACACAAGGGCAGGATTCAAGTCTAAGTCCGCGTTCACGTTGCCAAGAGGCTGCAGCAATGCACATGTCGTGTGGTAAGGCTGACATTTGTTGACAACGCCCCGAAGTGTGACAGTCTCGTTCGGCAAAATAGTCTTGCGTGACGTCTCTGCAGACCGTACCACGGCGATGCGGCAATGGTTCTTAACCAACTGTTTCTCTCTTAAGGCTACGCAGCGGAGAGCCAGGTACCAGGCAGTTTGATAGGAGATACGCTGCAGATACTGGGTACCGAGGTGTTCCTGACAGTCGCCGGCCACTCGAGTTAAGAAATTGGTGCCAAGCAGCAACGGAGTGAGGCTGTTATACTTGGTGTCGCGTACCACTAGGAGCAGACATGGGTAAGATTTGCCGGGGTTGAGTTCAGACACAGTCACTTCTGCCTTCACGTAGCCACAGTACGGGAGGGGGTTGCCATCCGCACACTCCACCTGTAAGAGTCCGCCGATGTCCTGAAGTTTCAAGTGAGCCAGGTTGGTATTATAAAAGTTTTCGCTCACCGTTGAGACCGAAGAACCAGTGTCCAGAAGGGCTGGTGTCGTGACGCCTTCAACATTCACTAAGGCCTCGTTGGCAGTGCCGAACAACTCGCTGGCATCAAAGCTGTCATGGACTTCGCTGCATCGGGGCTGGTGTTGACGGCCTAGTGGTTGCCCCGTACCTCCGGCCCGAAATGAAAATCCTGCGGTCTGCGCAGGTGGTCGATCTTTACTCTGCATCCGACTTTCATGTGGCCTTTTTCTCCGCAACGATAGCAGACCACTTCATTCTGGTCAGTGTTGCCACCACGTCGTCCACCTCGAGCCGAGTTTTGTCCGTGGTAACGAGGTGGGACTCTCGTTGCTCTTGGGTCAGGGTTGGGCGTTGACTGCCCATAAGGCTGTTCTGAATTCGTTGTCCTATCATTTTGCAGCGCAGTCATCTCCTGTCTCATGGTCTTAATGTCAGAAGACAGCTGCTTCACCATGGCCTCCAAACTTTCGTAAGGATTTTTCTTAAGTTGACTCTGGGCCACGCTGCAAGTCTTCTTCACTGTCTCCTTGGTTATTTCCAATGGGTGCCGTTTCTCTACTCGTCGAATCGCCACTCGCAGCTCATCGAAGGATTTGATGGTTTCGAACTGAAATGATGTAATGTCTTTTAGCTCAGTTCGCAGTCCTGTCCAGAACATTTGTCGCAGCGCCTCCTCCGTACCTCCTGCCACATTGGTGAGCCGACGCACGCGTCCTAACAGGCCTTCTATTCTGCAACTACAATCCGCTACAGATTCGGACTGTCCCTGCCGCGCGCTGTAGAAGTCAGCTAACCCTTCTGCGCCTATGTCCACTTGCCCATAGACGCTATCCAGCTTCGCGAGGATGTCATCGACTGTAGCCTCAGGATCAAGACTGGCTAGTAGAATAGCAGCCTTGCCGTGTAGGGATGCACGTATGGCATCGGAAATGTCTTGCGCTGTGTGGCGCTCGCGTTGAAGGCTCACGAGTTGGTAACGCCATAAGTCGTAGCCATCATCACCGCCAAACTTCACGAGCCATGGTTTGCGACCGGTGACGATGATGGGTGTAGATGTGGACTGTGTCTTGACAGTAACTCCCCCGCCACTGCTAACAGTCGCGACGCTGGCAGAACCATCGGTAAGAGACGACTGTGACACATGCTCTTGGTTGCTTGCAGCAGTAACTGGCACATCACTCGACGAATAACCTCCACTGGGTGCAGCGGAAAGGCTGGCCATCCACTGTCTCAAGCCCTCTACAGATTTCGTCTTTGGCTTGGCACCTAAAGTGCTAAACAGCTTTTCAAGAGTCTTCAATTCTTCTTCCGTGAAGTGCTCCTCTATAACTCCTCATCCACCGCTGACACGCCCCACGTTGGGCGCCATTGTTAACGGGTTGGGTATGGGTAAATACCCCTCGTGGGTTTGGGTACGTGCAGTGGCGGAAGAGGTGAGGAAGGAAGACGAATAAACACAAAAGCTGATTTTGGTTCTCTATGTAATTCTCTATTTTCCTAACAGAGCGAAGAACCACTCTCATGAATACAAAGATGGTCGATCCTTGTCGTCAGAACGCACACAAATTACGTCAGAACTAATCATGATTGTCGTCACAAAAAGAACAATATGACACAGCTATTACAGGCACAAAACACTAGAATTGAAATTATTAATTGACAACATTGTTACTAATTATCCTATAATGTTATAATAATAGTTTTGCTGATTAACGATCAATAAATAACATAATAAGCTAAACAGAATAATAACAAGTGTTCTAGAAACAAACAAGCTGAACCTTCATAACGTTAACCTACAACTTATTTACATCCAAATATAAATACCCTAAAATCTCATAAACAATAAGGAAAACTAAATTAAAAAGAATACCTATATGACAAACAAATCAACATAATATCTACAAAATAGCATCGATGATATACAAAACAACACTCCTCACCTCATCAGTACGATGAGAGGCTGTAAAGAGTTCCAGTACAGAAACGTAAAAAACCGACTCAACCACACATGGATAAGCTGAGACTAAAAATTCATGCAAAACAAAATACTGTTCTTTTCTTGATTATTATAATATCTAGTTCAAGTTATCAAAATAAACAGATTTTGACATTCTTGCTTCTCTATATTCCTGAGGGGAAAAAAAACTTTTCAATCGCAGGGGTCTGCTTTCTAAAAAAAAAAATATAGGCATATGAAATGAAATATTATTCTATTAAATCGTAAGCTTATAAAACTTAAATGTCATTTATGTTTGAGATTCTTTATACAAATTTGTCATTCAATGATTCAGCAGAGCGTCCTTAGAACAGGATGAAATCGTCAAACTTCTTTGGAATTTTGACTTCACGATTAGAACTTCTTGGCATAGTCGCAGGTTTCTGAGCGTGACTGCTGGGTGTTGTGTGTGCATGTGGAGTGTTTAAAGGTGTGAGTGGTTCATCTTGTTCACTTTCGGCGGAAAGATCCGGTTCAGTCTCCATGGCAGTAGGATGTCGGGGGGACTTCTTGAAGAAACTGCTGTTTCGGGTCACTCGCTGTTGACCTCTTTGAGCGGTGATCATGGAACCTGTCTTGTGGGTAACGACCAGAGGAACAGGTTGGAAAGGAGTGTTGGATGTGCCAGTGCTGGTGTCTTTGAGGAATACAGGGTCTCCAACTTTGAGTTCTGAAGGTTTCACATAGACTTTGTCATCAGCATGACGTTTCATCGTGGCTTTCTGCTGAGCATCGCGTTGCCTCATGCTGTAGTCATCTAGACGTTCTGAGATTTGGGGAAGTTTGGTTCTCAGATTTCTACCAAAGAAAGCAGTAGCTGGAGGTACACCTGTTGTAGAGTGTGGTGTTGAGCGATAATCAAGGAGAAACCTGTTAATTTCTTGCATGAAGTTTGGAGTGGTAGTGCCTTTGATAGTTTTCTTGATTGTTCTCATAAAACGTTCTGTCTCTGCATTAGCACGTGGCCATAGCGGGGTGATCTTTCTGTGTTTTATGCCCATGTGCTTGCAGTATTGAGCAAATTCATAACTGTTGAATGGTGGTCCATTGTCTGTTTTCAAGGATTCTGGAAGCCCAAATTCAGCAAAGATTTTGTCGAGTCGGGGAATTACACTCCGACTTGACGTTGAGTCTAGAACGTCTACTACGGGGTATCGGGAATACTCGTCGGTCACGACTAGTATGTACTGTCCATTTGGAAGATGTCCAAAATCAGCAGACAGTTCTTTCCAAAGGTGCGTCAGGTAGTTCTAACATCTGTAAAGGTTCACGCGCTGCAGTCGGCGTTGCAATCTGACAAGTCATGCAATTCTTGACAGTTCTTTCTATCAAGTTCTGCATATTTCTGAACCATACTTTCTCAGGGAGAAGAGCAAGCGTCTTCACTATGCCCTGATGACCACTGTGGGCAATTTCTACAGCTTTTTGATTGAGCGATGCGGGAAGCACTATCTGTCGACTCTTCAGGATGATGCTGGAACCGTGAGCAAGTGAGAGTTCTGCACGACAAAGGTAGAGTGTATGGAACGTCTGTTTATCTACCTCTGCGTCTTCCTGGAACCAGTGATTCAAGATGATGGCTTTGATCACTGCGGTGAGTGTAGCATCTTTCGCAGTCTCGGCGGCAACTTCATCAACAGTCATCGCCTTCGGCGTTGACGTAGTGACAACGTAGTGTAGATATTCTTTAGCGATGTTCTGTTCTCGTCCACTCTGAGATTGTTGGACAGGGTGTCGGCTGAGATAGTCTGCAGGATTGTCGAAACCGGGACGGTACTTGACAATCATTTCGTATGGTTGCAATCTCATAGCCCATCGTTCAATGCGTGCTGATAGTTGAGTTCGCGGGTTGTTGGAAATGGATGTGAGAGGTTTGTGATCAGTGTACACGATGAAAGAAGCACCGAATATGTAGATATGGAAGTATTCACAAGCCCAGGTGATGGCTAGAGCTTCTCTTTCAGTTTGTGAGTACCGTTGTTCAGTTGGCGTAAGAGCGCGGCTTGCAAATTGGATGATGCGACCGTCTTGAGTAAGTACAGCGGAGACTCCTACGGGACTTCCATCAGTGTAGATTTCGGTCGGTTTCTTCGGGTCGAAGTAAGCAAGCGTCGTCGCTTCACTGAGTGCTGTTTTTAACTTGGCGAGTGCTGCATCGTGTTTCTCAGTCCACGACCAAGGAGTCGAACTCTTAGTCAGCTGCCGCAGTTCATGAGTCAGTGTGGCATAGCTTGGAATGTGATGAGCTCCACAAAAATTCATAATTCCTAGAAGACTTCGGACCTCCGACGCGTTTGTTGGCGTAGGCAGATCGAGGATGGTCTTGAGCTTATCTTGGCTTGGTTTGACCCCCTCTTCTCCGAAAATATGTCCAAGAAATTCTATTGATTTCTTGTTGTAGACACACTTGTCAGCATGGAGTGTCAGCCCTTTTTGTCGAAGACGATGAAATAACAAACGCAGGTTGGCGTCATGGTCTTGTTGTGAAGATCCATAGCAGAGAATGTCGTCGCTGATGTTCACGACACCGTTGAGACCGGACAGTGCTTGTCGTATTGTCTCTTGGAAGATTTCGCTGGCTGAGTTCACACCAAAGAAAAGACGGCGGTAGCGATACAATCCAAGATGTGTAGCGAAAGTCGTGATGTAGCGCGATTCTTCATCGAACTCCAGTTGGTTGTAGCCCTGGTTCAGGTCTAGTTTACTGAAGACTTTTGCACCAGATAGCATTGTTTTCAGTTCATCGAGCGTTGGCGTAGCATGCCTCTCTCTTCTGATGGCTTTGTTTGCTGCGCGCATGTCAACACAAACACGTACTTTCCCTGGCTACTTTGGCTTGGGAACGACCACGACAGGAGAAACCCATGGAGTAGGTCCTGTTGCTTTCTGAATGACACCAAGTTCTTCATCCTTCTTGAGTTGTTCTTCGATGTTCTTCCGGACATGGAAGGGAACACGCCTGTAGTGTTGTGCGACGGGTTGAACTTCTTGATCAATATGTAGCTTAATCTTCATGTCATTTAAATGTCCTAGCCCTGTGAAGAGGTCAGGATACTCTTCTTTGAGTTTGAGCTCTTCTTGTACTGGTTTAATGTGGTTCACTGATGTTAACAGCTTGAGTTCTTTACAAGTTTTCCAGCCAAGAATGGGTCTTTCGTTACCTGGTACCACACACATGAGTGTGTTAATAGTGGTGTTTGCGTAGCTAAGTGTGGCATCAAAAGTACCTAGCACAGGAATTGGAGTTTGGCTACCATAAGCTGAGATTTTCTTTTGCGATTGCTTTAGGTTGGGTCTTGATGTAAGACGAAGAACATCTTTCTGAGAGAGTAAGTTGATCGAAGCACCGGAGTCAGCAAGAAACTGGAACTGATGTCCTTGAAGACTGACATTGAAGTGGGGTAGTTCACTGTTCATGTGATGCGAAGTGAAGATGTACTCGTTATCGCTGGGGTCGTTGACTGTGTCGCTGACATCATCAAGATGATGAATGCGTGATCTGCGATAATTCTGTGCGCGATGTTTCTGCGATGTTTCTGTTGGCATGGACTGGGTTGCTGCTGGTGACATCGACGAAGATGATGACTTGCATAGACCGGATCGGCATACCGACGCGAAGTGATTAAACTTCTGACAGGTACGACACTGCTTATTGTAGGCAGGACAGGAATGTTGACCTTCTTTGTGTGGCCATTGACCTCCACAATTGCGACAAAGAGCATGCTGATGAGCTCCTTGTTTCGGGTGGCGATCACGTTGATGATGACCCGGCTTGTGAGGTTTGAGTCGATGGACTGTAGCAGAGGTGGACATGGCCTTCGTTTGGATGGAGGTCAGCTGCAAAGTGCGTGCATAGGTAAGAAGATTGGGCAGTCATCTCTGGATTCGATAGACCTTTTTCACAGACCTTTTTGTTTTTGCAGCCAGTGATAAACTGTGATTTTATTTCTGCATCTGCATCATGGAAGTTGCATGTAGCAGCGAGCTGTTTAAGTTCACCGTAAAAGTCATCCACATCATCTCCCTTTTGTTCACAACGACGAAAAACAAATCTCTGAAATTCTACATTCGACTGAGGATTGAAATGAGCACTGATGGCATCACAAAGTTTCGAGAAATGGGATTCACCTTCGCCAGGTCGAAGTTGTTCTTCGGTAAAAGTGTCCACAATGTCGTTTAGATCATCGCCTGCGTAGGTGAGTAACAGCGCTTTTTGACGTTGGTCGTTGTCAATAGAGTACGCTGTGAAGAGATTTCTGAGTCTCGAAACCCATTTCTGCCAACGTTCTGCCCATTTCAGTTGCACAGTCGAACACAGGATACGTAGGAAGTGCAGCAGCCATGCTGTATATATGGCGTCACTCTTAGTTTGATGACGTCACTAGCTGTTAGTTTTCAGCGCACGAAAAACGTGAGTCAATTAATTGAAGAAAAAAACACGCTTCCTTATCTCATTTTCGTCGCCAATGTGATGTTGTTGTTGTTGGATTGATGACTGCTTGATTGCATGGATGCATACACAGAATAACACATTGAACAACTAATAAAAGTTCCCAGCTTTGTTGAACACCAAACACAACCGTTGACATGCAGAGCAGAAGCTAAAGGGGAAACATTCTAATAATCCAAACAATAAAGAAGGAGCGATTGCGTCCCTTGCACCAGTCATATAGAAATCAATACTGATCAATGTCAATACATTACACTATCCTAACCTATCCTATCCTGTCCCGTAACCCGGAGGTCGTAGGGGCACCATAGATGATCGTTTAACCAGCATACTCCATCTTTCTCTGTCCTCAGCAGCCCTGATGGCTTCGCTCAGTGTCAAACCAGTCCATTCTCGAATGTTGTCCTCCCACCTCTTTTTCGGTCTCCCTCTTCTTCTACCTCCTTGCACTGTGCCTTGCAGAATAGTCTTTGCAAGGCCTGATCATCTGGTGACATGGCCATACCATTGGAGTTTCCGTTTCTTCACCACTGTGAGCAGGTCATCGTGTTCTCCTATGGCTTGTGTGATGGTCTGTCGGACTTCGTCGTTGGTGATGTGTTGTGTATAGGAAATGCCCAGAAGTCTTCTGTAGCACCTCATCTCCATGCTTTGTATTCTTCGTTGGAGATCTGCTGTGAGGGTCCATGCTTCGCAAGCATATAGGAAGATGGAGATGACAAGGGAGCGCAGCAGTCTTACTTTGGAATGTAGACTGATGGTCCTGTCTTTCCAAATGGGCTTCAACCTTGTTGTTTGTGCGATCCTGGAGAGGACTTCCAGTCGGGACCCATTGTCCGATACTATGGCTCCTAAATATTTGAAGCTATGCACTGTGTTGAGGGATTGGCCTTGGACTTTGATGCCCGTGTTGATGCCATTGGTGTTGTTGGTCACCATTTTGGTCTTCTCTGCACTTATTTCCATTCCTTAAGCTCTGGAGGTGGTGTCAAGCCTCTGTACCAGCTGTTCAAGTTTTTTTTTCCTCTCCAGCCAATCCATCAATGTCATCCGCAAAACGAAGATTAGAGATTGCTCTACCGCCTAAGCTGACTGTGCCTTCATGATCTGCAAGAGCATCTGACATGATACGCTCTAGGAAGATGTTGAAGAGTGTTGGAGAGAGTAGGCATCCTTGACGCACACCGATTGTTGTTCTGAACCAGTTCCCGATGGCGCTGTTGTGGAGGACTGCACTGGTAGCCTTGTCATACAGGCTTTTAATGACTTCAATAATTTTAGGGCTGATGTTGTACACTTTCATTTTTGCCCATAGAGCTGCATGCCAGACTCGGTCAAACGCCTTCTTGAAGTCTATGAACACATGATATAGAAGTTGTTGGTGCTGTAGGTATTTCTCACAGATTATTCTGAGGTTGAAAATCTGTTCAGTGGTACTTCGCCCTGCCCTGAATCCTGCTTGTTCTTAAGCTATGATTTGTTCAGTTTGGGGTTTCAACCTGTTGAGTATTATTTTCAGGAGGACCTTGCTGGGATGGCTGATGAGGCTGATGGTGCGGTAATTTTCACACTCCTGAAGGTTACCTTTTTTGGGAAGAGTGATGACAAGCGACTGGGTCCATGGTATAGGCCACTCCCCACTCTGCCAGATCTTGTTACATTTAATAGTGAGGGCATCAATCATCGCTTCTCCTCCTGCTTGTAGCAGTTCCGCGGGTATGTTGTCCACTCCCGCTGACTTCCCTTTCTTTAGCGATTGCACTGCTGCCTCAACTTCTTCCCGGAGAATTGGGAGGATTTCTTCTTCTTCTCTGTTCTCGGGACATGCTAGAACTGATGGGTCTCCATTTGGTGTATGGTTGTAAAGGTCAGAGCAGTACTCTGTCCATCTGTCCAAGACTTCTTGTTCTTCTGTAAGGCATATGCCAGACTTGCTTTGGATCGTGGAGACTTTGGGCTGTTTGACACTTGTCAGCCGCTTCACAGTCTGGTAGGCCTTCTTGTTGTTGTTCTTGTTCAGACTGTTCTCTATTTCCTGGCATTGATCTTCAATCCAGTTCTCCTTTGCTGTGCGCATGCCTTTTCGGATGTCACACAGATCCAACAGTTCAGGTGTGAGACACGGCTTCTTCTTTGGTCGGCGCTTGCCAAGGATCTCAGTGGCGGTATCTGTCACAGCTGAATTGAAGGTGGTGGTCATGGTGTTGACATCTACTTCACCAGCCCCCAAAATGAGCAGTGGTGCAAATTTTCCTCCAGTTGTGGCCTGAAATAGTTCTGCAACCTCCGGGTCTTGCAGTTTGTCCAGGTCGAACTTCAGTCTAGTGCACTTTGCTGTATTTACTCTTTTCAAGTGGAGCCGGAAAGACATCATCACGAGATCGTGGTCACTTCCGAATTCTGCTCCTGGAAAAGTGCGTGTCCTTCCAATGTTGATGCTTGATTTGAAGCGTTTCTTGACCATGATGTAGTCTATTTGGTTGTGATGCTCCCCGCCGGGACTGTGCCATGTCCATCGTCTGGAGTTTTTGTGGAGACCAAGCGTGTTTCCAGTACCAGATTGTTGTATCTAGCAAACTCCAAGAGTCTCAGACCCCTGTCATTTGTCTCGTTGTTGCAGTGGGGTCCACATGTGTCTCCCCAGTTGTGGTGCGCATCTTGGCCAACCTTGGCATTCCAGTCGCCTTGCACTATGACTATGTCCTTCTTCGGCACTTGGTCAAGGACCGCCTGTAGATTTTCATAAAAATGCATGTGACGTAATCAGATTTTTGACGTAGGCATTCGTCTTGCATTCGTGCAAGGTGATTTGCAGCAGTCTGCGATGGCATATCATTTTAAATGCCTGTATGCGTTTTTCCAATCCTACTGTCAATGTCCAGCTTTCGCAGCCGTATAGCAGAACGGCCTGGACCAGGTGAGATTAACATTATTGCAGAAATTGATATCTCTACTCTTCTATATCTTTTTCAGGCCTGCCATAGATGACTATGCCTCTGCCAGTCTGTGGAGGATCTACTGTCCTTTGTTATGACGGAGCCAAGATACTTAAATGATTCTACTTTTCCCAGCTTCTTTCTGACCGTGGTGATACTGGTGCTTACGTTACTATGACTGTTCACCAGTAGGCATACCTTACTTTTTTTTAGCTGATCCCCATAAGCATTTTCTGATGGTCCTGATTTGGCTCGAAAGAGTCCGCTGGACCTAAAGCAATAATCTTGTATTGTATTGTATAAGCACTTTCCTGGTCAACAAACCTGTCGGTCAGGTCTTGAAGTTCCTGTTCGCTGCCTCCCAATTGGTCAACGTCACCAGCAAAGCGCAGTTTGCACAATGGTCTTTCTCCAATGGAGATGGTTGTTTGGAGATCTGGAGGGTTTCTTCCATGAGGTGTTCAAGGAATAGGTTGAAGAGGGAAGGGGAAAGTATACAACCTTGGCGAACACCCACTGTGGTCTGGAAGGTTTTTCCAGTCTGTCTACTAAGCAAGACTGCACTGCTTGTATTATCGTACAGTGCTTCGATTGTTTAGACCACGCCTTCTTAAATATTGAAGCGCCGCAGGACGTGACATAGATCTTTGTGCCAGACTCTATGGATTTCTGTTGTTGCGAAACACGTTTTGCTCAAAATCTGAAAACGGCTAAAGCGATTTTTTTTAGTTTTGGTTTACCATTTGCCATTACGCAGTAGCAGTCCGGTTGTCGGTCATTCTGTAAGTCTGTCGGTTTGTTGCTCCGAAGTTAACTGTTTTTTTGTTGTTCCAAACACACTTTTTGCCTTATAGCAACAATAACAACCGAAATTCACAATTTTTACTTTGCGGACTACATTACATTACGTTACATGATTATTGCTTTAGGTCCAGCGAACTCTTCCGAACCAAATCAGGACCAGTACTTTGCGAATGCTGTAACTACTGGTATTAATGTTAGATCATTCGTATTTATATTTTTTCAAAGGTCAAGGTCATTGTGGATCACCATTGTCTAAACATGTTTGGAGCTGTATCTAAACATTGGTTTAGCCGGTTTGGAATTTTTTTTTTGAGGGGGCGAGGATAGGTGGGGAGGGAGGAGTGGGGGGGGATTGCAGATAGTTCACGTCGTGGGCTATCATTCCAATGTTTTCATTTTGCTTTGTTAGGATTATGCCGAATCACAACACCGCCCCCAAAATAAAATTAATACTTTTGAAAATGTATTTTTTAGAATATGTATGCGAGTGTCGGGAAATACATTTGATTGGCATACCATCTTGTTTAAACTTTCATGACTTCTTTCATCCTGGCCCAATGAAACGCTTACTACGAATCTGTCGATATATATATTTGTCGTTTATCATCTTTATGGGAGGTTTTAGCAATCGCCTGACTGGTTTTCAGGCTGGGGGACCAGGTTAGCTTTTAAGACTTCAACCATCCTGTCCCCAGGAAAACAGTATAGAATTTAGACCGTGTGTCATTTAATGTTTTCGCCTTCTTAGTATCATAAGTATGGTAGGCGCCTGGCCGACATTTTGTCTTGTTCAGCAGAATTCAGTGGTTAAGGCTGACCTAGGATATCCCTTCCGATTCTCCTTTGTCACGATAGGAACCCTGGTAATTCGGATGCCGAAGAGGCAGAGTTTTATCCGTCACACCACCACCCCTCCCCCCCCACCTCCTATCTGTTTCAACGGAGTCCACTGTCTATTGTGATATTGTAGCTCCTCTCTCCCCGGTACGTTAGCTATTGAACCCGGATTTTCTGTAATGACACAGATGAAGAAGATAAGACAAGATAAGATACGATAAGAAAATATAAGATAAGACTTGTATTTAACAAGGGTAAAAGAGTAAGCACTGGGTGTGCTTTTGTACATCTTGTCCTTGGGGCTTGAACAATAATAATAATTAGTATAACAAAATAACCTTATAACAATTTATAACATTATATTACATGATTATTGCTTTAGGTCCAGCGGACTCTTCCGAGCCAAATCAGGACCAGTATAGCCGAATCAGGACTACAAAATCAAGACCACAACTTCGCTGAAAAAGGACTCGCACCTGATCCGCATAAAAGATCTGCCCAAACAACCCTCGTGGCAACACTGAAGGTACTCCACCAACCGGTCAATTTACAATAAAGATATCCCACGCAGGGGACGCTGAGGTTATACTCTAATTTATCGAACCCCCATTTACAAAAACAAAATAGAATATAAACATCATTTTAAAATATCAACAAAACACATACATATAAAATGCCTACATTGCCAAATAATAACATCATAGGAAGCCCCAGTGGCCACCTGGCAGAAAGCGTCCAATATTTCCAAGCTGATCCAACAGACCTCACACTCAAATGAGGAGTTTTGTCCCGGCCGCAAAATGTGGAGGCATAAAACATAAGATTCTTTATTCGCTTCAAATGTAACACACAGAAGAATTTGCTTTGCGCGTCTGGGAATGGCATAAATCATGACAATAACAATTAAAAACACAATTGGTCCCGACATCTGTGAATAGCTCGGGACCTAAAAACAATTTCTTCATTCACTCACATCCACAAATCATCAGCGAACCGCACACAAATGTTGTCAGGAAACAAAACTAGAAAAGCAGACTACCAAAATAAGAAAAGAAAACAACAACAACAAAAGCATGCGCTCACACACACACACACACACACACACACGCACACCCACAGCTGCACAACCCCTCACGCATGTCACGTTCATAACTAAATTAATATAGGCCTATTGTATGGTGTAGTTGTGACATATAATTATTGTCACGTCACCCGAGCGGGTTCCGCGACGTCAGCACATACAACGAGTGATAGGAGTAAACTCAAAATAAAAAGAACTAACACAAAATGCCAGAATAACAATCACACTCTTTTATTCAACAATCAAACACGCATACACAGGACAATGGGGTACTAAACCACCCTCCACCCCTATCAAGACCCCCAACCCAGTATTTACTAACAATTACCTCCCTTGTTTAACTGGAAAAACAGAACTGTACATCAACAGATTCCCCACAACAATGTACAGCAAATAAACAGTCAAATTCAAAATCAATACAATTCTCAGCTGAATAACCAGAGCTGCAAATCTTAGAAATTCAACGTATCATTAAAGCTAGCTTACAGTTCAGAAGCACTGTTTAGAAACTGTCAGTTATTCAGAGCTCAGTAGGAGCTAACGCAGTTATTCACACGAACTGATGAAGTGATTTACACTAAATAAATGAAGTATGTTTTTAGGTGCGTGTCATGCAAATCTGTGTGTGCGTGGGGTGGTGCGTGTAGTTTCTGTGGCAAATGGAGACTCCAACGGCGGCGCCCACAGTCCCGAAGAAAGATGTGGCGGTGGTGGCGAAGAGACCCGTCAACGTCCACACTTCACGGCTGCAAAGGTAGAGGTTCCAAAGCGGATGCACACACGGCACGGTGGTACAGCAACGGCGCGTAAAAGCGTAGAATTATACCAGAAGTAGTGGAAGAAGCAATGGCAATGGGGAACTACCAGAAAATGACGATACAGTTGATGGTAGTCGCATATACATACATGTGTGCATGCATGCATGCATCATCATGAGCATCAGCAAAACATCGAATCAGCAAAACAGCCCAATCCTGTAGACAAATATAGAGTCTTAACAGTTTGCCTACAAAACTCAAATACTACATCACATAATACGCCTTCCGCCGGCCGCCATCTTGACCTGGTTATACATAATAATAATGATAATGATACAGGATGCTATACATACATCTCAATAATATAATGCAACTCTTGATACCAATAATCCATACCTCTTCCATAAGCACAGTTGTTTATATACAAGATTCAAGATTCAGATTCAAGATTCTTTATTGTCCAAACACATGGCATGGATATTTGTTTAGCAGTGCAAGAAGGAAGGAGATAACAACATCAAAACTATTAAAAACATAGACATACAATATTAATACATTTGATATACTATTAAACACATACCAAAATACAAATCTATGAACACTAGCACACATGCATAAACAGATATCCAGTCACATACCCATGTGTACACATTTAACACACAGGTAATTATTCCACAATACATGTATACACAAAACTACTAACACTCACCCATTCTTCCATGCCTTAGATCCATCCTAGATCATAATAATAATCATCATCATCATCATCATCATCATAATAGTAATGATAATAATAATAATAATAATAATAATAATAATAATAATAATAATAATAATAATAATAATAATACAAAATAATCATCATTATATTAATAATAATCGTAATCATAAGAGTAATTATAAAAATAATAATAATAACAATGCAACTACTAAAAAAAAAATAATAATACAACAGCAGCACCAACAGACAAATAATAATTAATATATGGTAACAATGATAATAATAATAACAATACTACTACAACTAATAATAATAACAACAGGAAGGGTACAAAACCAGGCTTCATGGTGATCTAGGGAAACAAAATTACTAATTAGTAAGAATAATGATAATAACAAGAACAACAATACAACCAAATTAACTAATTGATAACATCTTTGGTCAAAGTTGAGTAAGAAAAGAACACCACATTCTCATATTAATTGTTTGCAGCAGATATAACGCACGAAAGCAAATTGCCTCCTTTATTACAAGAGTGAGCATTCTTATCGCTGGAGCGTGTCGTTTGCCAGTCGGATGGCTGTTGGAAGGTATGAATTCTTGAAGCGCGTCGTGCTACACTTCATAGAGAGGAAGCGCCCCTCGCTGCGCCGGGAGACACAGGCAGCGACTGCGTCATGCAGGGGATGCGCCTCGTTGTTGCGGATGCGACGCAGCTTGGTGATGGAAGCGCGTTTGTGGACACCAGCCAGCGACTGCACATCCCTCCCAGGAGGCCTGGATGGCGATTTTCTCCAGACGATCCGTGTCGCCCTCATTGGCGGAGCTGAAATAGGACAGCTGGTTTTAGAGGGCGACACTCTCGATGACTGACTGGTAGAAGAGGTACATGATGGTGTTGTTCACTCTAAACTGCCTCAGCTTCCGGAGGAAGAATAGTCGCTGGCTGGCCTTCTTGCAGATGATGTCGACGTTGGGTGACCAGTCCAGCTTGTCGTCGATGACGGTCCCCAGGTACTTGTACATATACATAATTACTACGATTACACTTCAGTCACACAGTCCCAATTCATTCCATCCTCATCTCCATCCTCATCATCCCTCTCAAATGTTATAATGCATTATGATTATCTCCCTTCATCCATATTATCTCTATCATACTATAATATAAACACGCTCCCCTCAAATCCATCACCTTCTTCACCCCTCTCCAGCACAGTACAATTATCTCTCTTCCTTCACATACATCACCCCTCTCTCTCTCTCTCCAACATGCATCTTCATCGTCACCTTTGACCCACTTTAGCAACAACAGCAACGACTTTCCCGTTTATGTAAATGACAAGAAAATCATACAAAATCAATAAATTACTATTTATCAAATACACCCCTTTCCCCCTCATTCACCATCATTCATCCACGCACGAAGCTCGAAGTGCACGCCACTGAGGAAATGAATTACAGGGTTTTGACTCACCTTTTAAGTCTCGGCTTGTGATACACCCAGACGTACACTGTACGACACAACACTACACAAAATACAGTACAGCACACACACTGGTTAGTTGAGTGTCAATTCGTTATTTGGCTAATTGCTAGCTATGCTTCAGGACATCTCAATTCTGACAAAGAAATTGAGCCTTGGCAGGTGCCCAATCAAGGACTATACAACCTTAGGAAAGAACCCTACATTTATTTCCAATAAATGGCGATTACAATCCTCCTACCACAGACTTTTAGACATTCTTACCCCGACGAGGGGCGTAAGACCTTGGGTGGTTCGAAACACAACGAACAATCTACCCTTACAGAAGAACCTAATTCTCGTCTGACACACAGTCACACAGTTACTTCTGTCTAAAGACTGACCTCTCGCAAAAAGCTCCACAATGACTCTGCCCTACTAAACACACACCAGGCCACAGGTAAACGGTCGAGTCGAGTTCAGTAACCCCCTTTCTAATTCAGCATATGCCCTTTTCCGCGTTATGCACGTGGATTCAGAGATACTTACATCTTTCATACGCAATAAAGAAAACTGCCGATCTATCTATATACACTGCATAGTAGAGAGGTGCAACTTCGCACGAAATATAACTATCTCTAATATGTGCTGAAACTCGCGTCGTCACAATTATAAAGAAGAGACAGATCCGAGAAATAGAGTTAGTGATTTTAGCAGTCTAAGGGGAATCGGACTCACGCTGTGTCGCTGCTATGAGAGAAACTTCAGAAAAACAACGACAAAATAAAGCTGTGAAAAGTGAAGTTATACACTGGATTACTTGGGATACTATTACTGGATGTACAAGTACTAGGAGAGATGAGAATGCTGAAATTCCACAAAGGGAGGATATGCCATTGTTTGTTTTCCTACTAAGGAAGTTATTCTATGCATAGAATGGTCACAGAGAATAAATAGACACATGGCGCCCCATACTTAGCGGTGACCGTGATATTTTTATGGCTTGCGCGACTTATAAGCAGGTCATGAAGAAAGGTAATGTTAGGGTGGGAAGATTGTTTTGTAGACAAATAAGCCTGAAAGACTCGCTGAGGGGATAAGGTTGGGGGTAGGAGAATGATTTAATTAAAATAACTCAGGGTTAATACACATTATACATTTATCTACAAATGCCCCCATTCGCGCGCACACACACATACACATGCGCTCTCTATCTCCCTCTCTCGCTCTCAATCTCTCTCCTAAAATAAATTCTTTTAAAACAAAATGCATAGAACATTATCAATAAATAAGAATTGTCATTTTAAAATTAATAATAGTAATAATGCATCGAACATTATCAGTAAATATTTATGCATTAGATTATATTAAATATATAATATGTTAGTGCATGTATGCACACCAACATCACACGTCTAGATACCACCGTATGAAGAATTATTTTAAAATTAATAATAAGAATAATGACAACACATTGACTTATCTGTAAAAACAGTAGAGCAAAGACTCTGTACATGAGTCCAGTAAATGCCCTCACATTAAATTTAAGAATAAAAAGCTAGTTCAAAGAATAAAATACATTCTGCATTCTTACTTCTTATTAAATTCTAAACACAACAGACCCTTAACTGAATAAAAAGTTTGGCAATAATTAATGTCCATTAATATCACATCAATAATTCATTAGAATAATTATCCCACATTCCTGTATTAATCTATTTAACTACTTCTGCAACCGCCAATAATGATGATGATAATGATGACAATAATAATAATAATAATAATAATAATAATAATAATAATAATAATAATAACAATGGCAATAATAATAATAATAATAATAATAATAATAATAATAATAATAATAATAATAATAATAATAATAAACACATCTAATAACACTCATCAACTTTATTCTAAACTAAAATTAATCATTGTCAGTAGAGATTATTATCGAGGACTGGAGATTCTCATTTTTTAAGTGCATCATTTAAGGTTGTAATGGCTATTGGCACAAATGATCTCCTCATTCTCTCAGTTCTGCACCTCGCTGCACGGTACCGACGCCGGGAAGGAAGCAGGCAGAACTGACTGTTTAGAGGATGGGTATCATCTGCCACAATACCACGTGCCTTTTTAAGGGTTCTGGTGGTAATCAGCTCTTCCAGGCCTGGTAGATCGGCGCCAATTACCTTTTCTGCCTGCCTAAAAACTCTCTCAAGTCTGTGCCAGTCTTCATAACTGCAAGCATGGAGCCAGACAGTGAAGTTGAATGTCAGGATACTTTCAATGCTGGCCCTATAGAACATAGCGAGGATCTCACCACTTACTTTGAATTGTCTTAATTTCCTAAGGAAATACAACCTGCTATGACATTTATTTACCACCTTGTCAATATGCTGTGACCAGGTGAGATCTGCATTGATGATAGTACCCAGGTATTTATATTCCTGAACTCGTTCTATTTCCTTGCCATCAATGACTATGGGTGTTGGGACATCTGTCTTTCCTCTAAAGTCATGCAGTACTTCTCTGGTTTTGTCAACATTGAGATCGATGCTATTATTCTGGCACCACCGCACCATGTGTTCTACATCTTCTCTGTAACCTGCGTCACCATCTTTGTCTATCAGACCAACAAGTGCAGTGTCGGCAACTTTTACCAGTTTATTGTTATGATTGAGAGCAATACAGTCATTGGTGTACAGGGTAAACATTGTCGGTGAGAGTCATCATCCTTGTGGTGCCCCTGTATTTATTGTTACTGTGCACATGTGCTAGAGGAGACACCATCAACAGCTACAAACTGAGACCTACCTACCAGATCTATTTTTCAGCTTCTCGTATATGAGACTCGGTCTCACAGTGTTGAACGCTGAGCTGAAGTCTATGTATAGCACTCTGGCAGAGGAGTTAGGCCTATCTAGGTGCTGCAGAATGCTATTTACTATCAGTATGGTGGCATCGTTTGTTTGTTTGTTAAGTAAATTAATGTCCCCGGACACCTAGGCGTATAGGGGACGTAAAAATTACAGTTAAAAGTGAATTAGAATAAGTTAAAAAATATCTGCTGACTGGCCTTTCAGGACCGATTAAAAGTCAGATTAAGAACAACTAGGGGGGATAATACAGTTCATTCATACAAAATCAAAAAGAGCAATGGGATGATAACTTAGGTATAAGAAAATTAATACTAACTGGACACTAATGGTCCATAGAATGTACAATAATAATATGTACAGGAATTTAAAACATTAAGTTGGGATGGTTGAGAAAAAAAAAACTTGCACCCCAAGTTTAAAATAATATGTTTAAGACACATTTTGGCGAAATAAACGTTAAGAGCATTTAATATAAATCTACAATCGACCAGGGCATTGAACGTCTGTTCCTCTGTGCGCTTTATAGGCAAACTGTAGTGGGTCCAGCTCCTTCTCCGTCTGCTGTAGTAGTCTCTTCAGAATTAGTTTTTCTAGGCATTTCATTACAACTGGAGTGAGTGCTATAGGCCTATAATCGTTATACACCTTGCATATTGCCTTCTTGGGGACTGGTACAATTCTAGATTTTTTTTATTGCTCTGGTACTTTCCCTAACCTCAGACTCATGTTATATAGACCCTGAAACACAGCAGCAAGTTGCTGTGCACATGCTTTTAGTAGCCGAGGCCGAATTCCATCTGGACCACAAGCCTTGCCTGATTTTAGTCCAGAAAATACCCTCTTCACCTCCTCCTCACTGACCTGCAGATTTTCATCCGGCTCTATTTTTTCCAGCTCTTGGAGCACTTCATACAACTAGTCATGTGGTTTGTCAAATCTGGCATAAAATGTGTTCAGTTCATTGGCTATTTCTTCGGGATCTCCCTCCGCAAGGGTAGTGGTCTTCTTCTTTTTAGTCCCTGTAATTTCCTTCACTCACTCCCACACGCCCTTGGCATCTCCCAAAGTCAGTTTATCCTATAGTTTTTCCTTGTACTTTCTTCTACATTTTTCTGAGATTTTCTTAACATTTTTTTTGTCCTGAGAGCCATTGTGTTTCTTTCTGAATGCTTCTTTGAACTCTTTTGTAACCCATGGCTTCTGGTTAGGGTAAATTGTGACTGTTCTCTCTTTGATGCATAGATCCTCACAAAAATTAATATAACTACTAATAGTGTCTGTCATTTTATCTATATATCCCTCCTCAAACACTTCCCAATCTGTGCATTCAAAGCATGCTTGCAGCTTCTCTATGCATTCCTTGTTCCAGACCTTCACTCTTCTCTTCTCTGCAGGTTTCGTTTTCAACTTCTGTCTGTATTTAGGAAGAAAAAGCACAGAGTGATGGTCTGACTTTCCTATGCGAGGCTTCTGTACAGAGGTATAGGCCTCTTTGATGTTGACATACACAACATCGAGGTTTCTGTCTTTTCTGGTTTTTACTGTGGCTTGTTGGTAGAACTTGGGAATTTTCAATTTACAATGGGCATTGAAGTCTCCACAGATGATCACTATCCCATCTGGCTTTCTAGTCTGAATCTGTTCCACAAGTACTGTTATGTCCTTAATCACCTTTTTTGCATTTGACCTAGGATGAGTATACAGGCCAATGACAGTGACACATGCTATTTCTCTGGGTAAGTAAAAAGGCATACACTGAACGTGTAGCAACTCATAATCTACATTGCATTCACTCTTCCTCACAGTGACTTGTTTACACCATCTTTGATTAACATACAAGCAAACTCCTCCACCTCTAGTTTTGCCTGAGTCCTTGGTTCTGTCTGCTCTAAAAACAGAAAAACCCTCCAGCTCTACTAGCTGATCTGGGGTGTCTGCATGACTCTGTGAAGCAGAGGATGCAACAGTCTCTGTATTCTCGTCTATATTTCACCACTGCATAAACTTCGTCTGTTTTGTTGTCCAGAGACTGTGCGTTTGTTAGAAAGAAAGTTGGCAGTGGTGGATTGAAACGCCGTCTGTTTACCCTTACTTTCACTCCCCCTTTCATTCCCCGTTTGCCTGCAAGTCTGCACTTTGTATTTTGACAGCATCTGTGTAATCTTTCTTTCTTCATAATGTTCCAATCAAGAGAAAAGCAGCACTTGCCTGATTGTTCCACTACAGTCCGTATACTATTTAGCGTGCACTTGTCGTAACGTAGCTCACAACGTGAAGTTGCTGCAGCAGCTTCAGAGATTCCCATGGATGAAGTAACGACGCAGGCGCAGTACAGTAATGGAAGACGACGAGCTATGTTGGCTCTGATGTTTACAGGAAGAATTCACACTAGAACCATCAGTCAAAAGTTTATGGGTTCTCTTCTAGAATAGAAAAATTACCTTGAATTTGAATGTGTTTCTTTCCGCTTCCAGCCCACGGCACTTGTTCACGCCTTCGTACTAAAACAATTACATGTAAAAATACTTTTCCTCTTTCGTAAATTATCTCCGCAGCAGTCACTGATCCTTTCGCTCTCAATTATTCAAAATACAAGATGTACAATATATACAAAATAATGTCTAGTTTCCCTGCGCTCGTCGCCGGTAGGCCAGCGCCGCCATATTGGATTAAAAGTGCTGCTCACATAGGCATTGAGCTGGTGTGGGGATACTGTTTATACTTAAACCCCCCCTGCACTCCCACGGGAGGGGGGGGGGATAATTTATAAGAAGGAAGAAGAAGATGAAAAACAACACCAACAACAACAACAACGGCGACGACGTAAAATTCGGGACAATAACACGCGGCACAACCAAATGTTAACTGGATTGCGTTGTGGTTTTAATGGCAGTTGAGGGAAAGACCCCAAACAAGGTGCATGATACAGGCGCTTGTATCTGGACACACGAGCGCCTTTGCCTGTGACGCGATTCCCTCTGCTTCAATCAGGCTCACCCTTACACACTGCATAGCAGAGACTGGCTCGGCTTTCGTTTTCCTTTCTCTCTACCCTCTCTGCCGCTGGGTCATAAAACCTACCTATTACGCCGGGTGTCGTAACATGGTTTGATCTCTTTTAGTCTCCCCCTTCTTGTTCTGTTCGGGACAGGGGACAGGGGACAGCGATGACCAAAGAAAACCTGCATCGGGTTGCAACCCGCGACAGAGATTGGCTGGAGGAAAGGCGAACGTAAGCCTCAGTCAGACTCTGTTAGGCAGTGGGGCTTAAGCCAGGGCTGACTTTTAACACGACTGGAAGTCAGAAATTCCAGTTGGAAAGTTTTTGGGAGAGTCTATAAGCCGCCAGCATCCTTAGAACACGAAGGTCAGAGAGTCGCCTGTCACTCTCGGTTCTCAACGATCGGAAATGAACGGAGCGTTCTCACTTCCAGCTTGTCTATAAACCTGCACACACACTACATAGAGACTCGCGCCGTGTACCCTTCTTAATTGAAGTCCCAGCAGAGACGAA
The DNA here is from genome assembly GCA_036898135.1 of Oncomelania hupensis. NCBI lineage: Eukaryota > Metazoa > Mollusca > Gastropoda > Littorinimorpha > Pomatiopsidae > Oncomelania > Oncomelania hupensis. Next base: position 25,416,954 of record CM072523.1, on the reverse strand, counting down.
CCAAAGCCTTGGCTAATCTCGGCTACCCAGTATGCTTTTAGTCCGCTATACTCCTCTCTCTCTCTCTCTCTCTCTCTCTCTCTCTCTCTCTCTCTCTCTCTCTCTCTCTCCTATCTCTGTCTCTGTCTTTCTCTGTCGGGCTAGTCTGTGTCCGTCTGAACATTCTTTTCTATCTTCCTGTACCACCCAGAACTCCCGACACCGACCCGAAACCCACATCATTTTGTATGCTATTTAATGCCTATACATTTCTCTTTATATGGCCCAGCTGGCAACGCATTCGCAATCTTTCTAAACTCTTTAATAATAATAATAATAATAATAATAATAATAATAATAATAATAATAATAATAATAATAATAATAATGATAATAATAATAATACTAATAATAATAATAACACTAACAATAATAATAATAATAATAATAATAATAATTACAATTACTATTATTATTATAATTATTATTATTATTATTATTATTATTATTATTATTATTATTATTATATACTTTAATTTACTTTAATTTTTTTTAGTTTACAAAGCGCGAATTTCAAACTTTGAGTCTGCTCTAGCGCTCACAAGCATTCACACACACACACACACACACACACACACATACACACACACACACCCTACACACACACACATCACACACACACACACGGATATACAGAGTAGCAAAGTTAAATTACATTACATTACATTACATCATTATTGCTTTAGGTCCAGCGGACTCTTCCGAGTTGCCCACCGCCGTAGCTCAATTGGTAGAGCGTTCGCCTGGCACACCGATGACCCAGGTTCGAATCCCGTGGTGGGCGATATAAAATGTGGCAATTTTTACTGTCCATTTTAGCAGTATGATTGCTTTGGTGGTTCAGTGTTGATTCAGGTCCCTACCCCTCTTTCCGGATGGTTATCCCCGTCTGCCATATCGCCAATGGTGGGTGTAGACGTTAAACCTCAATGTTCTTCTTCTCTTCCGAGCCACACCAGGACCGGACAACCCCCGATCCGCATAAAAGATCTGCTGAAACAACCCTAGTGGTAAAACTGGAAGCTCTCCACCAGCCAGTCACTTTACAATAAAGACATCCCACGCAGGGGTCGCTGAGGCTGTACTCTAATTTATCGAACCCCCGTTTACAAAAAACAAAATAGAATACAAACATCTATATATTATATTGTCAACAAAACACATACATATAAAATGCCTACATTGCTAAATAATAACATCATAGGAAGCCCTAGTGACCAACTGGCAGAAAGCGTCTAATATTCCCAAGCTGATCCAACAGACCTCATACACAAATAAGGAGTCTTGTCCCGGAAGAGTTTTCAAGAAAAAAGGTTGGTGACTGGTCAAGCGAAGAAGAAGATAGTATAGCAGATTGACAGAACAGAGCAGGAATGAGAAAGAGCAAATAAGAAAGACAGCGACAGTGGGAATTTAAAGCACTAAATTTCCAGAAAATGGGGATACTATTTATACTGAAACCCCCGGCACCCTAACGGGGGAAGCAAAGTTAAATACAAAATTAATAAATATTCAAAAACTAAATGAAAGTGTAAATATACAGCTACATAAGCTTAAACAGTTATAGCATACATTATAAAACAGTAACACGTACACACACACACGCATATATATATCCAAACACACACTAAAAACACGTGCCCGCTCACGCACAAACAGGCACACACACACACATACATTGTAAACCCCCGGACCAACTACGCCGCCATCCCCCTATAATTATTATTTCCCTTCTGCCACAGCTGTTATAGGCCTATTCTGTAGGCTTATAATTATGCGCCTATGAAAAGACATCTGAATTAATAAGGTCGGTATTCACTTAAGAGCTTTGTAGTCTATTTGGTGTTATTAATGATATTTCTTTCCCTGCAAACCGCCGAGTTCCGAAACCCCTGTTTTAGACGAACTTTGTACACCCCTCCGGTCTGGTCTCCCCTCTTATTACATCTCCATAACCTCACACTCACCCCGAACTCAGTCTCCTCCCTTTCCCTCTTCCAGGCCACCTTATTCCTCGTCACTCTCTCTCTTCCTTCCCCATCTCCCCCTTCTGTCTCTTCTTCTCCTTCGTCTCTTTGTACTATGTCACGCGTCTCTCTCTCTCTTTCTTTCTTTCTTTATCTCTCTCTCTCTTCCTCTCTCTCTCATTCCCATCACCTCCCTTTGCAATGAACAATTTTGTTTACGCAGCGCAATAAAATGACTTTGTCCGCCATTCTGTGCGTGTTCTGTCTGTACTATTAGTAAGTAAAACAACACTTTGAAAAGGTGTTGCGGTAAAACGTGGATAGTACTATACATGTAGGCCTATATATAGTAAGCTATAGGGAGCGGCATACTGCAGTAACTTTGTCCGTTATTCTGTGTGTGTTCCGTCTGTACTATAGTAAGCCATAGGGAGCGGAACATTGCAGTCACTTTGTCCGTCATTCTGTGTGCGTGTGCATGTGCGTATATCTGTGTTTATCCGTCTGTACACACATTTTCTCAGAACTGGGTAAAGGGCTTTACAATAGATGTTGTTTTGGGTGTACGCCTGCCTCACGTCGATTATCACCTCGTTCGTTTAAGTTCTCAGGCAAGATACCGGTATGCCTGTGGTTTGGGTCAGTTTATGCCATTTAGCATGTTCACAACACTTCTTTGCTCAGGTTTACCTTGTCAGCAGGAAGTCTGCAAACTTTACGAGCAGAAAATGGAGGTCTACCGTTCTAAATTAAAAACAAATTTGCTTTGTCACCTACCATTCTGAGCCCAGTACATTGTCCCCCTTGAGAAGGTAGGTACTTAACATTATTTGCGAAGATGATGTAGCTTTGGAACTTTGTCCTTTTATTAAACAAACAAATGATTAAACAGCAAATATAGGCAGACAAGGGGGGGATATGGGGGGATAGGGATACACAATATATACATAGTGATTACAAGAACGGCACTATATTACAAGACACAGTAGCCTCTAATTACACACTAAATAAAAAAGCAACAACAATGTTCAAACATTTGTGACACCTCTTAAAAAAAGAGAAATAATGAAATAAAATAAAATCAAAAATAAATACATAAATAAATAATAAACTGATATGCACTCAAAAGAACAATCGCATAAAGATGCAAGATAAAACAAAAACAACAGTCATCAGAGAAGTGAAAGAACAAGGGAAAGAATGCCAGAACAGTGAATCACACATGCATAACCACCAAACAGTATTCAAATATTGGAGGAAAAAAATCTAATGCTGTACTACTTAAAAAGTGAAAGTATTATTCCAATAAGACTTAAATTTATCAGTGTGCTTTTCGATTTCGAGTTCATTAGCTGATTTAATTTGAAGACATTTGGATGATTCCTAAAATACAGTGGCAATAAGGAAAATCTGTTGTCTTTTAGAAGGGGATTAGTACAATTAAACAAATAATGGAATTCATCACTATTTCATTTTAATCACACAAAGAACACAATCTTTCTTCTCTGGGAATGTCGCGTCACCCGAGTGGGTTCCGCGACGTTCAGCTCAGCTCAAACAATGAGTGTAAGGAATAGAAACTCAACAAAAGAACTAACACAAAATGCCAGATGAACAATCACACTCTTTTATTCAACAATGACACACACACTCACATGATAAATGGGATAATAAACCACCCTCAACTCCTATCAAGACCCCCAACCCAGTATTTACTAAACAATTACCTCCCTTGTCTAACTGATAACCCCAGAACTATACACAAACAGAATGCCCACAACAATATGCAACAATAGTAATAATAAGTTAAACTTCAGATAAATACAATTCTCAAATGAATAAACAAAACAGGAAATCTTTAGAAATTCAATTGCACCGCTTAAACTAACTTGTATTCCAGTGTCACTGTACGTACTTCACAGCCTCTTAACTGAGCTCAGAATAACTATAGCAGTTGTTCACTGAAGAGTTGGTATATGTTTAGGTGCGTGAATGCGAATCTGTATGTGTGTCGGTGTGGTGTATCTGGGATCCTGAGGCCCTGGTGAAAACGCCGGTCGTCCGAAGTAGCAGGTACGTCCCAGCGAGGACGGGGACCCACACCCAGCAACGGCGCCAACAACGACACAAAGACGTGGCAGTCGTGGTGGCGGCCTGGTAACGTCCACACCCACGGTGGCAAAGACAGAAGTAGCAACAGTAGAGAAAGCAACGGTAGAAATAGAACAAGGTAGAAATCGAAGCCCAATCTGTGGACAAATAAAGGGTCTCACTAGTTCGTCCACAAACGTAAACATTACATAACAGATGCGCCTTCCGCCATCTTGACCTGCTTATACATGCATCTCAATAACATAATGCACTTCTTAAATCTATAATTTATCTCCTCCATGAAACATAGTTGTTTATATAAATATACATAATTATTACAACTGCACTTCCAGTCAAACAATACCGATTCATCTCATCCACACCTCCATCTTCATCACCCCTCTCCACGTTATTATACATTATCTTCCTTCATTCATAATTATCTCTATCACGCTATAATACAAACACGCTTCCCTCATATTCATCACCTTCATCACCCCTCTCCAACACAGTACCATGTCTCCCTTCATCACCCCCTCTCTCTCTCTCTCTCTATTTAACATGCATACTTCATTGTCACCCTTTGACCCAGGTTTGGCAACAACAGCAACGACATTATTCATACACATATTGAACCAAGAAAATCATATGAAAATCATAAAAATCAACAAACTACTATTCATCAAAATATACCCCTTTCCCCTCATTCACCATCATTCATTCACGTACGCAGACTCGGAATGCAACAAGCCACTAAGGAAAAGAACTGCAGGTTTCAACTCACCTTTTAAGTCCTCGGCTTGTCATACAGTACATACACAACACAACACCAACAGTACACCAACAGAACAGCAACAGTACAGCACACTGGTTAGTTGATTGAGAGTATCAAGTTCGTCTCTGGCTAATGCTTAGCTAAATGCACTGGGGCATCTCAATACTGCTTAAGTACTTGAGCTTTGGCAGGTGCCCAATCGAGGGCCACACAGCCTTAAGAAAGAACTCAACATTTATTACTTCCAAATAGATGGCAGTTACAGTCCTCCCACTACAGACTTTTAGACATTCTTGTCCCGACGATAGCGTAAGACCTTGGGTGGTTTGAAACACAACGAACAAGCTACCCTTACAGAAGAATTTACTCTAACCTGACACACAGTCACAAAGTTACTTCTGTCCAAAAGACCGACTGCTTGCAAAAGCAACCACATTGACTCTGCTAACTAAATCACATAAATGATACCAGCACACAGGACAACAGCGAGTCGAGCTCAGTAACCCAGTTTCTTCATTATGCATTTTGCTCCTTGCGTTAATCACGTGAAACCCATACTTACTTATCTTTCATACACAGTAATGGATGTGAAGCCTAACATTCTTAATAATTCTCATTTTATTTAATGCTGTTAAATTGTTTTAATGCTGTATTTTGTTTTACCTGCAGGGTGTGTTTGACTCCATAACTTTATATGACTGATGAGTGATGTATGTTACTATGTTTACCTATCCTTTAGTGCTGTATACATGTTATAGGCCAATGAAGTGTATGACACGATGAATGACTGTGCAAGAAAGGATGTATTTCATTTCACTGTCGCCATGCCACTTCAAAATCCTTGTAACGTTTTTACTTGGTAAATAAATATTCTTATCTTATCTTAAAAGAAACTGCCGATTCGACTATGTACACTGTATCACTAGAGATATGGGGCGCCATGTGTCCATTTATTCTATGTGACCATTCTATACATAGAATAAATTCTATGCACATAGAAAGCATTCTATACACACAAAAAGCAATCATTAGTTGAAATTCCATTTATAAAAAAGAAACCAATATTGTAAGTCATAGAATAAAATTCTTTGTATAGAATAACATTCTATAATATAGTGTAAAATTCTATGTCCATAATACAATTCTATGTATAGAATAACATTTTATAATAGAGAATAATATTCTATGTATGTAATACAATTCTATATTATAGAATGCACTTGTATGCATAGAATTATATTCTATAACATAGAATGAATTCTATTACAAAGAATGAATTCTATAACATAGAATGAATTCTTTAAAATAAAATAAATTGCATGACATAGAATTATTTCTATACGCATAGAATTCATTCTATAACATGGAATGAATTCTTTAACATAAAATAAATTATATGACATAAAATGAATTCTATGTGCATAGAATAAATTGTATAAAATAGAATGAATTCTATAATAAAGAATGAATTCTATATGCATAGAATGAATTTTATAGCATAGAATGAATTCTATGACATAGAATTCATTCTATGACATAGAATGAATTCTATAGGCATAGAATGAATAGTATAACATAGAATGAATAAGATGACATAGAATGAATTCTATGACATAGAATGAATTCTATGACATAGAATGAATTCTATAACATAGAATGAATTCTATAGCATAGAATGAATTCTATGACATAGAATTTATTCTATAGCATAGAATGAATTCTATGTTACAGAATGAATTCTATGTCATAGAATTCATTCTATGCTATATAATTCATTCTATGTAATAGAATTCATTCTATGCTATAGAATAAATTCTATCTCATATTATTCATTCTATGTCATAGAATTCATTCTATATTATAGAATTCATTCTATGTCATAGAAATCATTCTATGTCATCTTATTCATTCTATGTTATACTATTCATTCTATGCTTCTCATTCTATGTCATAGAATTCATTCTATGTTATAGAATGAAATCAATATAAAAACTTTTTTTTAAATAGTAAAAACTGGGGCACTGTCAAGGTATAGAGAACATTTTGGGATATTGTGATGTTTTGAACATAGCACACTCGTGCAATAATGATTACAGAGCGATTTGTCCATGACATTCAATTTAGAGTTGACGACATGCAGTGCTTCATCATTTGCGCTCGAAGTGGAAATCGATGAAAGGAAATGTTCTTTTCTTTGCAGAAAGGTTTTACGTCGGAGTTAGAGCATCCAAACGCAGCACAGTACTTCACCATTTTCAAACTCGATCACGCTGTGTTATTCCCGCAGCACGTGGCCGCCACGCCTTTGTGCATAGCGCCCTGGGGGTCCGCTTGGGGTGAAATAGATTTTTTGCAATATTCAGCTTTATGAACCTTTCATTTATTATGTCTCAGAGTTGTATAGCAATATTCGACCTTTAAATATATTAATTATTGCTTTTTATGAGTGTACAGTACGGTTATTTCTTCGGTATTGAGCGAAAAGAACTGATTATTTAATTAGATTGTGTCACTATAAACCCTTACAGAACCTCAGCACATTGTAATGAAAAAAGCAAGCACGCAGGGGCGGAGGGGGGGGGGAGGGTGTGACGTCAATTATTTTTATTGCTAAGCGATCTATTCACACTAATTATACCGTCGAAGTCGTCCGCATCAAGAAACCTAAATGCTTGTTCACGAAATTATGATGTCTGATAAAGCCGCAGAGCGCTTGGTACGTCAGCCATTTCTTCAGTTCTCGCGCGCGTGCAAGGCTCCACATGTCCCTTTATACGTCACAGCCTCGCTTCACATAGAATGACCTAGTTGCGCATAGAATGAGCATTCTATGTTATAGAATGAACATTATATGTTATAGAATGGATTCTATGTTATAGAATGAACAATCTAAGTTATACAATGGATTCTATGTTATAGAATGAACATTCTATGTTATAGAATGAATTCTATGTTATAGAATGACCATTCTATGTTATAGAATGAACATTCTATGTTATAGAATGGATCCTATGTTATAGAATGAACATTCTATGTTATAGAATGAACATTCTATAACATAGAATGCATTCTATGTGCACCAAATGTTAAAAAACAATTCTATGAAAATAGAATGTATTCAGTGTTGCGAATAAAATCCATTTTATGTTAAAAAAAATGAATTTTATGTCATACAATTCTTGCTGTGTTATACAATTAATTCTATATACATATAATTCATTTCATTCACATAAAATTAAAAAACACAACTAATAAATTGTAACAAAATTTAGAATTTAAAAAAAGATATTGTATGACACATCACCACATCACATCATCATCACATCGATCACATCATCACATCACATCACTGCATCACATTGCTTCATCACCATCATCGTGAAAACGCACCACCACATAAAATCACATCATATCAACAAATAATCACATCACATCAGCCGACATCACAGCAGCAGCACATCTTCACATTGCAGCAGACAGCACATATCATGGCATCAGTGAATCACATCACATAATCTAATCACCCCACCCCTCCCACCCATCACATTTGTGGTGCAGTGTGGTGTGATTTAGAGTGATGTAGTGTGGTGATGTGATGTGGTAATGTGTATGTATGTATCTGCAATACAGTTCTATTATGCCTTAAAAGCAGTGAATCAGACCACATCGTCACATAACCTAATCACTCCACCACACCTACCCATCACATTTGTGGTGCAGTGTGATGTAGAGTGATGTGGTGTGGTGATGGGATGTGGCAATGTGTATATCTCTCTGCAATACAGTCCCATGCCATAAAAAATGTTCTCTATACCTTGACAGTGCCCCAGTTTTTACTATTTTAAAAAAAAGTGTATATATTGATTTCATTCTATAACATAGAATGAAGTCTATGACATAGAATGAATTCTATGACATAGAATGAATTCTATGACATAGAATGAATTCTATGACATAGAATGAATTCTATGACTGTGACGAGGCGTACAATCGACCTCTGACGTAGGCTGCCCACAGTCATTCCTCACACACAGCCAGCTACTCCGTCCACACATCCAGTCACCCCTAACAGGCTCGCTGGCCCACTCGCTTAAGCCCCGCCCCTCGGGGATCCCCTGTTAAAGCCTGACACACAGTTAGACTCGGTGTCAGTCGCAAGCCATCAAGCCTTGAAGCCACAACAACTTGTCCGAAGACACGTCTCCATCACCGGGCGACCTCTGAGCTACGGCAGTACTCGTGTGCTTCAACCCGTCTTAGTCAAGGTAAGAGAGGAAACTTACTCTTTGTCATGTAGCAGACCCATCACCCGTCGTTCGCCCAACATGTCCATACGTCCTGTCGATATGTACGTTCATGTTTATAGTTTTGCCTTGATGTGTTGCTGACATGTATTATTGCCTTGTATATATTATCCGCCTTGTTTATATGACTCATGCCATGTTTGAATTTATACTCGTATGCTCCATGTTAGCCCCATGTGTAAATATCCCATGCCATGCTGTCCCTCCATATAGAGTAAAGTCCCCCAGTACAACCCTTGCCTACAACCCCTTTGTCCTGTACCCACTCCATTTGCTTTCCTCCATGCTCCCAATGTATAAATATTCGCCCCTGTTGCCACTACCCCATCTTAATGCGCCGAAGGTATCACATATTAGCGGCTGCCAGTAAACTCCACAATAGCCCCATAAACCTAGTTGCATTGTTGGACTGTTGGAATGCACCGGTCAACTCTTGACCGGTCGACCAATTTGAAATCTGAATGGGCAAGTGCGCCACAGGCGCTGAACCCAGGATATACCCATCCCCCGCTGATACAGAGTCTGTATTGCGTTACAGACGGGCTCCTGTACCGGGCAAATTACCCCGGCCCTGTATCAACTCTAAGTCGCTGACCCGCTGCAGGCCCCTGACAACCCAGGGAGTCAACGAGAAGCGTTTCACTGAATTTCATCATTCCCTAGACAGCTAGCAACGAAAGCTGAAATCTACGCCTGTACCTCCCCCAAGATTGGCATTCTCGGTCATTGCGTCATAGAGTGACCGACTGACCTGCATCGCTACTAACGCCACGCTAAGCCTGGTCAACGGACCATCCAGACTATCTTGGATCAACCGCCGCCCTCCAATAACCAGCTAAGTTATTGACCTACGAGCATCACCACTCGCCTGATTATCTGGGAGACTCTGAACCATACAGACACACTCCTGCCCTGTGATGATATCAGTCCACAGTAGCACTAGTACCCCCGAAATCATCCACCCAGAATATCTCCGAGCTACTCCCCACTGATACAGACGCTACCCAGTGACTCACTCTTAGCATTGCACAATATAGACGACCCTATTCGATTAAATAAATTCTCCTAGTTAGAAACTGTACTTACCTAGACCTGCCTTTGTTTTCGAGTTTCTCAACTAGTGTAGCCTACCATCTTTCTCGTCTACCCCCTGACTGTCTCTCATCTATTTAGTATTTCCTAACCTTAATCTCTTGAATGTCATCGCATCATTAGCCTAACAAAGGAGGTAATACAGCGCGAGAGATTAAGAGCTTACCCCCATCCCCCCAACCCCTCTCTTTGTGACATTAACTTTGGCGACCCCGACGAGACCAAAGACTTAGGTTTCCCATCCCAACCCGACGAGACCAAAGACTTAGGTTTCCCATCCCAACTTGACGAGACTAAAGACTTAGGTTCCCATCCCAACTTGACGAGACTAAGGACTTAGCTTAAATTCCACCCCAGCCCAGTAGAGATAGGACCCAGCCTCTAAGCCTAAGTAGTGCATAGCATAGCCCCATAGGTCCCTTACTGGCTTTCCCGAATGGTGGTGTCTCGAAAAGGTTTTTTTTTTGCATTCATTTTTGGATTTTGATTGATTGCATTTTGTCTTTGTGGTTGTGTCGTGTTGTATTCGCCCCTGTGCAGTTTCATCGTAGCTCATCCAGCCCACCCCCCTGTTTTCCGTCAGTGTACCCCCTTGTGTGCGCCCCTCATTCCGGTTAGGACTTTTCAGGGTAAGTCACCTCCCTTACCATGGCCGACCGGGGAGAGCTTGCGCTCAAGTACAAGAGTATTGGCGAGAGCTTAGGGCTCGCCGGCACCGAACTCAAGGACTACGTCCTGGCCAACGTAGATGCGGACGTGGCCGAGGAAAAGTTGAAGGGGGAAGAGAGGGCTAAAGAGCGAGAGGCGAAGAGGGAGGAGGAAGAGAGAGCAGCGGCACGGAGGAAAGAGGAGGAGAAAGAGCGCCTCGCCGCGGAAGAACGAGCCGCCGCCCGGAAGAAAGAGGAGGAGAAGGAGCGCCTCGCCGCGGAAGAACGGGCCGCCGCACGGAAGAAGGAGGAGGAGAAAGAGCGCATCGCCGCGGAGGAAAGAGCCGCCGCTCGGAAAATAGCAGAGGAGGAGAGAGCCGCCGAGCGGAGAAGAGAGGAGGCGAAGGAGAGGATAGCAGAGGAGGAGAGGGCCGCCGCACGGAGGAAGGAGGAGGACGAGAGGGTCGCGGCACTTGAGGAGAAGAGGAAGGACAAGGAACTGGAACGGCGCCAAGCACTCCTCCAGCTTGAGCGCGATCGCCGCGATCTAGGCATCGCATCGCCCGCGAGCGAAGACTTCTCGCTCATCGCCCCCAGCTTCGCCGCCAGCGCCGGAATATCCGCAGTTCCCCCGCCGATTCCGGGGATGAACTTCCCCCTGGACCCATTCGTCGAACGAGACGAATCGATCGAAGTTTATCTCGCCCGATTCGAGAGAGTCGCGGGAGAAAACAGCCTTGACCCCCAGTACTGGTATCGCAAGCTTAGTCATGGCCTTAAGGGGAAGGCCTACGAAATCCTGGCAAAGACGCCAACTTCCGAGGAGGGCGACTACCCCGCCCTCAAGAAAGCTCTACTGCACGGATTTGAGCTCTCAGGTGAGCACTACCGCAAGAATTTCCGGAACTCCCGGAGAGAGAAAGGGGATAAGTTTACGCAATTCGCCGACCGGCTAGCCACTCTACGGGACAAATGGATAGAGCAAACGGACGAACCAAAAACGTACGACGGACTGCTCGAATTGATGCTAGCCGAGCAACTCCGAGGGACAATGCCAGCGGAGCTTCGGACTTTCGCCGCCGAACAGGGAGCCGCCCGACTAGAGGACCTTATCATCGTCGCGGACCGCTACCTCACCGCGCACCCCGACGACAGACAGCCTCGCCGGGATCCCCCCGCACCCTCGTCGCCAGATACCCGCCACCAGCCTCGCCGGCCAGTCCCGCCCGCGAACCACCGTCCACTCCCGCCTAAAGGACGCCCAAACCCCGGAGCAGAGCCTGGGAAGCGGAGCACAGAGCTCTACTGCGGCTACTGCCAGCGCCGAGGACACACCCGCGAGAAGTGTTTTCGCCGCCTCAGCGACCAGCGTCGCAAACAAGGTACGGTATTGGCCCTACGCCAAGTTACTCCCGACGGGAACCCGGTAACCCCCGTCGCCACTCCCACAGATCGACCGGCCGTCACCGAGCAAGTGACTGTCAACGATCGCCCAGCCCACTGTCTATACGACACTGGACTCACCTTCGACGCCGTCGTCCGCCGCTCGCTCATCAGGGAACAGGACCTGACCGGCGAAACGATCACCCTGAAGTTGGCCGACGCGTCCCAACCCAGCACCACGCTCCCTATAGCCCGGATCAGAGTCACCAGCCGATACGTCACGGGAACCATTCAAGCTGCCGTGATGGACCAGCCCCTGTATGACCTGATTTTAGGATGCCGCTACGTATTCTTGGGTATGCCGCCCCAGCCTGTGGAGTCGATGGCCGCCGTCCAGACGCGCGCCCAGGCGAAAACAGCCGCGACACCGCCCCCGATCCCCAACCAGATGCCGGAACAGATCCGGAAGGCCCAAGAAGACGACGTCACCCTCCGCAAGTGCTACGGAAAACTCCCCGCCGCACGCACTCCGCCCAAGTCCGGAGACTTTTTCGTCGAGGACGGACTCCTCTTCCGTCAGAAGGACGACCATTCTCAACTCGTCGTACCTGCGACCCTTCGCCCCCAAGTCCTGGAACTTGGCCATAGCATGCCCCTAAGTGGACATATGGGCATAGGAGCCTCTACTCTACGCATCAGCGCTCAGTACCACTGGCCCGGGATGACAGAAGACGTGAAGCGCTACGTCAAGTCCTGTCGCCAGTGCCAACGATACTCGCCCCGCCATCACACCGTACCGGTCACTATCAGCCCCACCGTAGTCGTCGGAACGCCCTTCCAACGAGTGGCCGTCGACATAGTAGGACCCCTTCCGCGGACCAAGAAGCGGAACCAGTATCTGCTTACCCTTGTCGACGCTTGCTCTATGTGGTGTGAGGCCGTACCACTACCGAAGATTGACGCCGCCCGAGTCGCCGACGCGCTCGTCACCATATTCACACGAGTCGGATTCCCGGACAACATCTTGACCGACAACGGGTCCCAGTTCACCGGAAAACTCATGCAGGAAGTTTTCCAACTGCTTCGCATTCGTCATATCCGTACTCCACCCTACCACCCCGCAAGCAACGGACAGGTCGAGCGCCTGAACGGGACTCTCATCTCGATTATCCGCAAGATCGCCGACGAACAGCCCGAAGCGTGGGACACCTACGTCGCGTCAGCGCTCTTCGCGTATCGAGAGACCCCGCACACCTCCACCGGATACACGCCTTCCACGCTGCTTTTTGGGAGGCCCCTTTCTGGACCTCTAGCCGCCCTACGACGTAGCTGGACCGACGCCAAACTGGACGAGGCGCCGGTCGACGCCACGAAATACGTCACCCAGCTCCAGGAAACTCTCAAGGCCACATGGAAAGCCGCCTCCGCCAACCTGAAGAAGGCGAGAGAGAGACAAGCCCGCTATCATAATCGCCGCGCCCGGGACCGAGAACTGCAGGTAGGAGACCAGGTCCTACTACTTCTCCCCAGCGGCACGAACAAGCTAGACATAGCTTGGCAAGGACCCTACCCGGTGCTGGAGAAGCTCTCTCGTACCACTTATCGCATCGAGGTAGGCGGAAAGCCCAGGACCCACCACATCAACTTGCTCAAGCGGTACCTGGAGCAACCCGCCCCCGCCCCAGACACCCACTCGCTACTCACGGTCGCGCTGGCCGTCGAAGTGGATGGTACAGAGACCGGCGTCGCCGAATTTCCGCTAAAAGGGAAGGAATCCTTCCGGGACGTATCTCTGGACCCCTCACTCCCCGCCGGCCAGCAACGCCAACTACGCGCCATCGTAGCAGAATACAGGGAAGTCCTCACCGACATTCCTGGGAGGACGGACCTAGAAGAAGTCCAACTAACCCTGACGGACCCCACTCCCGTCCGCCAGAAACCGTACCCCGTCCCGCTTTCCCAGCAGCAGGTAGTAAGGACAGAAGTAGAGGCTCTGCTACAAGCCGGAGTCATCGCTCCCTCCCGTTCCCCCTACAGCGCAGGCATAGTGCTATCCCGGAAGCCCAGCGGAGAGCATCGCCTCTGTATCGACTTCCGACAGTTGAATCTCGTAACACAGTTCGTGCCCGGACCCCTGTCCGACCCGACGGACTTGTTTGCAAAGCTACAGTCCGCCAGATATTTCTCCAGAGTGGATCTGAGCAAGGGCTTTTACCAGATTCCCGTGCACCCTTCATCCCGCCAGTACCTGGCCTTCAGCACGATGGACGGCCACTATGAGTTTAACGTTCTGCCGTTTGGTCTACACAATGCCCCAAGCATTTTCAGCACGATGATGCGGAAGCTGTTGGACCCCCTCCACTGTCCGTCCCTACACTCTTTTATGGACGACATACTCGTCGCCACGGAGACATGGGAGGAGCACCTGCGAGTGGTGCGCCAACTCTTACGCCGCCTCAAAGAAGCTGGCCTCACTGCCCGGCCGACCAAATGCCAGTTCGGTTACCAAGAGCTGGAATTCCTTGGCCACACCATCAGCCGTGGACAGCTCCGGCCTCTGGAAAAGACTGTCCAGCGCCTTCGAGACGCGCCCCGCCCCAAGACCAAGAAAGACGTCCAGTCCTTCCTGGGACTGAGCGGCTTTTATCAAAAGTTTGTACCCGGATACAATGGGATTGCCGCGCCACTGTCCAGCCTAACACGCAAATCCGCACCAGACCGAGTCCTCTGGACCCCGCAATGTGAAGCTGCCTTCCAGGAGCTCAAGGACAAGCTGACGTCACAGCCAGTCCTGCGACTCCCCAACCACGGACAGCCCTTCGTCCTGCGCACGGACGCCAGCGACGTAGGCCTCGGAGCCGTTCTACTCCAACGGGACTCCGCGGACGCCCCGACGCTCTTCCCCGTCGCGTACGCCAGCCGGAAGCTAAAGCCGGCCGAACAGAATTACGCCACGTCGGAGAAGGAGTGTCTCGCCCTCGTCTGGGCAGTCCAGAAGTTCCAGCTGTACCTCTACGGCTCACACTTTACTGTCCAAGTGGATCATCAGCCGCTTTCTTTCCTGGCGACGTCTAAATCTCTCAACGCCCGGCTGATGAGGTGGGCTCTGCTGCTCCAAGCATACTCTTTTCAGCTGGAGCACATCCCAGGAAAAGACAACCACGGCGCAGACTTCCTCAGCCGCCACCCCGCCACCGACTCCATCGAGTCGCCTCTGAGGGCCGACGCCCCAGCCTTCATACCCGCCGCCGCCCACTAACCGTAGCCGAGACCCGGCAGCTCCGCGGACCCCAGCCTTGGGCATCCGCCATCGACTACCAGGAACCCCGCATCGCCCCGCATCACCCGGATCATCTCCAACCATCGTCTCACCCGGCAGCTGACCTCAGAGCTGATTGGCCGCGTCTCAGTCGAGGCCTACGACCTCGCCTTTTTCCTTGGGGGGGCCTCTGTGACGAGGCGTACAATCGACCTCTGACGTAGGCTGCCCACAGTCATTCCTCACACACAGCCAGCTACTCCGTCCACACATCCAGTCACCCCTAACAGGCTCGCTGGCCCACTCGCTTAAGCCCCGCCCCTCGGGGATCCCCTGTTAAAGCCTGACACACAGTTAGACTCGGTGTCAGTCGCAAGCCATCAAGCCTTGAAGCCACAACAACTTGTCCGAAGACACGTCTCCATCACCGGGCGACCTCTGAGCTACGGCAGTACTCGTGTGCTTCAACCCGTCTTAGTCAAGGTAAGAGAGGAAACTTACTCTTTGTCATGTAGCAGACCCATCACCCGTCGTTCGCCCAACATGTCCATACGTCCTGTCGATATGTACGTTCATGTTTATAGTTTTGCCTTGATGTGTTGCTGACATGTATTATTGCCTTGTATATATTATCCGCCTTGTTTATATGACTCATGCCATGTTTGAATTTATACTCGTATGCTCCATGTTAGCCCCATGTGTAAATATCCCATGCCATGCTGTCCCTCCATATAGAGTAAAGTCCCCCAGTACAACCCTTGCCTACAACCCCTTTGTCCTGTACCCACTCCATTTGCTTTCCTCCATGCTCCCAATGTATAAATATTCGCCCCTGTTGCCACTACCCCATCTTAATGCGCCGAAGGTATCACATATTAGAGGCTGCCAGTAAACTCCACAATAGCCCCATAAACCTAGTTGCATTGTTGGACTGTTGGAATGCACCGGTCAACTCTTGACCGGTCGACCAATTTGAAATCTGAATGGGCAAGTGCGCCACAGGCGCTGAACCCAGGATATACCCATCCCCCGCTGATACAGAGTCTGTATTGCGTTACAGACGGGCTCCTGTACCGGGCGAATTACCCCGGCCCTGTATCAACTCTAAGTCGCTGACCCGCTGCAGGCCCCTGACAACCCAGGGAGTCAACGAGAAGCGTTTCACTGAATTTCATCATTCCCTAGACAGCTAGCAACGAAAGCTGAAATCTACGCCTGTACCTCCCCCAAGATTGGCATTCTCGGTCATTGCGTCATAGAGTGACCGACTGACCTGCATCGCTACTAACGCCACGCTAAGCCTGGTCAACGGACCATCCAGACTATCTTGGATCAACCGCCGCCCTCCAATAACCAGCTAAGTTATTGACCTACGAGCATCACCACTCGCCTGATTATCTGGGAGACTCTGAACCATACAGACACACTCCTGCCCTGTGATGATATCAGTCCACAGTAGCACTAGTACCCCCGAAATCATCCACCCAGAATATCTCCGAGCTACTCCCCACTGATACAGACGCTACCCAGTGACTCACTCTTAGCATTGCACAATATAGACGACCCTATTCGATTAAATAAATTCTCCTAGTTAGAAACTGTACTTACCTAGACCTGCCTTTGTTTTCGAGTTTCTCAACTAGTGTAGCCTACCATCTTTCTCGTCTACCCCCTGACTGTCTCTCATCTATTTAGTATTTCCTAACCTTAATCTCTTGAATGTCATCGCATCATTAGCCTAACAAAGGAGGTAATACAGCGCGAGAGATTAAGAGCTTACCCCCATCCCCCCAACCCCTCTCTTTGTGACATTAACTTTGGCGACCCCGACGAGACCAAAGACTTAGGTTTCCCATCCCAACCCGACGAGACCAAAGACTTAGGTTTCCCATCCCAACTTGACGAGACTAAAGACTTAGGTTCCCATCCCAACTTGACGAGACTAAGGACTTAGCTTAAATTCCACCCCAGCCCAGTAGAGATAGGACCCAGCCTCTAAGCCTAAGTAGTGCATAGCATAGCCCCATAGGTCCCTTACTGGCTTTCCCGAATGGTGGTGTCTCGAAAAGGTTTTTTTTTTTGCATTCATTTTTGGATTTTGATTGATTGCATTTTGTCTTTGTGGTTGTGTCGTGTTGTATTCGCCCCTGTGCAGTTTCATCGTAGCTCATCCAGCCCACCCCCCTGTTTTCCGTCAGTGTACCCCCTTGTGTGCGCCCCTCATTCCGGTTAGGACTTTTCAGGGTAAGTCACCTCCCTTACCATGGCCGACCGGGGAGAGCTTGCGCTCAAGTACAAGAGTATTGGCGAGAGCTTAGGGCTCGCCGGCACCGAACTCAAGGACTACGTCCTGGCCAACGTAGATGCGGACGTGGCCGAGGAAAAGTTGAAGGGGGAAGAGAGGGCTAAAGAGCGAGAGGCGAAGAGGGAGGAGGAAGAGAGAGCAGCGGCACGGAGGAAAGAGGAGGAGAAAGAGCGCCTCGCCGCGGAAGAACGAGCCGCCGCCCGGAAGAAAGAGGAGGAGAAGGAGCGCCTCGCCGCGGAAGAACGGGCCGCCGCACGGAAGAAGGAGGAGGAGAAAGAGCGCATCGCCGCGGAGGAAAGAGCCGCCGCTCGGAAAATAGCAGAGGAGGAGAGAGCCGCCGAGCGGAGAAGAGAGGAGGCGAAGGAGAGGATAGCAGAGGAGGAGAGGGCCGCCGCACGGAGGAAGGAGGAGGACGAGAGGGTCGCGGCACTTGAGGAGAAGAGGAAGGACAAGGAACTGGAACGGCGCCAAGCACTCCTCCAGCTTGAGCGCGATCGCCGCGATCTAGGCATCGCATCGCCCGCGAGCGAAGACTTCTCGCTCATCGCCCCCAGCTTCGCCGCCAGCGCCGGAATATCCGCAGTTCCCCCGCCGATTCCGGGGATGAACTTCCCCCTGGACCCATTCGTCGAACGAGACGAATCGATCGAAGTTTATCTCGCCCGATTCGAGAGAGTCGCGGGAGAAAACAGCCTTGACCTCCAGTACTGGTATCGCAAGCTTAGTCATGGCCTTAAGGGGAAGGCCTACGAAATCCTGGCAAAGACGCCAACTTCCGAGGAGGGCGACTACCCCGCCCTCAAGAAAGCTCTACTGCACGGATTTGAGCTCTCAGGTGAGCACTACCGCAAGAATTTCCGGAACTCCCGGAGAGAGAAAGGGGATAAGTTTACGCAATTCGCCGACCGGCTAGCCACTCTACGGGACAAATGGATAGAGCAAACGGACGAACCAAAAACGTACGACGGACTGCTCGAATTGATGCTAGCCGAGCAACTCCGAGGGACAATGCCAGCGGAGCTTCGGACTTTCGCCGCCGAACAGGGAGCCGCCCGACTAGAGGACCTTATCATCGTCGCGGACCGCTACCTCACCGCGCACCCCGACGACAGACAGCCTCGCCGGGATCCCCCCGCACCCTCGTCGCCAGATACCCGCCACCAGCCTCGCCGGCCAGTCCCGCCCGCGAACCACCGTCCACTCCCGCCTAAAGGACGCCCAAACCCCGGAGCAGAGCCTGGGAAGCGGAGCACAGAGCTCTACTGCGGCTACTGCCAGCGCCGAGGACACACCCGCGAGAAGTGTTTTCGCCGCCTCAGCGACCAGCGTCGCAAACAAGGTACGGTATTGGCCCTACGCCAAGTTACTCCCGACGGGAACCCGGTAACCCCCGTCGCCACTCCCACAGATCGACCGGCCGTCACCGAGCAAGTGACTGTCAACGATCGCCCAGCCCACTGTCTATACGACACTGGACTCACCTTCGACGCCGTCGTCCGCCGCTCGCTCATCAGGGAACAGGACCTGACCGGCGAAACGATCACCCTGAAGTTGGCCGACGCGTCCCAACCCAGCACCACGCTCCCTATAGCCCGGATCAGAGTCACCAGCCGATACGTCACGGGAACCATTCAAGCTGCCGTGATGGACCAGCCCCTGTATGACCTGATTTTAGGATGCCGCTACGTATTCTTGGGTATGCCGCCCCAGCCTGTGGAGTCGATGGCCGCCGTCCAGACGCGCGCCCAGGCGAAAACAGCCGCGACACCGCCCCCGATCCCCAACCAGATGCCGGAACAGATCCGGAAGGCCCAAGAAGACGACGTCACCCTCCGCAAGTGCTACGGAAAACTCCCCGCCGCACGCACTCCGCCCAAGTCCGGAGACTTTTTCGTCGAGGACGGACTCCTCTTCCGTCAGAAGGACGACCATTCTCAACTCGTCGTACCTGCGACCCTTCGCCCCCAAGTCCTGGAACTTGGCCATAGCATGCCCCTAAGTGGACATATGGGCATAGGAGCCTCTACTCTACGCATCAGCGCTCAGTACCACTGGCCCGGGATGACAGAAGACGTGAAGCGCTACGTCAAGTCCTGTCGCCAGTGCCAACGATACTCGCCCCGCCATCACACCGTACCGGTCACTATCAGCCCCACCGTAGTCGTCGGAACGCCCTTCCAACGAGTGGCCGTCGACATAGTAGGACCCCTTCCGCGGACCAAGAAGCGGAACCAGTATCTGCTTACCCTTGTCGACGCTTGCTCTATGTGGTGTGAGGCCGTACCACTACCGAAGATTGACGCCGCCCGAGTCGCCGACGCGCTCGTCACCATATTCACACGAGTCGGATTCCCGGACAACATCTTGACCGACAACGGGTCCCAGTTCACCGGAAAACTCATGCAGGAAGTTTTCCAACTGCTTCGCATTCGTCATATCCGTACTCCACCCTACCACCCCGCAAGCAACGGACAGGTCGAGCGCCTGAACGGGACTCTCATCTCGATTATCCGCAAGATCGCCGACGAACAGCCCGAAGCGTGGGACACCTACGTCGCGTCAGCGCTCTTCGCGTATCGAGAGACCCCGCACACCTCCACCGGATACACGCCTTCCACGCTGCTTTTTGGGAGGCCCCTTTCTGGACCTCTAGCCGCCCTACGACGTAGCTGGACCGACGCCAAACTGGACGAGGCGCCGGTCGACGCCACGAAATACGTCACCCAGCTCCAGGAAACTCTCAAGGCCACATGGAAAGCCGCCTCCGCCAACCTGAAGAAGGCGAGAGAGAGACAAGCCCGCTATCATAATCGCCGCGCCCGGGACCGAGAACTGCAGGTAGGAGACCAGGTCCTACTACTTCTCCCCAGCGGCACGAACAAGCTAGACATAGCTTGGCAAGGACCCTACCCGGTGCTGGAGAAGCTCTCTCGTACCACTTATCGCATCGAGGTAGGCGGAAAGCCCAGGACCCACCACATCAACTTGCTCAAGCGGTACCTGGAGCAACCCGCCCCCGCCCCAGACACCCACTCGCTACTCACGGTCGCGCTGGCCGTCGAAGTGGATGGTACAGAGACCGGCGTCGCCGAATTTCCGCTAAAAGGGAAGGAATCCTTCCGGGACGTATCTCTGGACCCCTCACTCCCCGCCGGCCAGCAACGCCAACTACGCGCCATCGTAGCAGAATACAGGGAAGTCCTCACCGACATTCCTGGGAGGACGGACCTAGAAGAAGTCCAACTAACCCTGACGGACCCCACTCCCGTCCGCCAGAAACCGTACCCCGTCCCGCTTTCCCAGCAGCAGGTAGTAAGGACAGAAGTAGAGGCTCTGCTACAAGCCGGAGTCATCGCTCCCTCCCGTTCCCCCTACAGCGCAGGCATAGTGCTATCCCGGAAGCCCAGCGGAGAGCATCGCCTCTGTATCGACTTCCGACAGTTGAATCTCGTAACACAGTTCGTGCCCGGACCCCTGTCCGACCCGACGGACTTGTTTGCAAAGCTACAGTCCGCCAGATATTTCTCCAGAGTGGATCTGAGCAAGGGCTTTTACCAGATTCCCGTGCACCCTTCATCCCGCCAGTACCTGGCCTTCAGCACGATGGACGGCCACTATGAGTTTAACGTTCTGCCGTTTGGTCTACACAATGCCCCAAGCATTTTCAGCACGATGATGCGGAAGCTGTTGGACCCCCTCCACTGTCCGTCCCTACACTCTTTTATGGACGACATACTCGTCGCCACGGAGACATGGGAGGAGCACCTGCGAGTGGTGCGCCAACTCTTACGCCGCCTCAAAGAAGCTGGCCTCACTGCCCGGCCGACCAAATGCCAGTTCGGTTACCAAGAGCTGGAATTCCTTGGCCACACCATCAGCCGTGGACAGCTCCGGCCTCTGGAAAAGACTGTCCAGCGCCTTCGAGACGCGCCCCGCCCCAAGACCAAGAAAGACGTCCAGTCCTTCCTGGGACTGAGCGGCTTTTATCAAAAGTTTGTACCCGGATACAATGGGATTGCCGCGCCACTGTCCAGCCTAACACGCAAATCCGCACCAGACCGAGTCCTCTGGACCCCGCAATGTGAAGCTGCCTTCCAGGAGCTCAAGGACAAGCTGACGTCACAGCCAGTCCTGCGACTCCCCAACCACGGACAGCCCTTCGTCCTGCGCACGGACGCCAGCGACGTAGGCCTCGGAGCCGTTCTACTCCAACGGGACTCCGCGGACGCCCCGACGCTCTTCCCCGTCGCGTACGCCAGCCGGAAGCTAAAACCGGCCGAACAGAATTACGCCACGTCGGAGAAGGAGTGTCTCGCCCTCGTCTGGGCAGTCCAGAAGTTCCAGCTGTACCTCTACGGCTCACACTTTACTGTCCAAGTGGATCATCAGCCGCTTTCTTTCCTGGCGACGTCTAAATCTCTCAACGCCCGGCTGATGAGGTGGGCTCTGCTGCTCCAAGCATACTCTTTTCAGCTGGAGCACATCCCAGGAAAAGACAACCACGGCGCAGACTTCCTCAGCCGCCACCCCGCCACCGACTCCATCGAGTCGCCTCTGAGGGCCGACGCCCCAGCCTTCATACCCGCCGCCGCCCACTAACCGTAGCCGAGACCCGGCAGCTCCGCGGACCCCAGCCTTGGGCATCCGCCATCGACTACCAGGAACCCCGCATCGCCCCGCATCACCCGGATCATCTCCAACCATCGTCTCACCCGGCAGCTGACCTCAGAGCTGATTGGCCGCGTCTCAGTCGAGGCCTACGACCTCGCCTTTTTCCTTGGGGGGGCCTCTGTGACGAGGCGTACAATCGACCTCTGACGTAGGCTGCCCACAGTCATTCCTCACACACAGCCAGCTACTCCGTCCACACATCCAGTCACCCCTAACAGGCTCGCTGGCCCACTCGCTTAAGCCCCGCCCCTCGGGGATCCCCTGTTAAAGCCTGACACACAGTTAGACTCGGTGTCAGTCGCAAGCCATCAAGCCTTGAAGCCACAACAACTTGTCCGAAGACACGTCTCCATCACCGGGCGACCTCTGAGCTACGGCAGTACTCGTGTGCTTCAACCCGTCTTAGTCAAGGTAAGAGAGGAAACTTACTCTTTGTCATGTAGCAGACCCATCACCCGTCGTTCGCCCAACATGTCCATACGTCCTGTCGATATGTACGTTCATGTTTATAGTTTTGCCTTGATGTGTTGCTGACATGTATTATTGCCTTGTATATATTATCCGCCTTGTTTATATGACTCATGCCATGTTTGAATTTATACTCGTATGCTCCATGTTAGCCCCATGTGTAAATATCCCATGCCATGCTGTCCCTCCATATAGAGTAAAGTCCCCCAGTACAACTCTTGCCTACAACCCCTTTGTCCTGTACCCACTCCATTTGCTTTCCTCCATGCTCCCAATGTATAAATATTCGCCCCTGTTGCCACTACCCCATCTTAATGCGCCGAAGGTATCACATATTAGCGGCTGCCAGTAAACTCCACAATAGCCCCATAAACCTAGTTGCATTGTTGGACTGTTGGAATGCACCGGTCAACTCTTGACCGGTCGACCAATTTGAAATCTGAATGGGCAAGTGCGCCACAGGCGCTGAACCCAGGATATACCCACCCCCCGCTGATACAGAGTCTGTATTGCGTTACAGACGGGCTCCTGTACCGGGCGAATTACCCCGGCCCTGTATCAACTCTAAGTCGCTGACCCGCTGCAGGCCCCTGACAACCCAGGGAGTCAACGAGAAGCGTTTCACTGAATTTCATCATTCCCTAGACAGCTAGCAACGAAAGCTGAAATCTACGCCTGTACCTCCCCCAAGATTGGCATTCTCGGTCATTGCGTCATAGAGTGACCGACTGACCTGCATCGCTACTAACGCCACGCTAAGCCTGGTCAACGGACCATCCAGACTATCTTGGATCAACCGCCGCCCTCCAATAACCAGCTAAGTTATTGACCTACGAGCATCACCACTCGCCTGATTATCTGGGAGACTCTGAACCATACAGACACACTCCTGCCCTGTGATGATATCAGTCCACAGTAGCACTAGTACCCCCGAAATCATCCACCCAGAATATCTCCGAGCTACTCCCCACTGATACAGACGCTACCCAGTGACTCACTCTTAGCATTGCACAATATAGACGACCCTATTCGATTAAATAAATTCTCCTAGTTAGAAACTGTACTTACCTAGCCCTGCCTTTGTTTTCGAGTTTCTCAACTAGTGTAGCCTACCATCTTTCTCGTCTACCCCCTGACTGTCTCTCATCTATTTAGTATTTCCTAACCTTAATCTCTTGAATGTCATCGCATCATTAGCCTAACAAAGGAGGTAATACAGCGCGAGAGATTAAGAGCTTACCCCCATCCCCCCAACCCCTCTCTTTGTGACAATGACATAGAATGAATTCTATAACATAGAATGAATAAGATGACATAGAATGAATTCTATGACATAGAATGAATTCTATAACATAGAATGAATTCTATAGCAAAGAATGAATTCTATGACATAGAATTTATTCTATAGCATAGAATGAATTCTATAGCATAGAATGAATTCTATGACATAGGATTCATTCTGTAACATAGAATTCATTCTATGCTATAGAATAAATTCTGTCATAGAATTCATTCTATGCTATAGAATTCATTCTATGTTATAGAATTCATTCTATGCTATAGAATAAATTCTATGTCATAGAATTCATTCTATGCTATAGAATTCATTCTATGTTATAGAATTCATTCTATGTCATAGAATTCATTCTATGTCATCTTATTCATTCTATGTTATACTATTCATTCTATGCCTATAGAATTCATTCTATGTCATAGAATGAATTCTATGTCATAGAATTCATTCTATGCTATAAAATTCATTCTATGCATATAGAATTCATTCTTTATTATAGAATTCATTCTATGTTATACAATTTATTCTATGCACATAGAATTCATTTTATGTCATATAATTTATTTTATGTTAAAGAATTCATTCTATGTTATAGAATGAATTGTATGCACATAGAATAAATTCTATGTTATAGAATTCATTCTTTGTAATAGAATTCATTCTATGTTATAGAATACACTTCTATGCATACAATTGCATTCAATAATATAGAATTGTATTACATACATAGAATCTTATTCTCTATTATAAAATGTTATTCTATACATAGAATTGTATTATGGACATAGAATTTTACACTATATTATAGAATGTTATTCTATACAAAGAATTTTATTCTATGACTTACAATATTGGTTTCTTTTTTATAAATGGAATTTCAACTAATGAATGCTTTTTGTGTGCATAGAATGCTTTCTATGTGCATAGAATTTATTCTATGTATAGAATAGTCACATAGAATAAATGGACACATGGCGCCCCATAAGAGATGTGCAACTCTGCACAATATATAACTAACTCTAGTACGTGCTGAAAACTCGTGTCGTCACAGGGAATATTTATATATCTTTGAGTTTGAATCGGAAGTTTGTGGCAATTGAGTCTAAATTTTAACAGATTTATTCTAAAAAATGGTGACAAATTAACGAAATAATCCTCAAAACAAAACTTTTCCTTTAAAATTCTGTAAGTAATACAACTGTTATGCTCATTTATAGTCTGATGCCAGATTTGCAAAAATTGGCCTTTCAGGAGTTGTTTGACAGGATTCTTAAAATAATTCAAAGAATAACTACAACCACGCAATCATATTGTAAGCCACACGCGGTCAACTTTCCTCCCTCACCCAAGGGAAAGGAAAAACTCTTCTTCCGAGGGCCGAGCCGAGCGCAAGCCCCGCGTTCAAATCTTGTCAGGATAGCGACCTCAAGGGCAATACGCTCGCGTGCTCGCGGTTCCCCTTTCCATCCCTCTGAGGAGGGAGAAAGAACCCACAGTGCGGGCCGACAAGCATAACAAAAATAAATTATAAAAATAAAAATCTCCTATCTTGTCTTGTCTATGTGTGTTGAATGCATGTTTCTTGCGATCGTGTAACATATATATTTTCTCCGACTCCACGGTCAACTCCAAGCAAAGACCAGGAATGGAGACCCCACGCACACCTCAGTGTAAAGAACTTCTTCTTAGTCTCCCTCCTGGTCCATTACATTCCACAGACCGTGGAGCAGACAAAATCTACTCTGCCTTGCTTGCACCCGTTTTATGTGTTACTTGTCTGCTATGCCTTGTGTTAATAATTCCTCAACAATAACATTCACACATTCTTTCACTCGCAGAAAAGTTAGGAAGAATTTTTACTACAATATCAAATAGATCTAGCGCAGATAGAAACGGTACGAAAAACCACACAAACAGAATACTAGGAACGTAGACGTTAAACTAAACAAAAACTCTTGCGTTGACCTTTCAAACGTTGAATTTACTTATTTTCCTCAACTCATGAAATCAATTTCTTTGTGATATAAAAATAATACAATGTAGCAAATATAACAATTCTTTTACACTGCACCACAATATTAATTATTTCCAGACAGCGGGATAAAAATATATGTTCTAAACTTCTAGGGAATTTCACATTTCAGAATTATTTCTTTCAATCTACGTTTAGGGTTATCTCAGTAAGAAGAGAAAATAAATTCTAGTTTATAAATTACTAACATTTATAACTTCTTCAACAAATAACTCAACAATTCTAACTTTTGAATACTATTTACAAAATTTAGAATTCCGTAAGGTGAAATAGTTTAACAAAATTTACTTTCGTTTTTATATTTCTTATCAATTTCGATATGATATTTTACTTGCACTTTCACATTATTTTTAACGTGGGCAAAGGCCGGGCTATTATTTCTTAGGTAAATTCTGCTTCGGTTAAGGATCTAAAGTCACAAACAAATAATAAAGCTTCTATAGTTTTTAAAAGGAAATAAGCTCACGGGTGCTAACGGTTATCAAAACGATTTGAGACGCACCAATTCTGGGAAGGTAGATTAAAGTCCCACGTCACATATAGCGAATAGGGGACTGGGAAAGGGGGAGGGGGGGCGAAGGGTATGCTAGTAACACCAATTCTGCTCAGAAACAGTCCTTTTATTACCGCATTTAAGCTGATATTGAAATTTCCTTGGTTTCTGTAACTGAGGACATGATAAAAAACAAACTCAATCAACTAAAAGTAGATAAAGCAGCAGGCCCAGATAAATTACAACCACGATTATTAAAAGAACTAAAGGATGGCTTAACTAAACCATTAAAACTTTGATTGATTGATTGATTGTTGCTTTAGGTCCAGCGGACTCTTCCGAGCCAAATCAGGACCGGACAACCCCCGATCCGCATAAAAGATCTGCTGAAACAACCCTAGTGGGAAAATTGAATGCCCTCCACCGGCCAGTCACTTTACAATAAAGACATCCCACGCAGGGGACGGCTGAGGCTTTACCCCAACTAATCAAACCCCTGGTTACAAAAACAAAATAGAATACAAACATCATTATAAATAATCAACAAAACACATACATATAAAATGCCTATATTGCTAAATAATAACATCATAGGAAGCCCTAGTGACCACCCGGCAGAAAGCGTCCAACATTCCCAAGCTGATCCAACAGACCTCATACACAAACAAGGAGTCTTGTCCAGGAAGAGTTTTCAAGAAAAAAGGTAGGTCACTGATCTAGCGAAGAAGAAGATAGTATAGCAGATTGATAGGACAGAGCAGGAATGAGAAAGAGCAAATGAGAAAGACAGCAACAGTGGGAATTTAAAGCACTAAATTTCCAGAAAGTGGGGGTACTATTTATACTGAAACCCCCCGGCACTCCAAAGGGGGTACTGTTGCTGCAGTGAGTCGGTCATGCCTATAAAGGAAAGACAGGTTTTCACCTGGGGCTTTCACTTTTCCCTGTATAGGTTAGAACAATCTACAGTGGCAAGATTGCTCATGACCCCAAGGGGTAACCATTAAAACTACCATTTGACAAAAGTATAGCTTATGGGAAAATTCAATTTTCTTGGAAAGTTGCAGAAGAAAAACCTATCTTTAAAAAAAGGGAATAAACAAAACCCTGGAAATTACATACCAGTTAGTTTAACTTCAGTGGTTTGTAAACTGTTTGAAGGATTTCTTTGAGATTTTTTAACTAAACATTTAATAGAAAATAAATTATTGTCTGAAAACCAGTTTGGTTTCACAGAGGGACGTTCTTGTGTAACTCAAATCTTAAACACCATAAATGATTGGTTTTTAAAACTAGAAGAGGGTAATTTTGTTGATGCCGTTTACTTGGATCTGCAAAAAGCATTTGATACGGTACCACATGCAAGTTTAATTAGTAAGCTAAAGTGTTACGGTATTGGAGGTAGTCTGCTTAGTTGGATTTCAGATTTTTTGACACAACGTACACAGTATGTAAAGGTTGGAAACGCTTGCTCAGGTTTTTGGGATGTTACAAGTGGGGTACCCCAGGGAAGCGTTTCAGGACCCACACTGTTTATATACTATATAAATGATATGCCCGATGTACTAAATTGTTTGGTTAAAATATTTGCAGACGATACAAAAATTTATCAAGTTGTAAATGGTGACTCAGATGCCGCTAAAATGCAAACAAACATAAACATGCTAACAGCATTAATTGATTGATTGATTGTTGCTTTAGGTCCAGCGGACTCTTCCGAGCCAAATCAGGACCGGACAACCCCCGATCCGCATAAAAGATCTGCTGAAACAACCCTAGTGGGAAAATTGAATGCCCTCCACCGGCCAGTCACTTTACAATAAAGACATCCCACGCAGGGGACGGCTGAGGCTTTACACCAACTAATCAAACCCCGGTTACAAAAACAAAATAGAATACAAACATTATAAATTATCAACAAAACACATACATATAAAATGCCTATATTGCTAAATAATAACATCATAGGAAGCCCTAGTGACCACCCGGCAGAAAGCATACAACATTCCCAAGCTGATCCAACAGACCTCATACACAAACAAGGAGTCTTGTCCAGGAAGATTTTTCAAGAAAAAAGGTAGGTCACTGATCTAGCGAAGAAGAAGATAGTATAGCAGATTGATAGGACAGAGCAGGAATGAGAAAGAGCAATGAGAAAGACAGCGACAGTGGGAATTTAAAGCACTAAATTTCCATAAAGTGGGGGTACTATTTATATGAAACCCCCGGCACTCCAACGGGGGTACTGTTGCCGCAGTGAATCGGTCATGCCTATAAAGGAAAGACAGGTTTTCAACTAGGGCTTTCACTTTTCCCTGTATAGGTTAGAACGGGCTAATACATGGCAAATTAAATTTAACAGTGACAAATATAAAGTTATGCACTAGGTCATAAAAATAATCTGTACGAATATTTTATGGAAGAAAAAAATAGAAATAACCTCAGCTGAGAAAGACTTGGGAGTGATTGTTGACCCCAAATTATCGTTCGATGAACATGTGTCCCAGACAGTTAAGAAAGCGAGCAGATTATGTGGTATGCTACTTAGTAATATACAATGTAAAGAAAAAGATATTATGGTCCCACTTTTTAAGTCACTGGTAAGACCTGTATTGCAATATGGAAATTCTGTATGGAGCACATGTTTAAAAAACCATAATACAGCAATAGAAGGTGTTCAAAAACGATTTACCAAGAAAATTGTTGGGTTGAAGGATTTAAGTTATGAACATAGATTAGGAACCATAAAACTGCCAAGTCTGGAATTCAGGAGATTACGAGGTGACATGATAGAAGCATACAAAATTGTCCATGGAATATATGATGTTAATACTACTAAAACATTGTTTTATAAAAGTGTTTTGACTATCACAAGAGGACATTCTCTAAAATTAGATGAAAAAAAATTATCCACCTCTTAATATAGTTGTTTCGTTACTAGTAGAATAATAAATGCATGGAATAATTTACCACAATTTGTTGTGAGAGCAGAAACTGTAAACTCATTTAAGAATGGTATTGATAGTTTTTGGAAATCTAAGGTGTACAAAACAGATTTAGAAATTTATTAATAGTAATAAGTGCGCGCATCCATATTTGTAGTGCGAGGGTAAAAGCACATAAAACCCCCGCTAGTGACCTAGAGCAGGCAATAACGGCTCATAGCCTACAAAGCCATATATATGATATGATATATGATAAGCAAAACAGCCGTTTTCCAAAAATTCTAAATTGGTAGGCACTGATGCCAGGGGGTGGGTCTTGGGACCCTCATTAAGATCAATTATGAGGGCCAAAGGCTTTTTAGCCTCCATGCCATACTACTACTACTACTACTACTACTACTACTACTACTACTACTACTACTACTACTACTACTACTACTACTGCTACTACTAATCAAATCTCTGTCAGCGGACCGAGTTGGGAGCAAGAAGACCCGTATGTCGTTGTCCTCTGCACAACTCGGCGGTGAAAAGCGAAAGAAGCGCCGCGAACGATCTAAGATTTCTACTTCTTCAAAGGATGACAGTGATTAATTACCCGTGCAAAACATGAGCTACTATCGTTAGACTTCTAGCATCGACGGAGCACGGGGCTTATTATTAAATTACGAAAGAAAATTGGCTTGCTAAATCGGACACAGCTGGGCACATTTGACCCAATTTGGGACCTCTTCTATCCATAGGTAAGTGTTGACACAAATTCAATTGTCACTCAAATACACTTCGTAACTATAAGTTTTATGATGAGACCTGCTGGCAAACTTCAGTTAACATCTAACAAATTGTAAAGAAAAGATTCTGAGTACCCGATTTTCCCTCAAACTAAATTAAAACCGGTGCAAAGGCAACAGTAGGAACACAAATCTCGCTGGTTATCACGCTAACCTTCGAGACTTTTGGCACACTAAACATCGAATCCTTTTTATAAATAAATGAAACAATTCACACAATTACACTCTAATGTTTCACTGCACAAGAAAAATTATGTTATTTTACTACATTTGATCAAGCGGATTCTCTAGATTCAGTCTAGAAGTACATCAACAACAACTAGATCTAAGCAGTCACAATCTTCTTCATATTAGGACTATACGACCGGCCGAAGCTTCACATGAATAAAACATAAATTCTCAGTATGCAAATTTCTGCTTGTTTAAGAAAAGAAGAAGCGTTTTTCCTGATATTCTTTCTAGCTACTTCATGAGCTTCAACAAGTGAATTCTGTAAATCTTGGACGTACTCTGTGACTGGTCGCTCAGCTTTTATCTCTTTGGGACGGCCATCCACAGCTTAATAGCCCAAAACCATTTTGTTTGGCATTTGCTGTGTGGTGCTATGCTCTGATGACCGCTATGCCATCACAACTTGAGGAAGAAAAATGTCCCAAACTTTTTGTTTATTTTCACAGTACATGGTTAACATGTTGGTTAATGTTCTCATGAAGCGTTCAACACCACCGTTTGCCTGGTGATAACTAGTGGTGCGAGTTTTGTCAATGTGCAGAAGTCACATACTTCCTTGAAAAGACCACTTTCATAATTTTTACCTTGATCAGTAATTATCTGAAGTGGAGTACCAAAACGGCATATGAATTCATTGACAAAAGTTGTTTGCGATTGTTTTTGCTTCTTGATTTGGCATAGAGAATGCTTCAGTCCATTTAGTAAACAAATCGGTGACAACCAGATTGTATTTGTTGCCTTTATGTGTCACAGGCAGGGGACCAAGAATATCTAGTGCAACTCTTTCCATAGGTTCACCAACTATATAGTGACCAAGTGGCGCATGTTTTGTACTCTTTGGGGTTTTCTTGGCAACACAACGATCACACTGTTGAACGTAAATAGTTACACTGTCTTGCATTTTAGGCCAATAAAATTACCTTTTTATTTCTTTCAACGTCTTCTCTGCGAACAAGAGACCAGCAGTTGGAATGTCATGGGAATGTGCCAGGACTTGCTTTTGCATTGATCCAGGGACTATTATTTGAAGTGAATTATCTTCGGCACCACGCCTATACAGGACTCCATTGTGCAAAGCAAGACGGCTCCATTCAGCCCACAACGCTTTGACCTTTTCAGAATAGGCTGAAATCTCAGTCCAAGCTGGATGCAAAGAAGAATGTTCCATTGAACGCAGAATTGGGCTGATAATTTCATCTTCTAGCTGCTTTTTGTGTAATTTTTCAGTGTCCCAACCATCAAGAAGTACTGGTGTAGAAATTGTGTATTGTTTGCCATCTTTGTTAGCACTGTCACAAGTAGCACTATCACAGGTAAAGGTGGGTAATTCGGTCTGAGAACTAGGCCTTGGCATCGTATCTGTGGATTGGCCTGGTAGCGTCTGTTTATTTGTAGAGACAGCCGTTTGCTTTGTTGCACAACACTCCACAATATCAGCAGCAATCTTTGAGGTTTGCTTAGTTGTTAGCTTTTGTTGTTGAGACGATTCCATAACCATTGCTAATAATTGCATAACAGGAAAAACGTTTGGCACATTTTCTGTCTCTTGTTGCAATTCCCAACCTAGTTCTTTACATTGGGCTCTCATGCATGCTGGGCATGGACGTCTTGATAATGAATCAGCATTTCTGTGCTGTGTGCCTGGGCGATGGGTAACTTTCAGGTTGTAAGTACAGATTTCTTGAAGCCAGCGCATTACTTGGCCAGACGGATTTTTCAGAGTCTTTAGCCAACTAACAGCTGAGTTATCGGTGCGCAAAAGAATTTCTTGACCATAAAGATAATTATGAAATTTCTTCAGTGCCTTGATTACCGCTAACAGCTCTTTCTTTGAAACACAATAATTAGTTTCAGCTGAAGTCATGGTTGAACTGCAATATGCAATGACTTTTTCTCTACCATCGTCAATTTGAGACAGCACTGCTCCTACATCAGGTCTAAAATGATTTGTTTTCCTAACTGGGGTAGCTCAAGATAGGAGTACTTGATAGTTTGTCTTTCAGTGTTTGAAAAGCATATGCACATTCTTCTGTCCACTGGAATTGAACTCCCTTCTCACACAGCTTATGTAGAGGTTTAGCTATTGCAGCAAAATTTTTCCACAAACTTCCTATAGTATTATCAAAGTCCAAGGAAACTTCGAACTTGTTTCACAGTTTCGGGCTGCGGCCAGTCTTTAATAGCCTTCCCAGCTAACCACAATTTCGGGGCCCGATCGGGCAAATGGAAATTGGAACCAACTCGGGCCCGATTCGGGCAAAGATCGGGCGATCGTCGGGCTACCCGAAACTTACCCGATCGTAACCCCACGTTCGCCAAAACAGTAGCCCGACTTTCGATAAAGATTGGGCGATCGTCGGGGTACTTAAAACTTACCCGACCGCAACCCAACCTTTGCCGAACGGTAACCCGATTCCGGCAAAGATCGGGCATACGTCAGGATACCCAACACCAACCCTATTGTAACCCAACTTAAACCAGAAACAACCCCGATAATGCCCCATCCCTGGCCAATGCTGATTTACCCTAAAATCATATCCCACATATTGTTTATGATATGTGATTGCATGAAGAAAGAATTGGGATGTCTGGTGTTAATAGGGACTGTCGGCACAGGCGTTTTTGTTTTCAGAAGTCCTTGATGTGTCCCCACTTAAGTATT
The DNA here is from genome assembly GCA_036898135.1 of Oncomelania hupensis. Taxonomy (NCBI): domain Eukaryota; kingdom Metazoa; phylum Mollusca; class Gastropoda; order Littorinimorpha; family Pomatiopsidae; genus Oncomelania; species Oncomelania hupensis. Next base: position 25,383,505 of record CM072523.1, on the reverse strand, counting down.
TACACACCATTTCGATAACGATAGTACTATAGCCTATATTAACGTGATCTTCGTCGCTATCGAAATCGTGTGTAAATACATAAACGAAAGGCAAAGCACCCAAAAAACAACCACAGTGAAATAGGTTTTCGCAGGCAAACACAATATCCCAGCACATGCAACTGTAGAAGAAAACTGTAGAAAATTGGCGCCTAAGTACAACCGGAAAAGACCAGCAGTAATGGGCACAGAAATTTACCCTTGACTTATAATGCATAAATAAATACAATAGTTAAAAGAAACACTTTAACAATATTTTTCATATTGTATGATACAAATTAAGAATTATAAGCACAATTAAATAATAATATCTTGCTGAATTGATTTTGTATAAATATTTTTCACATACATACGCCGCAGCATATGTGAAGCAGACAAAACATTCCAGACAGTTTAGCCAATGAGAAGCGAGAGTAGGCCTATGTTAGCGTGTGCGCAGCGTCGCTTTGTGGTGGGGCAGAATCGGGCGGCACACGGGAGGGCGAATCGTTACGCATCCACATTTCTCGACTCCGCTACGCATCGGGTTTTTGTAGGGCTATGTGGGTCCCTACTAAAACCCGACTAAAGTCGGAATGCCCCAATCGGGCTGGTTTGCTGGGTTGGTTTTCTCTGGATCTGTTTGAATTCCTTGTTCATTGACAACATGTCCCAAAAACTTGATTTCTGATTGAAAGAGTAAGCACTTTAAAGGTTTTAATTTTAAATTTGCTTCTTCCAAGTCTTTGCCACACATGTTCCAATCTTTGTAAGTCCTATTTCAAAGGTAGGGGCTGGAACGATTGTATCGTCCATAAACAAAACACACTCACTCCACTGCAATCTATGCAAAACATTTTCCATCATGCGTTGAAAAGTAGCTGGAGCATTTGTAAGTCCAAAACTCAAGACGGTGAATTGGTACAATCCCATACCGGTGATAAATGCAGTTTTCTGCCTGTCTTCTTCCCTGTCAAGGGGAATCTGCCAGAAGCCACTCTGTAAGTCCATAGTACTGAACCATTTGGAATCTGACAAAGAGTCCAAGCATACCTCAATGAGCGGTAAGGGATAAGCATCACGAATAGTGACTTCATTTAGTTTTCTGTAGTCTACACAGAAACGTATGGAACCATCTTTCTTGTACACAAGACATGTAGGACTAGCCCAAGCACTGGTAGAAGGCTCAATAATATTTTTTTTCTAGCATGCAATGAATTTCTTCCCGTTCTGCTTCTCTCTTTCCAAGTGGTAGCCTTCTGGCTCTTTGTCGAATAGGAATAGCTTGACCAGTGTTTATTTGGAATCTTGCCTTGTGTGTCTTGCCCATGTCATTAGCAGATTTTGCAAAAATGTGCTGGTACTTTATCATTAGTTCTTTCAAAACTTGAGACTGTTGTTCACTGAGATTTACTGTACTTCTTTCTAATAGATCTTTCAAATATTAAGGAACGTGGTTATTTTGAGAATTTGCATTTCTGGCGGTAGTAAAATTAATTTTAACTTTGGATTGTCTCCCTTGGTATGCTGATTGTGCAGTTCCTAGGTAAGTATTAGGGTATAGTTTGGTTTCATTTTCTGCTAAGTTGATCACAATGGCAGTAGTGTTCATTTTGTCAGCAGTTATCATTGGTGTCATGTACAGTTGCTTTGCTTGTACTACTTCATCTGATGGTTCCAAGAGCATGTCCTGATTAACATACTGTTGGCCACTAACTGTGACTGAAACGTTCATAATTGATCTGGCAGGAATAATAAGTGATTGAGAACACGCGACATGGCAGACCATTTCTGATTTGCCACCAACAAAGAGTGGAATGTATCCAGTTTTTGTTATCAACTGCATTTTCTCAGTGTTCATTGATTTCACAAACTGAAAAGTAAAATCTTGTCCCAAAATTGCATCAATATTCATGTCACATATGATAGTTGGTATCACAAATTTCTGATTACCCAAATCAAGTTCCAGGTTTGCTACACCTAGGATATTCACTTTACATCCATTGATTCCTTCTAGCCTAGTGTTGGTGTTAAGCATAATAATCACATTACATTACTTGATTATTGCTTTAGGTCCAGCGGACTCTTCCGAGCCAAATCAGGACCGGACAACCCCTGATCCGCATAAAAGATCTGCTGAAACAACCCTAGTGGTAAAACTGAAAGCTCTCCACCAGCCAGTCACTTTACAATAAAGACATCCCACGCAGAGGACGCTGAGGCTGTACTCTAATTTATAGAACCCCCGTTTACAACAACAAAATATAATACAAACATCATTATAAATTATCAACAAAACACATACATATAAAATGCCTACATTGCTAAATAATAACATCATAGGAAGCCCTAGTGACCACTTGGCAGAAAGCATCCAATATTCCCAAGCTGATCCAACAGACTTCATACACACATAAGGAGTCTTGTCCCGGAAGAGTTTTCAAGATAAAAGGTAGATGACTGGTCTAGCGAAGAAGAAGATAGTATTGCAGATTGATAAAACAGAGCAGGAATGAGAAAGAGCAAATGAGAAAGACAGCGACAGTGGGAATTTAAAGCACTAAATTTCCAGAAAGTGGGGATACTATTTATACTGAAACCCCCGGCACCCCAACGGGGGTTAAGCATAATAGGCCTTTGTTCTTCTGGTATCAGGTGAAAAACATGACTTCAGAGCAAGGTAGCAGCAGAATCAGTGTCAATTAGAAAATCAACTGTAATGCCATACAGGGTTGCTTCTGTAAACATTCCCGAGTTATTATTCAGTTGGCTTTTCTTATGTGGATTAGTTGCTCTGACATTGTTATTGACTGGATGATTTGGTTTTTTCAAAGAATCATTAGAAACATAAACTGGCACTTGCAAAGTAATTCCAGATGTATTTTCTGCTGTCTCTTCTTCTGGTTCATGTTGAGCTTGTGGTGTGTTCATGATAGTGTCATTTTTAGTGTTACATCGACCTTGTTTTTCTTCATTGGGCCTTGTACAGACTACCTCCTCTTGGCCCTCAGAAGAGGTGGTGCCTTGAGCTTGCAACTCTTTGCAATTGAGATACATTGGGCAATCCCTCATTCTGTGTTTCTTATCCTTGCAGATAAAGCAGCCAGTGTACTCTTTGTTGATCTTTTGATTCACTGTGGTTGGTTTGCCCATTCGCCATGGTTGGAGCATAGGCAGTGGCAGAGGCCAGTTGATTTCTTGAAGCGGCCATAGATGAGGAAGCAACAGCGTTTACTTGATTTGCTGTCTGGCGTTGTAGCTGATTTATGCACTCTGTGAGACTGTCAAAATTCAGTTGTTTGTTACTTTCTTGACTGATGGCTGCATGAACACCACGCACTGATTTCTTGGTTAATTGTTGGAAAGTCTCACACTTTCAACACCAGCAGCAGCAGGTGAGCACATCTCTTGTCGATGCATTCCATCTGGTCTCATTATCAAGGTTCCTGTACATCTTTGTCGAGGTTCCATTAATTCTCCCTCTACTTCTTCAGTCAGCTGCTGATTTCTTTGGCATTCCATTTCAACCACTCCCATTTCTTATTGCTCTTGACAGTCAGCACTGGCAAAGACTTTTCCTGAGTTGTGCTCATTGAATAAACAAACACGTGTCTCCCGTTTTGCTTCTGCACTGCCTAGATTTTAAGTTCCTATTTCCTTCTATGCTCAACATCAATACACATAATTTATTTTTGTTTCATTTATTTGTGTTTATTATTATTTGTATGTATTTATTTTATTTATTTATTTATTTATTTTGACTACATTTAACCTTGTATGTTACTAGTATCCTTAGGTAAATCTGTTTGAAATTAATGTATAATAAATAGTCTTGCTTTATGAAATGTAATTATTAAAGAATACAAACATTTGATCTGCCTATTTTATCATTTACCCCTTGGGGTCATGAGCAATCTTGCCACTGTAGATTGTTCAAACCTATAAAGGGAAAAGTGAAAGCCCCAGTTGAAAACCTGTCTTTCCTTTGTAGGCAAGACAGATTCACTGCGGCAACAGTACCCCCGTTGGAGTGCCGGGGGTTTTCAGTATAAATAGTATCCCCACTTTATGGAAATTTAGTGCTTTAAATTCCCACTGTCGCTGTCTTCCTCATTTACTCTTTCCCATTCCTGCTCTGTCCTATCACTCTGCTATACTATCTTCTTCTTCGCTAGATCAATGACCTACCTTTTTTCTTGAAAACTCTTCCTGGACAAGACTCCTTGTTTGTGTATGAGGTCTGTTGGATCAGCTTGGGAGTGTTGGACGCTTTCTGCCGGGTGGTCACTAGGGCTTCCTATGATTGTACTATTTAGCACTATAGGCATTTTATATGTATGTGTTTTGTTGATGATTTATAATGATGTTTGTATTCTATTTTGTTTTTGTAACAGGGGGTTCGCGTAGTTGAGGTCAACCCTCAGCCGTCCCCCGCGTGGGATGTCTTTATTGTAAAGTGACTGGCCGGTGGAGGGCATTCAATTTTCCCACTGGGGTTGTTTCAGCAGATCTTTTATGCGGATCGGGGGTTGTCCGGTCCTGATTTGGCTCGGAAGAGTCCGCTGGACCTAAAGCAACAATAAATCAATCAATCAATCAATTTTATCATTTCCGGCATTCCTGCTTATTCTCTTACATAAAATTTAGTTTGTTTGGTTTTTTCCCTCTTGCATTCCAACAGTACTAACAAGACACAACAACCATGGGCTGAAAAAGTGAATTTTCATAACGCAATCCCACACACGGAACTATTACTTGTAACGGAATGGTGTAATCCTTCAATTAAAATAGCATAAACTGAGGAAGGAATTAACCTAATTCAATTAGATCTCATCTCTACAAATAATTCTTCAATTAAAATAACATGGGCTGAAGTAGCAATTAGCCTCATTTAATCAAATCCCACTTCTGACAACATTTACTTGTAAGCCACAGTGGTCAACTTTCCTCCCTCACCCAAGGGAAAGGAAAAACTCTTCTTCCGAGCCAAGCGCAAGCCCCACGTTCAAATCTTGTCAGGAAAGCGTGCTCGCGGTTCCCCTTTCCATCCCTCTGAGGAAGAAAGAACCCACCGTGCGGGCCGACAAGCATAAAACAAATAAGTTAAAAAAATACAAATATCCTATCTTGTCTTGTCTGTGTGTTGAATGCATGTTTCTTGCGATCGTGTAACATATATTTTTTCTCCGACTCCACGGTCAACTCCAAGCAACGACAAGGAATGGAGACCCCACGCACACCTCTCTCAGTGTAAAGAACTTCTTAGTATCCCTCCTGGTCCATTACATTCCACAGACCATGGAACAGACAAAATCTACTCTGCCTTGCTTGCACCCGTTTTATGTGTTACTTGTCTGCTATGCCTTGTGTTAATAATTCCATTCTGCCACTCGCAGAAAAGTTAGGAAGAATTTTTACTACAATATTAAATAGATCTAGCGCAGATAGAAACGGTACGAAAAACCACACAAGCAGAATACTAGGAACGTAGATGTTAAACTAAACAAAAACTCTTGTGTTGACGTTTCATACGTTGAATTTACTTATTTTCCTCAACTCATGAAATCAAATTCTTTGTGATATAAAAAATAATACAATGTAGCAAATATAACAATTCTTTTACACTACACCACAATATTAATTATTTCCAGACAGCGGGAAAAAATATATGTTCTAAACTTCTAGGGAATTTCACATTTCAGAATTATTTCTTTCAATCTACGTTTAGGGTTATCTCAGTAAGAAGAGAAAATAAATTCTAGTTTATAAATTACTAGCATTTATAACTAACATCTTCAACAAAATAACTCAACAATTCTAACTTTCGAATACTATTTACAAAATTTAGAATTCCGTAAGGTGAAATAGTTTAATAAAATTTACTTTCGGTTTTATATTTCTTATCAATTTCGATCTGATATTTTACTTGCACTTTCACTTTATTTTTATCGTGAGCAAAGGCCGGGCTATTATTTCTTAGGTAAATTCTGCTTCGGTTAAGGATCTAAAGTCACAAACAAATAATAATAAGGCTTCTATAGTTTTTAAAAGGAAATAAGCTCACGGGTGCTAACGGTTATCATAAAACAAGACTATCCCCCAATGTCTACATGATCAAAATCATCAAGTTTCGTTTCTGACACACATAATTATTATATCTGAACGCCTTATAACATCCTGAAATTCTGGACACGCCAACCTTGACAACAAACCACAAACATTCAGTGAAAGGAAACGGAGAGAAGAGAAAGAAAAACTGGCATCACTTAGGACTATAGAGGGGGAACTGTTACCTGGTTCATCATTATTATCATTTAGATCATCATCATCATCATTTAGATCCTCACTATCACCATCATCACTATTATCAAAATCACTATTTGTTATACTATAGTAGAACTGTTATCATTATTATCATTTCTGTCAATGTTATTGTCAATATTGTTGTTAACATCATTAGAGTCATTATGTTTACTACTACCAATACAGCACATGTCAACAACACTGCACTTACAAACACTACAGACACTAACACTAGTAACAGTATCATGACAATCATTATCATCAACACAACCACATTTATTATCACTGTCGTCACAACACATACTACCAACACCACTACAATTACTATCACTATCATCTTTATGGTAATCAATATCATCATCATCATCATCACAACATTTATTATCACTGTCATGACAACACATAATATCAGCATCACTGCAATCATAATCAGCGTTTTCAATATTAATGTCATTACCACCTCCCTACATCACCACCATCACTATGTAACGAAGGGATTTTATGGTATTAAATTATATATAAACTACGTTTAGTCTAATGAAATGAGTATGTGCATGTGGCTTTCTGACATTCAATATAAAGGTGTGTGTTCTATCTCTGTTTACTATACTCTTTCAACCACCACCATACACGTGCTTACAAACAAGGACAAAGTCTACACAGTTATCTCTCTTTGCCCTCTGTTTCACTATTTCTCATACACCCATGAACATATACATTAAATCATTCACATATACATTAAATCATACAATTCTTTTCAGCATATAAGTAAATTCACACAGATAATTAATAAGTGGCGTATAGGCTATTATGAATTCGCACTTGCACAGTCAATTGCTATCACTCACAGAAGTCGTTTCTTTCTCGAGACGTTACTCGACTCTTCTCTTCACACTAGTGTCGACACAGTCAATAATATTATCACATCGACGACTTGACTTGACGGAGATTTCGGATCTCAGAGTTATTTGTTAATGACAATACTCACAGATTTAGAACATTCCTAGGCGTGGAATTATCAGCAACGCTAGGAGACAAAGGCTACACTTAGAAGACGCTGCAGGTGTCTTCGTAGCACCAATCTGGAGGTTCACTTTGTCATTGTTGCCGCACGTCTGCACCACTGATGGTAGACGAAGGAGAGATGAGGCGTTGATGGTGTCCACATCCGGTCACGTAGACGATGCTATGACGACAGCTTCATCAGCCAACATACCAGGGGGTTTCCGCTCCATACCGGCCCGCTGTATTCTATATACAGCTATAGTATTTCCTATCAGAATTCCGCTTTCTCAGAGCACCAACGAACACGTCCGCTCAACACAACTGGTATGCCTTCTCTGAACTAACAACAGCTCACAAAACTATTGTCATTTCGACCGTAAACTTCCGGCATAACTCAGTGACGTCATAACGTCTACCTTCACAAAGGTGGACGAAATGCGTTCGTTACACACTATCAACATCATCAACAACATCATGGAAATTAATAATTTCTGTAATAATTTCTTCACCCATAGCAACACACTCTTCACTATAGCCATTAAAATCACCACTACCACAAACAAAGTAAGCATCAGACTCATACTCATGCACAACATTATTATTGAAACAACCACAACAGTCAATATTATATATGCATTATTTATGTAATGAGATTCAGTTCTGGTTCCAAGCTCATGAATACCTTCTAAGTCAGTTATATGATCTCTCATGCTACTGAGGTACTTATGAGGATATTTACAACCATAAAATGTGCATTGACAAACATCAATGCTTTCATCATGACAAACCACAGCAAACTCTCTTCTTTTATAATCACTATTGCATAGCTTATCAGAAACACGAATTACCCAATTAAGTGCACAATCATCACAACAGAGCTCAGTACCTAGTCTCGAGTATAGATCATTATTTGTGTTGCATAATAACACATTTTCTAGCTTTATATCAGTATAGGCAACACCATCATCACAATCAAAATGTTTTGAGAAAAGCTGTTCACAACCACCACTATCATCACTACTGAAGATGCTTGACATGTATTTAGCACTACAACCACTATCATCATTAAACTCACAAGTAACTAATATATCATCATTAATATCATCATTATTACAATCATTAATATAATCATCATCTGTTTTAGACAATCAACAATTAACTTAGGAATGTCAGGCATATCAACATGCACACCATTATCATAACCATAGCGCTGGTTATTATGAAAGACCAAAGGAAACAAAACCACAGACTGATCACTGAGACTTTTGTCTGCTACTCCACTGGCTGTGTAACAGACACTATCACACACAGGTGAAACATTTCCTTTAGTTTTCAACACATTATCGCATTCAGTTAAATTATATTCATTAGGACTGGTTACCACAGACTGAAAATCTTCAAATTCAACTGACAGCTTATTTACACACCCTATATTGTGGTCATTTAATACCATTTGTTCATCTTGATCTTGATCACAATATTCTTCGGCACAGTGTATCATAATATGTAAAAGAAAGGGTAGAAACAAAGACTATTCCGAAATCTGACAAATCACACTTCACACTGTCAGCATTTTTGAATATAGTTTTCAGACTTCCTGCGCCGTTCGGAACATGAAAGTTATAAACAGTGCTGCAAGACAAATCACCTTCAACATTTTCGCAGTTCACTACATCAGAATCAAATACCTGCTGCTGAGAGGGGTGAAGGTGAAACAGAAAGCTCCCATGGGCGCCTCTATTCTCCATGGTCGAGGGTGGAGACATCAATCGGCTCTTCACACGAAGCATCATCAGCATCGGCTGCTGCCACCTCTGTGATCTCCGAGAGATGCTTTAGGGCCCAAGGCTGTGTAATCAACACTGGAGACCCCCAACTTGAAGAGATCATCAGGGGTCTCAATCACCACCGGTTTCGGCCTATCAGAAACGGGGAGACCCAATGGAGCCCTTTAGGTGCAGTAGATCCTATCGTCGACGGTCCATGCACTGTACCCCATCTTCTTCACCATTCCCAGCATCCGCACCCTGAGAGGGGTGATGTCGTCGTTAATGAACACTTTGTCATATCCCTGCATCCCTTTCAAGTTTTTCTTCTTCTTCATAATCAAGTTCCTCTTCCTTCTGGAAACAAACTTCTCAAGAATAGGGCGTGCACCTCTGACAGGTTTACCGGTGCGATGAGACGCTGCAATGTCCGAAACGTTAACATCAACGCCCAGATCTTTGAATATTTTTACTGCTTTTTCCTCAACCTGTTCTGCTGTCTCGTCGTTTCCTTGCTGGACACCAAACACAGGTATAGACTCCCGCCGGGTATACTGTTGAAGACGGTCATTTTCATAGGTGAGTACGCGAACCGCTGCCATGGCCTTCTCAAATGAGGGGATGGACGTTGCATCACAGACAACACTTCAGACTGCAACTCCACCATCACACCCCTCATCACCTCACTCACCACCACAGACAAAGCTGTTACCAACACAGGGATCATCCTGACAACTGGGTCGTTGGGGTTCTCTTCAGAAACCCTAAAGATTGATAAGGCGTCAGTTACCTTCTGCACGATAGACTCTTGCATCTTCGCAGTGTCAAAATCAATGTTCTGCATCCCACACACAGATGACTCACTTTTATAATCTGCAGACGATTTCACCTTTTTACTTTCCTTCTTTGCTGAACACGGAGAGTCAAAAAGAGGTCTTTTCACTTTCCCTCTAGGGTTGGACATCACACAATTAAAACAAAAACAAAAAAAAACGTCACACAGTTACCAGTTCTGAAGAAACTTCCAACGCGCTAGGCCTTCTTCACTGATGCCTACTGCTACAATGTAGCTACATTAGTCTGTATTGATTTGAAGTTAACACAACTGAGAACTTCCATCGAACTTCACAACCACATGAACAACGTAATTGCCACAGGAGCACCACATATATAATGTGTCAGACAGTAATCTCAACTGGTCATAAACCAAGTTCCTAAAAAATACCACAGAGCTTTTAATGCAACGAAATATTCCAGTGAAATATCGCAGCTCACAAAAACGCCGCCATTGTCGACAAGCAAGGGACGCAACTCAAGATTTGGCGAGAAACTCAGCAGTTTTTTTTTTCGATTTGTGAGGAGGCGCGTTGTCATGGTGAAGGATGAAATTCTTTAGGACGATATTTGAAAACTTCCAGGAGGCACAAGGTTTGGCTGTTCCCCACCATTAAGAATGAGCTGAAAGGAATTGATTTTGAAGATAGGGATAGCCTCATTTCTGCCGTGGAAGAGCAGCTGAACCATTTGACTGATTTTCGGAACTATTTTGATCGTTGGATGAAAAAGTGCATTGAAATCGGTGGCGAAATGTTGAAAAGCATTGAAGTGGTCCAACATGATGAGGCTTTGTGAATAAAAATATTATTTTTCATATTGATGAAGCCTTCTTGTGACGGTGGGTCTACTGTTGCTGGGCTCTGCACAATGGAATGCTATTACCAACTCGTCTTTCGTCTGCGGAGATCGGCTAGTATAATCACCCTGTGACTAATCTTAATACATTTATAAGTTTAGCCCAGTCTGTGTGCGGATAGGGTTATAGAGATAGGGAGAAAATGGTAACAGATTCTCTGGCACACTAGCTCTCACACAGCTATGAAACATAGGTAGTCCAGCCACTTGTTAACAGTAAATATTACACATTTATTTTCTCTACTCTATACATAATTCTCTAACCACTCTATTAACTTAAATGTCCAAATTCACTTCGACTAGTTCGTTCCTTGATGTGTCTATGCTGCTACTGTTCTTGATATTTGCTACTGTCTCATCATTGCGTTATTTGTTCTGGTTGGCCTAATGTTTGGTTTTAGGAGAGTAGACTACCACACAGTCCTTCTAGATCAGTGTTAGTGCGTTTTTTCTTGCACTTAGCTGATTCGTTGAGGTGTGGTGATGGTGTTCCTCCTTTGTTGTTGACTATTGGGCTAAACATCAGAGGGAAGAATAATTAATTGAGAAGGAGGTGCAGAAATTAAACAGGTATGGTGAATTACTTAGTCAAGGGGACAAACAGGGTGAAACGATCACTTTTGTGCTAAGTTCCGAGATCGATACCATAATTATGGAAATAATTTCCAGGTATATTGACAATGAGAGCGATGGACCAATAATGTGACTGCTACTGATGGATGGACCATGATTTGAAGTACCTGCATACCAAACATCAACAAAATCGGTTAAATACTTTTTGAAAAACAGAGCAAAACGTGTTTAGATGCAACAGCAAAAAATATATATCCCAGCGACTTTGATCTTCATGGGAGAGCAAATATGCACGATGGAACGGGAGACTTGCCACTAACCCAGGTAATTTTCCTATGAAATTTGGTCAAAATCCGTTCAGTGATTCTTGAGATATGGCGTGCAACGGACCGAGTGGCCGACAGACAGACAAGGCCAACATTTAGCTAATTCTTATTCCCATATATTTATGTTCTAAGTACGATTTATTAAAATGTATCAAAGAGAAAGACAAAACAAAGTTATGTAATTAAGATAATATGTTTGCAGTAGATCTAAAATGAACTGCGTTTTACCACAACAAGTAGAGCCGAAGACCATTTCACAATGAGGATCGTGAGGTAACAAGGACAGCATTAAAGGAGGTTGATTGATTGATTGATTGATTGTTGCTTTAGGTCCAGCGGACTCTTCCGAGCCAAATCAGGACCGGATTAAAGGAGGTAGGAGTACTGTAATTATTATGAACAATCCAAATAGCATAGAGCCTAATCAATTGACTGTTAGAGTTCCTAATCTCAGCCCTCATGATGTTATTGTTCCAGAAAACCCTGAATTGTCTTTTAAAATTCGTCTGAATTCTCCCACTGACCATAACAGAACCTTAGTTAGAAATCTTATAAAAAACAGGTTTTATTTTCCACTGGATTTTCAACTGTTATAGTCATGTGCCATTCCATCAAGGATCATTTAAGGACAGGTTGCCTTATGAAATTATTTTCAATGATTACTTGCAAGGCTCTGTGGGTTCGGGCAAATAGAATAGACCCAACGTTTCCCGGCGTGTCGTAAGAGGCGACTAACAGGGGTGATGTTAGCACGGCATCACTGGGCGAAAGTCTTCTACACAGAAGTCACCGGCCAGGGCGGAGGAACCTCACGTTACTACAGGTTCAACGACCACGTGCTCAGGGCCAAGGCGAGCCACACTGTATTCGTGGATTTCGGCTGTGGCCAACAGCCTGGAGAGGATTGGGCCCTGCCAGGTCTTTTTTGCCCAAGACACAACACATGATGAGGCTATCCACTAATTCCATGCCGGATCGGTCGTCGCCCGGAACAAGGACCGCGCCTTCCGTTGGCCACCAGGACGGAGGTGAAAAGTATGCTACTGATGGACAAATTAGCAAGATCCGCACGAGAAACAACATCGTCATAGGAACCTGGAATGTCAGGACCCTAACTGCGGAAGGAAAATTATAAGAACTGGCCCACGAGCTGGACCACTATCGATGGAACGTTCTAGGTATCAGCGAACTGCGCTGGAAAGGCCTAGGTGAAACAACGACTGACAAAGGCCACAAGCTCTATTTCAGCGGTAGAGATGACAGGCACGAACACGGCGTTGGATTCTTGGTCCACAAGAACATTCTAGCCACTGTCATGGGTTGCCGCCCAGTCTCCAGTAGACTCATTACCATCCGTCTGAGAGCAACCCCTTTCAACATTACCATCATCCAGGCCTATGCCCCAACATCAGACTATGAAGACAGCGAAGTGGAGGATTTTTATGAAAATCTACAGGCGGTCCTTGACCAAGTGCCGAAGAATGACATAGTCATAGTGCAAGGCGACTGGAATGCCAAGGTTGGCCAAGATGCGCACCACAACTGGGGAGACACATGTGGACCCCACTGCAACAACGAGACAAATGACAGGGGTCTGAGGCTATTGGAGTTTGCCAGATACAACAATCTGGTACTGGCAAACACGCTTGGTCTCCACAAAAAATCCAGACGATGGACATGGCACAGTCCCGGCGGGGAACATCACAACCAGATCGACTACATCATGGTCAAGAAACGCTTCAGATCAAGCATCAACATTGGCAGGACACGCACTTTTCCAGGAGCAGACATTGGAAGTGACCACGATCTCGTGATGATGTCTTTCCGGCTCCATTTGAAGAGAGTAAATACAGCAAAGTGCACTAGGCTGAAGTTCGACCTGGACAAACTGCAAGACCCGGAGGTGGCAAAAATATTTCAGGCCACAATTGGAGGGAAATTTGCACCACTGCTTATTTTGGGGGCAGGCGAAGTAGATGTCAACACCATGACCAATACCTTCAACTCAGCTGTAACAGATGCCGCCACTGAGATCCTTGGCAAGCACCGACCAAAGAAGAAGCCGTGGATCACACCTGAACTTTTGGATCTGTGTGATAAACGAAGAGAGTTAAAAAAGAAAACAAAACACCTCACAGGGAGCTGATGTCTACCGAAAAATCAACAATGACATCCGAAAAGGCATGCACACAGCAAAGGAGAACTGGATAGAAGATCAATGCCAGGAAATAGAGAACAATCTGAACAAGAACAACAGCAAGAAGGCCTACCAGACTGTGAAGCGGCTGACAAGTGTTAAACAGCCCAAAGTCTCCACTATCCAAAGCAAGTCTGGCATTTGCCTTACAGAAGAACAAGAAGTCTTGGACAGATGGACAGAGTACTGCTCTGACCTTTACAACCATACACCAAATGGAGACCCATCAGTTCTAGCATGTCCCGAGAGCAGAGAAGAAGAAATCCTCCCAATTCTCCGGGAAGAAGTTGAGGCAGCAGTGCAATCGCTGAAGAAAGGGAAGTCAGCGGGAGTGGACAATATACCAGCGGAACTGCTACAAGCAGGAGGAGAAGCGATGACTGATGCTCTCACCATTATCTGTAACTGTCAGGCCTACTTCCTCCCTCTGGTGTTTAAAGTAGGTGACTAGTCCTTCATGCAAGGAGTGATAGGGTAGATAGGGGTGGGTGATGCGTGTGCGAGCGTCCTTTCCCCCACTAAACTAAACTGATTGATTGTTTGATTTATTATTGCTTTAGGTCCAGCGGACTCTTCCGAGCCAAATCAGGACCGGACAACCCCCGATCCGCATAAAAGATCTGTTGAAACAACCCCAGTGGGAAAATTGAATGCCCTCCACCGGCCAGTCACTTTACAATAAAGACATCCCACGCGAGGGACGGCTGAGGGTTGACCTCAACTACGCGAACTCCCCGATTGATTGATTGATTTATTGTTGCTTTAGGTCCAGCGGACTTTTCCGAGCAACTCCCCGATTACAAAAACAAAATAGAATACAAACATCATTATAAATCATCAACAAAAAAAACATACATATAAAATGCCTATAGTGCTAAATAGTACATTCATAGGAAGCCCTAGTGACCACCCGGCAGAAAGCGTCCAACATTCCCAAGCTGATCCAACAGACCTCATACACAAACAAGGAGTCTTGTCCAGGAAGAGTTTTCAAGAAAAAAGGTAGGTCATTGATCTAGCGAAGAAGAATATAGTATAGCAGAGTGGTAGGACAGATCGGGAATGGGAAAGAGCAAATGAGGAAGACAGCGACAGTGGGAATTTAAAGCACTAAATTTCCATAAAGTGGGGATACTATTTATACTGAAACCCCCGGCACTCCAACGGGGGGAACTGTTGCCGCAGTTAATTTGTCATGCCTACAAAGGCAAGACAGGTTTTCAACTGGGGCTTTCACTGTACCCTTTATAGGTTAGAACAATCTACAGTGGCAAGATTGCTCATGACCCCAAGGGGTACTAAACTAAACTAAGAACACAACTAGCGAAATAAGTTGTAAAAATACAATATAACATTTATTTAATAAGACATGTCATTAAAAACCCAATAAAGAAACAAAAAAATGAAACCAAAGACAAATGTAAAAACAAAATTAAATCATAAACAGTTCAAAACCATACACAATCAACGCATTTATATAATGATGAATCAAAACAAAATCACTCTCTCACCTGATCGTTTCTAATTTAAACACACACAAAATATTATATACACAATGATAATCTAAATAACAATATAAAACCCCCCCTGATGCCCCAGTTCAGTCATATATATATATACACGCTAGGTGCACAGCCGTTGATGATGAGGTCCAGCTGTGCACTTCTCCCTTTCTCTTTTCTAATTAAAGTTCCCACGCACACAGTTCAACAATCCAATGTGGATGTAGGAGTTGTCCATGTAGAATTTCACACAATCTTAACTAGAGTCACTGGATGATAAGTCTTTATTTGTCCCTGTGTCCAAAACTGCGAATTTATTTCTAAAACTAATATGGTGCTATTCTTTCTTGCTATAACTACTGACGGACGCCTTTGCTCTTTCTAATACTGACGATCCACTTTCCAGATGGCCCCTCAATTCCGTTGATTTCTCCCCTCTCTTCCTTCTCTGCTTCTCTCCACCACCTCAGATGACTTCTACGGCAGGCACTGCACTCTCACCCAGTAACCCCCGCTTCCACGGATGACCCGAGGAATGACCACTACAGCCAAAAACCGCCGTAGAGACGACTACAACGAGTCGGATACCACCAACACGTCCCGTTGACGACGCGTCCAACAATAACGATAATAAGTCCAACCTGAAATCAATAATGGTACAGGCTACTATTTTGGCATAACATTTTAATTCTATATCTAATACTCTTAACTACCCTGGTCTGCTCGCCTCGCCTCTGAAGAAAATTACATGGTCATAACTTCTCTAATACATATATTCACAATTTTATTTTCCATTTCGTTATATTCATACGATTTATACAGCATACAACCATTATAAAAATTCCACATATTCAACATACATTTGTTCCGTTTTTTTTTTTTGTCAGGTATATACAATTTCCTCTTCACCTCTCTCTGTGGATTCTGGCTGACTGCTGCCGTTCATCATTTTATTATTTACAACAAAAATACGTTTTAACATAAAAACATTTCTAAATATAACATCGTAACAATTAACATATTTTTTATAAATGTTTAAAGACATACACTTTCACGTTATACATTCTCGTTCACACATTTTTGCTACTAGCCCTCCCTAAATAGTTTCTTCCCCCCCCCCCCTTTCTCTCTTTGACGATCGCTAGAGACAAGGTTCCAGAGGTCGAATCTCACTTACCGACTTATGATAAGAGATTTCTCTTTGACGACATCACATGGATCACGCCCGATGACGCTCCATAAATGAGTGACAGCTACCTAGCTCTCGATAACTCATTAACCTCCCGGGTGTCTTCACTTCGACCACAATCCGGTTACCAGTTTAATGCCTTCCTCTTGGCTTCTGTTCCCTGCTCCTCTCTAACGACCCGCTTGCTGTCCAAGTTCAACAACGAATGCTTAGTTCCAGCACTTTACTGCATTTGTGCAACCAATTTGAGCCTAATGATTGGTTGGTAGAATCGGCACAAACATGCCCTCGCCCTCTGCACGTGCTAAATTGTATAATCTATTAGCCAATTCCCTGACCTACACTCTACAATAACATCTTGTTATTGTACCGTTTAGTCACAAACAACGCTGCCCTTTCTGTACTTTCACAGCTTGGCTTGACCATTGTACTGTCCGACTGAAGGAAATGGTAGCCCTTGCCCCTCCACCACAGTTTAGCCATGACAGTAACAAGATCTGGCAGAGTGGGGAATGGCCTACACCATGGACCCAGTCGCTTGTCATCACTCTTCCCAAAAAAGGTAACCTTCAGGAGTGTGAAAATTACCGCACCATCAGCCTCATCAGCCATCCCAGCAAGGTCCTCCTGAAAATAATACTCAACAGGTTGAAACCACAAGCTGAACAAATCATAGCTGAAGAACAAGCAGGATTCATGGCAGGGCGAAGTACCACTGAACAGATTTTCAACCTCAGAATAATCTGTGAGAAATACCTACAGCACCAACAACATCTATATCATGTGTTCATAGACTTCAAGAAGGCATTTGACCGAGTCTGGCATGCAGCTCTATGGGCAACCATGAAAGTGTACAACATCAGCCCTAAAATTATAGAAGTCATCAAAAGCCTGTATGACAAGGCTACCAGTGCAGTCATCCATAACAGCGTCATCGGGAACTGGTTCAGAACAACAATCGGTGTGCGTCAAGGATGCCTACTCTCTCCAACACTCTTCAACATCTTCCTAGAGCGCATCATGTCAGATGCTCTTGCAGATCACGAAGGCACAGTCAGCATAGGGGGCAGAGCAATCTCCAATCTTCGTTTTGCGGATGATGTTGATGGATTGGCTGGAGAGGAACAAGAACTTGAACAGCTTGTACAGAGGCTTGACACCACCTCCAGAGCTTATGGAATGGAAATAAGTGCAGAGAAGACCAAAATGATGACCAACAACACCAATGGCATCAACACGGACATCAAAGTACAAGGCCAATCCCTCAACACAGTGCACAGCTTCAAATATTTAGGAGCCATTGTGTCAGACAATGGGTCTCGACAGGAAGTCCTCTCCAGGATCGCACAAACAACTGCTGCCCTGACAAGGTTGAAGCCCATTTGGAAAGACAGAACCATCAGTCTACATTCCAAAGTAAGACTGCTGCGCTCTCTGGTCATCTCCATCTTCCTATATGCTTGCGAAGCATGGACCCTCACAGCAGATCTCCAACGAAGAATACAAAGCATGGAGATGAGGTGCTACAGAAGACTTCTGTGCATTTCCTATACCCAACACATCACCAACGACGAAGTCCGACAGACCATCACACAAGCCATTGGACAACACGATGACCTGCTCACAGTGGTGAAGAAACGGAAACTCCGATGGTATGGCCACGTCACCAGATCATCAGGCCTTGCAAAGACCATTCTGCAAGGCACAGTGCAAGGAGGTAGAAGAAGGGGGAGACCGAAAAAGAGGTGGGAGGACAACATTCGAGAATGGACTGGTTTGACACTGAGCGAAGCCATCAGGGCTGCTGAGGACAGAGAAAGATGGAGTATGCTGGTTAAACGATCATCTGTGGTGCCCCTACGACCTTCGGGTTATGGGACAGGATAGGATAGGATAGGACTTGCAAGTAATTATTTAGCTCTGACAAAACCACTAGTTATATTTTTTCAGATATTGCTCTTTAATATGAAATAGTCACACACTCTGAACTCAGTAGGAATGATCAGAAATCAATAGGACAACCTAGCAGTCACACACCCTTAACTCAGTTGGAGGATCAGAAATCAATATGACAAACTAGCAATTTATTATGAAAGGATCATGCGTTATAGACCATTTAATAAAACTGTACAAGTCACTTTATGGAACATCAACATGCAAAGGACACAAGTCAGTTATGTGCTAAGCATAGGTAGGCAGTGACCTCATCCTGCTAACGTATAGCCATCCCCGCTAGAGTGCGCCATAGGTATCGGACGAGATTTTCGCGGGCTTTAGCTGACCGCAAGGCTAGGTAGTCATGCTTTGTCTGAACCTCAACAGAGAAGGAGCTACGCTCTGAAAAATCTCTCTCAGAAAGACTAAGCAGGTTACGGGTGAAATTCATTCATCGCAGTTTAGCCACAGCCTGACATTGTCAAAAAGGTAAGTGATCAATCTTTTGTTTCATCGCGATTTATTGATAATATTGTTGGTCTATGTTTGTGAAGTCTTGCCATGTTTAATCATTGTGAATGTTTGTAAAACTTAGCTTGACCACGCGGCGGGCACGTGACCGGTTTCGCCACCATGAGGTTGCTCCTACTTTCCAACTGTTGTTTCTCCTATGTGTATTATTGCAGACCAGTGGCTGTACCGGAGAATGTGTATATTGTTAATTACTTCTCCATGTGTTTAGTTTAGCGCACGATAGTCCGTGTGTGACGCGCGCGATAGACAGATCGTTTTATTTTGCAAAGCATACAATAATAGAGTGTATGTACCTGTGATTTGATTTTGCGTTGTTGTTAGAATAACCTTTGTATAACGTTGATAATTTTAGTTGGTCGATATTATTTGAGAATTTTCTAGAGTTGGTTGTTTACTATCGATCGAAGCGTGTGGATAATTCTAGTGGTAACTAAAGACGCTTCCATTCTAAATATGGTTGTATGACGTGAGATAGTGATGACGGAATTTATTCTGATTGGTTTAAATTGTGTCTTGCCCGAATGTTCTTTATTTCTCTGGAGTTAGAGAGGCTATATAAGTGCCGCACTGTTTCTGTGACGACACGAGTTTCAGCAGTACAGAGGAAGCTGTATTTTGTATGAAGTTGCACTTCTCTGTTATGTAGTGTACATAGAATAGCTTGACCGGTTTTCTTATTGCGTACGAAAGAGTGCAGTAGTCGTAAAGTCCGTGCGTAACGTAGAAGACAGGGGTAGGCCAAATACAGAAACAGGGGTATGCATAATAAGAGATATGGATACTGAGGAGAACTCGACTGTTTGCTTGTGGCCTGGGTGCATTTGGTAGGGCAGAGTGATTTGGGTGCTTTTGCGTGAGGTCGACTCTAACCAGGCAGTGACTCTGTGACAGCGTGTCATATACTAGAACTAAGTGTCAGTTTGGAAGGGTGTTGTTAATTGTTGATACAAGCCACCCAAGGTCTTACGCCCTCGTCGGGGTAAGAATGCTTAGAGTTGGATAGAGGAGGAACGTAACTGCCATTTATAAGTAATGTAGGGTTCTTTCCTAAGGTGTGTGTGGTTCTCTATTGAACACCGACCGAGACTCAAGTTTCTGTTACGGAATTGAGGTGTCCTCGTCCTCATTATCAGTGTTATTATTGAGTGAGAATAACCAGCAATAGCCAAACACGAAGTAAATCTCAAAGACTAACCATTGTGTTGTGACAGTGTTGTGTTGTGTTGTGTTGGAAGGAGGTGTGTCACAAGTCGAGGCCGAGACGGTGAGTGAACCCTGTAATTCAATTTCTTAGTGGCAGCACTCCGAGACTGCGTACGCGAATGAATGGTGATGAATGAGGGGAAAAGGGATGTATTTTTGATGCATAATGATTTTATTGATTTTGTATGATTTTCTTATGATTTTCTTATTATGTATATGATTGAGAAATGTCGTTGCTGCTGTTGTTGTAAAAGTGGGTCAACGGCGACGATGGAGAATGCATGCTAGAGAGGGAGAGTGAGAGAGAGAGGGTGGGGGTGTATGTATGGAGAGAGAGATAAAATGTATTATGCTGAAGAGAGATGAAGGGATTAATATGAGCAGAGCATGTTTATATTATAGTATGACAAGATAGTATGGATGAAGGGAGATAATCGTGATGTGTTATAACAGTTGGGAAAGATGATGAGGATAGAGGGAGATGGAATGAATCAGGATTGTGTGATGGAAGTGTGGTCGCAATAATGATGTATATTTATATAAATGGCTGTGTTTATAAAGATAGGAATTATTAAGCATCAAGGGTTGCATTATATTATTGAAATGTATGCATAGCATCTTGTACTGTTATCATCGTTATGCATAAACAGGTCAAGATGGCGGACGGAGGACGGCGTGTTATATTATATAGTGTTTATGTTTTGTAGGCAGGCTGTTAAGACTGTGTATCTGCTTACAGGTTTGGGCTGATGTTGTACCTGTTGTCACCTGTTGTACATGACGTTACCTGTTGTTACCTGTTGTATCAACTACATCATCTGTATCATCTGTATTACGCTGATTAATTCCTTACCAGTATAGCTGTGTTCCTCTACACCATCGACTGCTCAGTCGTGGTTCTGTGTTGTGACCTTGCCTCTACAGCTGGGGAGTGTGATGGTAAACTCCGCCACTGCTGCTTGTTTTGCCTCCGTATCGGGACATTACATTTATTACAGGAACTCCACACACCACACTCACGCACACACAGACTTGCACAGCGCCACACATAAAAACATATTTCATTTAGTTGTAAGAAATCATCCTTTATATTGTGAAAGTGACTGTTTAGCTCCATCTGAGCTACGTGCACCAGACATTTGACAGTGCTTAAGTTCTGCAGCTTAACTTGGACAATAGTTAGAAGATTAAAGATTCACAGCTCCATCATTTCTTAGTTAAAATTTTATATTTTGAATTGATTTACTGATTGTGATTTTGTTGTGCATTTTGTAAAAAACCTGTTGCTGTTTAGTTCTGTTTTGGGGTTGGACAAAGGGGGGGTAATTGTTAGTTAATATTGGGACGGGGGTCTTGATAGGGGTGGAGGGTGGTTAGCTCCCCATTTGTCCTGTGTATGTATGTTTAGATTGTTGAATAAAAGAGTGTGATTGTTATTCTGGCAGTTGTGTTAGTTTATTTTGTTTGAGTTTTATTCCTTCACTCGTGTTATGCGCTGAAGTCGCGGAACCCGTCCGGGTGACGTGACAGTTTCAAAAGAGGTGTTTTGTTGAAAGTAGACAGAGAATTGTAAAGTGAAAAGTTGAAAGTGGAAAAAAACGATTGTATGCAGTTGTTGATGTTCGCTGAATAAAGTTGGAAAACTACATACGACGACTCTCTGCCTTGTCGTTGAGTGGACGGGTTGCGTGGATAAACGAATCCGAGTTACACTTATCAGGAGGATTCAAGCATTGGGGCTGAATCAACTACTGATAAAAACAAAACCAACATCGAGTGTAACACATGATGTATGTATATGTAAAGGAATGTATACAAGGCGTTGCAGAAACTCGTCTTATGTTTTACAGACGAGCAGGCTTGTTGGTCCGAGGCAGGGATAGACCACTAAGAGTCAACCCTGACATTCGGCCTGCAGGGGAACATCGGGCACTGAGCTCCGATAGCCCAATAGTCAACACCCAAGGAGGAGACACCATCAACTCACCTCAACGATCCAGCTAAGTGCCACATAAAACGTGCACACACACTGATATAGAAGGACTGTGCAGTAGTCCACTCTCCTGAAAACAAACATTAGGCAAACCAGAACAAACAGCCCAATGATGAGACAGTAGCAAATATCAAGAACAGTAGCAGCATAGACCCATCAAGGAACGAACTTTTCG
Organism: Oncomelania hupensis; assembly: GCA_036898135.1. Classification (NCBI taxonomy): domain Eukaryota; kingdom Metazoa; phylum Mollusca; class Gastropoda; order Littorinimorpha; family Pomatiopsidae; genus Oncomelania; species Oncomelania hupensis. The sequence goes on along the minus strand of CM072523.1, from coordinate 25,361,094 downwards.
AAGTGAATTTGGACATTTAATTTAATAGAATGTTTAGAGAATTATGTATAGAGTAGAGGAAATAAATGTGTGATATTTTCTGTTAACAAGTGGCTGGACTACCTAGGTTTCATAGCTGTGTGAGAGCTAGTGAGCCAGTGAGTCTTTTACCATTTTCTCCCCCCCCCTATCTCCATTTTCTCCCTATCTCTATAACCCTATCCGTGCACAGAGCGAGCTAAATATGTTAAGATTAGTCATAGGGTGATTACACTAGCGGATCCCCGCAGACAAAGACGAGTGGGTAATAACATTCCATTGTGCAGAGCCCAGTCACAAACTTAACTGTCCAAATTCACTTCGAATAGTTCGCTCCTTGATGGGTATTTGCTGCTACTGTTCCTGATATTTGCTACTGTCTCATCATTGGGCTATTTGTTCTGGTTGGCCTAATGTTCGTTTTCAGGAGAGTGGACTACCACACAGTCCTTCTAGATTAGTGTTACTGCGTTTCTTCTTGAGCACTTAGCTGATTCGTTGAGGTGTGGGGATGGTGTCTCCTCCTTGGTTGTTGACTATTGGGCTATCGAAGCTCAGTGCTCGATGCTCCACTGCAGGCCGAATGTCAGGGTTGACTCTCAGTGGTCTATCTCCTGCATGGGACCAACAAGCCTGCTCGTCTGCAAAACATAAGATGAGTTTCTGCAATGCCTTGTATACAAAGGGTGTGCATAGCGTCTCACTGATGGCAGAAACAACCCTCAGTTGAGATCACATCCACTTATACAAACAATAGACGAACAATCTTCTATGTCCGTGGTCCACTGGAATCTCCAACATAATTCCTATACATATACATACATCACAGCTAACCTAGACACATGGAGAAGTGATTAACAATATACACATTCTCCGGCACAGCCACTGGTCTGCAATAATACACATAGGAGAAACAACAGTTGGTCAGTGGGGCTACCTCATGGTTGCGAAAACCGGTGGCGGGTCAACCACGTTGTCAAGCAAAGTTTTACAAGCATTCACAATGATAAAACATGGCAAGACTTTCACAAACATAATCCAATAATAATATCAATAATCACGATGAAAACAAAAGATTGATCATTTACCTTTTTAAAAATGTCAGGCTGTGGCTATACTGCGATGAATTGAATTTCACCCGTCACCTGCGTAGTCTACTGCTAGAGAGAGCTATCAGCGTGCGTCCTTCTCGGTTGAGATTTAGACAGAGAATGACTACCTAGACTGTGGTCAGCCAAAGCCTGCAAAATCTTGTGATACCTGAGCGCCATCTAGCGAGGGTGGCTATGCGTCAGCTGGATGAGGTCACTGCCTATCTGAGCCAGAGTTAACTTACACATGCTTAGACCAAACCTTAACTTCTGTCGTCTTCTAGGCAGCGACTTTAAGTTACAAGGCTACAGCAGGATGAACTGTTTGAGGCGTGAAGCCTTAGTGCAGGGTCTAACTAGCCTCTCGTGACAAAAATCAAAATAAAACAAAAATATTCAACGGGAAAGGTCTTTAAGAACTTTAAGAGTTCAGAAGGATTGGCGACTCGTACCATGTTCAAACACGTGCATAAGCTGCTGTTCTTATAAGTTCTTCTTCAAGAACAGTTGCCTATTCACGTGTTTGGGCTTTAGGCTCGCTTTCTGGGCAGACAAGATGTCGCCCACTGTCGCGTTATGTGTTGACGAGATTTCCCAGTAAACCGGACCTTGGACACCCGCACCGGTAAACCGTACCGTCGCGTTTCCGAACCTGAATACAGTTACGCATGGGTAAAACCGTCCGGACGTAAAAATGATTACATCGCTATTCACAAATCGATTGAAACTTCCCGCCGATAATTTGAAAGTCGTTCCGAACTTGCCCGGCATTTCTGTATTTTCACACTCCCGCACGCATTTTGCACATCTTTAAAAATCAATGTATGCTTTGTGTTAATTTGGTCAGATGCAGGATTTTTTTAATGCAACTACAACAGACAATCGTTCTATGACAGTGATAAAAAAGGCGCGTATCACAGAATACAAACAAATGGTAATAAACACGGAATATACCAAACACCAATGAGAAAATGAACGTTGATGTCCGTGAATGAAACGAGTGACCATTCTTGTTGTCAATCCTGATGTGGCTCCCATCAGTCATCAAAATGTCTGTAAGTGCCGATCGGTACCTTTGGTATTGAAAGGGATCAAACGTATTCTGGTGACATACAACTCTGTGTTGAAGATTCTGTTTCCCCAAAACTACCGATTTTGAGTGGTTATCATAATGCCAGAATTTTCATGAACATCTGCCTGTGAAAATCTCTCTCTCTCTCTATCTCTCTCTCTCTCTCTTTCACACACACATACACACACGCACACCCACCCACACTCACCCCCCCCCACACACACACACACACACAATGGCCGTGTTCAAATCTTCTTACTCGAATCAAACTCTCTCTATATATATCTTTTTCTCTTTCTCAAGTCAATTTGCTTGACTTGATTGACTCTTCCATCTCGTCCTCCTTCTGCCTTGATCTTACGCAGTAGTTCAGTAATAGAGCGTTCAAATTGCACACCGCTACCCTAGGTTCGAATCACGTGGTGGGCAAGATAAAAATGGCCTTTTCACTGTCCATCTTAGCGGTATGATTGCTCTGGAGGTTCAATGTTGATTTAGATCCATACCCCTCTTCCCTGGGATAGTTATCCAAGTCTGCCGTATCGTCAGTGGTAGGTGTAGGCGTTCAATTTGAATGTTTCTCCCCTCTGACTTCATATTTGTCTCCTCATTTGTCTTCTTTTTTCAACTTGAAGACTCATCTTTTTAGAGAGGCCTTTTCTTAGGCGCCCTGAGTGAGTGTTTTTGGTGTTGGGATGTGTATGTGGTTGCGTGTTATTGACCTATGTACGCATGTTGTGTTTACATTAGTTTTTGTAAAGCGTTTTGTGATTTTGGATAGCGGTGTTTATATGGCCTGTTATCTATTATTATTATTACTTCTTTTTCTTCTTCGTCTGCTGCTGCTTTTTCTTCTTCTTTTTCTTCTTCTTCTTCTTCTTCTTCTTCTTCTTCTTCTCCTCCTCCTCCTCCTTCAGCTTCCTCTTCTTCTCCTTCTTCTTCATCTATCCCTTCCTCTTCTCCAGGATAATCGTCTGCAGTTTCCTCTTCCACAGAAACTTTCGTGTTTGCAGGTTTGCCTTCCGCAGAAGATTTGTAGTTTGCGGTCTTCTGTTCCTTCAAATTTTTCTGAGGCACCTGTCCACTAGTCGTTACTGTGTTCTGAGGTCCACTGTTCTTTACTGTGTTCTGAGGTCCACTGTTCCTTTTCTGAGGCACAGGTCCACTATTCTCTACTGCGTTCTGAGGTCCACTTTTCTTTTTGGATGTTTTGCGAGGCATCTTTGCACTGTCCTCTTTAGCGGCTGCCGGAGACTTCTTGTCTGTTTCGAAGGAATTCTCTTTTGATTTTTTAATCTTGCCCTGTTTCGCGTCCTTTTTCCTGCCACCACCTAGTAGCAGGACAAGAAGAAAACAAAGAGCAAAGGCAACCGCAATGCCTCCAATAATGTGAAATATGTTAAAGCCACCATCTTTTTTAGTAGATTTCTGCTTAGCAGGTTCACTACAGCTCAACAGTACACGGTTCAAACTACCCCTCGAACACGTGCATACTTTTCGATCTTCGTCGCAAAGGGCATGCGTTTCACACTCACTATCATTACAAGATGACCCAACTTTACCCGGTAATGGCAAACAAATGGCTACATGCTCAGCTGGTGTGGAAGATGAACTGTGACAAGAACAGATATCATTCAGACATTCGGCCCCAGCAACGCACACAGTAGACTCGTTGCAAGGTACTCCAACACCAGAATAGCACGCACTCAAGGCGTCGCACTTGAGACCTTTAACACAGGTGTTATCGTGCTCGTCGGGACATGTTTCCCCCTCTTCAATAATGCAAACACGCGACACACATTCATCGGGGGAAACAGGTGCTTCATCCTCAGGCTTTTTACTACTGTGAGAAGGCTTTACACCACTAGGAGTAGGCGTAGGAGTTGTTTTTGATTGAGTCGTTGTAGTAGTAGTAGGAGTAGTAGTAGGAGGAGGAGTAGTAGTAGTAGTAGAAGTAGTAGTAATAGTAGTAGGAGTAGTAGTAGTAGTAGGAGTAGGAGTAGTAGTAGTAGTAGTAGTAGTAGTAGTAGTAGTAGTAGTAGTAGTAGTAGTTGTTGTTGCTTTTGTGGTAGTAGTTCCCGGTATCATGATGTCTAAACAAACTGCTGAGGAAATTTTATTCTGATTGACAGATAATTCATCGAACTCATTGAATTCAAAAAAGTGGGTTTTGGGTGGATTGGACACACATGCTTTATAACGTTGAGTGCTGTTTTGAAACTCGGAATCTTGTTTTCCCTTTAATTTTAACGTTATACAATACAGGTGGATCTTATCTTTTTTCATATTCTTACATGTCAATGTAAGGAGATCCCGACCTTCATCACGGTCCGGTCCGCCGTCAGTGAACAACATACACACATTTTCGACTCCTGGACGATCACCCCTGTTAACTACGAATATTTTCTGTACTACCTTTAGCAGCCCCTTTTCTGGTTTTGATTCTCCCCAACCGCCAGCGGGGGTTGATTTAAGTTCGTAAGGTATGGACCTTACTGCTTGTACAAGTTTCTTTTCGTCTGTAGTATAATTATCGAAATGAATCATGCTTTCTGCCTCAGTCCCAAACACAACAACGGCAAATCGTGCCAGGCCTCTCGAAACGTTAGCACGTTTAACAAAGTTGATTACAAATTGTTTTTCTTTCTCAAAGTTGATTGCATTTACGGACCCTGATCCGTCTAACACAAATACAAAGTCCATTTTTAAATTCTGAAGATCACAGCTTTCTTCTGCTAACGCTGGTTGTTGGTAAAACCCAATTAAGCAAGCAATAATCAAAGCCCTGAGCATGACCGAGCAAAGAACAATGTACCTGAAAACACTCACGGTCTAGAAATATCAGCGGCAACTTCTTTTGATAGTATCAGATAGACTTCAAGTTTTTTGGGCCCTTGCAGGAAGTACGTAATAACTGAGCTTTAGATTTACGTCATCGCTACCACTGACATGACGTAGGAAGTAAATGCGGGTTAAAGATTGGTGAATAGTAGGGAAGGGGTGGGGGGATAAGGGAGCGGCGTTCTACCACGATCATGGTTTCTTCATTGGGCATTGCCTAGTCTCATGGTATATAAAGCTATCATATTCGTATTTGTATATAAGGCCTCGTTGTCCCCTATACACACTGTGTCCGGGGACGTTAATTTAGAAAATGAATGAATTGGTATATGGGGGGCCGGGTAGCTCAGTTGGTAAGAGCGTCTTGCTAGTAACCGAAAGGTCGCTGGTTCGAATCCCGGATTGGTCAACGTGTGATCATATTATTTTCCCCTTTACCAACAACTGGCCCGCTGGTGTCAGTATAAATCGGTCCAGTAGTCACCTATATGCGAAAGTGTCGTGTGACTATAATCTACAAACAACATATTTGTAGTAGGTGTCCGGGGACTTTAATCTACTTAACAAACATATTTGTACGATCTTGTCCCCTATATCAATATGCCATGTGTCCGGGGTCGTTAATCTAAGCAAGAAAGAATAAGATTTGTACACGGAATTAGATCACATCAGCGCATCATGACAGATGCCCTTGCAGATCACGAAGGCACAGCCAGGATAGGGGGTAGAGCAATCTCCAACCTCTGTTTTGCGAATGACATTGATGGATTGGCTGGAGAGGAACGAGAACTTGAACGGCTTGTACAGAGGCTTGACACCACATCCAGAGCCTATGGGTTAAAATCGTAGTTCATCAAAATCGTAGTTCATGCGTAGTATAGTGGTCAGTATCCCAGCCTGTCACGCGGGATACCGGGGTTCAATTCCCCGCCCGGGAGATCTCTTTTTTTTTCTTCTTGTTTTTGTTTTGGGAATCAAACACAATAAATACTGTACATAATATGATTTTTAAACTCCAGATCTGTATCTTTTTAAAGCGCAAATCTTTAAATGGCAGCTTGTGTGACCGTTTGGTCGTAATTATCTATGTTACCTGATAATATTTATTTTCATACTTTGAAAAAATTTCGTTGTTCAGATCATAAGTTACAAATAGAATTAGGAAGGCGGGATGGTGTAATAAGGAAAGAAAGATTTTGTAGGGATTGTAATATGGGTTCTATTGGGGATGGATTTTTTGTTTTGTTTTGTTTTGGGAATCAAAGACAATAAATACTATACATAATATGATTTTGAAACCCCAAATCTGTATTTTTTTAATCTCACAAATCTTTAAACCACAGCTTGTGTGACCGTTTGGTTGTAAAAAGTATATCTCTCAGTTACCTGATCATATTTATGTTCAAATCTTGATAAAGATTCTAATCTCAGTGCAGCCTCCAAGTTCGTGAAGTCGTATTAGGCTACCATGCAGGATATGAGACCGGAAGTGCGCTATCTTTTCAATTTAGTCACTCCCACTCGTGCACACTTTCGTGACCTAGATTCAAAGCCAGCTAATTCCGTGATTTGTACGAGATCAAATTCCGCGGCATTACGCTGAAGTATAGTGGATCCTCGAAAGCACAGCTATAGATACATGATACTGTACGTTATCTACCGCTTTGCTATCGACGATCCACTCTCAGCGTGTAGTATCCACAAAGAGCTTAATGATAGAAAGAGGGGGAACTTGGTACAGAACCGCGAGACGAAAAGTTATGCTCCCTTGTCAACATGCTGAAAACGGCTCGTGGCAGAAAGTCAAAAGGCGACCGAGTGAAACAGGGCGGGGACATTTGCACAGCCATCAATTGCCATAATGCCAGATACAAGAAAAGTTGTGTTGGCAAGTCCTTTTTCAAATTTCCAAGAGACAAAGAAAGGTAAATTGCAATTGAAAAACTTCATTTTTTTGTGTTTATGTAGGCCTAAACTAAGACCGCTGCAGTGTTGTTAGTGTTAAAACAATCGGAGAGCTACTTGAATGATTCATGTTATACCTGTCACGTGGGGTTTTAGTTGTTACTGGGCTCTGCACAATGGATGCTGTAACCCTCACGCTTTATTCGATGGGAACCGCTAGTGAGTCACCCGCTGAATTACTTTAATAAATTTATTTGTTTAGCTTGGTCTGTGTTAAGGCTGGGGTACAGAGATAGATAGAAAAATGGTATAAGATCACTTTCACACTAGCTTTCACACGGCTATGAATCATATGTAGTCCAGCCACTTGATAACAGTTAAAATCACACATTTATTTCTTCCACTCACGGGATAGCTCGCCTGCTCGTCTGTAATATAAGAGACGAAATTCTGCACAACCTTGAATAATAGGTTTGTGCAGAGCGTCTCACTGAAAGCCAAAGTAGCCCTCAGTGATGGCTCAACATCTCTATACATAAGCGACGAACATTCTGCTACTTCCGTGGTCCACTGGAATCTCAACTCTACTTTCCTATACATACATACATAAATAGGCCTCGTGGCTACTTGATAGAATTCTAAGATTCTCAAGTCCTGCTTCCTGGTCTATTCAGTGGAGGTATTGCTCTATTCAGGTGTAGCTGTGTACCCTGTAGTGTCTTACTCTCAACTGACCTAATACCTGGTTTGGACTGAATCCGCCAGAACTGGATCTAGCCGCTCAGCCTGAGTCCTGATTGGCTCAAACTTTTCGATTCAAGGCACACAGTGCTGACGTCACTACACGGTTTGCGTCAAGCTCACGGTGTGTGTACCTCCTTATACTGTAATCGTCTGCTGTTTAATAGACTAACTTTCTAAGGTTACAATGACTAAACAAGGCTAAATAGTAAATAGGCAGGGTAAAACTAGTCCTCTCGCGACAGGCTCCCTCAACTGAAAAAAGGCGATGACTTCTGGATTCGACCTTTTTCTACTACCGAGCCTAGTTTAACACTGCACTATCCTAGGGTCCTATTTACAAACTAATTAAGTTGCTCTACCTAAGCTGCAATGCTGAGCCAGGTAGCTATGGACACTAGTGACAGGGGTTTACTGGACGGGGACGAATTCTGGTGCTGTGGCCCTTAGTTGTGTTGGATGGGCGACAGCTGCTGTGTCCTCCACGAGATGGCGACTGAGGTAGTCGGCTCCGTGGTTCTCTTTGCCGGGGATGTACTCGATTTGGAATGAGTACGCCTGAAGGGTGAGTGCCCATCGCATCAGGCGAGAGTTCAAGGATTTGGAGGCTTCCAGGAACGAGAGTGGTTGGTGGTCCACCTGAACTGTGAAGTGTGTCCCATACAGGTAGAGTTGAAACTTCTGTATGGCCCAGACTAGTCCAAGGCATTCTTTCTCCGACGTGGCGTAGTGGGTCTCGGCGGGTCTCAATTTTCTGCTGGCGTAGGCGACAGGGAATAGCGTCTCTGCATTCTTGGGGTCGCGCTGTAGCAGTACTTTTCCGAGTCCTAAGTCACTGGCGTCGGTGCGAAGAACGAATGGCTGTGTCAAATCTGGTAGGTGGAGTACTGGCGCCGATGTCATTCTGTCCTTGAGTGTTTGGAATGCTGTCTCGCATTCGGCTGTCCAAACTACTTTGTCCGGGGCGATTTTCCGGGTTCCATTTGTCAGTGGCAGGGCGATGCTGTTGTAGTTGGGGATGAACTTCTGGTAGAAGCCGCAGAGTCCTAGAAACGACTGTACTTCCTTTTTGGTCTTGGGCCTAGGAGCGTCGAGTAGGCGTTTCACGGTCTTTTCTACCGGTCGCAGGCTTCCTTGACTTATGGTGTGTCCCAGGAATTCTAATTCCGTGAATCCAATCTGACATTTGGTGGGTCTTGCCGTCAATCCCGTGTCTCTGAGGCGGGCGAGTAGTTGTTGTAGGAGTGTGACATGTTCCTCCCACGTAGGTGTTGCGATGAGGATTTCGTCCATAAACGAGTGTAGATGCTCGCTGCTCAGGGGTGCCAGGAGTTTCCGCATCATGGCGCTGAAGATGCTGGGTGCGTTGTGGAGTCCGAATGGAATTACATTGAATTCGAAGTGTCCTTCCATAGTGCTGAACGCTAGGTACTTTCGGACTTGTGGTTGTACTGGTATCTGGTAGTATCCTTTGCTGAGGTCGATGCGTGAGAAGTACTTCGCTCGCTGTAGCTTGGCAAATAGGTCTGTCTGGTCCGGGAGTGGCTCTGGCTGGAACTGCGTTACGGCATTCAACAGTCTGAAGTCGATGCACAGTCGATGCTCTCCGTTGGGTTTTCGCAACAATACCGTGCCTGCGCTGTAGGGTGAAGTAGACTCTGAGATGATTCCGGCTGCCAGTAAGGTGTCTATCTCTTCCTTGATGGCTCGCTGCTGCGACAGTGGCATCGGGTAGAGCTTCTGGCGGACGGGTGTTGTGTCGGTCAGCATTAGGGTTACTTCGACGAGGTCTGTCCTCCCTGGTCGGTCTGTGAGCACAGTCTGATGTTGTCGAATGACCTGTAGTACTTGCTGTTGCTGTTTGGCGGCTAGGTCTCCGTTGAGTATCACGTCTTTGTAGGTTTCTTTGGAATGCAGGGGATACTCTACTGCATTCGTCTCCATGCTTTCTCCTTCTTCCGCGATGGCGATGGCTAGCAAGTTGTGAGTGCTGGGGGTCGCTGGTCGGTCCGTGTATTTCTTGAGGTGATTGATGTGGTGGTATCGGGCTCTCCCGTTCACCTCTACTTGGTAGACTGTCTTGGATTTCCTGGCAGTCACTCGATACGGTCCTCTCCAAGCGATGTCCAGCTTGTTGGTTCCACTTGGAAGTAAGAGTAGCACTTGATCGCCGACTTGCAATTCTCTGTCCTTCGCGTGGCGGTTGTAGTACTTCGCCTGACGGGCTCTTGCCTTCTTCAGTGCTTCACCAGCTTTCTTCCACGTTGCTTTGAGGGTTTCCTGCAGGTCTGCGACGTACTTGGTGGCACCTCTTGGTGTGTCGTCTATCTTGGCTTCCGTCCAACTTCTGCGTAGGGCTTCTAGCGGTCCTGCTAGAGGTCAGCCGAAAAGCAAAGTTGATGGGGTGTAGCCTGTGGCTGCATGGGGCGTTTCTCTATATGCGAACAGTGCCGCATTCACGTAGGTGTCCCACGCTTCTGGATTGTCCTGAGTATGGTGAGAAGGGTTCCATTCAGTCTTTCTACTTGTCCGTTGCTGGCTGGGTGGTACGGTGGTGTGCGAATGTGATGTACTTGTATCAACTCGAACACGTCTTGCATCAGGCGGCCGGTGAACTGAGATCCGTTGTCCGTTCTAATGCTGTCCGGAAATCCGACTCTGGTAAAGATGGCGATGAGTGCATCTGCAATCTTCCTGGTGTCGATCGCTGGCAACGGGACTGCTTCGCACCACATCGTACATGCGTCGACGAGTGTGAGTAGAAATCTGTTCCGCTTCTTGGTCATGGGCAGTGGTCCTACTATGTCTACTGAGACTTGCTGGAATGGCACGCCGACTACTACTGATGGTCCTAAGGTAACTGGTACGGTGTGATGTCGCGGGGAATATCGTTGACATTGGTGACAAGATTTCACGTAGCGCTTGACATCCTCCGTGATTCCTGGCCAATAGTAGTGTGCGCTGATTCTCTGCACTGTGGCTCCAATTCCCATGTGTCCGCTGAGTGGCATGCTGTAACCTAATTCTAGTACTTGGGCTCGAAGGGTGGCTGGTAGTACTAGTTGGGTGTGATCTCCATCTCCTTGTCGATGTAGAACTCCGTCTTCCATGTAGAAGTCTCCTTTGTGCGGGGGGTGGGGGGGGGGTGGGGGGTGCGCCTTGGGTAGGTTTTGGAAGCACTTGGCTATCGAGGTGTCCTCTTTCTGTGCTGTTTTGATCTCTTCGAGTCCTGGATTTTGGAGCGAACTCGGGCTGGGGTGGTTGGGTTTTAGCTTGGGCCCTGGTTTGCACTGCAGCTATCTCTACAGTTTTAGGGGGCGTGCCTAAGAACACATACCTACAACCTAGCACTAGATCATACAGGGGTTTCTGTAAAACAGCTGCTTAGATTCGTCCTGTGACGTACCTACTCTCTACTTCTATCGAAGCTATTGGGCAAGTAGTCGTCGGTTTCGTCAAGTCTGCTCCTTGTAGTTCGACTGTCTTGTCCGTCAAGTCCGCGCGCGATACAAGAGATTCGCTAACTATCGCGTCGTAGGATAGACCTGTGTCATACAGACAGTTCGCTTCTTTTCCGTTGACCTTGACCGTGTCTGTCACCGATGGGTGATCTCCGATTGTGTGTGGCTTTTTACCGCTGCTTTGAGTTAGAACTCTGTGCGCTGGCCGACTTTCGCGCTCTTCCCTACGTTGTGCGGCCAACTTGAAACATTCTGCGGTGGAGTGATTATTTCTGTTGCAGAACGAGCAATACCGTTTCTGTTCTGCCGGACCTCTTTTCCCGAATTCCGTGTTGGGTCCTTTATTTTGCCAAGGTCTGGGGTTATTCGGCTTATTCGCGGTGCGCTCTTCCCGGTGAGGGCTTCGTTTCTGTGCCTCTTTCCCGTTAGGCTTTAGGTCTCGCCTGAAGCTCTTGGCTTCTCCGTGGGCGGCCACGTACCTATCTGCGACCTTGACCAGATCTTCCAGTCTTTCCGCGCCCTGCTCTACTGAGAATGTTCTCAGCTCGGGGGTCATTGTTTCCCGTAGCTGTTCCCATACTAACCGTTCTGTCAGTCCATCATATGTCTTAGCCGTGGCTGACTGGCTAACCCACTTATCTAGCATTGTGGACAACCGATCTGCGAACTGCGCATAGCTCTCTCCTTTCACTCTCCGATTGGTGCGGAATTTTTGCCGGTAGCATTCTCCTGTTAGTTCGAATCCCTTTAGGAGTGCCTCTTTTACTTTGTGATAGTCAGTCACTCTGTCAGTCGGTAGCTTACTGTAGATGTCATAAGCCTTTCCTCTAAGCCCTTGACTAAGCTTGAAAGACCAATGGGTGGGATCTAGTTTATACTCAGTTTCTAGGCGCTCAAACCTAGTCAGATAGAGATCTAGACCTTCTTCTCTTTCAATGAATGTCCCCAGTGGAAATGACATCCCTAGTACGGGGTTGGATGCTACCTCTAGTTGATCTGAGTGGGGAGGGGTTGAGGAAGAACTTGAAGCTCCTGATCCCAATCTTCTCAGCTCTAACTCATGCTGTCTGTCTTTTTCCTTTTCTGCCCTCTCATACTCCCATCTCCTACTTTCTGCTTCTCTCTCTGCGGCTACCTTCTTCTGTTCTCTTTCTGCCTCTAGCTCTAGTTTCCTCTGCTCTCTCGCTGCTTCTAACTCTGCTTTCTTCTGTTCTGCTTCTAATGCTAATTTCTTTGCCTCTCTCTCTGCTGCTCTCTCTGCCTTAGCCTCCTGTTTCTCTACCTCTGCATTGATATACGCAATTAGGTCTCCCCCTGCTAAGTGTAAAGTTTCTCCCATTTCCTTGATGCGGAATCTCAAGGCCACTGGGTCCGACATTGTCAAAAGTGTCTATGACCAACCTCTGAATCACGTGGAATACCAAAACACTAGCAATATTGCAATTCAATAACAACAATGCAAAGACCATAAAATTCGTAATCAATAATAGAATAAAACAAGAGTCAAATGGCATACAACAGTTATTTAAGCAAAACCTGCAAAAGAACAATGCAACATACAGGCGCAAAAAGAAATGAAGCAAAAAAGTTTTTAACTAAAGAATATTGCACCAAAACTGAGTCCTTGTCCTACACTTACAACTATTCTAAGTTATTCTACTACTACTACTGTTATCTAATTTTAGTGTACCTAGATCCGGTTATACCCAATTCCTATTATACACAGATCCTGGCAAGTCTCGCCAATTAAAGTGTCACGTGGGGTTTTAGTTGTTACTGGGCTCTGCACAATGGATGCTGTAACCCTCACGCTTTATTCGATGGGAACCGCTAGTGAGTCACCCGCTGAATTACTTTAATAAATTTATTTGTTTAGCTCGGTCTGTGTTAAGGCTGGGGTACAGAGATAGATAGAAAAATGGTAAAAGATCACTGTCACACTAGCTTTCACACGGCTATGAATCATATGTCGTCCAGCCACTTGAGAACAGTTAAAATCACACATTTATTTCTTCCACTCTATACAAGATTTACGATGTACTAATCTACCTTAAAATGTCATGAGTCAATGCAAATAATTCGATCGCTGATAGTCTAGGCAGCTGTTATGTCTTCATCGGGCACTGGCTGCTAAAGTTCTTGAAGATTGGACTACTGTGGTCCGTTTTGCTATAGTTCTGAAGAGTGGACTACTGTGGTCCTTTTGCTATCAGTTTGGGTGCACTTCTTCCGTGTCACTTAACTGCAGTATGGTGTGTTTGAAGTCCTTCGTTGAGGTAGCTTCTGGTACACGCGGTGTCGTCGTGTAGTTTGGTCCCTTGCCACGCTGTGGGGTCATGCAGGGTGTTTTCCAGGGTTGCTCTCTCAGGCTTGTGCTGTAGAGGCTAAACAGCCAACTTGGTTTTCCTGTGGAGTTGGGCACACGGGATAGCTCGCCTGCTCGTCTGTAATATAAGAGACGAAATTTTGCACAACCTTAAATAATAGGTATGTGCAGAGCGTCTCACTGAAAGCCAAAGTAGCCCTCAGTGATGGCTCCACATCTCTATACATAAGCGATGAACATTCTGCTACTTCCGTGGTCCTCTGGAATCTCAACTCTACTTTCCTATACATACATACATAAATATAAAACCTGGCTACTTATACACATACAGAATTACTAATAATATAAACATTCATTTGTACAGCCACTGGTCTGCAAGCACACATATAAGTTAAACAACAGTGGTTCCGTACATAATTCAAGATGGCGTCGGCCGGTCGTGCTTAACACGTGTTCGGCTTTTCCACGTGGTAAGGCAAATTCGGATTAACAATTCACATCTATGCATGGCAAATTCTACAAATATAATTTCAACAATAATATAAATATATCACGATGAAACAGAAGTAGGTTCATTTACCTGTTTGACAAAGTCAGGCCTCGTGGCTACTTGATAGAATTCTAAGATTCTCAAGTCCTGCTTCCTGGTCTATTCAGTGGAGGTATTGCTCTATTCAGGTGTAGCTGTGTACCCTGTAGCGTCTTACTCTCAACTGACCTAATACCTGGTTTGGACTGAATCCGCCAGAACTGGATCTAGCCGCTCAGCCTGAGTCCTGATTGGCTCAAACTTTTCGATTCAAGGCACACAGTGCTGACGTCACTACACGGTTTGCGTCAAGCTCACGGTGTGTGTACCTCCTTATACTGTAAACGTCTGCCGTGTAATACACTAACTTTCTAAGGTTACAATGACTAAACAAGGCTAAATAGTAAATAGGCAGGGTAAAACTAGTCCTCTCGCGACAATACCTATGTGCTAAATCCAAAACAGTTTGCTTGCTGACAGTTTACGTTCAACAGGTCGCTCACTGTTTACGTTATTGCTAGGTTGTTTGACTATATTTGTGCTTATATTTCAAAAGTAGATGTCAGATTGGCAGTTTGGCTTCGTCAAACTGCTTATGTTAACAAGTTAAATTAAACTAAGTCTGTTTTCTCCTCGTGATCAAATACTGTGCAAGATAACCCCTTACCTAGGCACAAAAATGGTCCTTGATCTGTTGTAATCCCTTTTCGTTTGAGTGTAAACGGGAAAAAAAATGTGATGTAGAAACTCAGTCCTTGTTCTGATCTGTAAATTTCTGCGCATTAGATCTATATTGCATGGAATGTTGTAGTCTAGGTTCTGATTGTTCAGTCTGATTAATTAATTATTTTCCATGAAGTGACTGATGTTATTAAGCCAGTGATGTGGGAGGTGAGAGGGTTGGGGTGTAGAGGGACACCTGATATAAAATAAATTCACACTATTAGTGAAACATTTTGTTATTGTGCTTAATATTGTGATTTATTGATTGAATGACAGAGCTCTCTCTTCCCCCAACCCCCTCTCTCTCTCACTCTCACTCTCTCTCTCTCTCTCTCTCTCTCTCTCTCTCTCTCTCTCTCTCTCTCACGATTACGGATTTACACAGTTTCGGATAAATGAAACAGTCTGTCATGCATATTTTAATTTTAAAATATCTGTCGTTGATTAAAAAATAATAAATCCCAGGGCAGAAAGCGAACCTATGACATACACACATAAGCTTTTTTTTTTTGATTGATTGATTGTTGCTTTAGGTCCAGCGGACTCTTCCGAGCCAAATCAGGACCGGACAACCCCCGATCCGCATAAAAGATCTGCTGAAACAACCCTAGTGGGAAAATTGAACGCCCTCCACCGGCCAGTCACTTTACAATAAAGACATCCCACGCAGGGGACGGCTGAGGCTTTACCCCAACTACTCGAACCCCCGGTTACAAAAACAAAATAGAAATACAAACATTATAAATTATCAACAAAACATATACATATAAAATGCCTATATTGCTAAATAATAACATCATAGAAAGCCCTAGTGACCACCCGGCAGAAAGCGTCCAACACTCCCAAGCTGATCCAACAGACCTCATACACAAACAAGGAGTCTTGTCCAGGAAGAGTTTTCAAGAAAAATGGTAGGTCATTGATCTAGCGAAGAAGAAGATAGTATAGCAGAGTGATAGGACAGAGCAGGAATGGGAAAGAGTAAATGAGGAAGACAGCGACAGTGGGAATTTAAAGCACTAAATTTCCAGAAAGTGGGGACACTATTTATACTGAAACACCCGGCACTCCAACGGGGGTACTGTTGCCGCAGTGAATCGGTCATTCCTATAAAGGAAAGACAGGTTTTCAACTGGGGCTTTCACTTTTCCCTTCATAGGTTAGAACAATCTACAGTGGCAAGATTGCTCATGACCCCAAGCAGCATAAAAGCACCTAATAAATGTCAAAAAGTAAACATAAAAAAAAAAAGACAGCAGTAGCGGAATGTTAATAATAATGATGGTTAAAGTCTGGTTTTTGCAAACGTTGCCATAAAAATGTTCTTTTGCAATGGCATAGGCTCAATAAGTTACCACGCACAAATCATTCATATAGCAGATTATGAAATATAGCCAGCCCGAGCAAAGGGAAATAATCCGTGAGAGCGTCTCGCATTTTTGTATATGACATAATGGAAGTTCCCCCTCTTTCCGTAATAAGCTCTTTGGTATCCATGTGACCAATGCCGTACGTTTAAGGGTAGTTAGGCAGTGATCTCATAAGCCTGCCACATCACAAGCAGGCGCCCGACAAAACAGCGTCCTTTCTGTAGAACGCGAGTCCCTCTCGGTGATAGCGACAACTGTTTCTCATCGTGTGTGTGTGTGTGTGTGTGTGTGTGTGTGTGTGTGCTTGCATGCGTGCGTGCGTGTTTTTGACTATTTCAAATAAATTGAACGGGTAAGAAGGTATACAGCGTATATTTATTACTTGGGATGCATGCATTAATCTCATTTGAATCGATTGAGCAGTTTCTGTCGGGAAGAAATTACTGGTTTGCAAAGACTTTTGTGCAAAAACTGGGGCCACCCAACAACACTTGGGACTTGAACACTTTGAGACCTTGATATAAAAGAACCACAAGCGCTCGTATCGGGGGTTGTGAGCGGCGTGGAGTACTGTCTGCATTACTTAGGCTTATAACAAGTATTCTAGTTATCAGAGAGTTAATCTGATGAATAAAATTTGATACAACAAGTTATCAGAGTGACGCTATATGCAGGGAAATAGCGGCGCCTGTGTAAAATACCGTGGGGGACGCGTTCTATAGAAAGTCCGTTATCGTATCCGGGATTCTGGAGTGTGTGTACCGTATAGATAGATCTTACACACCTAGGCTGGATACAGACTGAGAACTATCCAACCCGTTTCTCTCTTAGTTTGTTCCTGACGCATCATGGTGCCTCTTAAAGATGAAAGAACGAGAAATGGGTCAGCATTGCTGCGCTCCAAACTGTAACATTGATCGCCCCGTTGGAGTGCCGGGGGTTTCAGTATAAATAGTATCCCCACTTTCTGGAAATTTAGTGCTTTAAATTCCCACTGTCGCTGTCTTCCTCATTTGCTCTTTCCCATTCCTGCTCTGTCCTATCACTCTGCTATACTATCTTCTTCTTCGCTAGATCAATGACCTACCTTTTTTCTTGAAAACTCTTCCTGGACAAGACTCCTTGTTTGTGTATGAGGTCTGTTGGATCAGCTTGGGAGTGTTGGACGCTTTCTGCCGGGTGGTCACTAGGGCTTCCTATGATGTTATTATTTAGCAATATAGGCATTTTATATGTATGTGTTTTGTTGATAATTTATAATGATGTTTGTATTCTATTTTGTTTTTGTAAACGGGGGTTCGATTAGTTGGGGTAAAGCCTCAGCCGTCCCCTGCGTTGGATGTCTTTATTGTAAAGTGACTGGCCGGTGGAGGGCATTCAGTTTTCCCACTAGGGTTGTTTCAGCAGATCTTTTATGCGGATCGGGGGTTGTCCGGTCCTGATTTGGCTCGGAAGAGTCCGCTGGACCTAAAGCAACAATCAATCAATCAATCAATCAAGATCGCCACTACGAACGAACGAACATTGAGGTTTAACGTCTACCCCCCACCATTTTCAACCAGGATAGCCAGCCCAGGGAACCAGGAGTATGGACCTAAATCAACACTGAACCACCAGGACAGTCATACTGCTAAAATGGACAGTGACCTTCCACGGGATTCGGGCTTGTGGGTTATCGGTGTGCCAGGCGAACGCTCTACCACTTGACCTACGGCGGTGGGACGCCACTACAAAAGAGTGGTCGTTTTTGTCGCATTCCCGCCCTGTCCCCTATACGCAATGTGTCCGGGGACGTAAATCTACCCACTGAACTGAACTGTCGCATTCCCCTGTAAAGTATGTGCATGATTACCTCTCTCTCTCTCTCTCTCTCTCTCTCTCTCTCTCTCTCTCTCTCTCTCTCTCTCTCTCTCTCTCTCTCTCTCTCTCTCTCTCTCTCTCTCTCTGTTATTTCCAATGTTTATTTCTTCGTCATCGGTGTGCCAGACGAACGCTCTACCCTGCAAAAAGAGTGGTCGTTTTTGTCGCTTTCTCCGGTAAAGTATGTGCATGCTTCTCTGCCTGCCTGCCTGCCTGTCTGTCTGTCTGTCTTTCTTTCTTTCTCTACTCTCTCTCTCTCTCTCTCTCTCTCTCTCTCTCTCTCTCTCTCTCTCTCTCTCTCTCTCGCTTTGCTGAAAAATGGCATCTCGATGGAAAGAATCTTAAAGTTGTAAACGAGTATAATTATCTTGGATTTGTATTTACTACAAAGATGAGTATTACAAAAGATGTAAATGCACTAGCATTGAAGGGTAGAAGGACTTGTTTTGAATGTGTAAGGTACCTTTCAAACCTTTGATGCACAGGTTCAACCAATTTTGCTGTATGCCGCAGAGGTGTGGGGTCTTAATAGATTAGATAATATTGAGAGGTTCATACTCTGACATGTAAAAGATTTTTGAATGTACCCTAGGGAGTACCCAACAAAATTATTTATGGAGAGACAGGACGCTTTCCTCTGTATGTAAACAGTTCAGTACGGTGCATACGATACTGGCTAAAGCTCTTGAAATTAGATGCAGATAGGCTACTTCAGCAGGCTTACCAGATGCTAATTAACTTGGATGAGAGAGGGAAATCTTGTTGGGTGACTAAAGTAAAAAACACCATTTTTTCTCTAGGTTTTGGGTATGCTTGGGTACAACAAGGTGTGGGGAGTGAAAATGTCTTTATTAGCATGTTTAAGCAGAGGATGAAAGATGAATATGTACAAGAGTGGGACAGTTCTGAAATGAGAAAAGATACGTATCAGTATTATAGAACATTTAAAGATATTTTTCAGACAGAAGCCTATATTGATTGTATGCATATTAAATGCTTTAGAGACTGCTTAATTAAGCTCCGACTGGGAGTTCTACCTCTGAAAGCTTCATTCTTTAGTATAACCTTCAATGCAATTGAAGGAAATGGATAGTGTCCATGTTGCAATGTATTGGAAAATGAAAATAATTTTGTAACCGAATGTATTCTGTATAGTGACCTTAGAGAAAGATATTTAACTTTTCCTGTACATTTGTATATACATATACAGGAGGTGGAGATAGGCGATCCTCTAGCCAACAGCTATCACAACATTGTGCACTTCAAAGTGGCCTTTTCTGAGCCTAGAGATAGTAATAGCGACAGGAAGAAAGAGATAAGGGATTACAGAAAGGCAAACTGGAAGGTGGTCAGAGAGAACTTAGAAAAGGTGAATTGGGACAATGAATTTGAAGGGAAGAGCTGCAGTCATCAGTGGTACTTGTTTCATCAAACGCTGCAGAAGGTGGTGAGAAGTTTCGTATCGCTGAAGAAAACGAGGTGCACTAGGAAGCCCAAGTGGATGAATAGAGAGGCATTCAACAGTGTCAAGAAGAAGAGGAAGAAATGGAAGAAATACAGGCAGAGTGTTAGTCAAGAAGACTTTCTCGCATATAAACAGTGTCAGAATGACAGTACAAAACTCATCAGAGATAGTAAAATGAAGTTTAAAGAAAAGCTGGCACAGAATATCAAGCAGGATACAAAGTCTTTTTACGCCTATGCAAGGGACAGGCTGCGCTGCAAGGTCAAAGTTGGTCCTCTGGAAGATAGTGACGGGGAGCTGCACACTGATGATGTGGAACAAGTGGACATCTTGAACAATTTCTTTGCATCAGTTTTCACGGTGGAGGGCAATGGTGACAGACCGGAACTCCAATGTAAGTTTATGGGCTCACCAGAGGAAAGACTGGTACATGTGATCTTTACTGAAGACATAGTCCTCAAGAAGTTGCAAAATCTGAACTCTAGCAAGGCGCCAGGGGTTGACGAAATTTCACCAGCCGTACTGGTGGGAGCAGCGGAATCCTTTGCATATCCTCTGTCACTGATCTTACAGGCTTCCTTGGACACCGGAGAGGTGCCAGTGGAGTGGAAAGAGGCAAATGTTGTGCCGATATTCAAAAAGGGTGCAAAATGTAAAGCAGGAAATTACAGGCCGGTATCGCTGACTTCTCAGGTTGGGAAAGTCTTTGAAAGTATTTTGCGGGATTTCCTGAGCAATCACCTTGAGAGGCATCAGCTGATCCGAAGCAGCCAACACGGTTTCTCAAAAGGAAAGTCCTGCCTGACAAACCTGCTCGTCTTCCTGGAGGACATGACACGCATGCTGGACGAAGGGAAAGATGTAGACGTCATCTGCCTTGACTGTGCCAAGGCGTTCGACAATGTCCCTCACAAGCGGCTTATTGACAAGCTGAAAAAACTCGGTGTGGACGGAAAAGTGCTGCAGTGGATGGAAGAGTGGCTGCGTGGCAGAAAGCAGAGAGTTGTGGTCAACCGACAAGCTTCTCCATGGGTAGATATGACGAGCGGAGTTCCACAAGGATCCATTTTGGGGCCGACCTTGTTCCTGGTGTTCATTAATGACTTGGAGGACGATATGCTGACCAGCGTTCTGAAGTTTGCTGATGACACTAAGATCTACGGCGACGTCTCCGACCCAGCGGGGAGCGACAAACTACAGCTTGACCTTAAGGTAGCAGAAATGTGGTAAGAGAAGTGGCTGATGCAATAGAACGTGGACAAGTGCAAGACTGCATGCAGGCCGTAAAAACACTTGTCATGTTTACACGCTGGGAGGACAAGAACTTGGAGCAGTGGAGGAAGAAAGGGACCTAGTGATCATGCACAGGTCACTGTCGGTCAGTCGCCAGTGCTGCGAGGCCGCAAAACGAGCCAACAGAGCAGTGGGGCAGATCATGCGAACAGTCACAGCCAGAACTAAGGAAGTTAATGTCCCACTCTACAAATCAATTGTACGACCACATCTGGAGTATTGCTTCCAAGTATGGCGACCTTACCTCAAAAAAGACATCGCAGAGTTGGAAAAGGTGCAGAGGAGAGCTACGAGATCGATCACAGGGATTGGTCACCTGCCGTACGATGAGAGACTGGCTTTTTGCAATTTGCAGAAATTAGAAGAAAGGAGAGACAGGGGAGATCTCATCGAGACATTCAAGATCATAAAGGGGCTTGAAAAAATTTCTGCTGACAAATTTTTTACTTCATGCCAGTCATCACTCTACCATAGAGGTCACAGCAGCAAACTGTTCAAAGAGAGGTCTAGACTGAATCTCAGAAAGAACTTTTTTTCACAAAGAGTTGTGAACCCATGGAATGCACTGAAACAATCAATTGTTGAAGCTGAAACTGTCAACCAGTTCAAGAACCGCCATGATAAAGAGACAGTTAAGGGGGTTAAAATAATAATAATAACAATAATAATAATAATAATAATAATAATAATAATAATAATAATAATAATAATAATAATAATAATAATGAATGGTACATATATCGCGCAAATCTCACATTATGACTCATTGCGCACCCACTCGCATTCATCCATTGTACGTCCTGTCATTACGACACATATGACATAATATTACAATAAAATAAAAACAACAAAATAAGTTCTCAACCTTCCTACCCCGTCGGCCGCGCTCAGGTAAATTCAGGTAAATACAACAGAGCGAATAAAAGTTTCATGTATGGAGATTAGGATTATTTATTTTTCATGCACTAAAAATACGAACTGAATTTTATGAGCAGATACACTTGAGCTGATGTAATAACTTAACGAAAGTAAGCGCCATCGTAATTCTTGAGAGATCATGTACAACAATTTTGTCAACCGCGTGACCAACCATATTTTCTAAGGGCTGGTGGCCCGAAGAATTTGTGTTTGTTTTATTGTTTGTATGTTTTTTTGGTGAATACACGATGTCCAAACGTCAAACGTCTCTCTCTCTCTCTCTCTTTCTCTCTCTCTCTCTCTTATTTCCACCCCTTGGGGTCATGAGCAATCTTGCCACTGTAGATTGTTCAAACCTATAAAGGGAACAGTGAAAGCCACAGTTGAAAACCTGTCTTTCCTTTATAGGCAAGACAGATTCACTGCGGCAACAGTACCCCCGTTGGAGTGCCGGGGGTTTTCAGTATAAATAGTATCCCCACTTTATGGAAATTTAGTGCTTTAAATTCCCACTGTCGCTGTCTTCCTCATTTACTCTTTCCTATTCCTGCTCTGTCCTTCACTCTGCTATACTATCTTCTTCTTCGCTAGATCAATGACCTACCTTTTTTCTTGAAAACTCTTCCTGGACAAGACTCCTTGTTTGTGTATGAGGTCTGTTGGATCAGCTTGGGAGTGTTGGACGCTTTCTGCCGGGTGGTCACTAGGGCTTCCTATGATTGTACTATTTAGCACTATAGGCATTTTATATGTGTGTGTTTTTTTGATGATTTATAATGATGTTTGTATTCTATTTTGTTTTTGTAACCGGGGTGTTCGCGTAGTTGAGGTCAACCCTCAGCCGTCCCCCGCGTGGGATGTCTTTATTGTAAAGTGACTGGCCGTTGGAGGGCATTCAATTTTCCCACTGGGGTTGTTTCAGCAGATCTTTTATGCGGATCGGGGGTTGTCCAGTCCTGATTTGGCTCGGAAGAGTCCGCTGGACCTAAAGCAACAATAAATCAATCAATCAACAATCTCTTATTTCCAATGTGTATTTCTTATTCTTTTTAAAAATTAATTTAATTAATAAAAAAAAAAAATTTAAAAAGAAAATGCTTGTTTATTTATTGATTGTCATCTATTGTCTACTGTGCGTATGCCTAAAGGTTCGTAAAAGGTTCTTGGAAGTTCAAAAACTTTTTTTTTCGCGGTTCTCAGATCCCAAACCTTGCTAAACCTTTTGGACATATGTGGCGGCATGGGAGGCGACTGATCACGCTTGAGAGAGTTTGTCTCCCTTGAGGTTGCCCTTTATTGGGTTAGTCTGGCCTTGGGTGGCTCCAGGTGTGCAGATTCCTTTGTTGTGGACCTTGGATTATGCAAGACAAGGCGATACGACCTATGTTATACCCGCCTGACCAGTCGTTTTCTGCTTTAGGTGGTGAGCGGACTACATTAATTGTCGGCTGGCAATTGAATGCCGGTTTGTGGCAGTTACGTGCAAAGAGAATCATGGCACAAGTATCCGGCAGTCCGGTTTACTATCAATACGCTTACCCGTATAGCTTACAATAAACATATCCGGCTCTCCTATCTGTACGGGGATCGGGCCTTACTAAAAAATCAAAGTCTATAAAACGCACGAAACAGAACAGGCCTCCACTGCCATCCAAAGACACTACCATTTGAACAAGAAACTAAATTCAATTCCATAATGCATTCATTTTGACTGTCTTTTAATAATCTATACTTAATACATTACAATCAACAAGCATAGAATTAGCATGCACATATAACCAACAAAAGAAAGAAGTTTCAATAAGTTTTTGTTCTTACCTCATCTTCGAAGCCTTCGTTCACTTCACTACCAGAAGGATCTACCTTTACACTAAGCCTATTTTTAAAAAAAAAATTAGAAATTAGCATTAGAACACTGCCGGACTTCTGGCGTAGGATTAGTTCTTAGACTCTCATTTTCGACTCTCTCTATCTCTCTAGAATTGTCTCTGTGTGTGTCTTCCTGTAAAAATTAATTGTCCCAAGCAGGATTCTCCGCTCCCTTATACCCTAATCTCCCCTGCTACATTGTCCAATCACATCTACCAGTGGTCACTGCCCTCTCCACAAAAAGGTAATCCACCGAGTCTACGTCACCTGTCTAGCAGTCCGCACCTATCCCCTACCTGACAGGCTCAAGGTCACGCCCTGCCAGGCCCTAGGTACCGCCTCTGCATTGTTAATTGACCGATATCATCCGCTCCATCCTACAATAAACAGGGCCGGCAGCCTGGTTTCCACCATATAAACATTTCGCTATAGCTTACAATAAACATATCCGGCATGCACTCCTTGATCATAACCTAGTTTATTGCATAATTATGCCATCTACGCAAACATTCCCTCTTCTGCCCGGAATAAACATGTCTGGCATGGACTTTCTTGACCACACTGTGTTTACAAATACGTAAACACTTATTTCTCTGCCAACATCAATGCATGCATTCCCGTGACCAACAGCCTAAAGGTTACAATTGCCGCAGCAAGTATGTAAACATTTATTTCTCTGCCAACACCAATGCATGTATTCCCGTGACCAACAGCCTAAAGGTTACACCCGCCTTGCAAGGCATCAATGTTTTACGTCCTTTTTACGAGGAATATTTTAAAATAAGTTTAGGTGAGAAGACGACCCAACCTAGACTTATTTTAAAATATAATTATAAGATTCGGCATATCACACACACATTCAGGGCTACCATCTTCACTTCACAAAAGGCGATCCTGTGAAAATCCGTTATGCCTCTGACTCTCTGTTTCTCTGTCCATGTCTGTCTGTCTGTCTGTCTCTCTCTCTCTCTCTCTCTGTCTCTCTCTCTCTCTCTCTCTCTCTCTCTCTCTCTCTCTCTCTCTCAAGTGGTAGCGGAGAAATCATTTACCAATCCCTATATAATAGCGGCTTTCTTGATACTGACGATGATGTCCATTTATAACGCGTGTGTCCTATCCATTGTCAAATGCTCAGTGCGCTGGCTGACACAGGATCTAACTCGAGCCGCCTGAGGCGCCCATTTGCAGCCTTTTGGGCGCATTGTCTCACGCCCAGACCATGTACACTGAGCACTGTAACGAGAGCCCCGTTTCCACTGCTTTTAAGATTTTGCTTGTTTAGTCAGTAGTAAAACTTAGAAGGTTACTGGTAGTCTATAGCAGACGATTAAGGTATTACTGATGTGTACACACACTGCGAGCTGACGCGAGCCGTGTAGTGACATCATCGCAGCCTACGATGGTGTTTCTAATTTTACAGCCACTTAGATTTTTCATCCAATAGAACACAGGTAGAGTGGATAGAACCAGTTCTGGCTGATTCAGGCAAAGCCAGGTAGAGAGTCAGTCTAGTTTGAAACGCTGAGGAGTACACAGTACTCTCTGACAGAATCTCTCCTGAGAACATTAGACAGCAGTACTTGTTGAATATTCAAATTCAATCAAGTAGCCACGGCCTGACATTGTCAAACAGGTACATGAACATACTTCTGTTTCATCATGATGTACTTATATTATTGTTGAATTATGTGTGTGAATTTTGCTATGCATAGAATTGAATTGTTAGTCCAACGTTGCGTGACCACGTGGCGAAACACGACCGGCTGCGCCGCCATGTTGTCGACCGGTCCGACCCACTGTTGTTTAACGTATATGTATGCCTGCAGACCAGTGGCTGTACCAGAGAATGTTTATAATATTATTATTTCTCTATGTATATAGTTAGCCACGATATATATTTAGGTATGTATAGGAAATTAGAGTGGAGATTCCAGTGGACCACGGACTTAGCAGAATGTTCGTCACTTATGTATAGAGATGTGGAGCTATCACTGAGGGCTACTTTGGCGTTCAGTGAGACGCTCTGCACATACCTATTATACAGGGTTGTGCAGAATTTCGTCTCATATGTTACAGACGAGCAGGCGGTATATCGTGAGCCCAACTCAGCAAAGGACAGAACCTAATCGACGCTTAGAGTTGGCTGCCGAGGCATCTACAGCATTGAGTGCAGATAGCCCAACCATCAAACCACACAGTCAAAGACTCAACGACAACCCAGCGTGTGGTAGAAGCGACCTCAACGCTGCGCTTCAACCCCACAGTTAAGTGCAACAAGAAACCGTGCACTAACACTCTGTATAAACCGGACCACAGTAGTCCACTCTTCAAGACTTCTGACCATTAGGGCAGAAAGTATCCAGTGCCCTATGATGCAAAAGTAGCTGCCTAGTGTATCAGCGATCGAACCATTCGCATTGACAATTGAACTTTTAAGTTAGTTTCGTACATCGAAGATCATGTATAGAGTAGAGGAAATAAATGTGTGATTTTTACTGTTATCAAGTGGCTGGACTACATATTTTTCATAGCCGTGTGAAAGCTAGTGTGACTGTGATCTTTTACCATTTTTCTATCTATCTCTGTACCCCAGCCTAAACACAGACCGAGCTAAACAAATAAATGTATTAAGGTAATTCGCAGGGTGATTCACTAGCGGTCCCCATAGAATAGACGGGAGGTTTATAGCAGTCCATTGTGCAGAGCCCAGCAACAATAAAAACACCCGTCACAAGCACAATCCTGTGCGACGAGAAGGTTGCGGAGGAGGGGGAGGTGGAGGGACCTTGTGCGTGTTGGGTGTATTTGTGTAGCCGGCACTCAGCCGTCTAAGACACTAGCGTCATGATCTTTTAAAGTCAGTGTGATAGTAGGCGTGCATGCACAGACTAGACCTCGGTTTATACTATCATCCGAAGGAATAAACTGTGGAGGGGTTATCAAGGAATTTCTGCCGCTTACAGCCACTGAAACTTTCATCCTTGGGCGAGTTTAGTCAGTCTTTTCCAGTCACGTGATCAGCTGTCCAGCTAGGGGTAGACAAATCGTGGAATATCAGGGGTGGGGATGAGTGTGGGACGGAAGAGGTGGGCGGGGGGAGGGGTAGAGACGTAACTGCCACCACAAAATACGATTATGCAAATGAGAGCACGTGTGTCGGACACTCAGACGACATTGATTCGTTCGACGTTACAGCTCCGTTGATCGTAAAAGACCTTTATTCTTCTGTAGTTACTGTTTCATGCACACAGTATTTGATCAAACTCTTTCGAAAGAAGACTACTCTATGCAGTCATGCATTGCATTCCAACATCATGAACGATTGCAAAGATTGTGAATTGAATCGTGACACTGAGCTTTGATTTGGACACATGATACCTGACAACATGGTGAGGATGATAATCACGATCATGATGATGATGATCATCATCATCATCGTCGTCGTCACGGATGTCGTCGCCGTCATCGTCATCATCGTTGTCATTACCATATCATCGTAATATGTCACAGAATTGCAGGTATCATCATCATCGTCATCACTATCATCATCAAAATTATTGTCGTCTTCATCGCATTTGTAGCATCACCATTACGTTATCATTTTTATACTTAATCTAATGGTATTTTGGAGTGTTTTTTGTTGTTGTTTATTTTGCATGCCCGCAAACAACTTTTCCAATGGACGAACGTAATTATGTTTTACTAGTGGTTTTGTACCCTGGCAAGCCAGGGTACACAGGTTGCTGTTTAAAATGTAGACAGAGAGACAACTGTTGTCCGCGAGTTTCATTTGGACGATGATACCTCCCCATATCCCCCTGTCATGAACTGGCTAGTTTTAACTCTGCTTATTACTATTCAGCCTGGTGTAGTAATTGTAACAGTAGAGAGTCAGTCTATTACACAGCAGCAATTAAAGCACACACCGCGAGCCCGACCCACGCTGCGTAGTTAGTCAGCACTTGAGCTTTGAATCGGACCGTTTTAACCAATCAGAAGCAGCTCAGTGGTAAGAGCAGTTCTGACTGTGTCAGATCTTAGCGCAGTTTGAATCAGTCGTGTGTGAGACGAGGAAGAGTCAACATCTCCACAGTTAGAGAAATCTCTTCACTCATAGACCAGGAAGCAGGACTTAGAATCTTAGAATTCTATCAAGTCATCACGGGCCTGAACTTGTCAAACAGGTAAATGAACACCCTTCTGTTTCATCGTGATATATTTATATTATTGTTGAAATTATGTTTGAGGAATTTGCTATGCATAAATGTGAATTATTAATCCGAATTTGCCGTACCACGTGGAAGAGCCGACCACAAGGCTCAACACGACCGGTTGCGCAGCCATGTTGTATACTGTACGGAACCACTGTTGTTTAACTTATATGTATGTTTGCAGACCAGTGGCTGTACCACTGAATGTTTATAATATTATTAATTCTGTATGTGTATAGTTAGACACGATTGATATTTATGTGTGTATAGGAATTTAGAGTGAGATTCCAGTGGACCCCGGAAGTAGCAGAATGTTCGTCGCTTATGTATAGAGATGTGGAGCTATCACTGAGGGCTACTTTGGCTTTCAGTGAGACGCTCTGCACAAACCGATTATTCAGGGTTGTGCAGAATTTCGTCTCTTATATTACAGACGAGCAGGCGAGCTATCCTGTGCGTCCCACTCCACAGAAACGACTAGTTGGTTGAGGAGACTCTACCGCACAAGTCGGAAAGAGCTACCTTGAAAAACACCCTGTCAGACCCCACAGCGTGGCAAGGGAACCCAACTCCACAACGACAAAGGTGTACCAGAAGCTACCTCACAGAAGGACTTCGACCGCACCATCAGAAAGTTAAGTGTAATCTCCGAAAGTGCACTTAAACTGATCGACACAGGACCACAGTAGTCCAACTCTTCAGAAACTGTAAAACGGACCACAGTAGTCCAAATCTACATGAGATATAATAGCAAGTGCCCGATGAAAATATAACAGCTGCCTAGACTATCAGCGATCGAACTATTAGCAGTAACTGAGACTTTTTAAGTTAGATTAGTACTGAGAGAACCTTGTATAGAGTAGAAGAAATAAATGTGTGATTTTAACTGTTATCAAGTGGCTGGACTACATATGATTCATAGCCGTGTGAAAGCTAGTGTGACAGTAATCTTTTACCATTTTTCTATCTATTTCTGTACCCCAACCTTAACACAGAACGAGCTAAACAAATAAATTTATTAAAGTAATTCATAGGGTGACTTACTAGCAGTTCCCACCGAATAAACGTGAGGGTCCATAATTCCATTGTGCAGAGCCCATAAACCCCACGTGACACCCCCTTGATACCTCCCCATACCCCCCCCCCTGATATCTCCCCGTCCCCCCACCCCATGATGCCTCACCATACCCCCTTGATACCCCCCGAACCCACTTGATACCTCCTCATACCCCCTTGATACCTTCCGTACCCCCCTTGTAACCTACCTGTACCCTCCTTGATACTTCCCCGTTGATCGTTTCGCAGGTATGGATGAAAGGAATCGACCATCACCATACCCCCTTATATCAAGATTCAAGATTCAAGATAATTTATTGCCAAGTGAATGATACACAAGGAATGCATTTGGTCAACGCTGCAGCACCACACAAAAGCACATATAAAAACATATAAAGCATAGTGAAAATGTGAACAAGCTGACAATAATCACAATATAAAAATAGAAGATAAAGTCATAAAACAGATGAACTGTACAAAATTGGCAAATATATATTTTCTAGTCAACACACACACGCGCACGCACGCACATTGCTGAAACATCCATTCGACCTCGTGTTACTTTAACATTAACACGCCTATGCGCAGCGAGTAGGCCTACTTGTACGAAACGTGCTCTACGACAAATTATTGGCTCTCACAATAAGCATGGCTTCCGCATGTACTTGTTGAGGCCATGGTCAGGGACCTGGGTATTATACAATAAATTTGATAAACTGTGGTTCTGAGTAAAGACTACACTGTCGAGTGCACTGACACTGGATACACTGAAATTGGATACCGAGGAACAAGAAGAAGAGACGGCTTAGCATAGGAGGTAAGGGAATATTAGTTTCGGCATGCGGAAATCTGTGTTTAGCCTAGAGCAGAGGTAGGGTCTGTCTGAAAAATACACGTGTCCAATGTGACACAAGCCGCAGCATCCGTCGCCCGCACACACACGGAGCATGCACAGCAAGAAATAATAATAATAACAATAATAACAACAATAATATTAACAATAATATGTCATACTCACAAATTTAAAAACTACTGCAGTCACAGTAGCAGATATTGCCGAAAATCACAGTACACAAATAGCACAAGTACAGACACATCAGTTTTATCACCAACACTGCACCATCCACATCAAAAGGAGTAACATAGTGTCTTTATAAAATGCATAAGAAATACCACCGATAAAACAACAAGAATAATAACAATTAAAAAAACAAATTCAACAGAAACAACTTCTAACAAGTCTTAAATCCCAACAGATGAGGTTCAACATTAGTGATGGCTCTAATATTAATTAGCTGTCTGAGCACCATTGCAAACAGGGTAGGGTATTGCATCAAGGGTTTCCAAGGGTGACACGCTTGTATACAAATCTTTAAATCCATTCTTAGCTGCAGATTACCCAACAGTGGATAGTGTATGGGGGGAGGGAGATGTAAGGGTAGAATATAGAAGTTATATACACACACACACCACACACACACACACACGCACCCGTATTGTCTACATTGTGGAGTGATTAAGTATCAATGTGTGTGCATACACACACACTCGCCCAACACACTGGGGCAATCAGCCCATCTCAAGATTAAGCAGTTTAACTGCTTGTGGGAAAAAACTATTGAGAGATCTTGATGTGGTGCACCGAGGCATTCTTAATCTCCGCCCCGAGGGTAGCAGCTGGAAAAACTGGCTGGCTGGGTGGAGTTTGTCTTTATATATATTTTGAGCTCTGCGGTTGGCTCGGAGGAGAAACATTGATTCAATGGAAGGGAGAACGCTCCCAACGACTTTTGATGCTTGTCGTACAACACGTTCAAGTCTGTCCCTGTCCTGACTGCTCGCACTAGAGTGCCATACCACGACCGAGAAAGTGAGAACGCTCTCTACTATGGACCGGTAGAATAGTGATAGGATATTCTGACTGACTCTGAATGTTTTGAGCTGACGAAGAAAATACAACCTTTGGTGGGCTTTCTTAATGGCACCTGAGATATGTGCCTCCCACCGGAGGTCAGCTGAAATTGTAGTACCTAAGAACCGGAAACTATCAACTTGTTCGACCGCTTCTCCATTAATGAGGAGATGATGGATAGGAGTTTTCTTCTTCCGAAAGTCAACAATCATTTCTTTTGTTTTTGAGACATTCAACTCCAGATTATTATTGCTACACCAGCCAACAAGATCATCCACTGCATCACGATATGATGTTTCATCGGCATCCAAGATCAAGCCCTCAACAGTGGTGTCGTCTGAGAATTTCAGGATGTGTACTGACTTATGCTTTGACACACAGTCATTTGTGAAGAGAGTGAATAGCAGCGGAGACAGCAAGCAGCCTTGAGGCGCACCAGTATTGAGGGTGATCTGACTGGAGAGTATGTCACCTACTCTGACTGACTGCGGACGCTCCAGCAGAAAGTCGAGGACCCAACGACAAACTGTCAACCCCAAACCCATGTCAACTAGCTTACTGTATAGCTTATGGGGAATAATAGTGTTGAAGGCAGATGAATAGTCTACAAATAAAATCCTAGCATAAGTCTTAGGGTGATCAAGATGCTGAAGGATGTAGTGCAGTGCCAGTGCAACTGCGTCATCGACAGACCTATTTCTGCAATAAGCAAACTGGTGTGGATCCATCTTGTCCTGAGTGACCGACTGCATATATTTTAGCACCAGGCGCTCCATCACCTTCATCACAACTGATGTGAGAGCGACTGGGCGAAAGTCATTCAACCCTGAGATGGTAGCTTTTTTAGGGACAGGGACAATGGTGGAAGTTTTAAAGCACCGTGGGACAGTGCATTGCTGAAGTGACTGATTAAAAACATCTG
Source organism: Oncomelania hupensis (assembly GCA_036898135.1). Lineage (NCBI taxonomy): Eukaryota > Metazoa > Mollusca > Gastropoda > Littorinimorpha > Pomatiopsidae > Oncomelania > Oncomelania hupensis. The sequence goes on along the minus strand of CM072523.1, from coordinate 25,329,511 downwards.
TAAATACAGGAGCTAGTTGGTCTGCACATGTCTTGAGCACTGCAGGGGACACCCCATCCGGGCCCGCCGCCTTCCTGATATTTTGCTTTTTGAACAAGGCCCTAACTTCCGCTTCTTCGATTACAAAAGCAGCCTCCCCAGCAGGATCAAGTGGGGACAGAACAGGCGGGGGCATTCCATTCTGCCTGTCAAAGCGCCCATAAAAGTGGTTCAGCTGATCAGGGAGGTTGGGATCAGGGGCAGGATTGATAGACTTCATCTCTTTGTACTGAGTGGCCTTCTGAAGACCCTGCCAGACTGTTCTAGGGTTATTGGAGGAAAGTTCAACCTCAAGCTTGCGCCCAAACTCAGCTTTCGCCTTGCGAACAGTTTTCTTTAAATCATACTTGGCCGCCTTGAAACGGTCAGCATCCCCACTCCCAAAGGCAGCCTGTTTTGCAAGCAACTTGCCCTTAATCTCCCTTGTAAACCATGGTTTATCATTGGGATACACTTTGAATGTTCTGGTAGGGATACAGTTGTCAGTGCAGAAACTTATATATGAGGTGACAGTGTCAGTATATTCATCAAGAGTTGGGCAGGCACTTTTGAAACTGTCCCAATCTGTGCAATCCAAACAGCCCTGCAGGGCAGTGGCTGAATCACAGGACCATTTCTTAACCCGTTTTACAATGGGCTTAGCAGTTTTAAGTTTTTGTTTATAGGTTGGTATGAGGAGAATAACTATGTGGTCTGACTCCCCAAGGTTAGGTCTAGCAACAGCTCGGTATGATTTTGGAAAAGCAGTGTAGCATTGATCCAGAATGTTATCATGACGAGTGGGAATGTCAACCTGTGGGTGGTACCTAGGGTGTGCTTTTCTCAGGTTGATATGATTGAAATCGCCAGAAATAATTATGGAACTGTTGGGGAAAGTGGTTTCGGCACTATGGACAACATCAGATAACTGAGACAAAATATGTGATGGGTTGGCCTTGGGGTCAACATATACACCAATAAAACAACAGAGGCAAATTTACGAGGTGAATAAAAAGGTCTACAATTAAGAACAAGAGTCTCAACTTCAGGACTGCACGACGTGGAGACGACGTGACTGTCGACACACCATCTGTTGTTGATCAAGAAGCACACTCCACCGCCGCTCTCTTTTCCAGACAGGCCAGGGGATCTGTCCGCCCTAAACGTAGTAAAGCCGGGAGGGGTGACATCGCGATCGGGCGTGATAGGTTGCAGCCACGTTTCCGTCAGACAGACAACAGAAGCGTCGCGGTACTCACGTTTCGTCGTCATCAAAAGCAGAAATTCGTCTTTCTTGTTGTTCAACGAACGGACGTTCGAAAGTACGATTGCAGGCAGTGGTGGGCGAGCACAACGACGGCGAAACCTAACAAGGGCGCCGCTACGCCTACCACGTTTGCGAGTTGAGCGTGACAAGCAGGACTGCGCATAACTGCTGATATCATGGCGGTCTGGCGACGAGTCGACTGCAGCAGGAGAAAGATCGTGTTTGATCCACTCTGGAGAAACATCAGGAAGACCCAATGCACGGAGATTCAGCAGCACTTCACGTTCATACTTCTGGAAGCGTTCATTCGATCCACACACAAGGACAACGACAATTAACAACAGAAATAGCCGCCAACGTACCTTGTCGCCATAGTTCGGCGCCATCTTGTTCAAACCCATATATACCCATATCCCCGTTATGCCTACCCATTCCCCTTTAAACCTACCCGTAGCCCCCTTTTACCTACACGTACCACCCCATCCCGATCCTTGGTAATAATAATAATAATAATAATAATATTGAATATAGAATAATACAAATAGAAATCATAAAAAACACCAAGGTTTTAAAAGAAAATTTGATATAATAATAATAATAATAATAATAATAATAATAATAATAAATTATTATTATTATCATTAGTTTATAAATAATAATAATAATAATAATAATAATAATAATAATAATAATAATAATAATAATAATAAATTAAAGGTAAAAAGCCTAAATTAAAAAGAAAAATATCCATATTGTAGTGTAAAAAAAAACATTAAAAAAAATATGTCCAAGTGAGATTTGAACTTCGGTCACCCTGCACGGTAGGCTAATGTTTTACTAAGTAAGCTACCAAGGCTTCGTAAAAAGAACATCAATTGTTTGGTCTATATGGGAAAACATGCTGGCACATTAATTTGATTTTTAATGGAAGCGCGCGGATTGAGGCTATTGCAGTTTGTGGACATTTTGTTTATTTATTTATCTCAGAAACGGTTAAACGTTCGGTAAGGAAATGTCGGCTATAACGATTTCGCTGGTTTTGAGCGCACAGCAGGCCGATCCGCAGCGCCCAGCACCTGCCCAGATCAGCGTCCATACCGGACAAACTTTATAGTAGAGGCGAAGAAGGACTTCCGGCTAAGCAATTTATATATATAGATGTCTTATGTCTTAAAAGATTTTTACATTTAGGATCTAGACTAGCTACAAGAACATACCCTACAAGCGCACCAATGTGACAATTTTTCCCTTGCCTGGATAAGTAGTGGTGCTTTTTGTTGCGTTTATTGTTTGATTTATTTTGTTATAAGCAGAAAAGTTTAAAGATGTAACGTTGCAAGATGTTAATGCGTGTGGTGGCTCAAAACATAAACTTCCGATCGCTATCAAGCTCTTCTTTTTACATATAAAAAGAAGATAAAATACTGTCACAGAAAATGAACGATATTTACTAGTGATAATAAAATCACCTTCATCGAAAGGTAGGCACTTTCAAGATGACAACTTAACCGAGTTCGATCAGGTCAAGACCGAGTACGCGTTTGAGTCAAATGCTCTTGTAGAATATCTCGACACTCGAATCCGGTAGTCATGGTTTTTCTTAGATGTCTTGACTGTAGCCCTTCCCAGTGGATGGTAAACAACACACCCGTGGAAGTAAGGTGAAGTTTCAGGAACAGGTTCCAGAATAAAGGTGAAAAAGAGGACCCACCTGTATTATCGAAGTACAGGTGAGTATCACGAAACCCCCATTATAATGTTTGCCAGGTTATTCGCTTGGAAAGCGATTTTATTATTTACAATCGGCCTCTTGGAGATAAACAATGAAAATGAAAACCCTGGCCCTAAATTATGAAATTATCCAACTCAACAATTATTTATTTACATTTAACACAAGAGCATTGCGCAAACAACTCATTAATAATTCATTCAAATGAATTCCATTCGCGATGACGCAATTTCCAAGAAAACGGTTACTCCATGGCAACCGGCTAACATTTCGTATTGCGCAACTCGAAATCACTACTTCTTCATTTATAATCATCGTCATTGCGTAAATAATTACCATTTATTTACCCGCAAGGATCCCTCGCTTATTGCATAAATTAAATGAATATAAACAACAACATTTCGTAACTATAGATGATCTAGAAAATTACATAACTTATTTTTGCCAGATAAAAGACCTCTTCAGTTCGTAGCAATTCGACCCTCAGATCGTCAGTGGACAATGTGATCAGTGTTCTTCTCTCAAAGACGAGTTAAAGGAAATCGAAGTAGACAGTGGCTAGAACTCCGACAGGTCTGCGTTCGATCTCGTCTGCTCCCGGCTGTCTTCCATCCCTGGCATCAGTTACTTGTCCATCTTCTTCAACAAAGGTGTCTAACGGTTCTCCGTGATGCTATCATCAACACGTCGACGATGGAATAGAAGATGACGATGTCTAGATTGAACGTTCAGATTTTCAATATCTTGGATGACGGTTTTGACCGTTGAAGAGCAGAGCTCGGAGGGTGTGGTCCTCTCGCTTTGAAGTCTGAGTCACAAGTGTTGGTAAACAAATGTGCCTACGAGTACGAAGAGATACCTGTGTACCTCGTTGTCAATGCCAACTTTACGACCCACGAATATGAGAAGAGTACGTACTACGTCAAAAGTCTTCCAAACAAAAAAATGGTTGTTCTAAGAATACCTCACTTTCCTTGTGACGTCATAGATTCTTGACTAGATTGATTTTTTACTATCATTCTTATTGAATATACAGTAACTTCACATAATATAAACAGCTACAATTATTCTTTATTTCTCAGTTTAGAAGAGAATAATAATTCTAGATTATGTCGAGTGCTATGTCCAAAAATGAAATAACTTAATTTCATTACACTTTTCTTGCTTCCACGCTTTTTCTGAAAAGGCAATCCGACTTTCGCCCCGCACACCCTTCCCCACACCACCAAAATCCGCAACGGGTGCATGACGAACATTATCCAGATCCAGATTTTTAAAATTTAAAAAAAATCCAGATCTAATTCTTCCATGCACGTCGAGGATGGCCGGCCATGCAATATCTGCCGACATGAATTATAAGAGTAATTTTACGTTGTGGTAAAATGGTTTGGCAAGTTTGAACTTCCTGTGCTAACCGTGATTATACTTCCCTGTGGGGTAGGTACGTGAGTGTATATATTTGGAGGCTCTTAAAATGAGGAGGACGGAAAGAAGAAGGAAAAGGATGAGGTGAGGGTAGGTGGAAGGTAGGAAGATGACAACAACAAGGAGATGGATGAGAAGAAGAAGAAGCAGAAGAAGAAGAAGAAAAAGAAGAAGTGTAAAAATAAAAATACTAAAAGGGATGTAAGGTAGGAAGGGCGAAATCCTTTTTGTAATCTTGACCCCCAAAAACAGCATACATGTAATAAATTGAATGCATCCTGTACCATCCAACCATTTTGCAAAAGTACTATTATTTAATTAGTTCAAATTAATTAAAAAAAAATAGTTTTTGTTTGTTTGTTGGCAGACATGCAGCCAAGAACAAAATGGCAAAGAACCATTGCCTATGCCAACAGCAAGGCCGCGTCTGGTTTTGCTTCTACACAATTCATCCGAGGTAATATGAACAATACCTTGCAGTATTTGGACAAAAATTATATGCATCAAACCTGTTGTTAACTATGATAATTGCAGTAACTATGTATTTAACATGTGCTTTTTTTTTCTTCTTTAGACGTACCAACCTCAGCCAAACGCCAAGGAACAGTTACCTCAGTCAGCAACCAGGCAGCGTCTAGTTTCACTTCTTCACAATTTAGCCCAGGTAATGTAAACAATCAATTAACCTTTTGTTTCTTTTGACAAACATGACATCTAACCATTTTTGCAAACTACACTCAAGCTCTTATATTTGGTTGCTGAAGTTTTTGTTTTTGTTTTGTTTTGAATATTTTTTTTTTCTCCTCCCAAATGTCACGTTTTTCCATGGCACAAAGAGTGAAAAATAGCCGATAAGATGTGGCAGGGAAATGGTTAATTCGTGAATTTATTTACTTTGTGTTTACATATAAGTTCATATGATTTTTTGTTCGTTTTTGGACATGCAAACAGCCAGAGGACAAGGAACCATTGTCTCAGACAAAAGCCAGTCATCGTCAAGTTTCACTTGTACACAATATTGCCGAGGTAATGTCAACAATCCATTAACTGTTGTTTATTTGGATAAAAAAATTTAACATCTTAACTCTTGGAAAACTTATACTGAGCCCCATTAATTGCTTGTGTTGTTAATTTTTTGGGGTATGTTAACAGAATGTTTTTTCCCCTCCCCCTCCCAATCCCCCAATATGACTTCTTCCCTAGCACAAAGAATGTGAAAGTGGTGAAAAGTGTTTTCCTTAATTATTAATTTACGGATTCATTTTGTATGTACGTGTAAGTTTAAATACGTTCTCTTTCTTTCTCAGGCACACAAACAGCAAAGCGCCAAGGAACCATTGCCTCAGCCAATAACCAGGCCGCATCTCGTTTCGCTTCTACACAATTCACCTGAGGTAATAAAGTTTTACAATTTTGACAATCAGTACATGTACACTAATGCACAACTACTAATTAAACTGATGTTTTTTTAACAGTTAAAATGTTTATGTCATTTTAACTTTTTAATAATCATCCTTGTACATTGAAATCCCTTTAGCTCAACCACAATGGGACCAGAAAACAAGGTTGAGGTAAAGGGGTTAAAGAAACATTTTATATAAGAAAATATATTAAGGGGATTGGGTTTGTTTATTGAGAAAAGGATGTTTACAGTCAGATATTGAGTTTTTTTATTTACTATATGTCGAGTGGTATATAACCACACTACGTATATTTGTTTTCTCTGTTCATAGGTACTAAAATCACCTAGCAGTTCATCTTCATCACCAATTCATCACCAACTAATTCACAAAAGCATGCAACAGTAGCAATGGTGTCGGACTTTAACCTGTATCTACACAAACTACTATCAGCTACCCAAAGACTTACAACACGGGAATTAACTGTGATCTGAAGCAGTGTGTGGACAAATGTTCACAAACCCATACAGCGACAGCAAATGTGTACATACAAGTAGATAGACCACCGCTCACAGTTGAAGATGTACAGGATGATCCCACAATGTTGAAGTACTACACAAACATTCTGAATAAAGAGACTTTTTACGCACTCTTTGATGGACTTTCATCTGACCCCAAACAATTGGAAGCTGCAGTTAGAAAGAGAAAAGAACTGAGGTTCATTGATTCATTTTTTCTCATGCTGATGCACGGCTGTCTATAAGCGGTACGGTCAGATGGTGGCTAAAAAAACCCCTTGTTCTGCCTCTTATGTTTCCTTCACGCTGGCTGAACCGCCCGTAACCCGATTAGAGACGGCCACTGGCCTTGGTATAGCCTAGCCAACTGGCACTTGCCTTTAGCACTTTGTGGAGCTTTGTGGAGCTTATAATTATTTTAACCAAGCCCATTGCTGTAGCCAGACCTTAACGAACCGCCGGCGCCCTCTCTTACGATTTTGTTATACATTTTAGAAATACATGACAGTTGTCCCTCACGCTATTAGAAACTACTTTTGCTCGCTATGCATAAGTATTTTATGCTTAACAAAAATTCCTGCTGAAACTGAATGTATTTTAAAAACTCATCCACTATTTACTATACACGAGAGAGCCCAAACAAAAAAGAATACATTTAAAACCTCATCCAACACAGCACAATTTACAAGACATGAGGCAATGCAAACAAAACCTTTTTTAGAGAGAGAGAGAGAGAGAGAGATTAAACATTTAATAACATATTTGAACAATGGGAAAAATGTATTGTACTCACCTATAACAGGTAACCTTATGGCCCATCCTGAATAAATCACCACTATAACTGTCATTGTCACACAACAGGCACTCTGATCAAGTGATTCAGAAAGAAAAAACAAGACAATCAAAGCATACACGCGGTGGTAATGAATTGCAGTACGCGGTACATTACATTACATGATTACTGCTTTAGGTCCAGCAGACTCTTCCGAGCCAAATCAGGACCAGTCCAGTATGCGGTAGCATCACACAGTATAGATCTGTACTGTATAGGGGGCCTGTTGCTTGCCACCACCATTAGCACGCACGAGCTAGACTTTCGTAAATTCGCTGTAATTACAGAGGCCAGCAATCAAACACAAGAAGAGCTTTTATAATGTCGACCACATCACCAGAAAGTTCAAATTTTGTACTAAGTGCCTTCAAATGGTAAACATTGTAAGAAGGATTCAAATGTGTACTTACAATGTACACGTATACACACTCAGAAACGTAAAACCGGTCCACTGCTAGTAAGCTTACAGTGCAGGATCGGACAGCTAGTGCCGTCAAATCGACTTAAATATAACACAAACCAAATCGATTTCGTGGTTCTAGATTATGTTAACACAAAACACAGATATGGAAGTAACAAAATGCAAACCATTATCACAATACAAAGGATATTCCACATAAAACGATCACTTTTATTACACAAAAATAGGATGACGAGCCATACGTTTCCACGCGTACTCCTCATAGCTGTGTACTGCAGTGCTTAGCTTAGAGCGTGGCGCATGGCTTCTGCATCTGGATCTGCATGCGCTCGGCTCCAAGCTTCGCTAAAAATAGCTTGCACATGCTGGCAGAGGGTTAAGTTTTACACAGGGCTGTTTCAGCTGTGGATGAGACTGCGAATGGGTGCCCTGCTGCAAGACTTGGCCGTTCGTTTCCGAATTGGTCAGGCAACTATTTTCAGCATGGATTTGGTTCTTGGTCATCAACCTGACTCCCTTAATCGTTTGGCCAACAAGAGAGCAAGTGGAAGCGGCAATGCCAAGAGCTTTCCATGCACATTTTCCCAACTGTCGAATTGTGATTGACTGCACTGAGTTTTTCACCCAAAAAGCCATCATCACTTGTGTCGCAAACCTTAACATACAGTCATTACAAAGGAAACATGACATGGAAGGCAATGATAGGCATCACACCTAATTAAGTTCTGTCATTTGTTTCTGACCTCTGGTTTGGTAGTATTAGCGACCAGAGAATTGTTGTGCAGTCAAGTCTTTTAGATTTGCTGGAAGAAGGAGATGCAATCATGGGTGACAAAGGCTTTGACATGTCCAAAATTACTACAGAAAATGGAATAGACTTGATTATTTCCCCCTTAAAAAAAACAAGCGAAAGAAAATGACAGCACTGGAAATAATAAAAACAAGAGGAATTGCATCACAAAGAATACGTTTTGAGCGTTACATGAGCAGAGTACCAAAAAAATTCCAATTTTGGGAGGCCTACTTTCGACTATGAGAGACCCTAATACAATTTGAAAAATGTGTAATGTGTTAACAATGCTGTGTCCTCCCTTGAATGAATCCCATTAAAATTTGTCAGGCCTAATAAAAGTCTCCACAAAAACTCCAGACGATGGACATGGCACAGTCCCGGCGGGGAGCATCACAACCAAATAGACTACATCATGGTCAAGAAACGCTTCAGATCAAGCATCAACATTGGCAGGACACGCACTTTTCCAGGAGTAGACATCGGAAGTGACCACGATCTCGTGATGATGTCTTTCCGGCTCCACTTGAAGAGAGTAAATACAGCAAAGTGCACTAGACTGAAGTTCGACCTGGACAAACTGCAAGACCCGGAGGTGGCAGAACTATTTCAGGCCACAATTGGCGGGAAATTTGCACCACTGCTCATTTTGGGGGCTGGTGAAGTAGATGTCAACACCATGACCACCACCTTCAACTCAGCTGTGACAGATGCCGCCACTGAGATCCTTGGCAAGCACCGACCAAAGAAGAAGCCGTGGATCACACCTGAACTTTTGGATCTGTGTGATAAACGAAGAGAGATGAAAAAGAAAAAGAACACCTCACAGGGAGCTGATGTCTACCGAAAAATCAACAATGACATCCGGAAAGGCATGCGCACAGCAAAGGAGAACTGGATAGAAGATCAATGCCAGGAAATAGAGAACAGTCTGAACAAGAACAGCAGCAAGAAGGCCTACCAGACAGTGAAGCGGCTGACAAGTGTCAAACAGCCCAAAGTCTCCACGATCCAAAGCAAGTCTGGCATATGCCTTACAGAAGAACAAGAAGTCTTGGACAGATGGACAGAGTACTGCTCTGACCTTTACAACCATACACCAAATGGAGACCCATCAGTTCTAGCATGTCCCGAGAACAGAGAAGAAGAAGAAATCCTTCCAATTCTCCGGGAAGAAGTTGAGGCAGCAGTGCAAGCGCTAAAGAAAGGGAAGTCAGCGGGAGTGGACAACATACCTGCGGAACTGCTACAAGCAGGAGGAGAAGCGATGATTGATGCCCTCACCATTATCTGTAACAAGATCTGGCAGAGTGGGGAGTGGCCTATACCATGGACCCAGTCGCTTGTCGTCACTCTTCCCAAAAAAGGTAACCTTCAGGAGTGTGAAAATTACCGGACCATCAGCCTCATCAGCCATCCCAGCAAGGTCCTCCTGAAAATAATACTCAACAGGTTGAAACCCCAAGCTGAACAGATCATAGCTGAAGAACAAGCAGGATTCAGGGCAGGGCGAAGTACCACTGAGCAGATTTTCAACCTCAGAATAATCTGTGAGAAATACCTACAGCACCAACAACATCTATATCATGTGTTCATAGACTTCAAGAAGGCGTTTGACCGAGTCTGGCATGCAGCTCTATGGGCAACAATGAAAGTGTACAACATCAGCCCTAAAATTATTGAAGTCATCAAAAGCCTGTATGACAAGGCTACCAGTGCAGTCCTCCACAACAGCGCCATCGGGAACTGGTTCAGAACAACAATCGGTGTGCGTCAAGGATGCCTACTCTCTCCAACACTCTTTAACATCTTCCTAGAGCGCATCATGTCAGATGCTCTTGCAGACCATGAAGGCACAGTCAGCATAGGGGGTAGAGCAATCTCCAATCTTCGTTTTGCAGATGACATTGATGGATTGGCTGGAGAGGAACAAGAACTTGAACAGCTGGTACAGAGGCTTGACACCACCTCCAGAGCCTATGGAATGGAAATAAGTGCAGAGAAGACCAAAATGATGACCAACAACACCAATGGCATTAATACGGACATCAAAGTCCAAGGCCAATCTCTCAACACAGTGCATAGCTTCAAATATTTAGGAGCCATTGTATCAGACAATGGGTCCCGACAGGAAGTCCTCTCCAGGATCGCACAAACAACTGCTGCCCTGACAAGGTTGAAGCCCATTTGGAAAGACAGGACCATCAGTCTACATTCCAAAGTAAGACTTATGCGCTCCCTTGTCATCTCCATCTTCCTATATGCTTGCGAAGCATGGACCCTCACAGCAGATCTCCAACGAAGAATACAAAGCATGGAAATGAGGTGCTACAGAAGACTTCTGGGCATTTCCTATACCCAACACATCACCAACGACGAAGTCCGACAGACCATCACACAAGCCATTGGACAACATGATGACCTGCTAACAGTGGTGAAGAAACGGAAACTCCGATGGTATGGCCACGTCACCAGATCATCAGGCCTTGCAAAGACTATTCTGCAAGGCACAGTGCAAGGAGGTAGAAGAAGAGGGAGACCGAAAAAGAGGTGGGAGGACAACATTCGAGAATGGACTGGTTTGACACTGAGCGAAGCCATCAGGGCTGCTGAGGACAGAGAAAGATGGAGTATGCTGGTTAAACGATCATCTGTGGTGCCCCTACGACCTTCGGGTTACGGGACAGGATAGGATAGGATAGGAATAAAAGTCACTGACTGGACCAGATATGGATTTATCTCTTTTTTTGCTGCTAGGAAGACCATGCACTGCATTTCAGTTTACAGTACAGCTTTCCAAATATTTACAATGTGATCATGAATTTTGACATGTTTCTTACTCTGCTTATACATTCTTAATTATTACTGTGTGAACAATTCACAGTGTATTATTAAAAGTTTCATATCTTGAGATCCCAAGGGTGTTAAATTGACAGCAGTTTTGCTCGGGGTATATGGTTACAGAATTAGTTGTACAGGGAAAGAGCATGATAGGGTTATGTCAGCAATAAAGACATGTTTTTGTTCATTAGTGTGATTTTTAGACATTTGTATTTTGCATACCACAACGCTGTGCTAATCATGTAAATTTGCACCTGTCTGAATCTCTGAGGGAATATTTTTAACATGGTTAAAGAATAAAATGATATGAAGCAGCTTTGCTTTTTTCATTTTAGTTTCCATCACTTTTTATTGTGCACGTCAAACATTATTTTTGTCTGAACTGTTTTATCAATTAATAATTTCATATTGTCACATCTACCCCCCCACCCCCACACACATACACAAGAATGTGTAACACTTAAACACAACTATTTGCACACATACACACACACACACACAAACACTGTAAATATTAGTGTGGGAGCACTTATGCCTTTACTGCAGCTGTCTAAAAGAAAGAAGGAAAGAAAGAGATTTCTCTTATATAGCGCACTTACATGCTCAGAAAGCTTCTCAAGGCACTGGCCCATAATATCCAGCAATCACAAAATAGTTTGCTGAAGTCAGGATTTGAACCCACGTCACCCAAGACGCACTCACACAAGTTGTGCGCTCTGACCACTGAGCTATCCCTGCTGCCACATACAAGATGAACTACAAACTAGCATGTCTTCATGTTTACAGTGGTAGTTTAGGGGTTAATGGTTGCTTTATGAATTGCCTAGAAATTTTCCACACAAAAAGCTTATAGATTTAGAGTGGTATTATAAAGTTTGGAATGTCCCACAATTCAACAACATTAAACGTAGGCCTAGTATTTTACTTCTGCCCACCTTGCACACATTTTGCTAATTTTGTATGAAAATAAAAGGCATCAAATTGTGCACATAGTACATTAAAACAAACTTTTCTTCAGGCAAGATACCATTATGTTAAAAACAACAGAACATCTGTAGTTGAGTCACAGTATATTTATAAAAACGTTCCGCATCGCTTATTTCCTCTATGCTGTTCTAGGCAAGAATGGGCCTGGAAGTGCAGCAGACAAGGGACGTAAGCAGTGTTTGCAAGTCACCAAGGGAGGTAACAACCCCACTTAAATCAACCAATAGGACCTCGACTTTTCCTCTGAACTTGACAACTGGTATGCTACTGTGTAATGCAAACATTCTTCGTTGCTGCTTTTCACACAGTGTGACTTTCAGCACAGCAAGGGTAACAGCTCTTGTGCTTTGTTTATGCGCAGTGACTGTGCACATGTTTACCAAAATCAACTGTTTTAGTGTGACTACTGATGACTCAAAGCGTCAATCTTCCGATTCAAATCATGATTCAAACATTTACTGTCATTGTGATTGCAATCAAAACGTTTGTCGTCAGACCTAGGCTAAAGTGAGCTAGCTTTCAGTGGTTGTCATGCAGGAATTACGTTATGGGTTATAACACAGAAATATAACTCCATTATAACAGATTTTAGACAACAAGTTAAGTTTGTAAAAATCCTAACATTTTTGACATATGTTTAAAAGAAAAGGACGTAATTTAATCAAAAGAGGTAAGAATTAAATTAAAAGAGCAACTTAAGAAAACTAAACATGCAAAATTGATACTTAAAACAGAGTGCAAACAAGATATTTATGTAAGTAGGAAAGTTACTTTTTATATTTACTTAGTAAGCCAACTTAAGGCAGGTTTAAGTCAGCTTTAAGTGCATTGCAAGTTATAAAGTCATAAGTAATCTTAGTCATTGCATCAACTCCAAAACACAACACCAGAATTGTCAGTTATCAAAACTTAATTTAAAAACATAGAAAAAATACCTTACCACTGGAATTAGACATTTTTACAAAAACCGGAGGTAGCACTCCCCTGCTTTTTCACTTGGGGGATGGTGACGGACCCCTCGACCTTACGCACGCATTCTCCCGCTCCTCCAATCCCTTAGCATTGTGGCATGTGCAATCATCAAACCCCAAGTGAGGAATGTCTCTGAAAGCAAATTAGAGAAACCCTCGGAGGTGTTCTGACTGATCGAGAGTTAATGTGCAACTTCCAGTCTTACCCATTGACACAGCAATTTTTAACATGCTTCCTGCCACTGGTCACTTTGTACACTGTGTCTAATATTGCAATAGAACAGACATTTGGCCTTAATGTCTTTGCAAATTCTACATGAGCCACAGAAGTGACTGCCACACTAAAATCCTTACTTTCCGATTTCTTTATATCTCCAGCCAGATCGCTCATATTAAGAAGATTGAGCTTGGGAAATTACATACAAGAAACCCTCATTATTATTCATTATTCTAAATGTACAATTACTAAATGATACACTTTTAAGTGCAGCAACCATTTATTACATATTGTTCATATTAATTAATTTTTAAAAGCGCAAAAATAAATATAAATAAATATAAATTTATATTAAAACATGCATGAAGCATGTGATCCAGTTGAAAAACAGAACCAGGAATTCCCTTTACTAGCCGCTTACTGCGGCCTGGGCGGTTGAAATAAATCAATACAGTACTCCTCGCTTAAGGTGACCCCCCACGGGACCAAATTTTTGTTTGATCTTATCCGAGGGGCACCCTAAACAGTCCTCTGATAAGATCAACTACCAGTAAAAAACTTGATCTTATACGAGGTGCTACATTTTTTTGTCGTGTGACAGTGTGTGTATATGTGTGTGCGCGCGTGTGTGTGTGTGTACATGTGTGCACGTTGGTGCGCGCGTATGCATGTATGCATTACTGTATATGTATTTTTTGTGCGTGTGTATGATGCATAAGCACACACTCAAACACTCGAACGGATGCAAGCATGCATACACATACACACATTCCCTCACACACACACACACAAACACACAGATGCGCACGCACATAATGAGAATAAAAAATAAAAAGTATGCACCAAGACCGTTATTGGGTGTATTTGCAGAAAACCTTACACAAGTTTAACGAATTGTTCATTTTGTTTACGCCACGGCACATGCTTTATCGCTAGTGAATGAAGTCAATTCAGGGTAAGGTCCACTGTGGCAATACGTCCCGCTAGGAGGGGACACGGCAGATCACAGTTACACTTGTCTACACCGCCCATGGGTCGCACTCTGTCAAAGTGGTTCCCGTGTGTATTGCAGAGTGTCGCATAACGCGGATGCTGGCTGGACGTGACAGGTGTTCTGGGATGGAATTCCATCTCAAAACAGGAAGTGACCTCATAAATGACGTCATCTGTGACATCAATTTCTCTTAAGCAGTAGTCTCCTCCATTTGGGGAACCAAAACAGGGTTGATGTTATCCGAGGTTTTACCTTATGCGAGGTGACGCTAAGCGAGGAATTCTAAATGGTACAAAGACGGTGTTTGGCCGGGACCAACAACCTGATTGATCTTATCCGCCTTGTGACCTTAAACGGTAGTGACGTTAAAAGAGGAGTAGTACTGTACCACCAGCCTGGCTTGTGTGTGCTGTAGTCTGCTTAACAACCCCAAGAAGAGCAGTGAGCAGGAAAACAAGTAGCATTCTTTCAGACTAATACTTATTTAGTAAATTGTATGAATTTGTTCTAGTCACATAACATGTAACTTGTTATTTTAATGTTATGAGATAGTCAACCTGCTCAATTGTGCCTTTGCTGTGTATTTTATTACTAATTTGTTTTAAGAATGTTGCTACAGCACTGTTTTATGTTATTGGTTGTTGACTGTCATCTATGTATAGGTGAATGTCCTAGTCATGCCTCTACCTTTTAAGTACTGCCATTAGAATCAGGTATAGGCCATGATATGTATAGTTTAAGACAACAACTTGTGCTTTCATTAGATTATTTTGTGTGTGGGTGCGTGTGTGTGTGTTTATGTGTTAACAGGTTGGGTATGGGAAAAAAACCCTCGTGGGTTTGGGTGCGTGCAGTGGCGGAAGAGGTGAGGAAGGAAGACAAATAAACACACGGCAAAAAAGCTGATGTTGGTTCTCTATGTAGTTCTCTATTGTCCTTTCCGTTGGCTTTCTCTAACAGAGCGAAGAACCACTCTCATGCATACAAAGATGGTGGATCCTGTAAAAGAGTCAGGCAGAACAGGCACAAAGAAGACACGACGACAATGGGTGTAGTTTCTCAATCTTTATTCCATGCTCTCTGCTTCAAACCTCGCATCAGAATGAATAATAAAATTCAAGAAAGCAAATGTATTAATTAGCTGGGTGAGTATGTAATCATGTTTATCCAATACTTAGTTCATGTGTGTGTGTGTGTGCGTCTGTGTGTGTTACAGAAGGTAACTCACAAATATTACATCTCCCTTCTTACAAAATGAAAATTAGCACGAAACAAATAAATGAAGGATTTACAATTGGAAATATAATAATAGGTCTGTGGAAATATTCCAACATTCATTCCTCTATATTCTTACACACGAATCCCACATGCAAATTTCATAATTGTAACATTTTCAATCCGAATATAAATACATGTCTAGAGGTTAAATTAAAAAATAAAAAAAAGAAGCCATAATGACAATTGATGACGCAATGAAGAATATCAGTCCTTAATAGCAGACGCGTATTTGCCACAGCATCAGAACTAATTCAAGATTTATTTAAATCATTCAATAACATTTTTTGATTATCATAGTCAATGTTGGTGGTTCAGTTCTCGATGTCAAATCTGATTGTATCTTAGTCTTTGTGGTTGCCTAATAGGTCTACCATATCTGGTTGTGTATTCGTCCGCTCGCGGTTCCAGGTCTGCTCCATTTTGGGCAGTTTTTTCGTTCTTTGTTTCTTCTGGTGTCTTCACATCGTATGTATCGGGAAGATTTTCTGTGTCCTGATATGACGTTGGCAAAAAGCTTTGCCGTGGTTGTTTTCTGATAAAGCGACGATTACGACGATACGTGTTTCCGTCATCTGTCTGCACCTGGTAAGACCGTGGCGTTTTGCCGGCTGACTTCACACGTGTTGGTTTCCAGAGGTCGCCAGGAGCGAGTTGTACGAACACTTCCTCCCCTGTTTTCAGAGTTGGAAGGGGACGACTTGAACGATCATAGTAATTCTTCTGTTTGCGTTTGTTCATGACCTTCTGTGGGTTAATGACTTTTGGCTCCAGCTCATTTGTGGATGTGGGGAGGACAGATCGTAGTTGACGACCCATTAGTAGCTGTGCTGGACTGGCCAGGGCGTCCACTGGCGTGTTCCGGTATTCCAGGATGCTGAGCAGGGGCGATGTTTTAGCTGCCTTTGCTTTGTCAAGAAGGTTCTTCACAGTCTGCAGTCTTTTCTGCCAGGCCGTTGGACTGTGGGTATCGTGGGCTTGAGGTGATATGTTTAAAGTCCCACGAGGTCGCAAAACTGGCAAACTCGTCGGAGGAGAACTGCGGGCCGTTGTCGCTTATCAACGTCTCCGGAATACCATGGCGGGCAAAATGAGCAGACAGTTTCCGAATTACAGCTGTTGACGTTGTTGTCTGTAGCTCATCTAGCTCAAAATAGCGGCTGTAGAAGTCCACCGTCACGAGGTAATTTTTATTGTTCCACGTGAAGATGTCTGTGGCCAGTTTCTGCCAAGGTCGTGATGGTATATCGTGTGGTATCATGGGTTCCTTGCAGTTGGCTTTTTGTCGCTGGTTGCAAATTTCACATTTGACGATTGTTTCCTGTATGTCGTTAGCCATTCTTGGCCAGAACAGCAGTTTTCGCGCTCGCTGTAGGCATTTCTCTACGCCCAGGTGGCTTGCGTGGATCTTGCTCAGCATGTCGGGTCGCAAGGCTTTGGGAACAAAAATTCTTTCCCCTTTAAAGATGACGCCGTCGATGACAGAGAGCTCATCTCTGAAATTCCAGAAGTCTTCGGCCTGCTTGTGGCATTGCTGTCTCGATTCTGGCCAGCCTTGATGAATATAGGATCTAAGGGTATCAAGGTTGCGATCTTCAGCGGTGGCCTGCCTTAATAGGTTCATCTTTTCATCGCTAACTGGCAGGTTCTTCACGATACAGTGGATCTGTGTGTCTAGGTCTTCTGTGACGTCACTTGGTTCAGCTGGCAGTGATTTTCTTGACAGCGTGTCCGCAACAGGGATCTTCTTGCCCGAAACATGCACGACTTTGATGCTGTATTTCTGCAGTTTCAGCAGCATTCTCTGAAGGCGCGGTGGCGCAGATGCCAGTGGCTTTTTCATGATTGTTTCAAGAGGTTTGTGGTCTGATTGTACTAGGACTTGGTCCTGGCCGTAGATGTACTGATGGAATCTCTCGCACCCGAACACGATTGCGTATAGTTCTTTCTCGATTTGGGCGTAGTTTTGTTCTGTTTTGTTGAGCGATTTTGACGCGTATGCTACAGGTCTGCCGTCTTGGAAGAGCGCTGCTCCCAGGCCATACTTGCTGGCGTCAACCTGCAATGTGATTTTCTTGGACGTGTCATAGAGCGCAAGAACAGGTTGGCTACCAAGTGTTGTTTTGATGTTGTCCCAGGCTAACTGTTGTTGTGAATCCCAGATAAATTCGTTCTCCTCTTTAAGGAGGTCTCTGAGCGGTTTTGTCATGTCGGCAAGATTCGGGGCAAATTTGGAGAGGTAGGTTACCATGCCAAGCATGGTCTCCAGTTCTTTCTTGTCAGCTGGCGGTGACATGTTTTGTATGGCTTTTACTTTGGCAGGGTCGGGCTTCACGCCGTCATCCGTAATCACGTGACCGAAGTACTCAACTTCTTGTACACCGATGACGAGCTTGTCAGAATTCAGCTTGACGTGTTTTTCAGAAGCCCTGTCCAGAGCTGCCCTCAGGTTTTTGTCGTGCTCTTTCTTGGTACGCCCAGACACTAGTATGTCGTCAATCAGCGCCACCACTCCGGGGATGCCTTCAAACGTCTCGTCCATTTTTCTTTGAAACTCGTCTTGTGAATTGATCAGGCCAAAAGGCATTCGAATGAAGCGGTATCGTCCGAATGGCGAATTGAAAGTAGTTAGATATGATGCTTTGTTAGTTAGCGTCATTTGCCAGTAACCCGATTTCGCGTCGAGTTTGCTGAAGTACTTGGCGCCTGGTATCTTCGCCAACGCGTCCTCTAATGTTGGCATGCTGTAGTGTGGTCGTCTAATCGCAAGGTTCAAGTCTTTGGGGTCGAGACAGATACGCAATTTTCCGTTAGGTTTCTCTACTACAACTAATGAGTTGACCCAGTCTGTGGGCTGTGTGACCTTGGCGATGACTCCTGCCTTTTCCATGGCGTTTAGCTCGTGCTTTAGGCGATCTCTCAATGCGTGAGGTATGCGTCTTGGAGGGTGGATAACCGGAACTGCGCCTTCTTTCAAATGGATATTCACTTCTCCCTCAAGGTTTCCGAGGCCGTTGTCAAAAAGATGGTCGTACTCGGTGAGTACCGTTTCTTTGGTAAGATCGGTGTGAGTGACAGCCAGCACCATTTTGATGATTTGTAGTTGGAGTAACGCCTGAAGACCCAGGACAGGCTGTGAGTGACCTGAGGTTTCAGCGACGTAGAATGTGCCGTAGTACTCTTTGTTTTTGTAGGAACAGCGGAGATCCATAACTCCTCTGACGTCAATTTTCTGACCTGCATACCCAAACAAATTATCGTTGCCTGGCTTGAGTGGTGGTTGTGTTGACATCTTTCTGTACGTTTTGTATGGAATTACGTTGGTTTGGGCTCCGGTGTCGACCTTGAAGCGTAGAACGTCGCCCGTTTCCATGGCGATGTTGGCGTAGGCCGTGTTGGGGTGGTCTCTTCCGTCTGCAATGACGTCGATAGTGAAGGATGCGTTTTCGTCTTCGTTCTCTTCTTTTTCTACGTGGTGCACAGTCCTTTTTGCACTTCTCGATCTGCATACCTTTGAGAAGTGGTTCATTTTCTTGCAGTTGCTGCACTGTTTACCAAACGCTGGGCATGCCTTTTTTCCGTGATGTTGACAGCAATTTCTGCAGTCGTATGTGAGGGTTTGTCTGTTCTCGTATCTGCTGTCTCTGCTGGTATACTGTCGACGGTCTCTAGAAGTATAAGTATTCTCTGGTCGTCGCATTTTAACAATTTCTACGGTCTCTTCTTTCTGCATCACCGCAAGTTGTTGCTTAGTCGCTTCGTGTGTGTTCACGATATCTATTGCCTTATCCATGGTCAGCTGGTCACCCACCTTCAGCAGTTTCTCTCTGGCGTCTTGTGAGGTAATCCCGCACACGATCATATCTCGTACCATTTCGTCAGCTTCACGATATGCGCAGTCTTTGACCA
Organism: Oncomelania hupensis; assembly: GCA_036898135.1. Lineage (NCBI taxonomy): Eukaryota > Metazoa > Mollusca > Gastropoda > Littorinimorpha > Pomatiopsidae > Oncomelania > Oncomelania hupensis. The sequence continues at coordinate 25,309,917 of CM072523.1, read as the reverse complement.
AAGTTCGGATGTCTGTGATGTATTTCTCAAAAGTCTCTTCGACTTGCTGTTTTCTGTTCAGAAAGATGTACCTGGCGAACAAGGTGTTTTTCTTCGGTGTTGTGTGTTTTTCAAATTTGTCGTACAGTGTTTGTAGCTTCCGTCCATCTTCTGTTGACAGGTTCCATGTGTTGAACACTTCTCTACCTTTCTCACCTGCCCAGATCAGGAGATAGGCACATCGCTCCGCTTCTGTTGCTTTGTGCAGGGGTCCTGCAAACATCAAATCTGCGTGTTGTCTGAATTTTCTCCATTCTTCTTGTAGATTTCTGGAGTCCCATTGGATGCATGGGTTCTGCATATTCGAAGCCATTCTTCCTGGTTGTAAGTCGTTACCTCTCTCTGACACCATGTAAAAGAGTCAGGCAGAACAGGCACAAAGAAGACACGACGACAATGGGTGTAGTCTCTCAATCTTTATTCCATGCTCTCTGCTTCAAATCTCGCATCAGAATGAATAATAAAATTCAAGAAAGCAAATGTATTAATTAGCTGGGTGAGTATGTAATCATGTTTATCCAATACTTAGTTCATGTGTGTGTGTGTGTGTGTGTGTGTGTGTGCGTCTGTGTGTGTTACAGAAGGTAACTCACAAATATTACAGATCCTAGTGGTCAGAATGGACGCAACAATTACGTCAGAACCAATCATGATTTTCGTCACCAAAAAAAACAAACACAATACGACAGAGTTATTACAGGCACAAAACACTAGATTTGAAATTATTAAATGACAACATTTTACTAATTATCCTATAACGTTATAATAATAGTTTTGCTCTTAAATCTAAAACAAAACAAAACAACTGCAGACTGTGTTCACGCCTATTAGATAAATAAGCTTTACAAAATATAAACGTCTTACAATCGAAATGACTTAATTTTAAAATGATCAATGATCAATAAATAATATAATAAACTGAACAGAATAATAACAAATGTTCTAGAAACAAACAAGTTGAACCTTCATAACGTTAACCTACATCTTATTTACAGCCAAATATAAATATCCTAAAATCTGATAAACAATAAGGGAAAAACTAAATTAAATAGAATACCTATTATCAAAGTCTAACAAATTCAGTCACAACCAGCAGTAAATGAAAATATCACCGACATTCTAATTATACCTAACTGAAAATAATAATAATGCAAAGAAAATAATATATGACAAATAAATTAATACAATATCTACAAAATAGTATCGATAATATACAAAACAATATTCCTTACCTCATCAGTATGATGAGAGGTTGAAAAGAGTTCCAGTACAGAAACGTAAAAACCGACTCTACCATATTTGTGCTTTCTCTGCGTGAATGTAAAATTATTAGTTATTGAGGTGGGGTTTTGATTGTGAATGTCTGTATTTGATTGGAACTTAAGGTTACTGCTGTGCCATTAGAAATGAATATGTCTTTGCTGGTTGTGTATATAAAATGAAGACCCGTACCTGCCGCATCAAGAACAGTTTTTTTCCACAAGCAATGACAAACCTCAACTCCTTGTCTGGCACCTGATGATACCGGACTATCTCAGTGACTTATGCATAAGAGAGAGAGAGAGAGAGAGAGAGAGAGAGAGAGAGAGAGAGAGAGAGAGAGAGAGAGAGAGAGAGAGAGAGGGGGGGGGGAAGTGAGAGAGTTAAAGAAAGACAACGTAAGAGATGAAGAGAGAGAGAGAGAGAGAGAGAGAGAGAGAGAGAGAGAGAGAGAGAGAGAGAGAGAGAGATAGAAAGAGAGAGAGAGAGAGAGTTGAGAGGAAGTGATAGAGAGAGAATTTATAGATGTATGTAGAGTGCTTGTGTAAGATAAGAGAAGAGAATTGAGAGCGCAGGAGATAACGGAGAAGAGCGCGCACGTGTGTGTGGATGTGTGTGTCTATTTGATTTGATCATTCCGTTTCTACTAAATTCCAGTCAGTATTATTCCTAGTCTTATATGAGTGTGTCCACGAGTGGATGGTTGCGCGAAGGTGTGGTTGGCTTTGTTATTGTGTTTAGTATAAATTTGTATGCCAACATCAAAGTGTATTCCTCGTGCTTGTCACCTGGCGAAATAAAGTTCTGTTATCTGTTATCTGTTATATATTGCATGCTTCTTGAGGACGACGAACCAAAGACAATTTGTTTAATGTGATGAACATCAGACAATAAAGTTGTATTGTATTGTATTGTACCACCAGCCCGGCTTGTGTGTGCTGTGTAGGGAAGTGCTTTTGAAGTGTTTTCAGTCTGATGTCACCTGAGATAATTGGATGTGTGTATAATATACTTTGTTTCACAGTTCAATGTTAGAAGGACCATTAGCTCAGTCAGTTAGAGCGTTGTTCTACTAATGGGAAGGTATGGATTCAATCCGAAAGTTTTTTCTTCATAAAATCTCTTTTAAAAACGAAACCTTGTTGGTAAACTGATTAGTATCTTTTCCTTATCATTATTTAGTCGGGACTATCTTGTTAAACAAAAGATCATTCTCGTGGACATTAATGTATAATGTTACAGCCATCACAGAGTGTGTTGGGTTTAAAAAAAAAAAGGGTTATATTTTTTTATATTTAAAATGGTATATTTTATTTAAATTTCAACCACCTACGGCTATAGGGTAAAAATCTCTATTTGTCTCTCTCTCGAGTCTGGCATGCAGCTCTGTGGGCAACCATGAGAGTGTACAACACCAGCCCTAACATTACTGAAGTCATCAAAAGCCTGTTTGACAAGACTACCAGTGCAGTTCTCCACAACAGCGCCTTTGGGAAGCGTTTCATAACAAAAATTGGCGTGCGTCAAGGATGCCCACTCTCTCCAACATTCTTCAACATCTTCCTGAAGCGCATCATGTCAGATGCTCTTGCAGACCACGAAGGCACAGTCAGCATAGGTAGAGCAATCTTCAACCTCCGATTTGCGGATGACATTGATGGATGGTTGGTTGGTTGTTTTATTAACGTATTTTTTAATCAAGATAATAAATGGCCATACATACAGATTCACGCATATAAACAGACATACATGAACACATACATACACACAGGTACTAGGCCTATTACTATCTCTCTAACATAACAATATCAATGTCGGTTAAATAAAACGAGCGACTAGAGAATTGCTTAAAGCATTTGCCAATCTCACACTTAATTCATTGCTAATGTTTTTAAGTGATGTTACAGTATTTACTTCAAGGGGCAAAAAAGGATGAATCTGAATACAATCAAATATATGTTTTAGAGTTAGAGGTTCATCACGAATGCACTTTACATTTTTACAATATTTGATTTTATTTGAATTTAATGATATTCTGTTTGCAGTAGATGAAACTGATCTGGGAAATCCACGAAGATTTTTATAGATTGTATAGAACTGAAGTTTCTTTACAATATCATTTTCAATATTGTTCTGAATTTCTTTGGAAGACAGATTTAATTTAACTGATAGGGAATTGATATTTAATGCGTCAATTTTGCAGCAAGATCAGCCCAATCATTACATAGAAATCCACAATGTGATGGAATCCAGCAAAAGGTCACTTCAGTACCACTATTTATCAATCCATGAATAACGTTATTAATCTAAATATAATCTCTTTTCGTTCACAGTTAATAGTAGATTTTAGAGCTTCTAAAACAGATAGGGAATTTACGCATAGAACTATACTAAATATATTCAGACATAAACTAGAAATTGTATTTAGAGCCATTAATATAGCAATTAATTCTGCAGTAAAAATAGAATAACCTTTTCCTATAAAAAACGATTCTGGTATTTTCAAATCTGGTAAAACAAAAGCAGCTCCTGTTGTTCCTGTTTCTAAAACAGATCCGTCAGTGTATACTTTTAATTTTCCTGAATATTTCTCAAATGAATGATTCCGAACTTCAACTGCAATAAGATTCGGTTTTTGACTCTTTTTTTTCATTACAATAATGTATAATGTGCTGTTTCAAGTTCCCATGGAGGTACTGGTGATATTATATCCTTACGTAAATCTATATGTATAAATTGCTTAGCCGGAAGTCCTTCTTCGCCTCTACTGTAAAGTTTGTCCGGTATGGACGCTGATCTGGGCAGGTGCTGGGCGCTGCGGATCGGCCTGCTGTGCGCTCAAAACCCGCGAAATCGTTATAGCCGACATTTCCTTACCGAACGTTTAACCGTTTCTGAGATAAATAAATAAACAAAATATCCAGAAACTGCAATAGCCTCATTCCGCGCGCTTCCGATTCAACCCGTGTCAAGAACGTTCCGTTCCGTAATACCGCAAATTTTGTTTTATTTCCATTCAAAACACTTTTGCACTCATGTCACCAATCTTACAGCTGAAGGTTACCTGTTCACTTTCTTTTTCATCCATACTTATATGCGCGCAAAAATTCATTCGCAAACAATCTTGCAAGAATCCCATTCAAGCGCCAAACGTTACGTCACATATAACTTTGCAGACGACATTTGACAACAGCGTCGGCTGTAAGTGTAAGTACATTGCAATAAATATCATGAGTTTTTATCTCTTTTTTGGGGAGTGGGTGGGGGGGGGGGTTGCAATTGTTCAGCTAATAATTTCAAAAGTCAAAGTAGCCATTATACTGTATTAGTATAGTCTATAGATCTATTTAAAATATTCATACGTTTACTACTATTCTCTTCCAGTACACTATTGCAATTGTTCAGAGTTTCAAAAGTCAAAGTAGCCAGTATATATGCTGTATTACTGTATCGTCCATAGATCTCATTAAAATATTCCAGGTGTTTACTACTATACTAGCCTAATATTTTTAAAGAAAGGTATGACATTTAAAAATAAAATAAAATATTTTAGTGTATATATTCCAATAAATCAATTCGACCCCTGCAAGTAAACTATTGCAATCATTTCAGTGCATTTCTAATGTTTGACTCTGTTCTGCAGTACATTGCAATTATCATTTTAAATTAAAATAGTTTAATGCATTGCTCGAGTCGAACATCAACATGTACCTTTTCATCTACTCTGTTTTGCAGTGCTTCATCATTCGACCCTTGCAAAGTAAACTATTGCAATTATTCCTATGTGCAGCGCTTAGGCCAAAGAAAAAAAATTGTCCCTTTACGATCACCTGACCACCCTGTACATTTTGCACCAACCCTTTTTTTTCAAAAAACATAAAAATAAAATAATAAATGAAGATATTTTAGAAGCCAAGGCAAAATCGTCCAAATGAAACTCGCAGTCAACAGTTGTCTCTCTGTCTACATTTTAAACAGCAACCTGTGTACCCTGGCTTGCCAGGGAACAAAACCACTAGTTATCAATATGTGGTATATCTAACTGGATAAGATCTTTAGTATATGTTGCTATTGTTTGAAAAGACTTGCCCTTTCAGGCATGTTTTGGAAAATCTATATCCGATCTAATACAAATCTCTTAATCTGTATTTAATCAGAGTCTCCTCTCTGAAAATCCTTATCGGGAAGAGAGGGGACTATAAACTGATTAAAAAAAAAAAATTAATCTGTATTGTTATTTACAACTCTAGCTCTGATTATATATTTCGTTCAAGATAATCTCCTATATTCATTTAAATTCATAATTCCTGAAAGTTTATATGCTTTTGTAGTTTTTTATGAATAGGCACTCCTAAAGTTAATTTTATTGCCTTACTGTCTACGCTTTGTAATTTTTATAATTTTCAATAGGTTATAACTTCTAACAGCCTTTTGTATTATATACTGTATGTGTCTTTTCCAATGTAACTTGCAGCGTACTCCTAAAAATTTAACCTCTTTAACATATTTTAGTTCTTCAATTTTAAGTACTAAATTTAGAAGTTGTCTTGGTTTTTGACCATTACTAAAAAGTACCAAATTTGTTTTTTTTTTTCTGTTGATAGTTCGAAACCATTTTGATTCATAAACTGGGTGATGTTTATTTTTTATATATATAATTTTTCAATCAGTTTTTTTTTCATACAAAGAGGTTTTCTTTTTTAAATTGACATTCACCTGCATATTGAGCAAGCGTTAATCTATTACCTAAAACTGTTGGCAAGTCATAAATTAATATATTAAATAAGATTGGAAAGATTATAGAACCCTGTGGAATTCCCATGTCAGTTGCAAAACCAGAAGAATATGAGTTCCCCCCCATATCCTTTATATTTATATTTTTCAAAAAAGTACTAATATACTTATATATACGACCAGGCAACCCAATTTGTTTTAATTTATACCTCAGTCTAGCATGCCAGACTCGGTCGTATGTTTTTGTTACGTCAAAAAATTTAGCCAAAACACTTTTCTCTTTGCAAATTGTCTTTTTATATGTGTGGTAATTTTAGCAATATGATTTGTTGTCGACCTCCATTTCTGAAACCCTGCCTGATTTACAGGTATAATATTTTGTTTAATACAATAATATGAAATCCTTTGTAGTATAATTTTTTCAATTATTTTACAAGTGTGAGATTTTAAGGAAATGGGTCTATAACTTGACGAAACTGCCAGAGGTTTCCCTGATTTTAATATAGGTATTACCAAAGAAGATTTCCAAGAATTGGGAAAGCTGCCAGTTATCCAACTTTTGTTAATAATTGTATGTAAAGTAGTTATACATTTATCAGGGAGATGCATTAATAAATTATAGGATATTCCATCCAATCATATAGCTGATCGTTTTCTTCCCAAGTCTTAAAAAAACATTGATGGATTAGCTGGAGAGGAACAAGAACTTGAACAGCTGGTACAGAGGCTTGACACCAACTCCAGAGCCTCTGCAATGGGAATAAGTGCAGAGAAGACCAAAATGATGACCAACAACACCTATGGCATCAAACACGGACATCACAGTCCAAGGCCAATTCCTCAACTTCTAGCTTCAAATATTTAGAAGTCATTGTATCAATGGGTCCCAACAGGAAGTCCTCTCAGGATTGCACAAACAACTGCTGCCCTGACAAGGTTGAAGCCCATTTGGAAAGACAGGACCATTAGTCTACACTCCAAGGTAAGGTTGTTGCGCTCCCTTGTCATATCCATCATTCTATACGCTTGCAAAACATGGACCCTCACAGCTGACCTGCAACAAAGAATACAAATCATGGAGATGAAGTGTTACAGAAGACTTTTGGGCGTTTCCTATATCGAACACATCATTAGACGACGAAGTCGGACAGACCATCGCACAAGCCATTGGACAACACGATGACATGCTCATAGTATTGAAGAAACGGAATCTCCGATGGTATGGCCACATCACCAGAGCATCAGGCCTTGCAAAGACCATCCTGCAAAGCACGGTACCCACGTGAAGGTGCCGGGGGTTTCAGTATAAATAGTATCCCCACTTTCTGGAAATTCGGTGCTTTAAATTCCCACTGTCGCTGTCTTCATCCTTTGTTCTTTCTCATTCCTACTCTGTTCTATCAATCTACTATACTATCTTCTTCTTCGCTAGACCAGTCACCTACATTTTTTCTTGAAAACTCTTCCGGGACAAAGCTCCTCATTTGTGTGTGAGGTCTGTTGGATTACCTTGGAAATATTGAACGCTTTCTGCCAGTTGGTCACTGGGGCTTCCTATGATGTTATTATTTGGCAATGTAGGCATTTTATATGTATGTGTTTTGTTGATATTTTATAATGATGTTTATATTCTATTTTGTTTTTGTAAACGGGGGTTCGATAAATTAGAGTATAGCCTCAGTACCCGGTTGGTGTAGTGCCTTCAGTGTTGCCACTAGGGTTGTTTCGGCAGATCTTTTATGCGGATCAGGTGCGAGTCCTCTTTCAGCGTAGTTGTGACGTGGGGTTTTATTGTTGCTGGGCTCTGCACAATGGACTGCTATTACCCACTCGTCTTAGTCTATGGGGATCGCTAGTAATCGCCCTGTGACTTAACTTAATACATTTATTTGTTTAGCTCGGTCTGTGTTTAGATAGAAAAATGGTAAAAGATCACTGTCACACTAGCTTTCACACGGCTATTAAACATATGTAGTCCAGCCACTTGATAACAGTAAATATCACCCATTTATTTCCTCTACTCTATACACGATCTTCGAAGTACGAAACTAACTTAAAAGTTCAAATGTCAATGCGAATGGTTCGCTCGCTGATAGGTCTAGGCAGCTACTTTCTCCTCAGAGGGCAATGGATACTTTCTGCCCTAATGGTCAGAGTTCTTGAAGAGTGGACTACTGTGGTCCTTTGTTACAGTTTTAGTGCACTGTTTCGAGGGGCACTTAACTGAGTGGCTGAAGCGCTGCGTTTTGGTTGATTCTGTGACAAGCTGTGTTGTCGTGGAGTCTTCTCCCTGTGGCTAGACGGGTGGGCTATCTTCGCGCAGTGCTTTCGATGCCTCGGCAGCCAACGTTCAGCGACGACTTGTTTTTGTTGTTCGCCTAGTTGGGCTCACGATACAATGCCTGCTTGTCTGTAACATATGAGACGAAAATCTGCAAAACCCTGTATAATAGGTGTGTGCAGAGTGTCTCACTGAAGGCCGAAGTAGCCCTAAGTGATTAGCTCCACATCTCTGTATATTAGCGACGAACATTCTGCTACGTTCGTGGTCCACTGGAATCTCCACTCTAATTTCCTATACATATATAAATATAAATCTTGGCTAACTATACACATAGAGAAAGAATTAATATTATACACATTCTCTGGTACAGCCACTGGTCTGCAGGCATACATATTGGTTAAACAACAGTGGATCCGTTCATAATACAACATGGCGTCGGCCGGTCGTGTTCGCCACGTGGACATGCAGTGTTGGACTAATCATTCTAAGCATAGCAAATTTCACACACATAATTCAACAATAATCTAAATACATCATGATGAAACAAAAGTATGTTCATTTATCTCTTTGACAATGTCAAGCCATGGCTAACTTGATTGAATTGAATATTCAACAAGTTCTGCTTCCTAAGTCTGCTCAGGAGAGAGATTTCTGCTAGAGTGTAACTGTGTACTGCTCGGCGTTTGAATCTAGACTGACTCTTCTACCTCTCTGCTTGAATCAGCCAGAACTGGTTCTACCTACTCTAGCTGTGTTCTCATTGGCCTGAAAATCTGATTGGCCGTAGAATCGAAGCTCTATAACGTCAGCTGCGATGATGTCACTAACTGTGCGGGCGTCAAGCTACAACTGTGTTACACTGACTAAGCAAGGCAACGCTTACTGTGCTGTGTAAAACGGCCTCTTGTTACAGTAGTTGTGGTCTTGATTTTGTGGTCCTGATTCGGCTATACTGGTCCTGATTTGGCTCGGAAGAGCCCGCTGGACTTAAAGTAAGAGTCATGTAATGTAATGTAATGTAATGTAATGTAATGCGAGGCACGATGCAGGTAGCAGGGGCGGATCAGTTAGTTTTTTGTGGGGGGTTTCCAAAATTCGTATAAAAAATAAATAAAATAAATAAATAAATAAATATATATATATATATATATATATATATATATATATATATATATATATATATATATATATATATATATATATATAGTATTTATTTTATGTTTATTTTTATTTTTATTTTTATAATTGTATTCTCTCTCTCTCTCTCTCTTTCTCTCCTTCTTCTTCTTTCTTTTCCTTTTTTTTTTTTTGGGCTGGGGGGGGGGGGGGGGTTTCCGGAAACCCCGGAAACCCCCCCCCTCGTCCGCCCCTGGGTAGGCAGAAGAAGAGGGAGACAGAAAAAGAAATGGGAGGACAACCTTCGAGAATGGACTGGCTCGACACTGAGCGAAGCCATGAGGGTTGTTGAGGACAGAGAAAGATGGAGTACGCTTGTTTAAGGATCATCTGTGGTGCCCCAACAGCAAACTTGTTTTTTCCAACCTAGTTCCAGTCATTCGCCCAAAAAGGCAATCTCTGAAGTCGAACGAAGCTCTCCAATGTGTTACGAAATGATGCTTACATGACTACGACTAGTTGACACTAAAAATGATCGCTGTTGCTTCTAATTCTGTTCGATTTACACAGATTAGCATTTCGCAACGGTATACTTTGTTATTATCGACCATATTTAATAGTTGCGTTCCTTGATTTGCATTTTGTTAGTTCTCGGCAGTAGGCTAATAAAAGCATTTCCCATTTCCTGCCTAGAACCAAGTAGAAACTGTTATACAGTATACATAGGCTTCTACATTATATATTATAAGTCAGTCTTCGCGCAGCGAAGAAGCTCACTAGCTGAATATAATTATTAGATTGTTTGTTTTATACGTAAATAAATGTATAAACTATATCTATTCTAATTAATAATATTTAGGCCTATCCCATCCTATCCTATCCTGTCCCATAACCCGAAGGTCGTAGGGGCACCACAGATGATCGTTTAACCAGCATACTCCATCTTTCTCTGTCCTCAGCAGCCCTCATGGCTTCGCTCAGTGTCAAACCAGTCCATTCTCGAATGTTGTCCTCCCACCTCTTTTTCGGTCTCCCCCTTCTTCTACCTCCTTGCACTGTGCCTTGCAGAATGGTCTTTGCAAGGCCTGATGATCTGGTGACGTGGCCATACCATCGGAGTTTCCGTTTCTTCACCACTGTGAGCAGGTCATCGTGTTGTCCAATGGCTTGTGTGATGGTCTGTCGGACTTCGTCGTTGGTGATGTGTTGGGTATAGGAAATGCACAGAAGTCTTCTGTAGCACCTCTAGGCCTATACTTTATAATATTTGAATCTTTAAATTTTCGGAGAAGGACGAGTAGGCTAAGCGAATTTTTTTTTTATAACTCAAGATCAGAGTTAAATTAATAGTTAGTTATTCATTGTTTACAGGGTCCCGCGGACTGCAAAGAGCCGAATCAGGACCACAAAATCAAGACAACTCGAGATCAGAGTTAAATTAATAGCTACTTAGTTATTCATTGCTTACAGGATCCAGCGGACTGCAAAGAGCCGAATCAGGACCACAAAATCAAGACCACAACTTCGCTAGTAGCAGCAGCAACAGCAGCAGCAGTATTAGTAGAAGTAGAAGTAGTAGTAGTAGTAGTATAGTTATTTAGTTAAATCTTTAATTTATTATTATTATTATTATTATTATTATTATTATTATTATTATTATTATTATTATTATTATTATTATTATTATTATTATTATTCCTACTTTAAAAAAAAAAAGAAAAGAATAGTGTGCTGCTGTGCGTGCTCAATGGTGTAAATATTGTCAGTTACGTTTTGTTTGTTTTTGCTGAAGTTGGGTGTAACCCGAAATATTCAGATGGTTATTTTGGTTATTTTTTCTTAAAGATTTACCAAAGTTTTCAGATGATTTATGGAAATTTCCGCCTGCCACGCAACAATTCTTTAAAATACGTGTTTCTCATTAAAATACATATCTTTGAAATACATATAACAAATTTACTGTATCAGTTAAAAAGAATAATATTAGTTAAAATAAATAATTGCTTTGGTGCTTGCAATAAAAATGTCACTGTTTTTTGAGACAATTATAAACTTGCTTTGCCTTCTTGTGCTGAAGGGACATCAACGTAACCATAGCGCTTTGAAATTTTGTCATGGTTTTATTGTTGATATAGATGTGAAATCGTTGTATGTGTGCATTATGTGTTATGTATTACTTTTACTCTTTATTACTAATTGTGTCAGTATATTAATCATCATAAAATAATAATAATACTAACTGCTTCAAAATGCGAATCTCGACTTGACTTACAGCTTGAAGCTGTGCAGATCGAAATAGAATTAGATCTAGAAGCAACAGCGGCTATTTTTATGCACGGATGTTTCACCACAGGCTCTGAAGTCTTTCTTTCGTCTTTGTAAACTCGTGGGCCTCCTACATACGTACGTAGTATAGTATGTAATTGAGGCCTACGAAAGACGAGACTTCCCAGCCTGTGGTTTCACGTAGTCCAGCATTCGTTGGTAAAACATCGGATAGCTTCGCTCGACTCGGAGAGCTTCGTTCGACTTCGGTAATTGCCTTTTTCGGCGAATGACTGGAACTAGGTTGGAAAAAACAAGTTCGCGCCCCAACAACTTTCGTGTTACGGTATAGAATAAGATAGAAGAGGATAGGAATTTGAAGAACAACTAAGTACGGCCCACACACAATACTAGCCAATTTTAGGTCTAGTTAGCGTTCGCCTGGCACACCGATGACCCAGGTTCAAATCCCGTGGTGGGCGATATAAATTGTGGCCATTTTTACTGTCCATTTTAGCAGTATGATTGCTTTGGTGGTTCAGTGTTGGTTCAGGTCCCTACCCCTCTTTCCCTGGGATGGTTATCCCCGTCTGTCATATCGCCAATGGTGGTTGTAGACGTTAAACCTCAATGTTCATTCATTAGGTCTAGTTCTTGTAAACTGCTGCCATCGAGCCACTACATCAGGAGCAACCAAGGCTAATCATTCCAAAGTGCGTCTACTGCATGTTAGACACACGATGTTTAGAGTCAAATGTCGCTCAAATAGCACACACAAAAATGTATAAATATTTAAACAAATATTGATCTTTTAGCATGAATTGGATTTTTTTTGTTTAAATCGCACTTTGATCGCGATCTCTGGCACACTTTAATCGTTTTGGTATTTTCAGTACTTAAATAGTATATAATTTGTATTTTGGAGTACAAATTGTTTAAAAAAAAAATTATAATTTAAAAAATCAAACAGTTCCTAAAAATAGAGTGCTTAACTGCACATCATTCAAAATTCCTTTCAAAAGCTAATTACCATCTTGTTTCAAAATCCTCTCCAACTCCATTTACTTTTTCGTATGTTTACGTCACAATGTATTGCGTCATGCTAATACATAAAGACATAAGTAAATAGAACGAGGACGTATAATTCAGTTATTACGTAGTTCCTGCAAGAGCACAACTCCAATTCTATCCTTGCTGTGTTTTTCCCAGTAACGTGTGTATACCTATTACTGATCTTGTGCTAAAGAAGTTGCTGCTGACATTTCGGGTTTTCTCTGATATTTCGTTCGTTTTGAGGTTATGCTCATGGCTTTGATTATTGCTTGGTTACTTTTGCTGAACCAACAACCAGCATCAGCACAACTTGAGATATGCAATGCGAAAATGGACATTGTCTTTGTGCTAGACGCATCGAGCAGCGTGGGAAACAAGAGATTTCAGAAAATGAAACTTTTTCTATCTGATTTTATCACAGGTGTTGATGTTGCCAACGACATTGTACGATTTGGCGTTGTTATGTACGGATATACTAGAGCACATCAGTTTTTTCTCGGGGATTACATTGCGGACCAAACGAGTCTCTTGAAGGCAACATCCAAATTAAATTACACCATTTTTCCTGGTTTGATTGATGGTTGGGGAGATACATACACACACTATGGGTTAATATTCGGATACCAACAGTTTAATGAAAGCAAGGGTGATCGTCCAGAAGCCGCTAACATTTGTATATTGATAACTGACGGGCCACCAGATAATGTAACAAATCTTGGATTTCAACCCCTCACAGATATATGTAACACAATTACGCACAATAATATCCAATTGTACTGTATAACTATTGGAATGGTTTCACCTGAAGGAAATGAAAACGAAGAAGCCATGAGAGCTGGAACCGCTCGTTTAAAGGACTGTGTTTCCAAACCGGTAGAGGACCATTTTTTTGAAATCCAGAACTACGATGAGTTGAGAGGCAAGCGGCTTATGATTTCATCATCTGTTTGTGCAAGTGCAGAGCGTCTTAAAACCAAAACTACCACCAAAGCTACTACAACTATAGCTGCCACTACAACTATAGCTGCCACTACAACTATAGCTGCCACTACAACCCCTCCTTCAACTACCGCTCCTCGTGCAACTACTTTCCAAGCAGGAAAGTGTGATTCGGGTATTTGCATAATTGAAGAGGGCGGAACATGCCCCGATGACCGCGGGAACACGTGTGTAAAAGGTCTACAGTGCGACGCCTTGAATACTTGTCATTCTGGTGTTGGAGTACCTTGCAACAGTTCCTCTGTGTGCGTTGCTGGTGCCGAATGTCTGAATGACAGCTGTTCTTGCCACAGTTTATCTTCTACACCAGCTGAGCATTTTGCCATGTGCCTGCCATTACCGCGCAAAGTCGGGTCATCTTGTAATGACAGTGAGTGTGAAAATCATGCCCTTTGCGACAGAGATCTAAAAGTATGCACGTGTTCCCGTGATAACCTCAACCGCGAGCTCTTAAGCTGTGCTCTTACACCTGGTATTAATAAGCAAGTATCTCAGAAAAACAGTGCTTCCGGCACCTCCATATTTTCCCTTCTTCCACTCCCTTTGGCTTTGCTTGGTTGTATGTTGATAGGTTTGCTAATAAGGAAGCGGCGGAAAAAAGACCAGACGCCACCCCCGAAACAAGCTACGTTGTCAGAGATGGAGGCGACGCCCGTGGACAGTGGTCAGGTGCCTCAGGAAGCTTTAAAGGATCAGGCACCTCAAAATGTGGAAGTTCCCGCGGAAGAGGAACTTTCCCCAAAATCAATCAAAGGGACAGCTGAGGAAACTGGATCTAGTACAAAGGGTTCTAGTAGTAGTAGTAGTAGTAGTAGTTGAGCTGGAGAGAGAGAGAGAGAGAGAGAGAGAGTGAGAGGGAGAGAGAGAGAGAGAGGGAGAGAGAGAGAGAGAGAGAGAGAGAGAGAGAGAGAGAGAGAGACTTTTCAAAATATAAACTTTACAGTAAGAACATTTAATGTGACAGATGGCTAAATAAAAAATATAAACAACTACAAAACTGTTTAATACGTATCTTTTCTGGAAAAAAATATCGGACAAATTTGTTTTCTTGCAGCTTACTGAACACCTAACCACTAATAATCTGTCTTACCCAAATCGATCGGCCTTCCGATTTGGACACAGCACTAAAGAGAATGAAGAAATTACATTTCTACTCCCCCATTCTGGAAACATGTTACTTTTCTCATAAATTTGGGCTTTTTAAAATTAGTTTTGACCTCGCCTCTCTATCACTTTTAAAACCAATATATTTGTGTACGTTTCCTCAACCATACAGAGAAAAAGAAAGAGAAAGAAAGAGAATGTTGGAATTTAAAAAAAAAAAACGCTTGCCAATCCTATCCTATCCTATCCCGTAACTCGGAGGTCGTAGGGGCACCACAGATGATCGTTTAACAAACGTGCTCCATCTTTCTTTGTCCTCAGCAACCCTGATGGTTTCGCTCAGTGTCAAACCAGACCATTCTCGAATGTTGTCATCCCACCTCTATTTCGGTCTCCTTCTTCTACATCCTTGCACTGTGCCTTTTAGGATGGTCTTAGCAAGGCCTGATGATCTTTTGAGGTGGCCATACCATCGCAGTTTCCGTTTTTTTACCACTGTGAGCAGGACATCATGTTGTCCAATGGCTTGTGTGATGGTCTGCCAGACTTTGTTGTTGGAGATTTGCTTGGTATAGGAAATGCCCAGAAGTCTTCTGTAGCACCTCATCTCCATGCTTTGTATTCTTCGTTGTAGATCTGCTTTGAGAGTCCATGTTTCGCAAGCAGATAGGAAGTTGGAGATGACAAGGGAGCGCGGCAGTCTTATCTTGGAATGTAGACTGATGGTCCTGTCTTTCCAAATTGGCTTCAACCTTGCCAGGGAAGCAGCTGTTTGTGCGATCCTGGCGAGGACTTTGTCACGAACTGGCTAGTTTTAACTCTGCTTATTACTATTCAGCCTTGTGTAGTCTTTGCAACAGTAGAGAGTTAGTATATAACACAGCAGCAATAAAAGTACACACTGCGAGCCAGACCCTCACAGTCCAGTGACTCAGCACTGTGGGCAAGAGTCGTAAACCTTTAACCAATGACCAGCAGGCAAAGCGGTTGGAGCCAGTTTGACTGGGTCCGAACCTAACACAGTTTTGGTCAGTCGTGTGTGAGACGAGGAAGAAGTAACATCTACTTAGCTAGCAGAGAACTATCTTCACTCATAGACCAGGAAGCAGGACTTAGAAATCTTAGAATTCTCTCAAGTCATCACGGGCCTGAACTTGTCAAACAGGTAAATGAACACACTTCTGTTTCATCGTGATATATTTATATTATTGTTGAAATTATGTTTGTGGAATTTGCTATGCATAAATGTGAATTATTAATCCGAATTTGCCGTACCACGTGGAAGAGCCTACCACGAGGCGAAACACGACCGGTTGCGCCGCCATGTTGTATCCCGTACGGAACCACTGTTGTTTAACTTATATGTATGTTTGCAGACCAGTGGCTGTACCCGTGAATGTTTATATTATTATTAATTCTGTATGTGTATAGTTAGACACGATTTATATTTATGTATGTATAGGAATTTAGAGTTGAGATTCCAGTGGAACCCGGAAGTAGCAGAATGTTCGTCGCTTATGTATAGAGATGTGGAGCTATCACTGAGGGCTACTTGGCTTTCAGTGAGACGCTCTGCACAAACCGATTATTCAGGGTTGTGCAGAATTTCGTCTCTTATATTACAGACGAGCAGGCGAGCTATCCCGAGCTATCCCGAGCTATCCTGTGCACCCCACTCCACAGAAACGACTAGTTGGTCGAGGAGACTCTACCGCACAAGACGGAAGGAGCTACCCGAAGAAACACCCTGTCAGACCCCACAGCGTGGCAAGGGAACCCAACTACACAACGACAAAGGTGTACCAGAAGGTACCTCACAGAAGGACTTCGAACACCCCACACATGAGTTAAGTGCATAAGGCGAAGGTGCACTTAAACTGATCATAACAGGACCACAGTAGTCCAACTATTCAGAAACTGTAAAACGGACCACAGTAGTCCAAATCTACATGAAATATTATAGCAAGTGCCCGAGGAAGATATAACAGCTGCCTAGACTATCAGCGATCGAACTATTAGCAGTGACTCAGACATTTTAAGTTAGATTAGTACTTAGAGAATCTTGTATAGAGTAGAAGAAATAAATGTGTGATTTTAACTGTTATCAAGTGGCTTGACTACATATGATTCATAGCCGTGTGAAAGCTAGTGTGACAGTAATCTTTTACCATTTTTCTATCTATTTCTGTACCCCAACCTTAACACAGAACGAGCTAAACAAATAAATTTATTAAAGTAATTCATAGGGTGACTTACTAGCAGTTCCCACCGAATAAACGTGAGGGTCCATAATTCCATTGTGCAGAGCCCATAAACCCCTCGTGACACTTTAATTGGCGAGCCTAGCTAGGATCTGTGTATAATAGGAATTGGGTATAACCGGATCTAAGTACAATGAAATTAGATAACAGCAGTAGTAGAATAACTTAGAATAGTGTAAGGATATAACACTGATCAGTTTGGTGCACTATTCTTTAGTTAAAAACTTTTTTGCTTCAAATATTTTTGTGCCTGTATGTTGCATTGTTCTTTTGCAGGTTTTGCTTAGATAACTGTTGTATGCCATTTGACTCTTGTTTTATTCTATTATTGATTGCGAATTTTATGGTCTTTGCATTGTTTTTATTGAATTGCAATATTGCTAGTGTTTTGGTATTCCACGTGATTCAGAGGTTGTTCATAGACACGTTTGACAATGTCGGACCCAGTGGCCTTGAGATTGCGCTTCAAGGAACTAGGAGAAGCTTTACACTTAGCAGGGGCAGACCTAATTGCGTATATCAATGCAGAGGTAGAGAAACAGGAGGCTAAGGCAGAGAGAGCAGCCGAGAGAGAGGCAAAGAAATTAGAAGCAGAGCAAAAGAAAGAAGAAATTAGAAGCAGAGCAGAAGAAATTAGAAGCAGAGCAGAAGAAACTAGAATTAGAAGTAGAACAGAAGAAGGCAGCATTAGCAGCAGAGAGAGATGCAGAAGTTAGGAGATGGGAGTATGAGCGGGCAGAAAAAGAAAAAGAGAGGGAAGAAAAGGAAAAAGAAAGACAGCATGAGTTAGAGCTAAGAAGATTGGGATCAGGAGCTTCAAGTTCTTCCTCAACCCCTCCCCACTCAGATCAGCTAGAGGTAGCATCCAACCCTGTACAAGGAATGTCATTTCCACTGGGAACATTCAATGAGAGAGAAGAAGGTCTAGATCTCTATCTGACTAGGTTTGAGCGTCTAGCAACAGAGTATAAACTAGATCCTACTCATTGGTCTTTTAAGCTTAGTCAAGGGCTTAGAGGAAAGGCTTATGACATCTACAGTAAGCTACCGACTGACAGAGTGACTGACTATCACAAAGTAAAAGAGGCACTCCTAACGGGATTCGAACTGACAGGAGAATGCTACCGGCAAAAGTTCCGCACCAACCGGAGAGTGAAAGGAGAGAGCTATGCGCAGTTCGCGGATCGGTTGTCCACAATGCTGGATAAGTGGATTAGCCAGTCAGCCACGGCTAAGACGTATGATGGACTGACAGAACTGTTAGTATGGGAACAGCTACGGGAAACCATGACCCCCGAGCTGAGAACATTCTCAGTAGAGCAGGGCGCGGAAAGACTGGAAGATCTGGTCAAGGTCGCAGATAGGTACGTGGCCGCACACGGAGAAGCCAAGAGCTTCAGGCGAGACCTAAAGCCTAACGGGAAAGAGGCACAGAAACGAAGCCCTAACCGGGAAGAGCGCACCGCGAATAAGCCGAATAACCCCAGACCTGGGCAAAATAAAGGACCCAACACGGAATTCGGGAAAAGAGGTCCCGCAGAACAGAGACGGTATTGTTCGTTCTGCAACAGAAACAATCACTCCACCGCAGAATGTTTCAAGTTGGCCGCACAACGTAGGGAAGAGCGCGAAAGCCGGCCAGCGCACAGAGTTCTAACTCAAAGCAGCGGTAACAAGCCACACGCAATCGGAGATCACCCATCGGTGACAGACACGGTCAAGGTCAACGGAAAAGAAGCGAACTGTCTGTATGACACAGGTCTATCATACGACGCGATAGTTAGCGAATCTCTTGTATCGCGCGCGGACTTGACAGACAAGACAGTCGACTTACAAGGAGCAGACTTGACGAAACCGACGACTACTTGCCCAATAGCATGGATCGAAGTAGAGAGTAGGTACGTCACAGGACGAATCCAAGCAGCTGTTTTACAGAA
Organism: Oncomelania hupensis; assembly: GCA_036898135.1. NCBI lineage: Eukaryota > Metazoa > Mollusca > Gastropoda > Littorinimorpha > Pomatiopsidae > Oncomelania > Oncomelania hupensis. Next base: position 25,290,865 of record CM072523.1, on the reverse strand, counting down.
ACCCCTGTATGATCTAGTGCTAGGTTGTAGGTATGTGTTCTTAGGCACGCCCCCTAAAACTGTAGAGATAGCTGCAGTGCAAACCAGGGCCCAAGCTAAAACCCAACCACCCCAGCCCGAGTTCGCTCCGAATCCAGGACTCGAAGAGATCAAAACAGCACAGAAAGAAGACACCTCGATAGCGAAGTGCTTCCAGAAGCTACCCAAGGCGCACACACCCCCGCACAAGGGAGACTTCTACATGGAAGAGGGAGTTCTTCATCGACAAGGAGATGGAGATCACACCCAACTAGTACTACCAGCCACCCTTCGAGCCCAAGTACTAGAATTAGGCCACAGCATGCCACTCAGCGGACACATGGGAATTGGAGCCACAGTGCAGAGAATCAGCGCACACTACTATTGGCCAGGAATCACGGAGGATGTCAAGCGCTACGTGAAATCTTGCCACCAATGTCAACGATATTCCCCGCGACATCACACCGTACCAGTTACCTTAGGACCATCGGTAGTAGTCGGCGTACCATTCCAGCAAGTCTCAGTAGACATAGTAGGACCACTGCCCATGACCAAGAAGCGGAACAGATTTCTACTCACACTCGTCGACGCATGTACGATGTGGTGCGAAGCAGTCCCGTTGCCAGCGATCGACACCAAGAAGATTGCAGATGCACTCATCGCCATCTTTACCAGAGTCGGATTCCCGGACAGCATTAGAACGGACAACGGATCTCAGTTCACCGGCCGCCTGATGCAAGACGTGTTCGAGTTGATACAAGTTCATCACATTCGCACACCACCATATCACCCCGCCAGCAACGGACAAGTAGAAAGACTGAATGGAACCCTTCTCACCATACTCAGGAAAGTCGCCGACGACAATCCAGAAGCGTGGGACACCTACGTGAATGCGGCACTGTTCGCATATAGAGAAACGCCCCATGCAGCCACAGGCTACACCCCGTCAACATTGCTATTCGGCAGACCTCTAGCCGGACCGCTAGAAGCCCTACGCAGAAGTTGGACGGAGGCCAAGATAGACGACACACCAAGAGGTGCCACCAAGTACGTCGCAGACCTGCAGGAAACCCTCAAAACAACGTGGAAGAAAGCTGGTGAAGCACTGAAGAAGGCAAGAGCCCGTCAGGCGAAGTACTACAACCGCCACGCGAAGGACAGAGAACTGCAAGTCGGCGATCAAGTGCTACTCTTACTTCCAAGTGGAACCAACAAGCTGGACATCGCTTGGAGAGGACCGTACCGGGTGACTGCCAAGAAATCCAAGACAGTCTACCAAGTAGAGGTGAACGGGAGAGCCCGATACCACCACATTAATCTCCTCAAGAAGTATACGGACAGACCAGCGACCCCCAGCACTCACAACTTGTTAGCCATCGCCATCGCGGAAGAAGGAGAAAGCATGGAGACCAATGCAGTAGAGTATCCCCTGCACTCCAAAGAAACCTACAAAGACGTGATACTCAACGGAGACCTAGCCGCTAAACAGCAACAGCAAGTACTACAGGTCATTCGACAACATCAGACTGTGCTCACAGACCGACCAGGGAGGACAGACCTCGTCGAAGTAACCTTAACGGTGACCGACCCAACACCCGTCCGCCAGAAGCTCTACCCGATGCCACTGTCGCAGCAGCAAGCCATCAAGGAAGAGATAGACACCTTACTGGCAGCCGGAATCATCTCAGAGTCTACCTCACCCTACAGCGCAGGCACGGTATTGTTGCGAAAACCCAACGGAGAGCATCGACTTTGCATCGACTTCAGACTCCTGAATGCGGTAACGCAGTTCCAGCCAGAGCCACTCCCGGACCAGACAGACCTATTTGCCAAGCTACAGCGAGCGAAGTACTTCTCACGCATCGACCTCAGCAAAGGATACTATCAGATACCAGTACAACCACAAGTCCGAAAGTACCTAGCTTTCAGCACTATGGAAGGACACTTCGAATTCAACGTGCTTCCATTCGGACTCCACAACGCACCCAGCATCTTCAGCGCCATGATGCGAAAACTCCTGGCACCCCTGAGCAGCGAGCACCTACATTCGTTTATGGACGACATCCTCATCGCAACACCTACGTGGGAGGAACATGTCACGCTCCTACAGCAACTACTCGCCCGCCTCAGAGACACAGGATTGACGGCAAGACCCACCAAATGTCAGATTGGATTCACGGAATTAGAATTTCTGGGACACACCATCAGTCAAGGAAGCCTGCGACCGGTAGAAAAGACCGTGAAACGCCTACTCGACGCTCCTAGGCCCAAGACCAAAAAGGAAGTACAGTCGTTTCTAGGACTCTGCGGCTTCTACCAGAAGTTCATCCCCAACTACAACAGCATCGCCGTGCCACTGACAAATGGAACCCGGAAAATCGCCCCGGACAAAGTCGTATGGACAGCCGAATGCGAGACAGCATTCCAAACCCTCAAGGACAGAATGACATCGGCGCCAGTACTCCACCTACCCGATTTGACTCAGCCCTTCGTTCTTCGCACAGACGCAAGCGACTTAGGCCTCGGAGCAGTACTGCTACAGCGCGACCCCAAGAATGCAGAGACGCTATTCCCTGTCGCCTACGCCAGCAGGAAATTGAGACCCGCCGAGACCCACTACGCCACGTCGGAGAAAGAATGTCTTGGACTAGTCTGGGCCATACAGAAATTCCAACTCTACCTGTATGGGACCCACTTCACAGTTCAGGTGGACCACCAACCACTATCGTTCCTGGCAGCCTCCAAGTCTTTGAACTCTCGCCTGATGCGATGGGCACTCACCCTTCAGGCGTACTCATTCCAGATCGAGTACATCCCCGGCAAAGAGAACCACGGAGCCGACTACCTCAGTCGCCATCTCGTGGAGGACACAGCAGCTGTCGCCCACCCAACACAACTAAGGGCCACAGCACCAGAATTCGTCCCCGCCCAATAAAACCCTGTCACTAGTGTCCATAGCTACCTGGCACAGCATTGCAGCTCAGGTAGAGCAACTTACTTAGTTTGTAAATAGGACCCTAGGATAGTGCAGCGTTAAACTAGGCTCTGTAGTAGAAAAAGGTCGAATCCAGTAGTCATCGCCTTTTTTCAGTTGAGGGATCCTGTCACGAACTGGCTAGTTTTAACTCTGCTTATTACTATTCAGCCTTGTGTAGTCTTTGCAACAGTAGAGAGTTAGTATGTAACACAGCAGCAATAAAAGTACACACTGCGAGCCAGACCCTCACAGCCCAGTGACTCAGCACTGTGGGCAAGAGTCGTAAACCTTTAACCAATGACCAGCAGGCAAAGCGGTTGGAGCCAGTTTGACTGGGTCCGAACCTAACACAGTTTTGGTCAGTCGTGTGTGAGACGAGGAAGAAGTAACATCTACTTAGATAGCAGAGAACTATCTTCACTCATAGACCAGGAAGCAGGACTTAGAAATCTTAGAATTCTCTCAAGTCATCACGGGCCTGAACTTGTCAAACAGGTAAATGAACACACTTCTGTTTCATCGTGATATATTTATATTATTGTTGAAATTATGTTTGTGGAATTTGCTATGCATAAATGTGAATTATTAATCCGAATTTGCCGTACCACGTGGAAGAGCCTACCACGAGGCGAAACACGACCGGTTGCGCCGCCATGTTGTATCCCGTACGGAACCACTGTTGTTTAACTTATATGTATGTTTGCAGACCAGTGGCTGTACCCGTGAATGTTTATATTATTATTAATTCTGTATGTGTATAGTTAGACACGATTTATATTTATGTATGTACTAGTGGTTTTTGTACCCTGGCAAGCCAGGGTACACATGATGCTGTTTAAAATGTAGACAGAGAGAACTTTTGTCTGCGAGTTTCATTTGGACGATGATACCTCCCCATATCCCCCTTGATACCTCTCCATACCCCCCCCCCCTGATATCTCCCCGTCCCCCCCATGATGCCTCATCATACCCGGCACCTTGATACCTCCCCGAACCCACTTGATACCTCCCCATACCCCCTTGATTCCTTCCATACCCCCTTGGTTCCTAACTGTACCCTCCTTGATACTTCCCCGTTGATCGTTTCGCAGGTATGACCATCACCATACCCCCTTATATATACCCGTATCCCCGTTATGCCTACCCATGCCCCTTTAAACCTACCCGTAGCCCCCATTTACCTACACGTACCACCCCATCCCGATCCTTGGTAGTAATAATAATAATAATAATAATAATAATAATAATGAATATAGAATAATACAAATAGAAATAAGAAAAAACACCAAGGTTTTAAAAGAAAATTTGATATAAGATAGTATAATTGTTATTATAAGAATAATAATTATTATTATTATTATTATTAGTTTATAAGTAATAATAATAATAATAATAATAATAATAATAATAATAATAATAATATTGAATATAGAATAATACAAATAGAAATCATAAAAAACACCAAGGTTTTAAAAGAAAATTTGATATAAGATATAATAATAATAATAATAATAATAATAATAATAATAATAATAATAATAATAATTTATTATTATTAGTTTATAAATAATAATAATAATAATAATAATAATAATAATAATAATAATAATAATAATAATAATAATAATAATAATAATAATAATAAATTAAAGGTAAAAAGCCTAAATTAAAAAGAAAAATATCCATATTTTAGTGTACTAAAAAAAAAAAATAAGGGTGCCGGGTGAGATTTGAACTTCGGTCGCACTGCACGGTAGGCGAATGGTTTTACTAACTAAGCTACCAACGCTTCCTAGAAATACCATCAATTTTTTGGTCTATATGGGAAAACATGCTGAAACCTCAATTTGATTTTTAATGGAAGCGCGCGGAATGAGGCTATTACAGTTTGTGGACATTTTGTTTATTTATTTATCTCAGAAACGGTTAAACGATCAGTAAGGAAATGTCGGCTAAAACGATTTTGCTGGTTTTGAGCACACAGCAGGCCTACTACTACTACTACTACTACTACTACTACTACTACTACTACTACTACTACTACTACTACTACTACTAATACTACTACTACTACTACTACTACTACTACTACTAATAATAATATTGAATATAGAATAATACAAATAGAAATCATAAAAAACACTAAGGTTTTAAAAGAAAATTTGATATAATAATAATGATAATAATAATAATAATAATAATAATAATAATAATAATAATAATTTATTATTATTATTATTAGTTTATTAATAATAATAATAACAATAATTATAATAATAATAATAATAATAATAACAATAATAATAATAATAATAATAATAATAATAATAACAATAATAATAATAATAATAATAATAATAATAATAATAATAAATGAAATGTAAAAAGTCTAAATTAAAAAAAAATATCCATATTGTAGTGTTAAAAAAAAAAAAAAAGGCCCGCGTGAGTATCGATCTTGGGTCGCCCGAAACCGTAGGCGAAAGAATAAACCACTAAGCTACGAAAGCTGGTAGAAAAAACATGAATTTTTTGGTCTATATGGGAAAACATGCTGAAACCTCAATTTGGATTTTTAATGGAAGCGCGCGGAATGAGGCTATTGCAGTTTGTGGACATTTTGTTTATTTATTTATCTCAGAAACGGTTAAACGTTCGGTAAGGAAATGTCGGCTATAACGATTTGGGTGGTTTTGAGCACACAGCAGGCCGATCAGCAGCTCTCAGCACGTGCCCAGATCAGCGTCCATAGGAGACAAACTTTATAGTAGTGGCGAATAAGGACTTCCGGCTAAGCAATTTATATATATAGATAGGAATTTAGAGTTGAGATTCCAGTGGAACCCGGAAGTAGCAGAATGTTCGTCGCTTATGTATAGAGATGTGGAGCTATCACTGAGGGCTACTTGGCTTTCAGTGAGACGCTCTGCACAAACCGATTATTCAGGGTTGTGCAGAATTTCGTCTCTTATATTACAGACGAGCAGGCGAGCTATCCCGAGCTATCCCGAGCTATCCTGTGCACCCCACTCCACAGAAACGACTAGTTGGTCGAGGAGACTCTACCGCACAAGACGGAAGGAGCTACCCGAAGAAACACCCTGTCAGACCCCACAGCGTGGCAAGGGAACCCAACTACACAACGACAAAGGTGTACCAGAAGGTACCTCACAGAAGGACTTCGAACACCCCACACATGAGTTAAGTGCATAAGGCGAAGGTGCACTTAAACTGATCATAACAGGACCACAGTAGTCCAACTATTCAGAAACTGTAAAACGGACCACAGTAGTCCAAATCTACATGAAATATTATAGCAAGTGCCCGAGGAAGATATAACAGCTGCCTAGACTATCAGCGATCGAACTATTAGCAGTGACTGAGACATTTTAAGTTAGATTAGTACTTGTATAGAGTAGAAGAAATAAATGTGTGATTTTAACTGTTATCAAGTGGCTTGACTACATATGATTCATAGCCGTGTGAAAGCTAGTGTGACAGTAATCTTTTACCATTTTTCTATCTATTTCTGTACCCCAACCTTAACACAGAACGAGCTAAACAAATAAATTTATTAAAGTAATTCATAGGGTGACTTACTAGCAGTCCCCACCGAATAAACGTGAGGGTCCATAATTCCATTGTGCAGAGCCCATAAACCCCTCGTGACAGACTTCCTGTCAGGACCCATGGTCTGATACAATAGCTCCTGAAATATTTGAAGTTATGCACTGTGTTGAGGGATTGGCCTTGGGCTTTGATGTCCGTGTTGATGCCATTGGTATTGTTGGTCATCATTTTGGTCTTTTCTGCACTTATTTCCATTCCATAGGCTTTGGAGGTGGTGTCAAGCCTCTGTACCAGCTGTTCAAGTTCTTGTTCCTCTCCAGCCAATCCATCAGTGTCATCCGCAAACCGAAGGTTGGAGATTACTCTACCTCCTATGCTGACTGTGCCTTCGTGATGTGCAAGGGCATCTGCCATGATGCGCTCTAAGAAGAGGTTGAAGAGTGTTGGAAAGAGTAGGCATCCCTGACGCACACCGATTGTTGTTCTGAACCAGTTTCCGATGGCGCTGTTATGGAGGACTGCACTGGTAGCTTTGTCATACATGCTTTTGATGACTTCAATAATATTAGGGCTGATGTTGTACATTTTCATGGTTGCCCACGTCACAGAGCTGCATGCCAGACTCGATCAAACGCCTTCTTGAAGTCTACGAACACATGTTGTTGGTTCTGTATGTATTTCTCGCAGATTATTCTGAGGTTGAAAATGTGTTCAGTGGTACTTCACCCTGGCCTGAATCCTGCTTGTTCTTCAGCTATGATTTGTTCAGCTTGGGGTTTCAACCTGTTGAGTATTATTTTCAGGAGGACTTTTCTGGGATGGCTGATGAGGCTGATGGTGCGGTAATTTTCACACTCCTGAAGGTTACCTTTTTTTGGAAGATTGGTGACAAGCGCCTGGGTCTATGATATAGGCCACTCCCCACTCTGCCAGATCTTGTTACAGATAATGGTGAGGGCCTTCAATCATTGCTTCTCCTCCTGCTTGAAGCAGTTCCGCGGGGATGTTGTCCACTCCCGCTGACTTCGCTTTCTTCAGCGACTGCACTGCTGCCTCAACTTCTTCTCTGAGGATTGGGAGTATTTCTTCTTCTTCTCTGTTCTCTGGACATGCTAGAACTGATTGGTCTCCGTTTGGTGTGTGGTTGTAAAGGTCAGAGCAGTACTCTGTCCATCTATCCAAGACTTCTTTTTCTTCTGTAAGGCGTATGCCAGACTTGCTTTGGATTGGGCTGTTTAACACTTGTCAGCTGCTTCACCGTCTGGTAGGCCTTCTTGCTGTTGTTCTTGTTCAGACTGTTTTCTATTTTCTGGCATTAATCTTCTATCCAATTCTTCTTTGTAGAGCGCATCCCTTTTCGGATTTTTTTTTTGCCAAGCCAATTGTAAATGAATAGACCCTCTGTCCTAGAAGAAACCAGTCCGTATATTCTTCTTGTTTTGTACGCATGCGTTCCAAGCTGTTTAATAATGCATACCCTACATACTACGAGTGTTTACGAAAGCAGCTGACATTTTTCATGCACTTAGCCTTGACACACAATATAAAAGAATCTCGTTCTGGGCATGAGCACAATCTGTCCCCTATACACAGGTGCTTGTATCAGGACACGCGAGCGCCTGTGGTCCCCTATAAGCTTTGTTTCCGGGGACGTTAATATATACAACGCAACGCATGAGCACTACAATTTTCTCACGCACTCTGGTAACCTTTCCATTCTTCTCCCCCCCCTCTCCCCTGTAACATATAAATAATCTGAGTTTTTTTCCCTACTAGATATATTATGCACACAGACACACACACACGCACAAGTAAATTAATTTTATAAGATAAAAAAAAAACATTGGTGCAGATCCTAAATTGAAGCCACAACTCTTTAACTCGTCCAAATTGTGAGTTAACAATATTACCCACTGAGCTATCTGAATATTTAATTTCGTGCTGAACGATAACAAATATATAGCCCATTGACACTTCGATGCTTTATGAATAAACCCTGAACAGAAAGCACCCCTAATGGGGAAATTCCATTTTATATTTCCTTATCCTTGAATAGGGGACTTGGCGACTATTCAACATTAAGTTGCAATTTTTTTTAGACAGTAGCTTTTGAGAGACCTTTGTTATTTATAACAAAATTCACAAAATTCTAGAACATCTTGAAATTCCAAAATCGTATGCACGTATTCTCTTCCTGGATTTTTCTTCAGCATTTAATACAATAGTACCTCAGAAACTTTATGACAGGCTGCTTCACACCCTTCATATTGATGCTAGAATGTGTAACTGGGTTCTGAATTTCCTTTTGGATAGGTCTGAAGTTGTCAGGGTTGGGGGAAAGATCTCAGACAAAATCATTTTAAATACTGGTACACCACAGGCACAGGGTTGTGTTTTGTCTCGTCTTTTATTTACTCTTTTTACTGATGACTGCAGATCGAGTGATGAGTCGGTTGTGGTGGTGAAGTTTTCGGACGACACTACCATATCTGGACTCATCTCAAATTGTGACGAAAGCGTTTATAGGAGGGAGGTGGAGCGGATGGTGAACTGGTGTGAGGGAAGCAATCTTATTTTGAATGTTTCTAAGACAAAAGAAATAGTAGTTGATTTTAGGAAAGTCAAATCCCCCACAACTTCACTTATCATCAACAACGAGGTTGTAGAGCAAGTTAAGTCCTTAAAATTCTTGGGGACAACAATCTCTGAAGACCTTAAATGGGGGCCCCACGTGACGCTCACAAAAAAGAAAGCTCAGCAGCGCTTATATTTCTTGAGGCAATTTAAAAGATTCAGAATCAATTACACAATTCTTGTTCAATTCTATAGAAGTATCATTGAAAGTGTACTGACATTTTCATTCACGAATTGGTATGGCAGTGCTACTGAGGAGGAGAGGGAGGAGTTGAAAAAGGTAGTCAAGACTGCTGTCAAAATCACATAGTGTAAGCTCCCAAAATTAGACAAACGTTTTGAAGAGCGAATACTTCGCAAGGCCACGGCCCTAATCAAAACCCCTCGCACCCGGGTAACCATCTGTTTGACCTCCTGCCCTCTGGTAGGAGACTTCGATCACTTAAAGCAAGGACAAAAAGAATGAATAGCAGCTTCTTTCCAAGTGCAATAAGAGTGCTAAATGTAAATGGAATGACTGGAGTTGAGTGCTAAGTGTAAATGGAATGACTGAAGTTGCACAGTCATCGGACTAAACTATTTTACATCTTTTATAGTGCATGCATACCGGCTGTAATAGTTATATGTGACAGCTGTCAACGACAGTAATCAGTACTTTGGATTATTTATTTGTAATAACTTTAATTTTGCTGTTTACTGTTAACTTATTTATTTTATGTAAACATTTTTAGTTTTAATGTTACAATGTGATGCGTGTTGAGAATAGATGTGTGAATGTACTAATACTGTATGCATACTCGCTGACCAAGGAAAATTCCTAGTGTACAAATTGTATTGATTTGACATATGGCTAATAAATCTTATCTTATTTTAGGAAAGACCTGGTAAAATAGGATATGGCTTATTCTCGTGTGATTAAAAACAATTGAGTCAAGTCTTGAATTATTAAATGACTTCGTTGATTTGACATTAGATGATGAAATGAAACACATTGGAAAAAAATGAACATTATAAATCTGAACCTGATAAAGCAAATGAAGACAGTGCAATTGAGTCTGATTTATAGCCAAATAAAATAACATACACAGTATAGCTAGCAGTTTTGTCAGAACTAATAATTACTTGCGAATAATCGTTGAAAATAATTTTCATTAAATGATCATTGATGGAATGGCAAATGACTGTGTAACAGTTCATAGTCAAGTGGAAAATAAAACCTGTTTTTGTATACTTCAGCTATAACATGTTTATTTCGTTCATCATCAGATGCATCAGAAGCCTTGATTCGTAGTTTTGCCACATTCGGGGTTTGAATCCCCTGGCCGACTAAATATTCCCTTTCATTTTTACCCAACCACAGGTCTGTGTAACAAAACAAAAACACCAGCATCATCGATTCTCTGGATTTCCGGACCATCAAGTTTAATAACCATTCCTTTAACTATTGCTCTGCCGAGATTGTTAACTAAGGTTCTGTTAGGGTCAGTGGTAGAATTTAGACTAATTTAAAAGACAGTTTAGGGCTTCCTGGAACAATTACGTCATGAGGGCAGAAATAAGGAAATCTAACAATCAATAATTGATTAGGCTCTATGCTACTTGGATTGTTCGTAATAATTACAGTACTCCGACCTCCTCTAATCCCTAAAGGTGTTCTCAGCCTATGTGTAGGGTCTAACAAGCTCCCGTATTCTGCATTTTTAAGTAACTAAAAAAAATAAAAATGAAACAAATGGTTGAAGTTAACTCTTTGATGAAGTGTTTAAACCTATTGAAGATGAGGACCTTGACACAACTAGCTGACACCTTTCAATGTCAGGAGATAATATGAATCATCTCAATCGACCGATTATCGGAGGGAATTACATCAAGTAACACAATCACAAACATCTAATAAAATTAACAGTTTTACAATCATATAGGGCGTCAGTGTCGCGAGAGGCTAGTTCAACCCAGCAATAAGGCTTCAAGCCGCCAACGTTCAGTATGCTTTGACCTATGTAAGTTAAGCCGCTGACTAGAAGACGACCGAAGTTAGGTTGTTTTACACCTGTGTAGGCTACAGTTTCACTAAGATAAGCCGTGACCTCATCCAGCTGACCAATCGCCCGCAACCCCCACTAGGTGGGGTTACTATTCTCGTAGTCTCGCACGATAGCAGACCCCAGCGGGAGGATAGTTAGTCGTTGTCTGAACAGCACGGTAGAAGGACGCACGTTGTAAATTCTCTCTCAGAAAGACTAAAGCAGGTAACGGGTGAAAATCGTTCATCGCAGTATAGCCAGAGCCTGACATTGTCAAGAAGGTAAATGATCCATCGTTTGTTTCATCGCGATTTATTGATATTATTGCTGTATTATGTTTGTGAAGTTTTGGCATGTTTTAGAATTGTGATTGTTAGTAAAACTTTGCTGACCACGTGGCGGACTTTTACGTTGAAACGCGAACGATAATATGTCTGAAACGCGCACGATAGATCTAATCGTTTTGCTTTGCAAAGTATTCAATAATAGAGTGTATTTACCTTTGATTTGAGTTTGCATTGTTGTTAGAAGAAGCTTTGTATAACGTTGGTAATTTTAGTTGGTCGATATTATTGGAGAATTCTCTAGATTTGCTTGTTTACTTTCGATCGAAACTTCACGATAGGTTTAGATATTTGAGAACATTCTTGGACCAAAAAGAATGTTGTATGACATAAGTCAGTGATGACGAACTTTAGTTTGATTGATTGTAAAGCGTCATCGGGAACATTCTGACGTTATCTCGAGGTGAGAGAAAAACTATATATTCGGTGCTCTGTGAATAGTAAGTGGAGGGAAAGTGCACTTAGTCGAATCGCCCAGTCTTGAGGTTGCCAGTTAGAGCTTTCGGCAAACCTTTCAAATCTCGCCAAATAACTGTCGATCTGGTCCTTTTCGTCGACGAATGCTGGCAGTTTTGGAGCCTTGAAGTCACTGATGACTTGTGGCGCATGCTGATTGTTTTTGATACGCGCCAACTCTAGTTGGTACTGAATTCGTCTCTCTTCCATCTCATCACGCCGACACTGTTCCTCTCTTTCTTCTTGGCGACGCTGCGCTTCGAACTCTCTTTCTTCTCGGTGTCTACACCAGATTGTCGAACACTGACGCCAAAGACTACAACGTTTTGAAAGAAGCCCTATTGCAGTGCTACAACTTTACAGAGAAGGGCTAACGTAAACGCTTTCGTGAATGACGGCCTTTGTCAGGCGAGACGCCAAAGCAGTTTTCGGAACGCCTGTCGTCATATCTACACAAGTGGGTGGAATTATTAGGCAAAGGAAAGAATTACGAGAGTCTCCATGATCTGATCGTAAGGGAGCAATTACTCAACGCCTGCCATAAGGACCTCGCGATCCACTTGGAAATACAAAAGTTGCAGACGTTAAAAGACGTTGCTGAAGCTGCTGAAAGATATCTCATCGCTTATGAGAAGACGTTGGGGCCACCTAACGCGACGAAACATTTTCAGAAGACTGGAAACCATGGGAACCAGATCCAGGGCAGTCAGACGAGCCATAGACACACGAACTCCACACCACCTCCAAGAAAAGGGCACTCAAGAGGCTGTTTCATCTGCAACGCTACAGACCACAAAGCTGCCAACTGTCCTCAAAACAAAAATAGTGGACAGCAGAGCAATACGGACAACGCAGCGGCGGGCAACCGACAGAGGCGCTTCTCCAGTCAACGGCAAACCTGTAGATCTGACCATCAAGTGTGCGGCGGGAGCGTCATTCTTCCGAGTGAGACCGAGCGCACAGCTACTCCTGCGGACGTGCAAGAGTGCATGACTGATGGCCAACTTCTCCTTGCCAACGGGAAATCCATCCCCGTCGTCGCCAGCGCAGCTGTGACCGTCCAGAACATGCCTGTTTCCAAGGGACGCGTTGGAAATCATGAAGTGACTGTCTTAAGAGACTCAGGCTGCAGGGGGGTCATCGTCAGAGAAGACCTAATCGCTAAAGAACAGTTCACTGGCGATTCTAAATGGACACTCATGGCCGACAGCAAAGGTGTGAAAGCGCCAGTTGCAAAGATTCAAGTCAGCACCCCTTTCTACATAGGCGAAGTAGAAGCGGTTTGCCTGAAGAAGCCGCTATACGACTTGATGATCCGAATATTGACAGCGCGAGACGACCCGACGACCCCGATTCAGAATGGAGTCCTGCCTCAACCAAACGTGTCGAAGTTGTGGAGGAGGATCCATTGCCGTTTCCCGATGGAGACCTTACAGAGCTGCTACAGGACAATGTAGCTACTCCGGCTCAGCCCTGGCGACCAGAGATCGTCGGTGCCGTTACTACCAGGGCCCAGGCCAAGAGAGACAAGACGTCTACGCCACTGAAGGTCGCCGACAGCTCCAAAGCCGCCATCGTGGACAGAGATAAGCTGATCCAGCTCCAGAAAGCTGATAGCACTTTAAACAAGTACAGGAACCGCCAAGACCACGTGACCAAGGGCAGTGGCACGGTCTATTTCGAGGTGAAGGCCAAGATCCTGTACAGAATCTTCCAGCACCCGAGGGTCAACGGAGGAAAACCACTACGTCAAGTCTTGGTACCGTTACCCCTAAGGCGCCAAGTGATGGAAGTAGCTCACGACTCTATCATGGGAGGTCACCTAGGCATCAAGAAGACGTCGGACAGAATTCAGGCGGCGTTCTACTGGCCAGGACTTCATGCGGACGTTAGCCGTTTCTGCCGATCATGTGACATTTGCCAGAAGACCATACATCGAGGAAGGGTCCCGAAAGTGCCTATCCAGAGGATGCCTTTGATCGACCGACCTTTCAAGAGGGTGGCCTTGGATTTAATCGGCGAAATAAAACCTCCGAGTGAAGAAGGTCATCTGTGGGTACTGACTTTAGTGGACTATGCGACTCGGTACCCAGAAGCAGTGCCACTAATGAAGATTGACAATGAAACTGTTGCAGAGGCACTGGTGGGCATGTTCAGTAGACTTGGAGTGCCTGAAGAAATTCTGACAGACCTCGGGACGCAGTTCGTCTTTGACTGCATGAAGGAGGTCAACAGACTGCTGAGCATTCGGCATTTGACTACGACACCCTACCACCTGATGTGCAACGGGCTTGTCGAAAAGTTCAATGCTACGCTGAAGTCCACCCTGAAGAAACTATGCAGCGAGCAGCCCAGACAATGGCATCGCTACATCAACGCATTACTTTTCGCCTACAGAGAAGTACCGCAGGAGTCCACCGGCTTTTCTCCGCTCGAACTGTTGTACGGAAGAACCATCCGAGGGCCGATGCACATCCTGAAAAAACTGTGGACGAAAGAAGTAGAGACCCCAGAAGTAAAGAACAGCTACCAGTACGTGTTTGAGCTACGGGAGAAGCTGGAGCATACTCTCGAGATAGCCAGAGAAAACCTGAGGAAGTCCCAGGAATGTGGAAAGCACTACTATGATCGTAGGGCTGTGAACAGGAAGTTCAAACCTGCCAACAAAGTACTGGTACTGCTACCTACCGACCACAATAAGTTTCTGATGCAGTGGAAAGGCCCATACGAAGTGGAGACCGTGGTGGGGATCAACGACTGCAAGGTGAAGGTCGGCCAGCATTCCAAGATATACCACGCCAACCTCCTTAAACTGTACGTGGAAAGGCCACCAGAGACTGTGTACGCAGCCACAGCAGCTGTGATCGATGACAGCTTTGACAGCGAGGAACTGTTGGAACTTGGAGACTTCCACAGCAAAGAAGGCATCGATGATGTTAAGCTAGGACCAGGCTTGACAGAAGGTCAAAAGATGGAGCTCAAGGACCTTATGGGCGAGTTTCCCCATAGCTTCAGCGATGTCCCAGGCTCTACGACTTTGGTCGAACATGAAGTCCACCTCACTTCAAATATTCCCGTTCGATCCAAACCCTTCCCGATCCCTTTCAAGGCCCTTGAATCCTTGAAGGAAGACATCGATAATGCTGAAGATGGGCATCATCAGGGAGTCCAGTTCCCCCTACGCGTCCCCTGTCGTGGTCGTGAAGAAGAAGGACGGGAGCAACAGAGTATGCATCGACTACAGGAAGGTTAATAAGATCACCGTCTTCGACCCTGAGCCGATGCCTACCGCAGCAGACCTCTTCCGCCAATTATCGCGAAGTAAACTCTTCTCAAAGATTGACCTCAGCAAGGGTTATTGGCAAGTCCCCGTGCGTCAACAGGACATACCAAAGAATGCTTTTATAACTCCTGATGGGACGTACGAGTGCCTAAGGATGCCCTTTGGCATGGTCAACAGCGGAGCTACCCTGAAGAGAGGAATGAGGAAGATGCTCAAAGGGATGGACAACGTCGTGTGTTACTGGGACGACCTGCTAGTCCACACCCAGACCTGAAGAGCATCTGCAGACCTTGAGGGAGCTGTTTTACCGTCTCACAGAAGCCAACCTGACCTTGAGACCCAGCAAGTGCATTCTGGGGGCAGACCACGTCGATTTCATCGGACGTTCGATGGAAGAAGGAGACAACGGAGGATGCACTAACTCCAGGAAAGCCCCCGTGATCACTGTTTTTTATTCTGGGCCGATGACGACGGTAACGAACGAGGGCGTCGTTTCCTTACAGATGAAAAACATTGACTCTGTGTAGATAAACTGTGAACATTGACAGTATCCAGACAGACTTGAAGATGAAAAACATTGACTGTGTGTGAATGAACTGAGAACATTGGCAATATTCAGGCAGTCTGAAATAAGTTTTAATTCTGGACTTTGCTTGTGCATTACGTTTCAACTTCGTTAAAAGAAATTTGGTAAAGTTCTTCTTGAGTGGGGGGTTATGTTACGTTGAAACGCGAACGATACTATGTCTGAAACGCGCACGATAGATCTAATCGTTTCGCTTTGCAAAGTATTCAATAATAGAGTGTATTTACCTTTGATTTGAGTTTGCATTGTTGTTAGAAGAAGCTTTGTATAACGTTGGTAATTTTAGTTGGTCGATATTATTGGAGAATTCTCTAGACTTGCTTGTTTACTGTCGATCAAAACTGCACGATAGGTTTAGATATTTGAGAACATTCTTGGACCGAAAAGAATGTTGTATGACGTAGTCAGTGATGACGAACATTAGTTTGATTGGTTGTAAAGCGTCATCGGGAACATTCTGACGTTATCTCGAGGTGAGAGAAAAAAACTATATATTCGGTGCTATAATGAGGTGGTAGGAAAACATTCGAAAATGGACTAGCTTGACACTGAGTGACGCCTTGAGGACTGCTGAGGACAGATTGATATCCAGTGTTTATAGGTTCCAGGACAGAGAAAGATGGAGCACGCTGGTTTAACGAACATCTGTGGTGCCCCAACGACATTCGAGTTACGGGATATGATAGGATATGACTCAACTCATCCAAAGGAGTTGTACGGTCATCTCAGTTTGATAAACTGACAGAGGCAGTAATAGAAGATGGCTTGGCAAAGCAGGGTGTTACCGAGGGTTACATAGGGTCATAAGAAAAGACAATGGCGGAAATAAAGTTCCCACAAATACTCTGTTTTTGACATTTTGCACACCTGACGTGCCTAAAAGAGTGACCGTATTCTACGAAAGTATCCCCGTTTCTGTGTTTGTGCTTTCCTCTCTGTGATGTTTTAAAAGTCCGAAGGTATTGCCACGGTAGCACGGCATGTAAAAACACACCAACCTGTTTCAAGTGTAAGAGAGATTTCCATGGCGATCAGTGCAATGATGCTCCAAAGTGCTCAAATTGAAAGGGAGATCATCCTGCATCGTCGAAATCTTGCCCTACTTGGATCAGGGAGGCCGAGATTAAAAAAATCAGAACACGAGAAAGATGCTGATTTCCAGAAGCAAGAAAACGGTATGAGATTCTCAAGCCATGTGGTATGAACAAACCCGAGTTTTGCTGAATTAGCCTTAAAAAGACATGCTCAAATCTATCTCATCAATGATCTCTGTTTCTGACAAATCTGCTCTGGGATCGATTCTGAATTCTCTGAAAGAATTAACAAAAACCCTCGAAAAACGTCTGATTGATTGTGAAAACAAAGAAAAACATAATATTGCCTCTAGTAATCAGCAGAGGTCGAGCTCAACCAGGTGGACTACCATTAAGACAATGCAACCTCATAAGGTGAATGCGTCTGCGGCCGCATCAAAAGCCGTCTCCCTCTTCTTCTCACACTTCTACGTCCGGTTGTACCTTCGGGACGATGGGAGGGCACCTGATGCACGACTCCCCCTCCTCCTCGCTCCATCGAACACCTTCGATTGGGACCACACAACGGTTAACAAACTCAAATTCCTCTTCAAGCACTGAAAATAAACCAGGACCGTTGTCTTCTATAAAAATTAAAAAAGCATTAATTCGAATCCCTTTCACCTCCCTGGAGGTAGAATCAGCTAAAATGGAGGAGTCACCTCAACAAGGGTCAGCACTTCCATCTCCAGTTAAAAATTATTCAGTTATATTTAATGAGGAACATAAGAGTAGAAAATTGATTTAAATAAAACATACTATTTTTATTTCTTCCTGTCTTGACTTTTATAAACTAATGGAACATTAGAGGCCTAAAGGCCAACTACGAACAATTGCTCCTGGTATTAAAAATCGACCAAGTGTCATTTGTCTACAGGAAACTCTTCAGAGTCCTGATAAAATACCTCAACTATCTGGATTTGCTTGCAATCCAGTGTTTCTCGTGGGAACGCTTTATGTGTTCAGTGAGACATTTTATTTAGTCCAGTTAAATTGACCACACTCCTAAAGGCGACTGATTGCTGCTCGAGTATCTTTAAAAAAGAAACAACTGTAACGGTCTGCTCCTTATATTTATCCCCATCAAAAATCATATTCAAAGCTGATTTAATAAATTTGATAGACCAACTCCTATCCCTCCTTGTGATTATTGGAGATCTGAATGGTCACTCCCAAGATGAAGTGGCCACCATAATCCCCAAGGCAAAATGTTGTAGAATGGTGTCGATAACCTCAACCTCTGTATTTTAAATTGAGATTCTCCTACGCATTGTAGCCATTTAGGAACATTTTCTAATTTAGACCTGGCCATCTGTGATGCTTCTCTTTTTCAGGATCTGGATTGGAAACCTAATTCGGATCTCTGCAGGAGTGACCATTTTCCTATTTTTCTAAAGTTTCTAGAAGATCAATCTTAAGAACCTCAGCGGCGCTGGAATTTCAAAAAGCAGATTGGGACAAATTTGGACACTCTTGTCGAATTACCAATGATAGTCTAAATTCATAAGATCCAGCTTTGAAATTTTTTTTAATATCCTAATAGGACGTGATTCCGAAAATATACCCAAAACATCTATTAAAAGCAATGCTCCGAAGACCAATTGGAATGATGAAGAATGCAAGACTCTTAATCACCAAAGCAAATAATCCCAGCGAAATTTCTTTTAAAATCTTACTGCTTAATCACCAGAAGCTGCGAGCCAAAACTAGGTCTCTTTAAACAAAAAAGGCGTCAATCCTGGAAAACCTTCTGTTTTAAACGTCATGCCGAAACATCTTCCAACACAGTCTGGAAAATAATAAAAAGAATTAAAGGAAAAAAACTCCAAAGCAGTGATCCAAGGCCTGGAAAAACATGGACTATCACTGACAAATAAGCAAATGGCTGATTTGTTGGTCTCTGCCATCCACCACAATTCTTCATCTGCTCATTATTCCAAAAATTCCAAAACATCACAGATAAAAAAAGAACGAGAACCATGCTTTTTTGAATCCGATAATTGTGAACATATAACCTTCCATTTTCATCCTGAAATCCAATAACTCTGCTTCCGGATCTGATGATATTCATTATCAGTTAATTTTGCAACTGCTTAAAGATTCCCTCAAAATTCTCTTCGCTGTGTTTAATCATATGGGGTCTTCTGGTTCCTCTCCCCCATCTTGGCGGGAAGCAGTTGTTGTTCCAATCCCTAAACCTGATAAGGATCAATATGATCCAATCAACTACAGGCCCATTGCCCTTACAAGCTGTTTGCGCAAAACTATGGAAAGAATTATATACGAGCGTTTGATGTGGCAGTTAGAATCCATCAACGCTCTTGATATCTCTCATTGTGGGTTCCGCAAAAACAGGAGCACTTCATATCATCTCGTTCGTTTCGAGTCGTTTGTCGGAGACGCGTTGGTTAACGGTGAACACGTTGTTTTTGTGTTGTTTGATCTATAAAAGGCGTTTGATCTATAAAAGGCGTATATAGCATCCTGTATTATTATTATGATACGACTTGGAAGTTCGGGATTCTAAAAGATCTAGAACTCCTGGGCTTCTGTGGGAACTTACCCTTTTTTATAGAAAAGTTTTAACCAATAGCAAGTTTTAGATCCGACTTGGTTCCACTTTATCAGATCCTTTTGAGCAGCATTCGTTCATTCAGGGTAGCATTCGTTCTTCTCTTTTGTTTAACATTAAGATCAACGAAGTTTCTTTTAAAATCTTACTGCTGAAAATAAACTTAATCACCAGAAGTTGCGAGCCAAAACTAGGTATCTCTTAAACAAAAATGGCACCAATCCTGGAAAATCTTCTGTTTCAAACTTCATACCTAAACCTTTTTACTTTAAAACTCTTCCAAAGCTACTCATTTGTGTATGGGGTCTATTGGGTCATCTTGTGGAAATTGGACGCTTTCTGCCAAATGATCACTAGGGCTTTCTATGATATTGTTATTTAGCAATTTAAGCATTTTATATTTATGTGTTTTATTAATATTTAATAATAAAGTTTATATTCTTTTTTGTTTTGTAAACGGGGGTTCGATAAATTAGAGTACAGCTTCAGTGTCCCCTGCATGGGATGCCTTATTGTTCAGTGACCGCTGACGGAATGCCTTCAGTGTTATCATTAGGGTTGTTTCAGAGATCTTTAATACGGATCAGGGGCGAGTCCTCTTTCAACCAAGTTGTGGTCCTGATTCGGCTCTTTGCAGTTCGCAGGGCCCTATAAGTAATGACTAACTAATTACCCTTGTCTGTAGTTCTTTCTTTCAGTCTTCTTCCTCTCAATGTTTCCTTCTTCATCTTTCTTTCTTTTTCCGCTTCATGGTTTTCTTCTTCATCCTTCGTTCTTTTTTCTTTCGTTCTTTTTCTTTCTTTCTTTCTTTCTTTCTTTCTTTCTTTCTTTCTTTCTTTCTTTCTTTCTTTCTTTCTTTCTTTCTATTACACTGTTGTTGTTTTTATCAATTGTTGATTCAACCCCGATGCTTGAATCTTGATAAATGTAACTCAGCTTCGTTTATCCACGCAACTTGTTCACTCAGCAACAAAGCAGGAGGTCGTATGAAGTTGTACAACTTTATACAGCATACATCGACAACTGCATACAAGATCGCTCAATAGCTTTTTTCACTTTTTTACTTTTCTAAAACTCCAACTTTGAAACAGTGCGACGCTTATATAGTCTCTCTATACTCTAGGGAAAGTTCGAACATTCCTGCATGACGCAATAACATCCAATCAGATTAAAATTCGTCACCGGAACTATGCACTGTCTTACGTCATATAACTTTATTTAGGTTAGAAGAATCTCTTAGCTATTCTTCTTCTTCTTCTTCTTCTTCTTCTTCTTCTTCTTCTTCTTCTTCTTTCTTCTTTCTTCAAATGACGTCGAACATCATCCTGGTCAAGTCGCTTTCCATACTTCAAGCAAATTACAATGTGTATTTCTTTCTTTCTTTCTTATTCTTCCTTCCTTCCTTCCTTCTTCTTCTTCTTCTTCTTCTTCTTCTTCTTCTTCTTCTTCTTCTTCTTCTTCTTCTTCTTCTTCTTCTCCTTCTTCTTCTTCTTCTTCTTCTTCTTCTTCTTCTTCTTCTTCTTCTTCTTCTTCTTCAAATGACGTCGACATAATCCTGGTCAAGTCGCTTTCCATACTTCAAGCAAATTACAATGTGTATTTCTTTCTTTCTTTCTTTCTTTCTTTCTTTCTTTCTTTTTCTTTCTTTCTTTCTTTCTTTCTTCTTCTTCTTCTTCTTCTTCTTCGTTGATGTCGCCATCATCCTTGCCAAAGTCGTCAGTCCAATTACAAAATGTCTAAACAGCAGCTCTGACCACACGCTGGGCTTGATTAGGGACATCGACCACCAACAAAACGCACCAGTGTCAGCGTCACTCATCCCCACCAACGCCCGCACGACTGTATCGCGCGGCCAAGACGTTTCAGACATCGGCTTAGCGTTGTCTGCTGCTGCTGCTTCTGGCCTTGTCAGAAGATGCCTGAGAGAGAGAGAGGGAGAGAGAGAGAGAGAAGAGAGAGAGAGAGAGAGAGGGAGGGGTTGGGTAGAAGGTGTGTAAGGTGAGTGTGTGTGTGTGGATTCTATGTGATATTGTTAGTTCTGATCGAAGTCGGCACAGACTTGGATTGAAGTTCTCTATCTTTTTTCTTGCTTACTACCGCAGACAACACTGACTCAAGTAAGCGATAGCAAGAGAGAGAGAGAGAGAGAGAGAGAGAGAGACAGAGAAGACGAAGAAGAACATTGCTCCATTCATGTGTTTACGTTAGTCAGTGAAGTCCAGAGATACTGAATGACCATTTAGTCCAGTGATAGTGAATGACCATTTGGTTTTCGTTGTAATTTTGATAAGTGTAGCCGGAGTGAGGATACTTTACGAGCTGGGAAGGCTTGTGGCCCTTCGTTTGACGAGGCCCTATACATGCTTCAGTGGTGTGCCGATTGCGCGGATCGGAACTCGCCCCTCTTCAGCTTCTCAAGGCGCATACTTTCTGCAAGTTCGCACTCTGTACAAGAAACACTACCACGAACATAGTTCGCTAAAAAGGCACATCGACTGTGTGGATGATGATAATATTTCACTTGCAATGAGCCACAAAGTTCCTGCTATACAGGCTCCAGCTATAGACCTACAATTGTGTGCGCGTATATAGTGTCGTTTCCTATCTCCGCACTGCGTGTGTAGCGATACCGTGGACTAAGCTAAGTGTTGCATATTCCGGTTTGAGGATATAGACAAACTACACATACAAGATTATAAGGGTTGCCCAGGAAAAAACCCAACTTTTGACGTGCAGTGGATGGAAAACTTAAAACTGTAAAATTCATGGTCGAGGCCTCTTTTCCCTTCTCACTTTAATCTTGAGGAATCTATTGACACGACAGTAATATTCACACACTGCTCTGAGAACAAGCGGCGAAATAATATTAGGCAAAAATCAACATTAAGAGTAGTATACTTTACAGCTTCAAATATTCATAAGCCAGCCAAGCGTTGTTATCATGGGTGCTTTCGGTGAGTTTACTGGCTAGTTGCAACACAATGAATTGATGTGAATTTCATTTGTTTTATTTGTATGTCAGTTAGTTAGTCATTGCTTTTAGGGTCCAGCGGACTGCAAAGAGCCGAATTAGGACCACAACTTGGTTGAGAGAGGACGTATAAAAGATCTGCTGAAACAGCCATATAGTAACACTGAGGGCACTCCACCAGTCGGTCACTTTACATTAAAGGCATCTCATGCATGCAGGCTTTACACTAATTTATGGAAACCCCGTTTACAAAAACAAAATAGAATATAAAAAACCATTATAAAATATTAACAAAACAAATACAATTAAATGCCTACACTGCTAAACACAAATTTTTTATAGAAAACCCTAGTGACCTTGGGCAGAAATGTCCAATATCCCCAAGCTGACCCAACATACCCCACACACAAGCGATGAGTTTTGGGAGAGTTTTCAAGAAACAAGTTAGACGACTGTTTAGACAACAGAAAAGAAAAGCTAAGGTAGGAATACAAGGAGGGATAGAAAAGAGGACATTTGAAGTAATTTATTTCCAGAAAGTGGGGAAACTATTTATACTAAAAGAGAGGATATTTGTATGCATTGTCTTGAATTGTATAATATATGTATGTATGTGTGTATGTATGAATGCTTGTATGTATGTTTGCATGTAATGTGATTTGTTCTGTTAGTTTTGGTAAAATGGTAAAACTTGGGAGGTTTATATTTTTTTTATTATGTTCTTTTTGATTCGCATGCATAGCACTGTATTCACACACCCTCCACCCTCCCCCCCCAAAAAAAGTATATGTATATATATATATATATATATATATATATATATATATATATATATATATATATATATATATATATATATATATATATATATATATATATATATATATATATAATATATATATATATATATATATAATAACACTTCGAGAATTTTGCAAATCTGTGCGAAACGAGTCCTAAATAGTACACAAATTACATTAAATATAATTTATTTTTTGTCCATCCGTCGTCTGGACATGCAAATCTTGCAAGTAGATTAATATCTCAGAGAACCTAATTCAACCATCACAAACAAACTTGGTAAGTTGTTGTATATCCACGAAGCCTCATAAATGATAGTGAATGAATGATATCACTTCAAGGTAAAGGCCACAGAGTCAATAAATGTTAGTAAAAAAAATGACAATTTTTAAAATAATTTCCTTTCCCCCCTAAGTTAATATTGTTGAATTTTATGATTCTTTGAGGCATGCTAATGCTAATGATACGCACATCCTATGCACATTTGATTAACCTCACTCCAAGGTCAAGGTCATAGGAGCTGTCCAAAGTCAGTATAGGTACTTTGAAGTTACCTTGACCTTAAATTGTGAGAGGTATAAAGCTCAAACTTGTATTTAGAGATGATAAATTGATTTTTTTATATTTGTTCAGTTCTTGCCTTGATCTTGAATGTCAACGTAATTTTAGGCCTCGCAAAAAACATACATAAAAATAGGTCATCGTAGCGTGGAATGGCTCTATTTAACCCATAGTATGCCACAATATTGGGTTATTAGATCACACATGAGCATGAGAGGGCACGTGAAGGCCAAGAGCATCCCAAGGCCAATGTCACTAAAGGTCAAGGTCATCCCAAGGTAATTTTTGGCATAATGCAACTTTTGCAGTGGTTTGATATTACATGAGTGTATTGGGAGCTTGAGGTCAAGGTCATCTCAAGGTCAAGAGCCTAGAAAGATCAAAGTCGGTATTACTTTACATTTTATTGCCACTGTTTCATTTTTTTGTTTTTTCTGGGTGTAGGGGAAAGGGAGGCGACTGGTTGAGGCTTGGGAGAGAAATTGTCTACCTTGAATTTCTTAGTTAGACTAGCCTTGGGTGGCTCCTGCTTTGCAGAATCCTTTGGAGATGCCATTGGGTTATGCAGGACAAGGCGACACAACATTTGTTCTCCCCGGCTGACCATTCGCCTGCGAGCGGGACCACATTGTCGGCAGGCATTTTATGCAGGTCGGTGGCAGCGACTTTGCAGTAGAGTGCGTGGCACTAGTTACCGGCAACCCGGTACTCCCAACCACGCTTCACCGCCTTGCAGGGCAACTATTTATATGTCCCTCTTTTGAGGGATAAAATGAAGATAACAGCTCGGGTGGAATATTGTTCTCAAGGTCGTGGCCGAGAGACGGGAGTCAAATACTCCGCTCGGCTACAAGTGGTGCAAACGACCGGGAACAGGATGATGCTGGACCGTGGAAACTGCTGAATGCAGTGTTTTGTGAACTGACTTGGCGTAGTCAGTGTCGGTTCCAGACATACCTGTTGCGAACAGGGAAACCATGAGGACATGGTTCGATTTGAGCTGTGGGATCTGTAGCGGAAAGGGAGGCGACTGG
>CM072523.1:25229683-25265461 GCA_036898135.1 Oncomelania hupensis | reverse complement strand
TACATTTGCCAGAAGACCATACATCGAGGAAGGGTCCCGAAAGTGCCTATCCAGAGGATGCCTTTGATCGACCGACCTTTCAAGAGGGTGGCCTTGGATTTAATCGGCGAAATAAAACCTCCGAGTGAAGAAGGTCATCTGTGGGTACTGACTTTAGTGGACTATGCGACTCGGTACCCAGAAGCAGTGCCACTGAAGAAGATTGACACTGAAACTGTTGCAGAGGCACTGGTGGGCATGTTCAGTAGACTTGGAGTGCCTGAAGAAATTCTGACAGACCTCGGGACGCAGTTCGTCTTTGACTGCATGAAGGAGGTCAACAGACTGCTGAGCATTCGGCATTTGACTACGACACCCTACCACCTGATGTGCAACGGGCTTGTCGAAAAGTTCAATGCTACGCTGAAGTCCACCCTGAAGAAACTATGCAGCGAGCAGCCCAGACAATGGCATCGCTACATCAACGCATTACTTTTCGCCTACAGAGAAGTACCGCAGGAGTCCACCGGCTTTTCTCCGCTCGAACTGTTGTACGGAAGAACTATCCGAGGGCCGATGCACATCCTGAAAGAACTGTGGACGAAAGAAAGTAGAGACCCCAGAAGTAAAGAACAGCTACCAGTACGTGTTTGAGCTACGGGAGAAGCTGGAGCATACTCTCGAGATAGCCAGAGAAAACCTGAGGAAGTCCCAGGAATGTGGAAAGCACTACTATGATCGTAGGGCTGTGAACAGGAAGTTCAAACCTGCCAACAAAGTACTGGTACTGCTACCTACCGACCACAATAAGTTTCTGATGCAGTGGAAAGGCCCATACGAAGTGGAGACCGTGGTGGGGATCAACGACTGCAAGGTGAAGGTCGGCCAGCATTCCAAGATATACCACGCCAACCTCCTTAAACTGTACGTGGAAAGGCCACCAGAGACTGTGTACGCAGCCACAGCAGCTGTGATCGATGACAGCTTTGACAGCGAGGAACTGTTGGAACTGGGAGACTTCCACAGCAAAGAAGGCATCGATGATGTTAAGCTAGGACCAGGCTTGACGGAAGGTCAAAAGATGGAGCTCAAGGACCTTATGGGCGAGTTTCCCCATAGCTTCAGCGATGTCCCAGGCTCTACGACTTTGGTCGAACATGAAGTCCACCTCACTTCAAATATTCCCGTTCGATCCAAACCCTTCCCGATCCCTTTCAAGGCCCTTGAATCCTTGAAGGAAGACATCGATAAAACGCTGAAGATGGGCATCATCAGGAAGTCCAGTTCCCACTACGCGTCCCTTGTCGTGGTCGTGAAGAAGAAGGACGGGAGCAACAGAGTATGCAACGACTACAGGAAGGTTAATAAGATCACCGTCTTCGACCCTGAGCCGATGCCTACCGCAGCAGACTTCTTCCGCCAATTATCGCGAAGTAAACTCTTCTCAAAGATTGACCTCAGCAAGGGTGATTGGCAAGTCCCCCGTGCGTCAACAGGACATACCAAAGAATGCTTTTATAACTCCTGATGGGACGTACAAGTGCCTAAGGATGCCCTTTGGTATGGTCAACAGCGGAGCTACCCTGAAGAGAGGAATGAGGAAGATGCTCAAAGGGATAGACAACGTCGTGTGTTACTGGGACGACCTGCTAGTAAACACCCAGACCTTGAAGGAGCATCTGCAGACCTTAAGTGGGAGCTGTTTAACCGTCTCACAGAAGCCAACCTGACCTTGAGACCCAGCAAGTGCATTCTGGGGGCAGACCACGTCGATTTCATCGGACGTTCGAT
Organism: Oncomelania hupensis; assembly: GCA_036898135.1. NCBI lineage: Eukaryota > Metazoa > Mollusca > Gastropoda > Littorinimorpha > Pomatiopsidae > Oncomelania > Oncomelania hupensis. The sequence goes on along the minus strand of CM072523.1, from coordinate 25,263,691 downwards.
GGAAGAAGGAGACAACGGAGGATGCACTAACTCCAGGAAAGCCCACGTGATCACTGTTTTTTATTCTGGGCCGATGACGACGGTAACGAACGAGGGCGTCGTTTCCTTACAGATGAAAAACATTGACTCTGTGTAGATAAACTGTGAACATTGACAGTATCCAGACAGACTTGAAGATGAAAAAACATTGACTGTGTGTGGATGAACTGAGAACATTGGCAATATTCAGGCAGTCTGAAATAAGTTTTAATTCTGGACTTTGCTTGTGCATTACGTTTCAACTTCGTTAAAAGAAATTTGGTAAAGTTCTTCTTGAGTGGGGGGTTATGTTACGTTGAAACGCGAACGATACTATGTCTGAAACGCGCACGATAGATCCAATCGTTTCGCTTTGCTAAGTATTCAATAATAGAGTGTATTTACCTTTGATTTGAGTTTGCATTGTTGTTAGAAGAAGCTTTGTATAACGTTGGTAATTTTAGTTGGTCGATATTATTGGAGAATTCTCTAGACTTGCTTGTTTACTGTCGATCAAAACTGCACGATAGGTTTAGATATTTGAGAACATTCTTGGACCGAAAAGAATGTTGTATGACGTTAGTCAGTGATGACGAACATTAGTTTGATTGGTTGTAAAGCGTCATCGGGAACATTCTGACGTTATCTCGAGGTGAGAGAAAAACTATATATTCGGTGCTATAATGAGGTGGTAGGAAAACATTCGAAAATGGACTAGCTTGACACTGAGTGACGCCTTGAGGACTGCTGAGGACAGATTGATATCCAGTGTTTATAGGTTCCAGGACAGAGAAAGATGGAGCACGCTGGTTTAACGAACATCTGTGGTGCCCCAACGACATTCGAGTTACGGGATAGGATAGGATATGACTCAACTCATCCAAAGGAGTTGTACGGTCATCTCAGTTTGATAAACTGACAGAGGCAGTAATAGAAGATGGCTTGGCAAAGCAGGGTGTTACCGAGGGTTACATAGGGTCATAAGAAAAGACAATGGCGGAAATAAAGTTCCCACAAATACTCTGTTTTTGACATTTTGCACACCTGACGTGCCTAAAAGAGTGACCGTATTCTACGAAAGTATCCCTGTTTCTGTGTTTGTGCTTTCCTCTCTGCGATGTTTTAAAAGTCCGAAGGTATTGCCACGGTAGCACGGCATGTAAAAAACACACCAACCTGTTTCAAGTGTAAGAGAGATTTCCATGGCGATCAGTGCAATGATGCTCCAAAGTGCTCAAATTGAAAGGGAGATCATCCTGCATCGTCGAAATCTTGCCCTACTTGGATCAGGGAGGCCGAGATTAAAAAAATCAGAACACGAGAAAGATGCTGATTTCCAGAAGCAAGAAAACGGTATGAGATTCTCAAGCCATGTGGTATGAACAAACCCGAGTTTTGCTGAATTAGCCTTAAAAAGACATGCTCAAATCTATCTCATCAATGATCTCTGTTTCTGACAAATCTGCTCTGGGATCGATTCTGAATTCTCTGAAAGAATTAACAAAAACCCTCGAAAAACGTCTGATTGATTGTGAAAACAAAGAAAAACATAATATTGCCTCTAGTAATCAGCAGAGGTCGAGCTCAACCAGGTCGACTACCATTAAGACAATGCAACCTCATAAGGTGAATGCGTCGGCGGCCGCATCAAAAGCCGTCTCCCTCTTCTTCTCACACTTCTACTTCCGGTTGTACCTTCGGGACGATGGGAGGGCACCTGATGCACGACTCCCCTCCTCCTCGCTCCATCGAACACCTTCGACTGGGACCACACAACGGTTAACAAACTCAAATTCCTCTTCAAGCACTGAAAATAAACCAGGACCGTTGTCTTCTATAAAAATTAAAAAAGGCATTAATTCGAATCCCTTTCACCTCCCTGGAGGTAGAATCAGCTAAAATGGAAGAGTCACCTCAACAAGGGTCAGCACTTCCATCTCCAGTTAAAAATTATTCAGTTATATTTAATGAGGAACATAAGAGTAGAAAATTGATTTAAATAAAACATACTATTTTTATTTCTTCCTGTCTTGACTTTTATAAAACAATGGAACATTAGAGGCCTAAAGGCCAACTACGAACAATTGCTCCTGGTATTAAAAATCGACCAAGTGTCATTTGTCTACAGGAAACTCTTCAGAGTCCTGATAAAATACCTCAACTATCTGGATTTGCTTGCAATCCAGTGTTTCTCGTGGGAACGCTTTATGTGTTCAGTGAGACATTTTATTTAGTCCAGTTAAATTGACCAAACTCCTAAAGGCGACTGATTGCTGCTCGAGTATCTTTAAAAAAGAAACAACTGTAACGGTCTGCTCCTTATATTTATCCCCATCAAAAATCATATTCAAAGCTGATTTAATAAATTTGATAGACCAACTCCTATCCCTCCTTGTGATTATTGGAGATCTGAATGGTCACTCCCAAGATGAAGTGGCCACCATAATCCCCAAGGCAAAATGTTGTAGAATGGTGTCGATAACCTCAACCTCTGTATTTTAAATTGAGATTCTCCTACGCATTGTAGCCATTTAGGAACATTTTCTAATTTAGACCTGGCCATCTGTGATGCTTCTCTTTTTCAAGATCTGGATTGGAAACCTAATTCGGATCTCTGCAGGAGTGACCATTTTCCTATTTTTCTAAAGTTTCTAGAAGATCAATCTTAAGAACCTCAGCGGCGCTGGAATTTCAAAAATGCAGATTGGGACAAATTTGGACACTCTTGTCGAATTACCAATGATAGTCTAAATTCATAAGATCCAGCTTTGAAATTTTTTTTTTAATATCCTAATAGGACGTGATTCCGAAAATATACCCAAAACATCTATTAAAAGCAATGCTCCGAAGACCAATTGGAATGATGAAGAATGCAAGACTCTTAATCACCAAAGCAAAAAATCCCAGCGAAATTTCTTTTAAAATCTTACTGCTTAATCACCAGAAGCTGCGAGCCAAAACTAGAAACAAAAAAGGCGTCAATACTGGAAAACCTTCTGTTCCAAACGTCATGCCTAAACCTCTTCCAACGCAGTCTGGAAAATAATAAAAAGAATTAAAGGAAAAACTTTAAAGCAGTGATCCAAGGCCTGGAAAAACATGGACTATCACTGACAAATAAGCAAATGGCTGATTTGTTGGTCTCTGCCATCCACCACAATTCTTCATCTGCTCATTATTCCCAAAAATTCCAAAACATCACAGATAAAAAAGAACGAGAACCATGCTTTTTTGAATCCGATAATTGTGAAACATATAACCTTCCATTTTCATCCTGAAATCCAATAACTCTGCTTCCGGATCTGATGATATTCATTATCAGTTAATTTTGCAACTGCTTAAAGATTCCCTCAAAATTCTCTTCGCTGTGTTTAATCATATGGGGTCTTCTGGTTCCTTTCCCCCATCTTGGCGGGAAGCAGTTGTTGTTCCAATCCCTAAACCTGATAAGGATCAATATGATCCAATCAACTACAGGCCCATTGCCCTTACAAGCTGTTTGCGCAAAACTATGGAAAGAATTATATACGAGCGTTTGATGTGGCAGTAAGAATCCATCAACGCTCTTGATATCTCTCATTGTGGGTTCCGCAAAAAACAGGAGCACTTCATATCATCTCGTTCGTTTCGAGTCGTTTGTCGGAGACGCGTTGGTTAACGGTGAACACGTTGTTTTTGTGTTGTTTGATCTATAAAAGGCGTTTGATCTATAAAAGGCGTATATAGCATCCTGTATTATTATTATGATACGACTTGGAAGTTCGGGATTCTAAAAGATCTAGAACTCCTGGGCTTCTGTGGGAACTTACTCTTTTTTATAGAAAAGTTTTAACCAATAGCAAGTTTTAGATCCGACTTGGTTCCACTTTATCAGATCCTTTTGAGCAGCAGATGGGTGTCCCTCAGGGTAGCATTCGTTCTTCTCTTTTTTTAACATTAAGATCAACGAAGTTTCTTTTAAAATCTTACTGCTGAAAATAAACGTAATCACCAGAAGTTGCGAGCCAAAACTAGGTATCTCTTAAACAAAAATGGCACCAATCCTGGAAAATCTTCTGTTCCAAACTTCATACCAAAACCTTTTTACTTTAAAACTCTTCCAAAGCTACTCATTTGTGTATGGGGTCTATTGGGTCATCTTGTGGAAATTGGACGCTTTCTGCCAAATGATCACTAGGGCTTTCTATGATATTGTTATTTAGCAATTTAAGCATTTTATATTTATGTGTTTTATTAATATTTAATAATAAAGTTTATATTCTTTTTTGTTTTGTTAACGGGGGTTCGATAAATTAGAGTACAGCTTCAGTGTCCCCTGCATGGGATGCCTTATTGTTAAGTGTCAATTTCCGCATTGAATACAAAATTGCTGTCCTAGCTTTCCGTCACTTCGACCAGTCACTTCCACCATATCTGTCTGAGGTACTCACTACCTACACTACAACCCGTTCTTTGCGCTCATCAGATAAAAAAACTGTTGAAAACGCCCAAGCGTCTGCTTAAGACAGTTGGCGACCGGTCTTTTAGTTTTCAAGCACCCAAGGTTTGGAATGCGCTGCCTGCCGGTTTAAGACATTGTACAGACCTTGTTTCCTTTAAGAGCTGCTTAAAAACGCACTTGTTCCGCAAGGCGTTTTCTGTGTAATAGTATGAACAGTAATAATACTTTCTCAATGATGCTGTACATGATGTAGTGCGAATGTTGTGATGATGCGTACGAATGATGTGTGTAAGCGCATTGAGTTGTTATTCTAATGAAAAATGCGTTGTATAAATGCAATTTATTATTATTATTATTATTATTATTATTATTATTATTATTATTATTATTATTATTATTATTATTATTATTAAGTGACCGGCTGACGGAATGCCTTCAGTGTTATCATTAGGGTTGTTTCAGAGATCTTTAATACGGATCAGGGGCGAGTCCTCTTTCAACCAAGTTGTGGTCCTGATTCGGCTCTTTGCAGTTCGCAGGGCCCTATAAGCAATGACTAACTAACTAACTAACTAACTAAGTACCCTTGTCTGTAGTTCTTTCTTTCAGTCTTCTTCCTCATCAATGTTTCCTTCTTCATCTTTCTTTCTTTTTCCGCTTCATGGTTTTCTTTTCCTTATCCTTCGTTCTTTTTTTCTTTCGTTCTTTCTTTCTTTCTTTCTTTCTTTCTTTCTTTCTTTCTTTCTTTCTTTCTATTACACTGTTTTGTTTTTATCAATTGTTGGTTCAGCCCCGATGCTTGAATCTTGATAAATGTAACTCAGCTTCGTTTATCCACGCAACTTGTTCACTCAGCAACAAGGCAGGAGGTCGTATGAAGTTTTACAACTTTATACAGCATACATCGACAACTGCATACAAGATCGCTCAATAGCTTTTTTCACTTTTTCACTTTTCTAAAACTCCAACTTTGAAACTGCGACGCTTATATAGTCTCTCTATACTCTAGGGAAAGTTCGAACATTCCCGCATGACGCAATAACATCCAATCAGATTAAAATTCGTCACCGGAACTATGCAATGTCTTACGTCATATAACTTTATTTAGGTTAGAAGAATCTCTTAGCTATTAGTAGATTTATCTAGATGCTTCGATCGATAGTAAACAAGCACCCCTAGAAAATTCTTCAATAATATCGACCAGCGAAAATTATCAACATTATACAAAGCTTCCTCCAACAACAACACAAAATCAAATCAAAGGTAAATACACTTTGTTGTTGCATGCTTTGCAAAACAAAACGATCGGCTCTATCGTGCGCGTCTCAAACGTAACACTTTCTTTCTTTCTTTCTTTCTTCTTCTTTTTCTTCTTCTTCTTCTTCTTCTTCTCCTTCTTCTTCTTCTTCTTCTTCTTCTTCTTCTTCTTCTTCTTCTTCTTCTTCTTCTTCTTCTTCTTCTTCTTCTTCTTCTTCTTCTCCTCTTCTTCTTCTTCTTCTTCTTCTTCTTCTTCTTCTTCAAATGACGTCGACATCATCCTGGTCAAGTCGCTTTCCATACTTCAAGCAAATTACAATGTGTATTTCTTTCTTTCTTTCTTTCTTTCTTTCTTTCTTTCTTTCTTTCTTTCTTTCTTTCTTTCTTTCTTTCTTTCTTTCTTATTCTTCCTTCCTTCTTCTTCTTCTTCTTCTTCTTCTTCTTCTTCTTCTTCTTCTTCTTCTTCTTCTTCTTCAAATGACGTCGACATCATCTTGGTCCATACTTCAAGCAAATTACAATGTGTATTTCTTTCTTTCTTTCTTTCTTTCTTTCTTTCTTTCTTTCTTTCTTTCTTTCTTTCTTCTTCTTCTTCTTCTTCTTCTTCTTCTTCTTCTTCTTCTTCTTCTTCTTCTTCTTCTTCTTCTTCGTTGATGTCGCCATCATCCTTGCCAAAGTCTTCAGTCCAATTACAAAATGTCTAAACAGCAGCTCTGACCACACGCTGGGCTTGATTAGGGACATCGACCACCAACAAAACGCACCAGTGTCAGCGTCACTCATCCCCACCAACGCCCGCACGACTGTATCGCGCGGCCAAGACGTTTCAGACATCGGCTTAGCGTTGTCTGCTGCTGCTGCTTCTGGCCTTGTCAGAAGATGCCTGAGAGAGAGAGGGAGAGGGAGAGAGATAGAGAGAGAGACAGAGAGAGAGAGAGAGAGAGAGAGAGAGAGAGAGAGAGGGGGGGGGGGGGTTGGGTAGAAGGTAAAGTGTGTGTAAGGTGAGGTGTGTGTGTGTGGATTCTATGTGATATTGTTAGTTCTGATCGAAGTCGGCACAGACTTGGATTGAAGTTCTCTATCTTTTTTCTTGCTTACTACCGCAGGCAACACTGACTCAAGTAAGCGATAGCAAGAGAGAGAGAGAGAGAGAGAGAAGACGAAGAAGAACATTGCTCCATTCGTGTGTTTACGTTAGTCAGTTAAGTCCAGAGATACTGAATGACCATTTAGTCCAGTGATAGTGAATGACCATTTGGTTTTCGTTGTAATTTTGATAAGTATAGCCGGAGTGAGGATACTTTACGAGCTGGGAAGGCTTGTGGCCCTTCGTTTGACGAGGCCCTATACATGCTTCAGTGGTGTGCCGATTGCGCGGATCGGAACTCGCCCCACTTCAGCTTCTCAAGGCGCATACTTTCTGCAAGTTCGCACTCTGTACAAGAAACACTACCACCAACATAGTTCGCTAAAAAGGCACATCGACTGTGTGGATGATGATATTTCACTTGCAATGAGCCACAAAGTTCCTGCTATACAGGCTCCAGCTATAGACCTATAATTGTGTGCGCGTTTATAGTGTCGTTTCCTATCTCCGCACTGCGTGTGTAGTGATACCGTGGACTAAGCTAAGTGTTGCATATTCCGGTTTGAGGATATAGACTAACTACACATACAAGATTATAAGGGTTGCCCAGGAAAAAACCCAACTTTTGACGTGCAGTGGATGGAAAACTTAAAACTGTAAAATTCATGGTCGAGGCTTCTTTTCCCTTCTCACTTTAATCTTGAGGAATCTATTGACACGACAATAATATTCACACACTGCTCTGAGAACAAGCGGCGAAATAATATTAGGCAAAAATCAACATTAGGAGTAGTATACTTTACAGCTTCAAATATTCATAAGCCAGCCAAGCGTTGTTATCATGGGTGCTTTCGGTGAGTTTACTGGCTAGTTGCAACACAATGAATTGATGTGAATTTCATTTGTTTTATTTGTATGTCAGTTAGTTAGTCATTGCTTTTAGGGTCCAGCGGACTGCAAAGAGCCGAATTAGGACCACAACTTGGTTGAGAGAGGACGTATAAAAATCTGCTGAATCAGTCATATGGTAACACTGAGGGCACTCCACCAGTCGGTCACTTTACATTAAAGGCATCTCATGCATGCAGGCTTTACACTAATTTATGGAAACCCCGTTTACAAAAACAAAATAGAATATAAAAACCATTATAAAATATTAACAAAACAAATAAAATTAAATGCCTACACTGCTAAACAATAATACCATAGAAAGCCCTAGTGACCTTGGGCAGAAATGTCCAATATCCCCAAGCTGACCCAACATACTCCACACACAAGCGACGAGTTTTGGGAGAGTTTTCAAGAAACAAGTTAGACGACTGTTTAGACAACAGAAAAGAAAAGCTAAGGTAGGAATACAAGGAGGGATAGAAAAGAGGACATTTGAAGTAATTTATTTCCAGAAAGTGGGGAAAAACTATTTATACTAAAAGATAGAGGATATTTGTTTGCATTGTCTTGAATTGTATATTATATGTATGTATGTGTGTATGTATGAATGCTTGTATGTATGTTTGCATGTAATGTGATTTGTTCCGTTAGTTTTGGTAAAACTTGGGAGGTTTATATATTTTTTTTAATTATGTTCTTTTTGATTCGCATGCATAGCACTCTATTCACACACCCTCCACCCTCCACCCTCAAAAAGTATATGTATATATAATAAAACTTCGAGAATTTTGCACATCTGTGCGAAACGAGTCCTAAATAGTACAAAAATTACATTAAATAATTTATTTTTTGTCCATCCGTCGTCTGGACATGCAAATCTTGCAAGTAGATTAATATCTGAGAACCTAATTCAACCATCACAAACAAACTTGGTATATCCACGAAGCCTCATAAATGATAGTGAATGAATGATATCACTTGAAGGTAAAGGCCACAGAGTCAATAAATGTGAGTTTTAAAAAAAATATGACAATTTTTAAAATAATTTCCTTTTCCCCCTAAGTTAATAATGTTGAACTTATGATTCTTTGAGGCATGATAATGCTAATGAGACGCACATCCGATGCAAATTTGGTTAACCTCACTCCAAGGTCAAGGTCATAGGAGCTGTCCAAAGTCAGTATAGGTACTTTAAAGTTACCTTGACCTTAAATTGTGAGAGGTATAAATCTCAAACTTGTATTTAGAGATGATCTTTTGTATTTGTTCAGTTCTTGCCTTGATCTTGAATGTCAACGTAATTTTAGGCCTCGCAAAAAACATATATAAAAATAGGTAATCGTAGCGTGGAATGGCACTATTTAACCCATAGTATGCCACAATATTGGGTTATCAGATCAAACATGAGCATGAGAGGGCACGTGAAGGCCAAGAGCATCCCAAGGCCAATGTCACTAAAGGTCAAGGTCATCGCAAGGTAATTTTTTTGGCATAATGCAACTTTTGCAGTGGTTTGATATTACATGAGTGTATTGGGAGCTTGAGGTCAAGGTCAAGGTCATCTCAAGGTCAAGAGCATAGAAAGATCAAAGTCGGTATTACTTTACATTTTATTGCCACTGTTTCATTTTTTTGTTTGTTCTGGGTGTAGCGGAAAGGGAGGCGACCGGTTGAGGCTTGGGAGAGAAATTATCTACCTTGAATTTCTTGGTTAGACTAGCCTTGGGTGGCTCCTGCTTTGCAGAATCCTTTGGAGATGCCATTGAGTTATGCAGGATAAGGCGACACAACATTTGTTCTCCCCGGCTGACCATTCGCCTGCGAGCGGGACCACATTGTCGGCAGGCATTTTATGCAGGTCGGTGGCAGCGACTTTGCAGTAGAGTGCGTGGCACTAGCTACCGGCAACCCGGTACTCCCAACCACGCTTCACCGCCTTGCAGGGCAAATATTTCTATGTCCCTCTTTTGAGGGATAAAATGAAGATAACAGCTCGGGTGGAATATTGTTCTCAAGGTCGTGGCCGAGAGACGGGAGTCAAATACTCCGCTCGGCTACAAGTGGTGCAAACGACCGGGAACAGGATGATGCTGGACCGTGGTAACTGCTGAATGCAGTTTGTGGACTGACTTGGCGTAGTCAGTGTCGGTTCCAGACATACCTGTTGCGAACAGGGAAACCATGAGGACATGGTTCGATTTGAGCTGTGGTATCTGTAGCGGAAAGGGAGGCGACTGGTTGAGGCTTGGGAGAGAAATTGTCTACCTTGAATTTCTTGGTTAGACTAGCCTTGGGTGGCTCCTGCTTTGCAGAATCCTTTGGAGATGCCATTGGGTTATGCAGGACAAGGCAACACAACATTTGTTCTCCCCGGCTGACCATTCGCCTGCTGCTTTTGGTGGCGAGCGGGACCACATTGTCGGCAGGCATTTTATGCAGGTCGGTGGCAGCGACTTTGCAGTAGAGTGCGTGGCACTAGTTACCGGCAACCCGGTACTCCCAACCACGCTTCACCGCCTTGCAGGGCAAAAATGAAGATAACAGCTCGGGTGGAGCAAAGTTCTCAAGGTCGTGGCCGAGAGACGGTAGTCAAATACTCCGCTCGGCTAAGTCACAACATTCGAGAATGTTGCTTCACACTGAGTGAACTGAGGACAGAAAAAAATGGAAGTACGCTGGTTAAATGACTTTCGCGTTACGGTATAGGATATGATACAAGGAATATTGTATTTTTTAAATTTATGTATTAATTTATTTATTTATTAATTTGCCAACATTTTGGAAGTTTTAGGTTAAACGTTTTGACACTTCCACTGTTTAAACGATTTTTAGTTCCTGTAATCAGGGAATACCTTTTGCCACATTAGAGGTCCTAAAAACATGATTATGTGTAAATGTAACGTGTATGTTGGTTACAGATCGCAGCACTCTGAGTCTGATTTAGGAATAAGGCGCGTACGTATAGATCCTATCCTTTCCTATCTTATCCTATCCTATCCCGTAACTCGGAAGTCGTTAGTTCACCACTGATGAGCGTTTAACCAGCGTACTCCATCTTTTTCTGTCCTCAGCAACCCTCATGGCTTCGCTCAGTGTCAAGCCACTCCATTTTCGAATGTGGTATTCCTTCCTCTTTTTCAGTCTCCCTCTTCTTCTGCCTCCTTGCACCGTGCTTTGCAAGGCCTGATGCTCTCTTGACGTGGCCATCGGAGTTTCCGTTCCTTCACCACTTTGAGCATGTCATCGTGTTGTCCAAAGGCTTGTCGTTGGTGATGTGCTGGGTTAAAAAAATGTCCCAGAAGTCTTCTGTAGCTTTCATCTCCATGCTTTATATTCTTCGTTGTAGGTCTGCTGTGAGGGTCCATATTTCGCAAGGGTATACGAAGATGGAGATGATAACGGAGCGCAACAACCTTACCTTGGAGTACAGACAGATGGTACTGTCTTTCCAAATGGGCTTCAACCCTGTCAGGGCAGCTGTTGTTTGTGCTATCCTGGAGATTACTTCCTGTCGGGACCCATTGAATCATACAGTTGCTTCTAAATATTTGAAGCTGTGCACTGTGTTGAGGAATTGACCTTGGACTTTGATGTCCATGTTGATGCAGTTAGTGTTGTTGGTCATCATTTGGTCTTCTCTGCACTTATTTCCATTCCAAAGGCTTTGGAGGTGGTGACAAGCCTCTGTACCAGCTGTTCAAGTTCTTGTTCCTTTCCAGCCAGTCCATGAGTGTCACCCGCAAAACTGAGATTGGAGATTGCTCTATCCCCTATGCTGACTGTGCCTTCATGATCTGCAAGGGCATCTGACATAATGCGCTCCAGAAAGACGTTGAAGAGTGTTGGAGAGAGTAGGCATCCTCGACGCACGCCGATTGTTGTTCTGAATCATTTCCCGATAGCGCTGTTGTGGAGGACTGCACGTGTAGCCTTGTCATACAGGCTTTTGATGACTTCAATGATGTTTGAGGCTGATGTTATACACTCTCATGGTTGCCCACAGAGCTGCATGCCAGACTCGGTCAGACACTTTCTTAAAATCTACAAACACATGATCTAGATGTTGGCGCTGTAGGTATTTCTCGCAGATTTTTCTGAGGTTGAAAATCTGCTCAATGATACTTCACCCTGCATTGAATCCTGCTTGTTCTTCAGCTATGATTTGTTCAGCTTGGGGTTTCAACCTGTTGGGTATTATTTTTAGGAGAACTTTGCTGGGATGGCTGATGAGGCTGATGGTACGGTAGTTTTGACACTCCTGAAGGTTACCATTTTGGGGAAGAGGATGACAAGTGATTGGGTCCATTGTATATTATTATTATTATTATTATTATTATTATTATTATTATTATTATTATTATTATTATTATTATTATTATTATTATTATTATTATTGTTGTTGTTGTTGTTGTTGTTGTTGGGGTTGTTATTATTATTGTATCGTCTTTGATAGGCCTAATACTGTGTGCTATGTACGCGGTTCTGTTCCAAATCAGACTCAAAGAGCGGCGATAATTAGATAAATATTTATATATTTTTTTTTAAATAAAGAAAGAAACAAACCAACAAAGAAGTAAGAAAGAAATAAATAAAAATAAAATGTGTTCAGATCAATAAACAATTAGCTGAAATTTTCATTTGTTTAAATAAATAAATGAACAAATAAACGAATGAACATTTAGATTGATGATAAAATCATCTACAACAAGTGTCGTTTACTTCCTTTTTTAAATTGACACTTGCGGAAACAATTTAAAATGTATTTAATTAGTATTAAAGTATTTGTTTCAGTGTAAGCAAATATTATCAACAATATAAATAAAAGAAAGAAAGAAAGAGAGAGAAAGAAAAGAAGAAAGAAAGAAGAGAGGAACAAAGAAGCATATAAATAACATTAATATAAATTAATATAAATAAATAAAGAAATAAATAAAGAGGAACGTAAATATTCTAATTTTAGTGTTTTTTTCGGACAGTAAATTTGTATTGCATTGCTAAAAAAATAAAGAAAAAAAAATAAAGGCTTTGATGATTTTAAAGTTATCTTTGTTTATGAGTTTGAGTAGCTTTATTAATTCTTTTATTTTATGTTTCAGATAATCAAGAATCCCTAAACATAAGACCATAATGAAAAGCTGAACACTGATGTAGTAAGAACAACAACAACAATAACAACGACGACGACAAGTCAAAAGACGCACAAGGGTCAGTTATTCACCCAAACCAATCAGCTCGCGTCAATGTACAGAACAGAACTGTGCATTTAGCTAGTGAAGAACACTTCCGTGGAAAATACATCTGCTGACAGACGTGACAGATAATGACGTGGCAGATTTCTTATTTGGCGTTGTCGATGCTTGCAATGACGTCAAAAGCTCTGACGCCAGCAAAGGGAGATAACAGGTGCAGTCCGCCAGCGGGGATGAGGGTTCTGGACGAACGCGTTCTTCACACCACTCCAACCCTCGCCTTTGGAGAAGGCCAGGTCAGGGAAATGACGTTGTTGTTGTTGTTATTGTTGTTGTTGTTGATTCTGTTGTTGAAGTTGTTGTAGAAAAAGAAGCTGTGTTTTGTGAAGTTGTTGCTATTGCTTTGATGTTGCTTCTTCTTCTTCTTCTGCTCGTCCTCATCCGCTCTTCTTCTTTGTATTGTTATATTATATTATGTTATGTTATGTTATGTTATGTTATGTTATGTTATGTTATGTTATGTTATGTTATGTTGTGTTGTATCGTATTGTATTGTATTGTATTGTATTGTATCGAAACGTCTTCAAATAATAATTTTTACGAACTTAATTTATGCTGTGAGTGGTAGTCTTTCAATATCTTGTATTCTCCTCAAATGGTTGTAGTTGGTTATGTTCTCTCTGTGTCTCTGTCTCTGTCTCTGTCTCTGTCTCTCTCTCTCTCTCTCTCTCTCTCTCTCTCTCTCTCTCTCTCTCTCTCTCTCTCTCTCTCTCTCTCTCTCTCTCTCTTTCTTTCTTTCTGTCCCTCTCTCTGTTTCTTGCTGCACTGTTTTACCCGGCGGAAAGGGAAATCCAAGGTGATGACGCTGTTGATGGTGTGCCATTGTTTGCATTGTATATTTCATGCTTTGTCCCTTTACCTGGTTTAATAGATATATTTTTTCAATCCCGCTCTCCCTCTTTCTATCTTTTCTCTCTCTCTCTCTCTCTCTCTCTCTCTCTCTCTCTCTCTCTCTCTCTCTCTCTCTCTCTCTCTCTCTCTCTCGCAAAAGTATGCTTCTCACTACAAGACAAAAACGTCAAAATGGATCTTTTTGCCTTCATCTAAACTTAGGGTCGTACAGTATTGATCAAGTTCGTGAACATAAAGTGCTAGGCGTAATCATTGATGATGATTTTACCTGGCGGTCACACATTAACCATATCTGTAAAAAAATGTCTAAATACCTTTTCCTTCTAAATAAAATTATACATTTTGTTACGGTTGGTGCATTTAAATCTTTTTTCTATGCCCACTGTATGTCTCATTTTAATTATGCATCAACTGTTTGGTGTAATGCAAGTGAGGCGCAAATTAAACCGCTAAACAGTCTTCATAAAAGAGCAATCAAGATACTCTATAAGTCTTATAATATAAATACAGATATTCCAACTACTGAGAAATACAAAGAACTCCGAATACTCCCACTTCAAAAACAATTTGTATTTAATACAGCTATCCTTATGTTCAAAATCACACATGGAAAAACACCAGCATATCTTGATATATTTTTTACTAAGCCAGTTCTTGGGCATAGACTTTATAATTATAAACTACCCCTCCCTCGCATTGATTTATACAAAAAATAGCCTATCATTTAATGGAGCTGCTGTATGGAACTCTCTTCCTCTCGAGTGTAAACATTGCACCACAATATTTTCTTTCAAAAATAACCTATGCAAACATCTGCAAAATTAATTATAAAACTGATATTTTTTATATGATAACACAGTTTTTCATGACATTGTAGTATGATAGTAATAGTAATGATGATGATAATAATAATATTAATTATAATTATTATTATTATTATTGTTATTATTATTGTTATTATCATTTTTGTTATGATTATTGTTATTTGTATTATTATTATGAGGGTGAGGGATAGGAAGGGTGGTGGTTGCCTAACATTGTTTAAAGATAATGATGAAGAAGATGTTGTTGTGATTGTGTGTGCATGTGTGTGAGTGCATGTGTGTGTGATTTCTATGATTTCCAAGTTAATGTTAAAGGTTATTTATTATGTTAATTTGTTAAGGGACAGATTGGAAGATTAGACTTCTTATTAGTCTAAAATCTTTATCCCTAATAAAAAAAAGTTTAAAAAAAAAAGTTTCAAAAAAAAAGTTTCTCTCTCTCTCTCTCTCTCTCTCTCTCTCTCTCTCTCTCTCTCTCTCTCTCTCTCTCTCTCTCTCTCTCTCTTTTTCTCTGGGAACTTCGCTATCTTGAGATGTGTATCGAAATCCTGTTTCACGTATTCATAGTTTGACGATTTTGTGCATATGATGACAGTGTCACTGTAATGAACCCAAGTTCAGACATGAGGATTTTAGGGGATTTTAATATCAATCTGATGAAACCACATATATCCTAGGAATAAACATTTTCCTTATTCGGGCTCCAGCAGATGGTGAATAAACCAACTTACATTGCATCATTTACATAGACCCTACTTGTTGACATTTATACGAATAATTCCTCTAAAATACAAAATGTCTAACATGTCTTACATCAGCCTCATTGACCACAATCTTGTTATTTGCACATGGACGTTCAAACTCCCAAACAATGTTAAGGGTAAACGCACCACTGTGGAATACGTGTACTCAAGAATTATGATGCTGTGTCTTTTTTGATGATATGCACCTTACTGATTTTACAAATGTACATAACTTTTCTGACGTTAACGATGCTTTATTAAACTGGTTCAATATGTTTATGCCTCTTATTGACAAGCATGCTTCAGTTCGAAGAAGAAGAGTAAAACATAAAATTGCCATAGTCCATGAAACGAAGATCAGATAGATAACTTTAAAAAGATAAAGACATTTGAAGACTATAAAAAGCCCTGAATCAATAATGTGATGTTATGTTAGTATTGATTCTGTTTGCCTATTGATGAATTATTACACGCTTCGTTATTCTCTTAAAATGTATGAAGTGATCAGTGAATAAGCGTTTCGTTCAAAGTTGGTCACAGTGCAGAAAATTTCAAGGTATGATTTACTTTAGTTATCATTCATAGTTTTTTTGACTCGTGCATCGGGAAAGCTTGAAAAGGCTTTTGTTAGGGCCCAGTTTCAACTCAATTAGCAAGTTGCCTGCAGTTGTGAATGTTGATATGAATTATGATGTTTTACACGTACAAACAAAAATGGATCAAATCGGTAAAGGGAAGCCGACATTGCGACAAGTCAAATGGGTCTTCTTCAAAATGTGGATGGTACCTCTCAACTTCCTTCAAAATTGACTCACAAGAAGTATTATATACCATTGGATTCCTACTTTTTTCCCTCTTTGCATTGATATTGGTTCCAAGGAAAATGCTATAAAATGCTTAAATTGATATAACTGATGCATTTTAGATATTTTGGAGCTAGCTTCCTATTCTTTTTATTTGCCCTGTGGGTTCAGGCACTGAATAGAATAGACCCAACGTTTCCCGGCGTGTCGGAAGAGGCGACTAACAGGGGTGATGTCAGCACAGCATCACTGGGCGAAAGTCTTCTACACAGAAGTCACCGGCCAGGACGGAGGAACCTCATGCTACTACAGGTTCAACGACCACGTGCTCGGGGCGAAGGCGAACCACCCTGTATTCGTGGATTTCGGCTGTGGCCAACAGCCTGGAGAGGATTGGGCCCTGCTAGGTCTTTCTTGCCCAAGACACACTGCATAATGAAAACAACCATTCACTTCATACCGGATCGGTCGTCGCCCGTCTCACCAAGGACCGCGCCTTCCGTTGGACTCCAGGACGGAGGTGATAAGTGTGCTACTGATGGACAACTTAGCAAGAACCGCACGAGAAACAACATCGTCATAGGAACCTGGAATGTCAGGACCCTAACTGCGGATGGAAAATTAGAAGAACTTGACCACGATCGATGGAACATTTTAGGTATCAGCGAACTGCGCTGGAAAGGCTTATGTGACACAACGACCGACAAAGCCATCAAGCTTTATTTCAGCGGGAGAGATGACAGGCACGAACACGGCATTGGATTCTTGGTCCACAAGGACATTCTAGCCACTGTCATGGGTGGCCGCCCAGTCTCCAGTAGGCTCATTACCATCCGTCTGAGAGCAGCCCATTTCAACTCACCATCATTCAGGCCTATGCCCCAACATCAGACTATGACGACAGCGAAGTGGAGGATTTCTATGAAAATCTACAAGCTGTCATTGACCAAGTGCGACAGAAAGACATAATCATAGTGCAAGGCGACTGGAATGCCAAGGTTGGCCAAGATGCGCACCACAGCTGGGGAGACACATGTGGACCCAACTGCAACAACGAGACAAATGAGAGAGGTCTGAGACTCTCGGAGTTTGCCAGATACAACAATCTAATACTGGCAAACGCGCTTGGTCTCCACAAAAAATCCAGACGATGGACATGGCACAGTCACGGCGGGGAGCAACACAACCAGATCGACTATATCATGGTCTAGAAACGCTTCAGATCAAGCATCAACATTGGCAGGACACGCACTTTTCCGGGAGCAGACATCGAACTGACCACGATCTAGTGTTGATGTCTTTCCGGCTCCACTTGAAGAGAGTAAACACAGCAAAGTGCACTAGACTGAAGTTCGACTTGGACAAACTGCAAGACCCGGAAGTGGCATAAATATTTCAAGCTACAATTGGAGGGAAATTTGAACCACTGCTCATTTTGGGAGCTAGTGAAGTAGATTTCAATATTTATGACCACCACCTTCAACTCAGCTGTGGCAGATGCCGCCACTGAGATCCAGTTTGGCAAGCACCGGCCAAAGAAGAAGCCGTGGATCACACCTGACCTTTTGGACCTGTGTGATAAGCGAAGAGAGATGAAAAAGAAAAAAGAACACCTCACAGGGAACTGATGCCTAGCAAAAAATCAACAATGACATCCGAAAAGGCATGCGCACAGCAAAGGAGAACTGGATAAAAGATCAATGCCAGGAAATAGAGAACTGTCTGAACGAGAACAACAGCAAGAAGGCCTACCAGACTGTGAAGCGGCTGACAAGTGTTAAAAAGCCCAAAGCAAGTCTGGCATGTGCCTTACAGAAGAACAAGAAGTCTTGGATGGATGGACAGATTACTGCTCTGACCTTTACAACCACACACCAAACGGAAACCCATCAGTTATAGCATGTCCAGAGAACAGACAAGAAGAAGAAATCCCCCCATATCTCCGAGAACAAATTGAGGCAGCAGTGCAGTCGCTGAAGAAAGGGAAGTCAGCGGGAGTGGACAACATACCCGCAGAACTGCTTCAAGCAGGAGGAGAAGCGATGATTGACGCCCTCACCATTATCTGTAACCAGATCTGGCAGAGTGGGGAGTGGCCTACACAATGGATCCAGTCGTTTGTCATCACTCTTCCCAAGAAAGATAACCTTCAGAAGTGTGAAAATTACCGCACCATCAGTCTCATCAGCCATCCCAGCAAGGTCCTCCTGAAAATAATACTAAACAGGTTGAAACCCCAAGCTGAACAAATCATTACATTACATTACATTACATGATTATTGCTTTAGGTCCAGCGGACTCTTCCGAGCCAAATCAGGACCAGAGAGACGTTATCTGAAAATATTATAAAATGGGTCAAATCTTAAAAAAACAAGCCTGTTACTCTTAAATATTCAAACAAACTTTCACACGCAACCTCTTGAAAAAATCTTCTTTAAATCTGATGTATTAAATATCAATAAAATCACCAAAACAGTCTTACCAATAAAATTCAACCAACAACACAAAACAAGACGACATGATTTATATGCGATAAAACAAACCAACATCATGTAAAAATTGAAACAGGTGTTGACCATTGAATACTTTAAAAATCTCTTTGAAAGGTATTTAACCAAAATATGTTTCTCTTTCATCAAGGAGATCAGCACATTCAGACATAAAATGGCGAACGGAAAAGGATTTATGACATGCAACGCACCATGGTGGTTCTTCTCCCTTCAAAAGGAAACTGGGGGTGACATAAGTATGCCCAATATGAAGGCGAGACAAAACTGTTTCTTCTTTGCGAGTGGATGCAAATTTAGGCAAAAAAGCTGACAAATCGGGAAGAATTTGAAATAATTTGTTGTTGATATGGTTAGACAGTCTGTCTGCCACAGCCGTTTACAATAAGATTCAGTCATACAACGCAGATCAGAGTAAGGAACAATCTGGAAAATCTCTTAAGGGAAATCGAGATGCAGAGCTTCTTTAGCCGCTTTGTCCACTGCAATATTGCCGCGGATGCCCATGTGACCAGATATCGAAGAATACAAAGCATGGAGATAAGGTGCTACAGAAGGCTTCTGGGCATTTCCTATACCCAGCACATCACCAACGACGAAGTCCGACAGATCATCACACAAGCCATTGGACTACACGATGACCTGCTCACACTGGTGAAAAAACGGAAACTCCGATGGTATGGCCACCTCACCAGATCATCAGGACAAAACTCCTCATTTTTGTGTGAGGTCTTTTGGATCAGCTTGGGAATATTGGACGCTTTCTGCCAGGTGGTCACTGGGGCTTCTTATGATGTTATTATTTGGCAATGTAGGCATTTTATATGTATGTGTTTTGTTGATATTTTATAATTATATTTATATTCTATTTTGTTTTTGTAAACGGGGTTCGATAAATTAGAGTATTAATTGCCTCAGCGTCCCCTGCTTGGGGTGTTTTTATTGTAAAGTGACCGGCTGGTGGAGTGCCTTCAGTGTTACCTCGAGGGTTGTTTCGGCAGATCTTTTATGCGGATCAGGGGCGAGTCCTCTTTGAGCGAAGTTGTGGTCTTGATTTCGTGGTCCTGATTCGGCTCTTTGCAGTCCGCTGAACCCTGTAAGCAATGAATAATTAACTAACTCTTATTTCGTGCTTTCGTGATTTCATTTCAGTTGTCTCTTATTTCTTCATAACGGGATCAGTTCTACTCTGCCCTTCCTGTCAAATTTTCTTTCAATGCATCCAAAATAAAAGACTGCATGAATGAAACGTGTTGACTTGAAGCATTGTTGACTTCAAGCATTGTTGACTTGAAGCATTGTTGACTTGAAGTATTGTTGACTTGAAGCATTGTTGACCTTATTAATATAATTCCAATTCCTAAATGTCCCCACCACAGAATTCAAAGTAATACATAATGGACTACGCATTGTCCGTTCGTGCTTTGTTTTTTTAAATACACACCACGTGTTAAGCCTTCTTAAGGTCATTGATGACGGACGTCTCCAGGTTCATTAAAAAATAAATCCCTTTAAAACATTCCGCAGCAGGCTTTGTGTCAATCACTAGGAATGCTCAGATTTAATTTGCAAGTGTGCTTAAAAGTTTTTTTATTTTAAAAAGATACATATATAAATATATAAACAAAATACAACAACAACACACAAAACTAATAACACATACACAACACACACACACACACAGAACCAACAACAACAACACACACACACACCACAACAACAATAGCAGCACACACCAATTTAATGTCTCGTGCACCTTGTTTGACACAGGCGCATTGCAAAAGCACCTTTGTCTTTAAATATTGAATTCCATATTTGGAGAGTTCCAACAGAAAGAGATATATGTCTTTTCCTTCATCAATTCAAATTAGCTTCAGTTCAGTCCAGTTCATTTCAATTCAAAATGACGAGAGCGGGGTATACAAAAATGTGAGCATGCGTTTCTGTGTGCTTGTGTACTTGTATGTGTGTGTTTGTGCATGTGTTGTGTCTGTGTGTGTCTGTGCGGTTTTTTCTATGTATATGTGTGTGTGCGTTGTCTTGTTGTTGTTTTGTTTGGAATAATCCTTTACATTATTTCTTCCTTTTTTCTCTCTCCATTTCTTCTACTTTCTCGTTGACGTTTGATTAGCTACATTCGTGAGACCAGGTCAAAAGATTGGTAGAGATAAAAGCCCGCCAGATCAAAGGGTTCTCTTTTATACATAGGCCTAGATTTCGCTAAAACCAATCGTTAGGAGTTAGCCAACTCACGAGGGGAGAACAAAGTTTGGTTGGTGCATGCATAAAGATCAGTTCTACTAGACTAGCGAATACATCATGGATCCTACCTACCTTCCACAAACCGACACTTAGTTAAATCAACTGCTGCCCGATGCATACTCGTAGGACAATATGGGAGGAACTAGTATTGTGTAGGACTATTTGTTTATGACCAGCTTTATGCATCATACTGCCTTCTTTGGCTTAAGGGGCTTAAGGGAAGACAATGTCGGGCAGATTTTGAAACAAACACCTCTGTCTATGCTTAGAGCACGATTCCACGGTAATTTTCTTCACTGCGTCTGTTGACTGTACGCATCGGCCGCCCTGAGATCCTGAGAGAGCTAGGATGAGAGAGAGAGGGAGAGAGAGAGGGGGGGAGATAGATGAGTGCAGGGAGGGAGAGACGGTAGAGGAGGAAGGGGGTACGAATGAAGAGAGCTTGTATTTGGAAAAAAAAACAGAAATTTCCCCCCACCACCCCCACCCACCCCCCTACGACTGCATGGTGTCATGGTGTCAGACTAGTATTTGCAATGCAAAACTGCTGGGAATTGATTGAAATATCTGCGAATTTTGCCGCACTGTATAAAACATTGTAGTTTTCTCTTTCAGCCGTAAACCCTGTCCTATCGCCCCCCACCCCCACCCCCTCAAACCCTTAACCCTCACTTCTCGCATTAACCGTACTTCCATAACCTGTCCACCTTCACCCGCTCTTGATTCCTTGCTTCCAGGCTACATTAAGAGTCCCTTTGCATGCATCAACGCAAAAGCATCCATTCCCGACAGACATATTAGCGACCGGCACTCTGGTTTGTTGTTTTTATATTCCGCGGTTAAATTTTTTAGGATACAATTTTTTAAATATAACACACATACAAAATAACAACATACAAAGACAACCAGCTACAACATTCTGTTGTTTCTGGGGAGGAGGACGTGGGGGAGGGTGGGGGGGGGGGGAGAGAAGAAAAAGATGGCAAGCCATTCACATGTATTTCCAGATACTCACAGCGGAAAAAAAGCATTTGCAAATTTTCTTTTCACTTTTACAAACACACACATACACACACACATACACACACACTCACGTACGCACACACACACACACACACACACACACACACACACACACACACACACACACCCTACATAAACACACTAATGCACGAATCTAAACTAAATAGTGATCATTCCCTAAATAACAAAATGATGGGAGTGTAATTTGAACCTTGGTGGCTAACTTGCACCACTGGTTTCTAGCCTATCCTATCCTATCCCGTAACTTAAAGGTCGTTGGGACTCCATAGATGATTGTTTTACCAGCGTACTCCATCTTTCTCTGTTCTCAGCAACCCTCATGGCTTCGTTCAGTGTCAAGCCAGTCCATTCTCGAATGTTGTCCTCCCACCTCTTTTTCTGTCTCCCTCTTTTTCTGCCTCCTTGCACCATGCCTTGCAGGATGGTCATTGCAAGGCCTGATGATCTGGTGACGTGATCATACCATAGGAGTTTCCGTTTCTTCACCACTGTGAGCATGTCATCGTGTTGTCCAATGGCTTGTGCGATGGTCTGTCGGACTTCGTTGCTGGTGATGTGCTGGGTATAGGAAATGCCCAGAAGTCTTCTGCAGCACCTCATCTCCATGCTTTGTATTCTTCGTTGTAGATTTGCTGTGAGGGTCCATGTTTCGCAAGCGTATAGGAAGATGGAGATGGCAATAAAGCGCAGCAGCCTTACCTTGGAATGTAGACTGATGGTCTTGTCTTTCCAAATGGGCTTCAACCTTGTCAGGGCAGCAGTTGTTTGTGCGATCCTGGAGAGGACTTCCTTTCGGGACCCATTGTCGGAAACAATGGCTCCTAAATAATTGAAGCTATGCACTGTGTTGAGGGATTGGCCTTGGACTTTGATGTCCATGTTGATGCCATTGGTGTTGTTTGTCATCATTTTGGTCTTCTCTGCACTTATTTCCATTCCATAGACTATGGAGTTAGTGTCAAGCCTCTGTGCCAGCTGTTAAAGTTCTTGTTCCTCTCCAGCCAATCCACCAATGTTATCGCAAAACGGCGGTTGGAGATTGCTCTAACCCCTATGCTGACTGTGCCTTTGTGATCTGCAAGGCATCTGACATGATGCGTTCTAGGAAGATGTTAAAGAGTGTTGGCGAGAGTAGGCATCCTTGACACACACCGATTATTGTTCTGAACCCGTTCCCGATGGCGCTGTTGTGGAGGACTGCACTGGTAGCCTTGTTATACAGGTTTTTAATGACTTCAATAATTTTAGGGCTGATGTTGTACACTTTCATGGTTGCCCACAGAACCGCATGCCAGAGTCGGTCAAACGCTTTCTTGAAGTCTACAAACACATGATAAGATGTTGTTGGTAGTGTATGTATTTCTCGCAGATTATTCTGATGTTGAAAATCTGTTCAGTGGTACGTCTACCTGCCCTGAATCCTGCTTATTCTTCAGTTATGGTGTATTCGGCTTGGGGTTTCAGCCTGTTGAGTATTATGTTCAGGAGGACCTTGCTGTGAGGGCTGATGAGGCTAATGGTGCGGCAATTGTCACACTCCTGAAGATTACCCTTTAAGGGAAGAGCGGTGACAAGCGACTAGGTCCATGGTGTAGGCCACTTTCCACTCTTCCAGATCTTGTTAGATAATAGTGTGGGCGTCAAACAACTGGTTCACTATACCAGAAAAAATGGACTGAGTTTAACCGTACACTATAGAACTTGTGAATTTGCAGCAAATGCAAGATGCTCCAAGAGCACTAACAGTTTATTTATGAACACAAATAATGCAAAATGGCCCTGGTATTGTTCACAACATCTTCTATATAAATTCCATTCTTTAAAAATTAAATGTTCACCAAAAAATGTCAAACAATATTTTAGAAAACAATGGAAGAAAACAAGTGGAACTCACCGTCCGCGTGTCTTCTTTTGTAAGCTCCATGATACGTGTGCACGTGCTTGAAGTAATTCATATAAACTCATCTAAGACAAAAGAAATCAGGAACTATTTACCTTTCGTTTCAGAGATAATGCAATGGTCCAATTTACCTCTAGGTCCAAGTGACCCACCTTTCCCCTAGGCATTTGTTGACTGGCGTATATAGCGAAAGCCTTGTAATTGAGAGATCCAAACTGGCGACAATATGAACCCTATCAAAAGGCATTTTATTCCAGCTTGTTTGCTTCAAGGTGACATACGTCTAAATTGCTTTTACATGAAACGTTTTGTTGTTTTCATTAATGGGATGATATAGCTCCAACGACCTCAGAGTTACGGGATAGGATAGGATATATATATATATTCTCTCAAAATGGCTAGCACCATACAGCAACCATTAAGGAACAAGGAGTAAAACAAGCCAAGGGAGGCAAGTTGGTTTAAACATCAAGATACACAATTATTCTGCTCTCAAAGGTGGGGGGCGGGGGGGGGGGGGAAGGCGACAAAATGGCGTTCAATTCCATGTGCTTCTTTGTGAGCTTGAATGTGCATCTTCGTGGGCTAAACGAGCTGAAAAGCAGTACAATTGCATTCATAAAGCCTGGTTCTGCTGACGAGTTTCGGTCTTTACCAAAGATCTCACCAGAGGAGGTTTAACCTTGAATGCTTATTCTCGTTTCGTTTCGTGATTAGATTAACGTCCCCGGACACTGTGCGTATAGGGGACAATGCTAAGGAAGGAAAACGATGCTAAGTCTATACTGAGTGCAGTCTATATGCACTGCATGGGTAGTCACAAAGACACCCCTTGAGAAGTTCACGTTAGGAAGAAGCCAGTCGCAAATTGAAAATACCCCAATTGCTAGGGCCAACCGAGAGAATAACTTAGAACATGGTTTTCAAATAATTGCTAAATTTATTATAAATTCTTTCAAAATGGCTAGCACCGTACAGCAACCATTAAGGAGCAAGGATTAAAACAAGCCATTGGAGGCAAGTTGATTTGAACATCAAGACAAATAATTATCCTGCTCTCAAAGTTGGACAAAAAGTTCGACAAAGTAGCTTTCAATTCCATGTGCTTCTACGTGAGATAAAAGAACCCAAAAGCAGTACAATTGCATTCATGAAGCCTGGTTCTCCTAGTGCGTTTTGATATTTACCAAAGATCTCATCAGAGGAGGTTTGGCCTTGAATGCTTAGACTAGGTCATCTCCGAATTGAAGTAACTAGACTGATTTTGATTATATTTACTCTGCAGGTACTTTAACCGTCAATCAGCCTTTTTTTTTGTCCGTGACCTTCGCTCTTTCTGAAAGCTCAATGTTGCTGTTGGTCAATGATGATTAATTATTATAAAAAACATTTCGCGATTTATTTCTAACTTGGTTGATTCGATAATGTGTTTGCTTGCAGACTGTTTCGTGCTTTTATTTTTCTTAGGCTGTGTGTGCGTCTGGAAATAGATGTGAATGGCTTGCCTTATTGTTTCATAGTGCTTATTTAGGATAAAGTCGAACTACAACAATTTCAGCACTCGCTACTGTGTCGCAAGTTAAGCTCCGTCCAGTGCGGTTAGCACTTGGATGGGTGACCGCAAAACGTGAAGCGACAAATAACAACGCCCCCAGTTGACTCAACTGTGACGCAGTACCTACTCTCTTAAGGGTGGGGAAGGTAAAGCAGCGATGGAGAGAGATGGGCATCACCCTCATTACGCTGGCCCAAGATAAGTGTGATCTCCAACATCACGCTCCCCTACAGCCACAAGGCTATGGGACCACCTTTACCTTACCTTTACCTTTTTACAACAATTTCTCCACGAAAAGTAACTTTGTTTTGTGTGCGAAGGGCTTCTTAGTATTTAGTTTTTATGACTTAATATTTTGTTTTTATTTTAAAGATTTGCAAAATGTGTTGGGTGTTTGCAGTGCCTGGAAATACATTTGAACGCCATGCCATCTTGTTTAACTTGTTCTAGCTTCTCTTGGAGCTCCTGCCTCATTTTTTTCTGAATAATCTTGTTAAATGGAGAAAAACGGATTTTTGATGTTTCTAAATCCTCATGCATATCAATTTTAAGAGGAAAGTCCTGACAGCTTCGTTTTCTAAAGCCATCTTGCTTTCATTTTTATTATGCAGCATCCATGAATTCAGGCATTCTATGATTCGTCACTCTTAAGCTTGCTAATTCTCATTCATCAAACCATAACGAGAGATTTCTGACTCGCGTGTTTTCCTTCTCCCTCTCCTGCCCCCTTCTCCCGCCCCCACCTTTACATTTTCTCTTTTTCTCTCTCTGACTCTCTCTCTCCCTGTCTCTCTCTGTCTCTCTCTCTGTCTCTGTCTCTCTCTCTGTCTCTCTCTCTCTCTCTCGCCCCCCCCCCCCCCCCCCCTCTCTCTCTCTCTCTCTGCTTTCTTGAACACAATGACAACTCTGTTATGTACAGAGCATTACGGAAAAGACAATAGAAAAGCATTGTTAAAAGGGCATTTTCCTCTCGTCATGTTTCTATATTTTTCAAATTTATTTCCTCTCAATAACCTTTCCTGCGTAGAAGCCGTGATAGCCTAATCACATGAATTACATTGTGTTATCCCTGGTTCAACAAAATAATGTCTCCTTTGTCATCATTGGACAACACGATGACCTGCTCACAGTGGTGAAGAAACGGAAACTCCGATGGTATGGCCACGTCACCAGATCATCAGGCCTTGCAAAGACTATTCTGCAAGGCACAGTGCAAAGAGGTAGAAGAAGAGGGAGACCGAAAAAGAGGTGGGAGGACAACATTCGAGAATGGACTGGTTTGACACTGAGCGAAGCCATGAGGGCTGCTGAGGACAGAGGAAGATGGAGTATGCTGGTTAAACGATCATCTGTGGTGCCCCTACGACCTCCGGGTTACGGGACAGGATAGGATAGGATAGGATTGTCATCACGTCATCGAGCTCATAGTTACAAATACCCCTTCACAACCCTTCACCTCAACTCTACATACGTTACTTTGACATTTTTACAAATGTGTCCAGTTTTTGAAGCTAACCCTAACCCTAACTTTAACCCTAACCCTAACCCTTAACCTAACCCTAAGCCTAACACAGCACTAACCCTAGGTGTGTTAGGCTTAGGGTTAGGTTAAAATAACGGGGTCCGTCAAAAGAAAGTACGTAGAGGTTCAAGTGTATGTCAGAATAAAGGCGTTTCTACCTAGCCACACGCACACACACCTACACACACACCCACCCACCCACACACGCACACCCACCCACCCACACACACACACACACACACACACACACACACACACACACACACACACATGGTTACTTTGAATACAATCACGGAAATGAACGGATCAGTCTTCTGATATAAATTGTTTGTGCGTGTATGTGTGTGCGGGGGTTAGGGTTTGGGGTGAGTTTGATCCCTCTCACAAAGACTTTACTTGTCTTTTCGACTATTTATCGCATTAGATAAATGCTTTTATGTGTTTCTAAATACATCTAAACTTCAATTCTTTCATTGAAACTAATATAAATGTTAATGAGTGAGCGGTTGTCCGCTGTTAATGTTGTGTTAGGCTTAAAACATTATAGAGAATGTTTCCATTAAGACTAAACTTAATCCACTTTAAAAGGGATATATGATAATTCAACTCAAATTACTGTATGAGTGAAGAAATTGTAATAAAGCGTATACAAATCCTCCACCCCCGAAGGGTATGCTGGCCTCACTTACTGTACTGAAGAACGGTGTTTTCGCAAACATTCGATTTTGAAAACCACTGAGAGAGGTAGGGAGGAGGTTGGGTGGTTGTACGATAAATATTTTTCGGCTGCTTTTGACGTTTTTGCGAGAATGTGTTGTTTTTGTTTTTATTTAACTTGATTTTTTTAAAAATATTTTATTTGTTATTAGGAATAAAAAATTTCTTGCCTTTTGTTTGTATGTAGATTATAGTCACACGACACTTTCGCATATAGGTGACTACTGGACCGATTTATACTGACACCAGCGGGCCAGTTGTTGGTAAAGGGGAAAATAATATGATCACACGTTGACCAATCCGGGATTCGAACCAGCGACCTTTCGGTTACTAGCAAGACGCTCTTACCAACTGAGCTACCCGGCCCCTCAATTCTTGCCTTGATCCGACTTGATTTGTTTATTTTGTTTATGTTATTCTTTTGTGGGTGTGTATAAAAAGTTCTTGAGTTGATCTGACGAGTTGTTAATTTAATTAATTTAATTTAATATTTAATTCTATTGTATACAGTCTTTTTATTCGTTATTATTTATTTTAGTATTTTACAAATATTTTTGTGGGGTCTAATATTAATACGGCGGTGACAATGAACTCTAAAGAACTCAAACTTGGCTGGGCTTCTGTGTAAAAGGGTTAAAACTAGTGTTAGTTAGAGAGAAAGAGAGAGAGAGAGAGAGAGAGGGAGAGGGAGGGAGAGAGAGAGAACGAAGATGAAGAAGAATGGGGAGGAGGAGGGGAAGGTGGAGGAAGAGAAAATAAGAAGAGGCGCCTTGCTTTTAAAAAAGTTAATTGTTCTCTGAAGATGGAGGAGGAAGAGGAGAAGGAGGAGGAAGTGGAGAAGAAGGAGGATGAGAAAAAGAAGGGGAAGGATGAGAAGGAGAAGAACCGGATAAAGAAGACGAAGAAGCGAGTCCAGCCTTTAAATGTCAATTGTTCTGTGTCTGGAACCTAGTCGCATAATTGACTCTTTTCCCCCCTCTCTTGCAGGAGAGTTACTTCTTTCTGTTGTTTCCTTGAAACGTAAAGCCTTTCCTCAATAATAATAATAATAATAATAATAATAATAATAATAATAATAATAATAATAATAATAATAATAATAATAATAACGTAAAACGAAACGTAAAGCCTTTCCTCAATAATAATAATAATAATAATAATAATAATAATAATAATAATAATAATAATAATAATAATAATAATAATAATAATAACAATAATAATGATGATGATAATAATAATAAAAATAATAATAATGGATGCTACATACGCGGTTTCCCCAAATCACCAATCAGACTCAAAGCGCGGCGATCTGTACCAACAAACACACAACAAACACAAATAATTAATCACTCAAACAGTCGTCCTGGCGTCAAACTATGCGCCCAAAGGTTGCAGGTGGGCGCCTCGGGCGGCTTAAGTTAGATCCTGTTTCGACCAGCGCCTTGAAGAGCTCTTGAGATGGAAAGGCGCGCTATATGGTTGAGTAAATAAATATAAAATCTTCTTCTTCTTCTTCTTCTTCTTCTTCTTCTTGAGGTAAAAAGGATTGGTGGGAATGAGAAGAGAGGGTCGGCGAATGATTGTTGAGGATGTGATTGGAATGGATGAGGGTAGAACAGGGAGAGTGGGGGGAGGGGGCGCAACTTTGCTGTTTTGTGCTCTTAGCAGTTGTTGCCCCTTGTAATATAATTATGCTTGGCAGCTTGCCCACTTAACAATGTTGAAAGTGCGGTCGTTATGCAGCTAGACATGTCAATACTGATCACGGAGAAGTCAAGATAACCTTTCTCCGTCTCGCCTGATTCTTCTCACAAATTCCCATACAAAACTTCTATCATAGAAAACGAAAATCAAATACTCTTCTTCTTCTTTTTTATTCCGTCTTTTTTCTTTTTATTCTTTACTAAAATCATAGAAACCACAAAAAATTGCTTCTACTTCTTTTTCTTTTTCTTTTTTTTTTCTTCTTCATTTCCTAACCCTTCCCGTTCTTCTTCTTCTTCTTCTTCTTCTTCTTCTTCTTCTTCTTCTTCTTCTTCCTCTTCTTCTTCTTCTTCTTTTCTTCTTCTTCTTCTTCTTCTTCTTCTTCTTCTTCTTCTTCTTCTTCTTCTCCTTTAAACCGAAGGAGGACAGATCGGTGTGCAGATCTACGTGGAAGTCCACGGAGAAGGAAAAGTTTCCCGCTTCTTTGGAGAAGCTTGGGGAATATGCTTGACGTTAGTTGGACAGATTTGGGATTAAAATTCGGGAACTGGATGCGTCTCCTCCGAACTTTTGAGGGCTTGAGTGACGTGAAGATGTTGAGGGAGGGGAGTAAGGGAGCAGGGGGAGAAGAAGTGAAGACAGTTGGAGGTTTTGTGAGAGAGGTGGAAGTTGCGTGCGTGGTGGGGAGGGGGGTGGGCGTGGGCGGGACGCGGTATTGCGAATTGCAACCATGCTGAGTACTGGGCATACTTCGTGAGGACTCGGCGAGTTCGACCCGAGTGTGACGTCCGCCTCGGAACTCGGTCGAGCTGTGAAACACAGGCTTACTTCCGTTCCATGCCTTGTTGTTGCTTTCAGCGGATTTTACCAACAATCACAATGAAAGTATGAAGTATATATATTGTTAAGCATTAATGTAGTGGCTATTTGCTGGTTTTGAACGATCGATCTATTTTGTAGTCTATGCAACATCAGAACTCAAATCTAGCTTGCCACTTTGCCGTTTATGAGCTGCAGTTTCAATTTCAAATTGTGAGTGTATGTAAACACTAAAATAGATTCATAACTTGTAATTATTTTGTGTAGTAGATTTATAAAATACTGTCAGATAAACTCTCTCTCTCTCTCTCTCTCTCTCTCTCTCTCTCTCTCTCTCTCTCTCTCTCTCTCTCTCTCTCACACACACACACACACACATACACTATTTGCTGGTTTTGTACGATCGATCTATTTTGTAGTCTATGCAACATCAGAACTCAAATCTAGCTTGCCACTTAGCCGTTTATGAGCTGCAGTTTCAATTTTAAATTGTGAGTGTATGTAAACACTAAAACAGATTCATAACTTGTAATTATTTTGTGTAGCAGACAGCTTTTCACGCGCTCTGCAGTAAAGTTACCTAGATACTTTAAGGTTCAGAGACTGACGTCATATGTTCGTTCACAGCTCGACCGAGTTCCGAGGCTGACGTCACACTCGGGTCGAACTCGCCGAGTCCTCACGAAGTATGCCCAGTACTCAGCATGGTTGCAATTCGCAATACCGCGGGCGGGACAAGTGCAGTGCGAATGTCAAGCGAAATGAAGAAATCTTTAATCCCCCAAAAAAGTGTAGGTGTTGCTGGTCACACTATAATTTCTCTCTCCCCTCACCTCCTCCGCTCTCCTTTCCGTCCCCTACCACCGTATTCACGACCCCACCCCTAAGTTAATGACTTAACCCATCTTTCAATCCTGGACCTAAAGCAATAACCACATAATGTAATGTAATCTTTCAATCTTGTCAACAGATGTCATTTTTGCCACACACATTTCAAACGTTAATTCCTTCCTGCGGCCGATGCACATTAAAAACAGACGAGTGTCTAGCTGTCTTTCTTTTAAAGCTTAATTTAATTCCCGCCACAATAATCTTATTTGTCCAATGTTTTGGTTTATGTGTTAAAGCAGCTTGTTATTGCTTTCCCTATTTTTTTTTAAAACTATTACTTTCTTCACAAAGAGATAACGCACTATGTTCTAGAGTGATTATTTTGATTTTTATTTATTTTATTATTATTATTGTCCCTTTTTTATCGGGAAATTCTGGGTCACCTCCCATAAAGAAGGCGTAGTCGCAGTCTGTGGCGCGCACAAAACCCAACCTACCTAATATTAGTTGTTGTTTTTTTTAATTTTGCTGGGGGAGCAAACCGGAGTACCCGGAGAAAACCACCGAGATTTTTTGGGATATATGTTTCGTTCATTGTGGACAATGTGAACATTATATAACAAACTGCATAATTTTAACATTAGACAGACGACTTTCCTTTTTTTTTAAAAATAATTGTCAATGTTAGGCAGAAAATAAACTAATGTTCACATTATGCAGTTCCATTTTGCCCAATATGAACAGGTTTGCCTAATGTGAAAAATCGTGTACATTTTGAGAAAGAGAGAGAGAGAGAGCGAAAGTTAATTAGTTAGTTATTCATTGCTTATGGTGTACATCGGATTGTAAAGAGCCGAACCAGGACCACAAAATCAGGACCACAACTTGGTTGAAAGAGGACACACCCCTGATCCGTATAAAAGATCTGCTGAAACAATCTAGTGGTAATCCTGAAGGCACTCCACCAGCCGGTCACTTTACAATAAAGGCATCCCACGCAGGGGACGCTGAGGTTATACTCTAATTTATCGAGACCCCTTTTACTAAAACAAAATAAAATATATACATAATTTAAAAATACCAACAAAACACATATACAGAAAATTCGCTAAGAAATAATATCATAGGAAGCCCCTGTGACCATTTGGCAGAGAGCGTCCAATATTCCCAAGCTGACCCAACAGACCTTAAACACAAATTAGGAGTTTTGGAAGAGTTTTCAGGAAAAAAGGTAGGTGACTAGTCTAGCGAAGAAGAAAATAGTATAGTAGATTGATAGAACATAGTAGGAATGAGAAAGAACAAAGGAGAAAGACAGCGACAGTGGGAATTTAAAGCACTAAATTTCCAGAAAGTGTGGATACTATTTAGACAGAAACCCCCCGGTACCTTCGCAGTGGGCAGAGAAAGAGAGAGAGAGAGAGAGAGAGAGAGAGAGAGAGAGAGAGAGAGAGAGAGAGAGAGAGAGAGAGAGAGACAGAGAGAGCAGAAAGAAGAATATTAGAGTCATCTCAATCTGAATGGTATAGCAATTTATTCAAAAGAGAAGATTACACGATAAAAAAATAATATCTAGCTGAAATGCGAAGAATAATAGGATACAACAGTTAAATGTAGAAATTAATTTCACCATACTGACAGTTTTACAAATCCCACAAAATACCTTAGAAACTTCACAGATAAATGTCAGCATCTCTTGCAGGGAAAGAAACACGCAATCATGTGCTTGGCGTATTGCTGAAAAATACAAATAGGCAAACGTTGAACAGATAAATGTGAGAAGACATGTGAAAACTACTTAATAGAAGAGAACCTGAAACATCAAACTGTAAAATTAAATCTCAACAAATTCATTCTATTCACATCAAACAAAATGCTCTTGCATAATATGAAAGTCTTAGCTAATGTGAACATTAAGCAAGAGATTTTACTAATATTCACATTAAGTAATTTGCTTGGCCAATGTATGCATTACGCAATTAATACTACTACTACTAAGTCATAAGTCATAAGTCATAATCTTTAATAATCCATAAAATGGAAATTACAATGTCGTCAAGGAAATCTTTCACTCAGCACAATTATAAATATGATAAAAACATACATGTAATATGCAACATTAAAGACGGCATGCTAACAATCAGGCAAAAGAGAAACACCACATACACTTATCTTTAGGCATGCATTATACTTTTTTTTTTATAGCAATGGGAGTCAAAAAGTATATAACACATAGTAAGCAAAAGTGAACTACAATCATAAAAAGGGTATAAAAGACTATTATTTAAGAATTTATACACATGAAAACATAAAAGTGTAGTTTAGCATGAAAAAGAGCATACTGCACGTTAATTCTATAGTGCGGTAGTGAGTCCCTCCCAGGTGGGAATGCAGCTAGTCAGTATGTTAGTTAGTCGTGTGTTTTGTGTTTGCCCTATCTAATTGCTCGTTGTACATCTGAATGGCTGTCGGAATAAATGAATGTTTGTGCCTCGTCGTTTTCGTCTTTACTGCCCTATATCTACCACTTCTCTCTATCAACCTACTGGCAAATTCCATGTACAGAATTGCTGTCGTTTTCTTCACTACCTGTCTTTTGTGAATAGTCTGTATGTCGTCTTGCTTACTCCCGACCACCCCACCTGCTTTCTTGATGGTTTTGTCCAGTCTGTCTTTGTCTCTCTTTGTCACATTCCCACCCCAGCAAGACAGGCCAAAGGTCATGACACTGCTGACAACAGATGTGAAAAAAAAATGGCAGTATTTTATGTGATATTTCGAAAGATCTTAATTTGCGCAGGCAATAGATACGGCTGTGTGTTTTGTTGACAATATGATCTAAGTTGTCGTTCCATGTCAATTTTTCATCTAAAACTATTCCTAAGTGTTTGTAACTTTTAACCCTTTCTACTGGTTGACCTTTAATCAAAATTTCATCAAAAACAACATTCTTGCGCCTAAAGTCAATTATAATTTCTT
>CM072523.1:25219683-25224683 GCA_036898135.1 Oncomelania hupensis | reverse complement strand
CAAATTTTCACTGGGGTTTCCTATGATACTATTTGGCAATGTAGGCGTTTTGTATGTGTTTGTTTTGGTGATGTTTTATAATATTTGTGTTCTTTTTTCTCTTCTTATTTTAAATTTAATAAACGGTGGTTCGATAGATTGGTTTGTGTCTTCGGCGTTCCCTGCGTGGGATGCCTTTGTTGTGGGGTGGCTGGCTGGTGGATTGCCTTCAATGTTGCCACTAGGGTTAAGGTTGTTTCAGCGGATCTTTTATACGGATCAGGGGCGAGTCCTATTTCAATCAAGTTGTGGTCCTGTTTTGTGGTCCTGATTCGGCTCTTTGCAGTCCGCTGGACCCTGTGGGCAATGAATAACTAACTAACTAGTTGTTGCTGTCTTTCTCCTTTGTTCTTTCTCGTTCCTACTCTGTTTTACTATCTTCTTTGCTAGACCAGTCAACTGTCCTTTTTCTTGATAGCTCTCCCAAATTTCATCATTTGTGTATGGGGTCTATTTGGGTAAGCTTGGGGATATTGGGCGCTTTCTGCCAAGTGGTCACTAGGGCTTTCTATGGTATTATTATTATTAAGCAATTTAGGCATTTTTAATGTATGTGTTTTGTTAATATTTTAAAATGATGTTTATATTCTATTTTGGTTTTGTACACGGGGGTTCGATATATTGGAGTACAACCTCAGCGTCCCCCGCATTGGATGCCTTTATTGTTATCTGACCTGCTGGTGGAGTGCCTTCAGTGTTACCATTAGGGTTGTTTCAGCAGATGATTTATACGAATCAGAGGTGAGCCCTCTTTCAACCGAGCTGTGGTCCTGATTCGGCTCTTTGCAGTCCGCTTGACCGTATAAAGACTGACTAACTAACTAATAGTAACAACCGCTGCTTCAAAGCCTCACACCTCCCTCCCCAAAAAGGATCAGATCAGTACAGAAATTCCTTTTTCCTCCTCACCATAGTGGATTGGAAACACCTTTTACAACTCCACCGTCAAACTGCCCAGCCTCTGCCTAGCCCTTATAGCCTTTACATCTGCGCTTTTGGAGCATGGACCAGCCAAACTAAACTCACAGACTATCTATTGTTTAACGAAAAAAAATCTGTGCATCATAAACTTTTTTTTTAAATTAACATTTATTATGCACTGCACACGAAGAAAGTCGTCTACGGCTACTGGGATGTTACCCCCCTCCCCTCCCCCCTCCCCCCCTAACCAACAACAACGACAGGAATCCAGATTCAGATTCAGATCTAGATCAGAAAGAATTTAAAAAAAAAAAGCATTGCTGAGTTCGGCTGTTGCTGCGACCATATTTCAAGGGCAAGAGTACTAATTGAAACTACAAAGAAAATAGAAAATTACAGCAAAGAATACGGGTATACTACAAAGAAGAATCATAACACGATTCTATGCGAAACGAGTGACGTCAGCAACATTACGGCGACACCAAGCGGCTGTGCTGCGGAGCAGATCAAGGGAGGTAAACAGACTACATAGCAACATGTAAATACAGACGAAATTGCTCGACTGTATCGGCGTGTTTCTGATGAATCCCGAACATATTTGTCCACAAAATTACTGTGTAATGTGTAGGAAAATGACGCCTTGCAATAATGCTGGTATTTTTGCACATTTGTTTTTCGTCAACATTGTGATATAGAGCTTACACTTTACATGAAAGTGGTGAATGAAAACAGTTCAATTCTACTTCTTTCTTTCTTTTTTTTAAATTCATACAAACATGAGGCCTTTTTATGATATTGAAGTTTGTGCTGTTGGTGACTGAATCATAAAACAAAACTATTGCAGCATACCAGAGTGCTAAATTGTATTCATAAATTAATCCCCCCCATTGAATAGTGATTAGTGGGGTAAAGAACGTTGGTTGTCAATTGAACAAAAGGGAGCTTGTGAAAATTTAACACTGCTTTGCATAATCATAATTATTGTCAAATTCAGTTCAATTTGTAAATATTTTATTGTTTCCTTTGGTTTGATTTTCTTTGTTGTTTTTGTATGATTTTTTTAAAATTTTCTTTAACGCTTGTTGTTGTCTTATAGTCCGCCCCACAGTTTGTTTGTTTGTTTGTAAAAGTCAAGTCAAGTCAAAAGCGCTTTATTCCATAAAACCCCTTGGGGCACGTGGATACAACGAAAATAAATAAAAATAAACATACATGTAGAATAACCATAAAAATGTACATTGCTTAAGGCCCAGTTAATTCTTTACAGTTGTATCAGGACCGTGGG
This sequence comes from Oncomelania hupensis, assembly GCA_036898135.1. Classification (NCBI taxonomy): domain Eukaryota; kingdom Metazoa; phylum Mollusca; class Gastropoda; order Littorinimorpha; family Pomatiopsidae; genus Oncomelania; species Oncomelania hupensis. The sequence goes on along the minus strand of CM072523.1, from coordinate 25,222,438 downwards.
ACAGGACAGAGCAATACAACACAGATGACATCAGCTTCATGGCACCTCACACGGATCAAGTTTACAAGGTCATAAAATTAGGAGGCGCTGGAGACGCAGAGTATTCACCTCAATTTTTTGAACTCCAGGACAAACAGTATAAAATGAAATATAAAAATCTTAAATACTAAACATAAGTAATCAACAGGCAGAATGTATTTTAGTTGGTGACTTGGTGGTATGGTGGCTTTGATGTGGCCATGTCACAAGATCAGATGGACTATCCAAATTAATCTTACAGGGGACAGTACAAGGTGGGAGGACATTACATTACATGATTATTGCTTTAGGTCCAGCGGACTCTTCCAAGCCAAATCAGGACCGGACAACCCCTGATCCGCATAGAAGATCTGCTGAAACAACCCTAGTGATAAAACTGAAAGCTCTCCACAAGCCAGTCACTTTACAATAAAGACATCCCACGCAAGGGACGCTGAGGCTATACTCTAATTTATCGAACCCCCGTTTACAAATACAAAATATAATACAAACATCATTATAAATTATGAACAAAACACATACATATAAAATGCCTACATTGCTAAATAATAACATCATAGGAAGCCCTAGTGACCACCTGGCAGAAAGCATCCAATATTTACAAGCTGATCCAGCAGACCTCACACACAAATAAGGAGTCTTGACCCGGAGGAGTTTTCAAAAAAAAAGTTAGGTGAGTGGTCTAGCGAAGAAGAAGATAGTATAGCAGATTGATATAACAGAGCAGGAATGAGAAAGAATAAATGAGAAAGACAGCGGGAATTTAAAGCACTAAATATCCAGAAAGTGGGGATACTATATTTATACTGAAACCCCCGGCACCCCAACGAGGGAAGGTGGGAGGAAGAGAGACAGACAGAAGAAGAGGTGGGAAGATAACATTGTAGAGTGGACAGGTCTGAGATTGAATGATGCCCTAAGAGAGGCAGAAAACAGAGAATTGGAGAGAATTTATTGCCAAATCATCAGTGGTGCCCCCACGGTTCACAAGATTACGTGATGATAGGTGAGGTGGTGAAGGTGATGGTGGCTTTATTCTGCCATATGACACTAGTATTTGCCTTCTTCTGCCTGTTAATTTCTTATGTTTATTATTTAGGATATTTATATTTCCTTTTATACTTTTTTTTAACCTGGATTTAAAAAAATTGAGGTCAATACTCTGCGTCTCCAGCGCATCCAAATGTTATGACCTTGTAAACATGATCCGTGTAAGGTGCCATGAAGCTGATGTCATCTGTGTTGTATTGCTCTGTCCTGTCCCACGGTCCTGATACAACTCTAAAGAATTAACTGGACCTTAAGCAATGTACAAACAAACAAACAAACTGTGGGGCGGACTATAAGACAACAACAAGTGTTAAAGAAAAGAAAAAAATAGTAATCATACAAAAATAACAAAGAAAACCAAACCAAAGAAAACAATAACCATATTTACAAATTGAACTGAATTTGACAATAATTATGATTATGCAAAGCAGTGTTAAATTTTCACAAGTTCCCTTTTGTTCAATTGACAACCAACGTTCTTTACCCCACTAATCACTATTCAATGGGGGTATTAATTTATGAATACAATATAGCACTCTGGCATGCTGCAATAGTTTTGTTTCATGCTTCAGTCACCAACAGCACAAACTTGAATATCATAAAAAGGCCTCATGTTTGTATGAATTTAAAAAAAAAGAAAAAAGAAGTATAATTGAACTGTTTTCATGTAAAGTGTAAGCTCTATATCACAATGTTGACGAAAAACAAATGTGCAAAAGTACCAGCATTATTGCAAGGAGTCATTTTCCTACACATTACACAGTAATTTTGTGGACAAATATGTTCGGGATTCATCAGAAACACGCCGATACAGTCGAGCAATATCGTCTGTATTTACACGTTGCTATGTAGTCTGTTTACCTCCCTTGACATGTTCCGCAGCACAGCCGCTTGACGGCGCTGCTCTAAAAACGTCTTCACTTTTTATAGAGGGAAATCCTCGGATGATCCTTCTTTGTAGTATACCCATATTCTTTGATTACAGTCTGCGTTCGCGACAGATTTTCACGACGAGCCTCAAACGTGAACCAACCAAAAAAAAAAAATGTTGCTGCGACCATATTTTAAGGGCGAAAGTACCTGATACTACTACATAAGGGCGTGAGGAAAAGTCAACGTCTCTGCTCTGTGGCCCTCTTTCAGTCCTATATGATAAGACACCCCCTTCCCCCTCCCCCCCACTTGAGACGATTTGCCTATTCAGCCTTGCTTGCGTTTCTCCTGATCAGATGCTAGGCTAGCCTAAAGGCCAGGCCACATTGGCCTGTAGCACCCGGCCACACTTGTTTTACGCTTATAAATTCCTTAGGGTATTTCCTTGCGTACTAGCTAAGGTAACATTTCACAAGGGTAGGCATGTTTGATTACTACTGCAAAAATTACGTCAACCGCGCCGAGGACCTATCAGAAGCGAGAGTGTGACGTCATGAGTTTAGAGGTCGACCTAAACTCCTCCCTTGTATGAGTAGTACACGCAACACAGGTTGTTTGCTACCTATGACTTGGCAGTTGAATTCACTTAATGCGTGTCGATCTTAGTAAAGCTGTTTCATATTATAGTCAAATCGTGAAAGACTACATTACATCGTCATGAAAATTGTCTTGGTGTAGTGAAATTACCCATCTACACACATTTATAAATTCGAACCGGGCTGTGACAAACATG
>CM072523.1:25197183-25214683 GCA_036898135.1 Oncomelania hupensis | reverse complement strand
CTTCTGTAGCACCTCATCTCCATGCTTTGTATTCTTCGTTGTAGGTGCAGCGTTTTTTTACCATGATGTAGTCGATCTGGTTGTGATGCTCCCCGCCGGGACTGTGCCATGTCCATCGTCTGGATTTTTTGTGGAGACCAAGCGTGTTTGCCAGTATCAAATTGTTGTATCTGGCAAACTCCAAGAGTCTCAGACCCCTGTCATTTGTCTCGTTGTTGCAGTGGGGTCCACATTAATAGCTAGAGCACCATTTTCATATCTGCATCTACTCCATTTCCCAAATTGTTAGCTGTAATTCTGAGTAAGCATAATTATTTTAATAAATTCTATTATTCCTTTTTTTCCCAGAACATCCTGTTATGCCTCGAGTTTATCCGGTTGCATAGAAGTCGCTGTAGTCCGACGACGACCCAGGAGGCGTTTGGAAGGAAGACGTCCCACTCCATCACCATCAACATCTTCATCGCCTTCATTGTACTCATCAGGTGACAGCTGGTGTTTGTCAGTACTTATTGAATTTTATAATATTGTTGTTTGCTTTGAAAAAAACACACATTGATTGCTGTATAAAATCGGTGCCACAGCAAAGCAGTTAACAACTGGCAGCTCCACGCCTCAGATCAAACTGTGACCTGCTAACACACATTTTGTTGGTGGTATATTGTTTCTACATTGCAAAGGGGGAGGTGAGGAGAGCTTGGATGAGGGAGGAGAATGGGGGGGGGGGAACATTCGTGAACATGGCAGAGCTAGACATCCTTGTTGAATAAGATTAAAGTTTTAGCTCAATTTTACAGTTGTTAATGGGGCACATGAAATGCAGATTACATTCTGATTATAATGTACACATTTCGCTCTGGGCTTTTCAGGTTGTATAGGTATGCTTTGGATTTTAAAAAGCAGGCATGTTGAGGAACCTTTGTTCTTGTGCTTTCATGGGGTGTCCTCGTAGCGCAGTGGATAAGTCGCCGGTTTCCTATGCCGAAGTTCGCGGGTTCGATTCCCGCAAGGGGCGAACGTATGTGACTTAGGTACGAGACTATTGAGGTCACCGAGGGTTTTCTCCGGGCACTCCGGTTTCCTCCCTCCCTTCAATAATGGTACAGGATGCAGTCAATATAAAAAATTTAAAAATAAAAAATTTGATTTTCTTCCGTCTTCTAATAGCGATCTTCCTGTCTTTACACCACCTGTTTGAGTGATGTATGTGTATTTGGTGTGTGAGAGGGTAAATGAGACAGGTGAGCGTGTATGTTGGTATAGATCGCCGCGCTTTGAGCCTTGGGGAAAGGCGCGTACATAGCATCCTGTATTATTATTTATTATTATTTACTGAGTAGCTAGTAAGCATAAGAGTTTCTATAACTATTTTATAACTTGGTTGCTAGTAGCTAGTGTGTCGAAGTGGTTAGTGGGAAAAAATGCTGTCCCACTTCCTCCGGGCTTTTGTGCCCTTTTTTCCCCAACCTCTACCCCCTAAACTTTAAATGTGTTTTGCTTGTTTCTTTTACACTTTAAAGAGGGTGAGTAGTACATTCATGTACAAGAAAATTAAAGTCCAGAATATAATATTTCATTGATGAATCAGTAGACAGTATTGTCAGTCAATCCCTTTTTGTAGTTGAGCCAGTTCAAGCCTCTACTCTTTTCAACTTCCATTCCCTTCTCCCACCCCAGGCCCACCACCCCACCCTTTGACCATCCTCATACCTTGGTTTGAAAAATGTTCTTATGCCGCTGTATTTGTTCTGTTGTTTAAACCCTGTGTTCTGATGCTGCTACTTGTTCGCAGGAGGGCTGAAGAGCAGCATGAGGATTCTAAAGACTCTAATTCATCGGAAGGTTCAGTCAAGAAACAAGCTAGAAAAAGGCGTCAAAGCCAGCAGACCGAAATGTATACAACATCCTCATCAGCTTTGTTGCTGCCATCAGTGCTACCCCGTTCTCCAGGGTGTGAACCAAGTGCCATGAATCGTTTAGATATAGAATATATATTCAAATTTGTTTGCAAATCTATTCAAGATGAGTCCTAAATAGTAAAAAATTGCATGTTTAAATGTTGTCTGTCTGTCTGCCTTCCATCTGTGCAAAACTTTAAAGTGGGTAATTACACGAGACCTCGAAAATTATCAGTGATTGAATAACTACACTTCAAGGTCAAGGCCACAGGTTCAACAAATGTTAGTCAAGCTATGTCAATTTTCCACAAAATTTCTTGTTAATCCTAAGTTATTAATATTAACTAAACTTCAGATTGTTTGATGCATGATAGGTATCAATGAGACGCACATGCATATTTTGTCAACCTTGCTCCAAGGTGAAGGTCATTGGAGATGTCCAAAATAATAAAATCTTTTCCTGTAGTTTATTTTATCGTACATGAGTGCATTTATAGCTGGAGGTCAAGGTCAAGAGCATCGAAATATCAAAGCTTGTATTACTTTGCATTTTAAACCCACTGTTTCAATCATTTAACTTTTTTCTGGCATCTCATTGTTGTGTTATTTGTTGGTAGTTCCATAAGGAGCATGTGAGTCATATGGACTTGCCTTTCCAGTTATTGATGGTGTACATCATGTTCAAAGCTTTTTGAGGTGCTACTTGTCATTAAGTAATGGAAATTTACTGCTCTGTATTGTGTAGACTAGTTTTTAGGCCCGTTTTGTTATGTAGTACATTTCTGTCTTAAACTTAAGAGAAAGCGGTGGAATAATCTGGCAAAGTACCAAATTATATTTCTTTGCCAAGTTAATACATATGTTATTCTCGGGGTTCTTGTTTATCAAAAAGCAATGTCAAGACTAATGACTATATAATAATATTCTGCTCTTCACATGGTTTTATTATACCTTTGAGGTGCTGGGAAAAAAACCTAATTATAAGTGGTTGCACTCAATTGATCCTTATTCAGAATATATTAACGTAACGGGAAACCATAAACAATTTATGTAAAACCTAACTAAATGAAGTTGATAAAAAAGTAATAATAATATATACAAATTATGCTCTACTAGACACTTTCAAAATAAAAATGTTAACAAATTATGTCTGTGTTATGTTGTTCATATGTTTGTTTTACATGACCAGTTCTCTGCTTTTTTATTTTTCCATTCCTATTCTTTTCCAATGAAGATCTGTATACTTTTCCACCCTTCTCATTCTTTCTTTTCCTCTGGAGATTTTATGCTTTTTCTCCTCGCTTCTCCTCATTCTTTCTATTAATTCTTCTTCATACTCCTCATACTTTTTCTTTTTTCTCCTTCTTGCCTTTTCTTCAATGATTTGATTTAAATCTGGAAGTAAAGTAATAAATTTAACATGAAAAAATAATCCACAATTAACATTTGAGAACGACAAGATATCTTTTTTTTTGCAGATCTTCCAGTCTGGATTCAAATTTAAAAAACTATAAAACCATACAATACAAAGTAAATGTAAGCAAAGTAAATATGACAAGAATGTTTGCTTAATGCCGAATTTTTCTTTTCGATTTTTACTGACACCAGCTAATAATTTATTTTTTGGGCTATGGGGAGAAAAAGAGGGTCACGCACTGACCTATCCAGAGGTACACTGTAACAACCTCAGACCTTTCGGTTCTCAGTTCAATGCTTTAACCACTGAGCTACCGCCCAGTTCTTAAAGTAAATGGCAAAAGTCTATCCTTCAATAACAGCTCTAATTCTATACAGTAGCCTATATACAAAATAATACTCAACAGGTTGAAACCCCAAGCTGAACAAATCATAGCTGAAGAACGAGCAGGATTCAGGGCAGAGCGAAGTACCACTGAGCAGATTTTCAACCTTAGAATAATATGTGAGAAATACCTACAGCACCAACAACATCTATATCATGTGTTCATAGACTTCAAGAAGGCGTTTGACGGAGTCTGGCATGCAGCTCTATGGGCAACAATGAAAGTGTACAACATCAGCCCTAAAATTATTGAAGTCATCAAAAGCCTGTATAACAAGGCTACCAGTGCAATCCTCCACAACAGCGCCATAGGGAACTGGTTCAGAACAACAATCGGTGTGCGTCAAGGATGCCTACTCTCCCCAACACTCTTCAACATCTTCCTAGAGCGCATCATGTCAGATGCTCTTGCAGACCATGAAGGCACAGTCAGCATAGGGGGTAGAGCAATCTCCAATCTTCGTTTTGCAGATGACATTGATGGATTGGCTGGAGAGGAACAAGAACTTGAACAGCTGGTACAGAGGCTTGACACCACCTCCAGAGCCTATGGAATGGAAATAAGTGCAGAGAAGACCAAAATGATGACCAACAACACCAATGGCATCAACACGGACATCAAAGTCCAAGGCCAATCCCTCAACACAGTGCATAACTTCAAATACTTAGGAGCCATTGTATCAGACAATGGGTCCCGACAGGAAGTCCTCTCCAGGATCGCACAAACAACTGCTGCCCTGACAAGGTTGAAGCCCATTTGGAAACACAGGACCATCAGTCTACATTCCAAAGTAAGACTGCTGCGCTCCCTTGTCATCTCCATCTTCCTATATGCTTGCGAAGCATGGACCCTCACAGCAGATCTACAACGAAGAATACAAAGCATGGAGATGAGGTGCTACAGAAGACTTCTGGGCATTTCCTATACCCAGCACATCACCAACGACGAAGTCCGACAGACCATCACACAAGCCATTGGACAACACGATGACCTGCTCACAGTGGTGAAGAAACGGAAACTCCGATGGTATGGACACTTCACCAGATCATCAGGCCTTGCAAAGACTATTCTGCAAGGCACAGTGCAAGGAGGTAGAAGAAGAGGGAGTCCGAAAAAGAGGTGGGAGGACAACATTCGAGAATGGACTGGTTTGACACTGAGCGAAGCCATCAGGGCTGCTGAGGACAGAGAGAGATGGAGTATGCTGTTTAAACGATCATCTGTAGTGCCCCTACGACCTTCGGGTTACGGGACAGGATAGGATAGGATAGGATAGGATAGCCTATATACCAACTTAAAATATTGTAATTGAAATTATAAAAGCAAAATCAGAGGAAATTCTGAGCAATAGTAAAAGTTGTTTCATTAGTTGAATTAAACTAAAAGTGTCAGTGTACTGCACTCACGTACTGAAAATCTTGCAAATGCAACCTTGGCCATTTATACGTTTTGGTTGTGTCCGTGTGTGTGATAAACCCAGTTTTTCCACAGAAACCCAGATGTCCAATATGCATGTGTAAAAAGCCACTGGTATCAAATGAACCCACTATTTCATAGCGCAATTTCTCCTTTTGTTTTTGTCAAAAATGAAAACGGTTGTGACAGATAACCTTACAAGAGGCTATTGTATACGTTGAGTGAATAGGAATGGTCTGTAATGAAGGGAAAGGATGGAACCCAGTTTGCCTTGTTTTGAACATAAACCCACTATTATAGTTCTGAACGTATGTGTGTGTGTGTGTGTGTGCACGCGCGCGCCCATCGTCACTTTGGTATTCCGAGATGTATTTGTTCAGCATTGCCTCGGTATTGTTTGAACCGCATAATTATTGCGCTCCTAGTTCAAATGCGTTTGTGCGGGTTGGGAGGGAGGGAGAGAGAGAAGAAAGGAGAAATAAATGGAAGTGGGGAGCGTGAGGAGAGAGGAGTGTATTTAACGCATTTGAAATGAAATTTAAAGAAAGATTCCAATTTCCCGGCGAGTTCATAGGTCCCAGTTTAACCACGTTGAACATTGAACAAGTGCTTAAACACTAGCCATCATAGGGCTTGCATCAGTCTTGCCTGATCTGGTCTGATGTTCAGTTTATTTCAGAATCAGAATCCTTTTTTTATCCCAACAAACAGCAAGGAAAATTATTTTGCATGGCACAACATTCTTTGACAAGACACTCACACAAAACAGTATTGAATAAAACATCACTTCCTAAAACCAAGTAACACCAAACTTCCATAACCATTCATATCACCTTCTAGTTCAACTAAAAACAAACCCGAACAGTCAGCCTCTTCTCCCTCCTTTCTGTCACACGTTATTCATCAATATATCGATTCAGCCCCGACGCTTGAATCTTGTAAATAACTCGAATTCGTTTGTCCACGCAGCCTGTTCACTCAGCAACAAGGCAGTAGTCTTATACAATTTTCCAACTTTATTCAGCAAACATCAACAACTGCATACAAGATCACTTTCCAACAATCACCCTAAAATCACTTTTCAAGCAGACAGTGCATTACATGTACCTAAATAGATTCTCTGCAATCGATAAAAAAAATTCGAACATTTCAGCATGACGAAACAACACCTAATCAAAATAAAACTCGTCACCGGAACTACGCACTGTCTTACGTCATTCTTTAGGTTAGAAAAATCGTTTAGCTATTACGAGACACATCTGTAAACTTCGATCGATGATAAACAAATAATTCCCGAAAATTCTCAACAATATACAAAGCTTCTTCTAGCAACAGCACAAAATGAAATAAAAGATAAATACACGCTAGAATTGCATGATTTGCAAAATAAAACGATCGGAACTATCGTACCTGTCTCAATCGTCACACTTTCCCGCACACTCCCATAATCAAATAATAATCGTAATAATCAACAAATAAATTATTCATCAATCCGCCTACCACACGAACGCATGCCTTTAAAAAATACCTCCTTATTTATTTTTGTAGTGCCTCTTGCATAAATTGCCAGGATTAAATTTAGGTTTGCCGATTAAAAATGGGTTTGTGGACCCAATTCCCTTTGCTTTTTTACTACTACTACTACTACTACTACTACTACTACTACTACTACTACTACTACTACTACTACTACTATTACTACTACTACTACTACTACTACTACTACTACTACTACTACTACTACTACTACCATTTCTAATGAGTGTAACGCTTGTTCCCTAAGCAAATCAGTTCAAAGCACTGTTGTCCGTGATGAAAATTCCGTAGCGCTGTTATGCCTGAGCTGAGAAAGAGACTGGTACTTTACCCGCGAGGGAAATAAGGTTTGTAACCAAAAAAAAATGTCGAAAGTTAGTTCTTTCCTTTTCACTATGTGATCCAATGAAGTCATCGCCCGCAATGGCCGTACCCACATTGTCAGTTATTTTTACCATATTGTCAATTATCTTTACTCTACTTACCAGCTTGTCCATTACACTTAGACTACCTTAAGGGCTACTTATAACACTTACAACCGCTTCCCTTATAAGTGACAGGTGGTCCTTAAAAAAACCGTTAAATGGAATTAACTTGGACATAGACCCGAAGAAGACAATTACATTCAATTTACATAGTTCCCTGCAGCTAAAATTTTCTGCTCCTGTTCACAATGTATATATTCCCTCCATATATTCCATATATATTCTTTAGAGATTGGGGGAAGAGGGGATGAGAGAAAGGTGGCGAGAGAGACAGACAGATAGAGAGAGACAGATGAAGAGGAAAGAGGCTTGAGCGTAGAGGGTAGAGATAATATGTTTTGAATATTAATTGTAAAAAAACAGAAGAGCGCAACGACCAAACCATTGCTCTAGTTTGCCTAGAAAGTGTTTTGTCTTACCTACTTGGACTTCAGAGTAAACAATTCTCTCAACCTTTCATCTCAGTTCTCTATTTAGCCCTGCCTGTCTAGTTTACAAGTTTTATTACAAAACGTTAATAACTTAAACAACTTTTCCTTCACGAATATTCGGTTACCTAGGATAAGAGGACTACCTAAGAAAAAAAAAAGAAACGTTTGAGCGCAATCTTTTATTAAGGGTCGTCTTTAATACCACACACGGTTTTTAAACCTTTTATTATTTGTGGAATATACGGTGTGTTTTTTTAAAGCTAAAATGCTGTTTTGCAAGCTTCGGTGTTCACGAGTATTACCGCGGCCCAGACTGCTGGCTGGTGATCAATAGCTTTCTGTATGTCTAAATGCAAGTGATAAATGGTCGAACTCCAATAAAGACTTGGATAATATCTCAATAATATGATTAGTGGTGTTCTTTTAAAGCAGGGCATCTTTTGTAAAAACGGCGTACAATCAAATAATAAATGTCTTCTAGAAATTTGCTTTTATAGCATATACAATTAATACCTTTTACATCTTTTAATTGTAATCTACCAGTCCAAGCACATTTTGTATAGATTACTTTGGGAATATTTATTGAACAGGACAATCTATTTTGCTTATTTAAAAATTTTGTGAAATGTTTTGATTTTTAAGAATGAGGTGTATGCAAAACCTCAATGATTTTGGAAATATAGGTTAGCCAATAATTCTAGCAAAATACAGCAGTAAGCCAGTGGCGTAGCTAGGGTAGGGAGGAGGGGGGGGGGGGTCCAAATTCGAAAGTCCCCACGGACCCCCACTTGAGGGGGGCCCCCAAAGGAGTGTCCGAAATGTTTTTACATTAAATATTAAATATTACGCCACCTCCATGTAATCTTGCTATTCACGTTGTTATATAAGTTTAGACTTATATATTTATTAAGTACATTATCTCATGTCTCTTATGTCGAATGTCAAAATGCAGAGGCCCCCAAAGAGGCCAAGCCCCCGGCCCCTAAATCCCTAGCTACGCCACTGCAGTAAGCACAATGCCAGAATTAGTTTTATTTAACCGTTCTTAGATAGCGCTTTTTTCAGCTCCAGAGCTGCTTAAGGCACTGGCCGAGACTTGATCCAGACCTGTGCACACTCAAAATGCTCATCAGTAGCACACAAACCAAATTTCAGTAGTTTTTAAAAAGTTTCAGTAGCAAGCTGTAACGACAGTTCAAGACATAATTCTGCTCACAAAGCACACAAACTGAAACACTACGAGGCAGTAGAATGAATGAATGAATGATGAATCCTCTTCACTATCTCTTCTCACTCTTTTTTTTAATCTCTCAAAGCTGGCTCCATAATGTTTTTTAATCACAAATATGAAGTTGCAACCATACAAATGCTGAACGAACTAGAAACAAACGCGCGCTTCCGGTTCGAAAAACGTCTTTTAAGCACAACTAGTCAAAAACATCTTAAAACAGAAACAAAAAGTAAAAAAAAAAAAATTTTAAGTAAAAAAAAATCGGAATTTCGGAATTTTAATAAATAATCCGTAGCTCCGTATTCTGCTCATGAAAATCGGAGAAAATACGGAAAATCCGTAGATGTGCAATGATCTGACCCCAGGTGCCCGAGTTACCCATTTGCTGCCTTTGGGCGAACAGAACAGTGGTAATGTCACACAGAGCAAGAGCGTGTCTATAAAATGAATACAAAAGTGTCAAAATCATTCTGCAATGCCGTGACGACGTAGCATTACTGTGACAACATTTACTTTCAATGCCCTTTGCTCCCCGAGGGTTTAATTAAACTAACACTTTTTTTTTCTTTTTTCTGGATCGTGTCCCTCCAGACTGAGATACTAAAAAAATGCGTTATCTATATGTTATATTATCTAGACTATATCTGTATCCTGTGCACTAAAATAACTCCCATGAATATAACAATCCTACACACGCAAGCACTCATATCAATTTCCGATGATATCATTATTTTGAAGTAAATTAGTAGATTTTTTTTAATCGCTGCTATAGAGATAACATTTAATCTGATGGCTGATGTACGGTCAGGCGAGGATCAACGGTACTTTGCCTCTTCAACGTTGACCAGTGAAAGCTGTCTGTAAATAGATTTGCGTTCTATATCTCTTCAAAACCTTCTCCAGAACTTTGAACGAGTCACAGTTCTGAAATACAGTAAACAGTTGGCGTTTCGACTTAAATAAAAACAAAACACAAACTTGTAAAATATTATATGCCATAACAGCATTCACACAAGCACTCTCTCTCTCTCTCTCTCACACACACACACATACACACACACGTACGCGCGGACACGTACACAAACAATGCACAGGCACACAGCCTAAACAAAGAATCGTTGATGATATCAAATTCGTGCTTATTGAAAGTTTTAAATTCTAGATCGTTGAGCTTCAAGCGACCATACAGTTTTTTGTTCTTCCTTCTCCTCCTCCTCCCCATCCTCCCCATCTTCCTCCTCCTCCTCTCCCATCGTCATCCTCATCATCATCATCATCATCATCATCATCATCATCATCATCATCATCATCATCATCATCATCATCTTCTTCTTCTTCTTCTTCTTCTTCTTCTTCTTCTTCTTCTTCTTCTACCTCATTATCATCGTTATCCATGTTGTCCACCGCCACCATCATCCACCACTACTACTATTACTACTGCTTCTATTACTACTACTACTACTACTACTACTACTACTATTACTACTACTATTAAGGTTGCTTCTATTACTACTACTACTAGTACTATTACTACTACTACTACTACTACTACTACTATATGGAAATGTTCTTTTAAGTTTTAATTATGGCATATATTTGTGATAGGGGTAAATGAGGTGTGTGTAGATAAGAAAAATAAATGAAATTCGTAAATAATATCTTTTGATTTATGTGTAATTTTTAAAAATTGTTTTTTTTTGCATGCCTTCATCTATTCAAATGCGACACAAATGACTGTACATAATCCCTTTGATGGTAATAAAAATTTGTTGAATTCAATTGAATTACTACTACTACTACTACTACTACTACTACTACTACTACTACTACTACAACTACTATCTCCACCGCCACCAACACTATCACAACAACTACAACATCGACAATGATCCGGTTGGCTAGGATTAATCTGTGTAGATAGACCCCTAGTATGGCTTGGGCCATCAAACCAGCACCTACGGGCACTCTTGAAGGGTTTCGTTAAGCTTCTTTTCGCGGCGCTGCCCCGGTTACAAGCGATGAGAGTAGGAGATCCACCATGCTTGCTTTGTTGGTACCCTCGATAGGGTTTTCTGCATAAAAAGTATCCCCAATTTGTGGAAATTGAAAGCTTTGAATACATTACTGTTTCTGTGATCCTCATTTGTTCTTTCTCGTTCATAATCTGCTATATCAATCCATCTATTTCGCTAGACCACTCACCTCCCTCTTTTTTTCTTGAAAACTCTCCCCAAATTCTTCATTTATGTATGGGATCTGTTGGGTCAGCTTTGGGGATATTGGACGCTTTCTGCCAAAAGGTCACTAGGGCTTTCTTTGGTATTATTATTTAGCAATTTAGGCATTTTATTTGTATGTGTTTTGTTAATGTTTTATCATAATGTTTATATTATAATTTGATTTTTGTAAACGGGGGTTGGATAAATTAGAGTACAGCCTCTGCGTCCCCTGCGTGGAATGCCTTTATGGTATAACAGTGACTGGCTGGTGGAGTGCCTTTGGTGTTACCAGTAGGGTCGTTTCAGCAAATCCTTTAGTCCTTTTTCAACTACGTTGTGGTCCTGATTCGGCTCTTTGCAGTCCGCTGGACTCTATAAACAATGACTAATTAACTAGCTGTGTAGGTAGAGCGTCCGCCCGGCACACCAATGACCCAAGTTTGAACCCCGTTACGCGGTGGGCATGTATGTATGCATATAAAAAAAAAGTGGCAACTTTTCACTGTTCATTTCTGCAGTACGATTGCCTTGGTGGTTGGGTGTTGATTTGGTTTGAGATAGGGTTAGGGTTAGGTCCTCACTCCTCTCTTCCCTGGGATGGTTATATCCCAGTCTGCACTATGACCAATGACGGATGCGGACGTTAAATTGCACTGTTCACTGGGGAGCGAGAGCGATAAACACAGAGAGAAGGAGAGTAAGAGAGAGAGATTAAGAGAGAGAGAGAGAGAGAGAGAGAGAGAGAGAGAGAGAGAGAGAGAGAGAGAGAGAGAGAACAATCTAATTCTATTCTATAGGAAGGCTTGTTGTTTTCTTCCTTTCTAGAAGTAATAACGCTGAAGTTTTTACAAGAGAAGAGAGGGATAATGAAATCTCTGGTTTACTAATCAGGGCATCTCGTGTTCAGTCTGCTGTGCCAAAGGCTTGTGGAATTTGGAGTAATCATTGAGGTGTTGATTATGATAATGATGACCCTGCTACTGCTATTGTTGTCGGTGTGGTGGTGGCGGCGGTGGTGGTGGTGATGATGATGATGACAGCAGGAAGCGGTAGGAGGAGAACAGACAGCTGATTAAAGATGGAAAAGAAGAGGGGAAGGGGAGGGGTGTGTGTTTGCTGGTGGTTGGGAGAGAGAGAACGAAACTAGAGAGAGAGAGAGAGAGACAGACAGACAGACAGACAGACAGACAGACAGGAATATAGTAACAGAGAAAGAAAGACTTACAAGAAGACAATAATCAGATAAACAGAATTCCACAAAATGGCAGGGAGATGGGTGAGGGATCTGCCATCTGTAGTGGAAGCCCTGAAACGCTTCACGGAGTCTGTGGAAGACGCGTCCAACCGGCCGTCCACACATCTCAATAATAATAATTATCAATACCATACAATACAATGCAATACAATGCAATACAATACAATACAATACAATACAATACAATACAATACAACACATCTTTATCACCCCAAAATGAATTAAGGCAGACGCAGAATCACATTTTAAATTCAGATATATTAAGAATTCACAATCAACCCCATTTTAATTTCACATATGTCAAAAATACACAATAATCACGTTTTAAATTCATGTACATTTTGAATTTACGATAATCTGCTTTCAACCAGTTGCTCGCCTTGTGATCAAATGGCATTACAGAGCACATATGACAGGGTTATAATACTAATATTGTAACAAGAAAACAATATTCCAGTCAGCAAATTACAATGGTCATACGATAAAAATTTTAACATAATAAAAATCACATTTGAATTTGACTTGTAGCGGGCTGTGCGAGTTCTCACATTTTCCAGACGCATACCTGATGGCAGAAGTTCGAACAGTCACGACATGATCTGAGTTTATGTCGTGGACATGTGCAGTGAACTCCAGTTCACGTCAGTAGCATCTTCGATTGTTTGATTTTTCTTTGGTGTTTTCTTTTTTAAACAGCAAGGAATGGGAACCTTTTTCAGGGAGATCCAAGGACCGCGATCTATCGAGAACTATCGTTAGGATCGTCTTTATCTAACTGTCCAATTAAGAAGCAAATCTAGTTCCTATGGATCGTGAACCCCAAAAAAAGTTTTGCGAACTATGCACACCCTTCTAAGTTAAGGCAGGTCGTTAGGAAGCACGTGGAATGGCTTGCGACAAGTTACGCAAGTTAATTAGCAATTAATCTTATTTCTTGAGCGAAGCACTTAAGTTTTCTTCTGATCACAGAAAAGAAAAATGTCCGGAGAAGGGAAATGAAAGGAAACAAGATCCATTTAAATGCCAGGTATATTTATTGTCCCGATAAATTACATGGAAATTTGATCTGTGTTGTGACAGTCATGCACACAAAATCTAAATATTAGGCTCCATAACAATTCTGCATAATTATATCACGTTTTCACTGAGCACTAAAATAAACGTGTTTTTTTTTCAGGGCAGTAAAATCACTCCAACCTTCAATTTCCACAAACACGCCACACGGCATGCATGCTACACCATTCGTAACCTTCCAGACAATCGTTCAGCACCTACTATACACTCGCAGCCACTGTGGAGCACGAGAAACAAGGAAGATGAACGAAAGGAAATGATACCCTAGAGACTAAACTCTGGAGGAAAACAGCAAAATAGCGGGCCATTCAAATTTATTTCCAGAGATGCGCTCGCACACACAGCCGAAAAATAAACACATTCACAAGTTTTCATTTTCTTGGCAGTGCTGTATTTCGGTTGTATCCTTACTAAGCAAAAGGAAAACAGGGAAGGATAGACCGCTTTATGAACTATCTGCAAGCGAACAAATCGGCTCAACCATAGTTTGGACACAGCGCCAAAGAGCCTATATGACAGCGCTAAAGGTGTTTAGAAAGTGGTAAAGCTCCTTTGAGGAAGTACAAATATGAATGATCTACCATGCTTAGCATTACTTAAAGAATCTGCAAAGTAAAACTGTTGAATTTTTGTTCAGTTATTGTTGAGATAAGACCGCAAAAAAGTGAGTTGTGAACTAAAAAGCGAAATTGGGAGTACCGAACCGACCGACTGACCAACAACCGGACTGTAGTGAAGGATGTCCCATGACTTGAGGAATTTGTGCACCAAACCTCAACCAAAATCGCTACAGTTCTTGGGGGGGGCCCCCCCCCCCCCCCCCCCCCATATATTGAGCAAAACGTGTTTACCAGCAAGTAGAATACAGAATATAGAAGACCTTGACCTCTGCGATAGAGCAGATATAATGGCTCGGAACGCATGCGATGGAACTAGATACTGTTCCTAAGAAATTTGGTCAAAATCTGTTAAGTGGTTCTTGAGATATGTCTTTCAACGGACCGACTGACAGATGGACGGATCGACAAAGGGACAAAACTACAGTTTGCTCGTTCTGATCCTCTCCCGAGACTCCCTCCTACCCCACACCTCGACCCTCCTCCTTCTCGACTATTTCAAAGTATCTTCAAATAAGTTTTTGACAAAAAAAAAAAAAAAAGAAAAGGAGAAAGAGCGTAGGGTGACAAAGACGGATGTGTGTTGTGGTGCAAGCTGTTGTACGCAGTCCGACCACGTTTTTGCAGTAACACGGCCCTCTATAGACGTTGATGATGGATGCCCACCACGCGGGATTGCAGATCAGGACAACAATTATACGTCATCTTGTCACACTCCATTCATCAGTACAGGCCCAGTGCCATTGATCGCTCGCTGTAGGCTTATGATGTAGAAACGTTATGTTTTCTTAAAGGACGCCCAAGGTATTTATTGCACAGAGAGAACTGAACCAGAAATGCGCCATCTATCTATCTATCTATCTATCTATCTATCTATCTATCTATCTATCTATCTATCTATCTATCTATCTATCTATCTATCTATCTATCTATCTATCTATCTATCTATCTATCTATCTATCTATCTATCTATCTATCTATCTATATGGTGCATCTCTGAAGTATATCCTAAAATGCTGTTAAAGCATGCAGTGAAAACTGTTTTGCGTAATTCGTCCAAGAATACTACTGGCTGTGTCGATGTAGGCCTAAGTGACTTTGATCTTACTTGAAAGTGTAGCTTTTTAAACACAAAGCAGACAAATAATTATCTTCTCCCAACCGTTAGCTGTGGGGCGCTCGGATGAAAAAGGGATAAGATTTATGATACTTAGAAAAATCGGTTGGTTGTGTCCGCTCTCCGTGTCCGTTGCCTTACTGTATCTTCACTTGGTTATAAGGACAGCGTAAACAGAAAAAAAGTAACATTCACATGCAGACAATTTCTCTTCACCGGGGTCCTTAGCTGTGCGGGGCAGGGATGAAAGAGGGGGTCAACGTACGTTAGATTACATTACATGATTATTGCTTTTGGTCCAGCGGACTCTTCCGAGCCAAATCAGGACCGGACAATCCCTGATCTGCATAAAAGATCTTCTGAAACAACTCTAGTGGTAAAACTGAAAGCTCTCCACCAGCCAGTCACTTTACAATAAAGACATCCCACGCAGAGGACGCTGAGGGTGTACTCTAATTTATCGAACCCCCGTTTACAAAAACAAAATAGAATACAAACATCATTATAAATTATCAACAAAACACATACATATAAAATGCCTACATTGCTAAATAATAACATCATAGGAAGCCCTAGTGACCACCTGGCAGAAAGCGTCCAATATTCCCAAGCTGATCCAAGAGACCTCATACACAAATAAGGAGTCTTGTCCCGGAAGAGTTTTCAAGAAAAAAGGTTGATGACTGGTCTAGCGAAGAAGAAGATATTATAGCAGATTGATGTAGCAGAGCAGGAATGAGAAAGAGCAAATGAGAAAGACAGCGACAGTGGGAATTTAAAGCACTAAATTTCCAGTAAGTGGGGATACTATTTATACTGAAACCCCCGGCACCCCAACGGGGGTGTCAACGTACGTGACCGTCTGCTTGGGCGTGTAGATGGAGGGCTTGGCGGCAGAGCGGGTGCCGGGAATGATACTTGGCGTACCTCATGACGAAGTCGCTGGAGTCCTTGAATACGCTCTTTTCCCCCTTCTCATTAAAGTCGCTGACGAAGCCCCGGCACACAACGATGTCCAGCGAAAAGTTGTAGCCGCAGGATGTGGTCAGGCCGGCGTACTTGCCGTTGCAGTAGATGGGTTCCTCGCCCCCGGTCCAAGGGTCAAGGCTGACGACGTCGTAGTTCTCCAGCTGGAAGTAGACTAAGCGTTTAGCCACCCCTTCATCTCTAACTATTAAGATACTGTTTAAAATATACTGTAAATTTCAGGACCCGACTTTTTTTTCCCCAGTTTTAAACCCTGCGGTTTAAACAACAGAGCGGCATGTTTGCGTTTTTTCTCCGATTCCAAGAGTGTCATGCCCTTGTCTGGTTTTAGCTTCTCTGTAACTCACACTATATCGTTTTTATTGAACACGAATTTTTTGATGAGCTCCATGTTTAAAGTTCACGTTGTTACAGTGTTAGCTGTTCTTACTTTTTAAATCAACGCCGCATACACTGAAACATTCAGATCGCCCTCGTCTATTTTTAGCTTCTCTGTAACTCACCATATTGTGTTTGTTCTTGATGATATTTTCGATGAGCTTTATGTTAAAATATTAACTATTTACGATGTTACGGCGTTTATATATCTTCCCACTCTTACTCTTGATGCTTTCATATCTATCTATCTATCTATCTATCTATCTATCTATCTATCTATCTATCTATCTATCTATCTATCTATCTATCTATCTATCTATCTATCTATCTATCTATCTATCTATCTATCTATCTATCTATCTATCTATCTACATACATTTGCGACTTTTTTTGTCTCTCCATCCCCACCCCCCACCCCCTTTCTCTCTCTGTTGAGAAAAAGAAAAAGAGAGAGAGCAACATACAGACAGAGACAGACAGAGACAGGGATACGGACAGACACGGAGACACGCGGAGATAGACACAGACACACATGAACAATTTGTTTTACCGACAGGGAATGTGTTCATAAGGATGTCTGTCGTATCTGCCTAATGACCTGTCTTCATTGTTAGGTTCATGGCGGTTCCAAAGCTTTTTTTCCCCCGAGGTTCTCAGATATCGAACCTATATTCCCGAAACTTTTTTTTTTAAACCAAAAGGTTCAGCAATCTAAGTTCGGGATCTAAAAATTTCGAATAAAAGTGCTTTAACTTCTACGAACATTGCACCAACTTTCCAGTTAAGAAGATCTAGCGCTTTGGCAGAATGCTTTTCTTATGCACTAGGGGCGCCGGCCATTAGAACGGACATAAGGGAATGGGGATGGATGTGGGGGTGAGGGCCGAGTTGTTGTTGTTTAAAAAGAGGAAAAAAAATTAATTTGCACTGGTTCTGGACTTTGAGTTTTATATGAATTGTCTCGGCAAGGAATGGCATGGCGTCAGACTTGAATGCACGAATGAAAGTGTGAAATATAATTAGGAGCCTTTTAATTGTAGCCCAAAGTTGCAGT
>CM072523.1:25187183-25192183 GCA_036898135.1 Oncomelania hupensis | reverse complement strand
AAGTACTAATCTAACTTAAAAAGTCTCAGTCACTGCTAATAGTTCGATCGCTGATAGTCTAGGCAGCTGTTATTTCTTCCTCGGGCACTTTCTATTCGACTTCATGTAGATTGGACTACTGTGGTCCGTTTTACAGTTTCTGAAGAGTGGACTACTGTGGTCCGTTTTCGATCAGTTAAAGTGCACCTTTGTGTATACACTTAACTTTTGTCTGGTGCGTGCGAAGTCCTTCTGTGAGGTAGCTTCTGGTACACCTGTGTCGATGTGTAGTTGGGTTCCCTTGCCACGCTGTGGGGTCTTGTAGGGTGTGATCCAGGGTAGCTCTTTCCGACTTGTGCGGTAGAGGTTACTCAGGCAACTCGTTTCTGGGGAGTTGGGCGCACGGGTTAGCTCGCCTGCTCGTCTGTTTGACAAAGTCAGGCCCGTGGTGACTTGATAGAATTCTAAGATTCTAAAGTCCTGCTTCCTGGTCTATGAGTGAAGATATTTCTCTAGCTATCTATGTAGATGTTAACTCTCCCTCGTCTCACACACGACTGACTAAAACTGTGCTAGGGTTTGACCCATCAGAACCGGCTCTACCCGCTTTGCATGAGCTCTCATTGGTTAAAACGGTCAGATTCAAAGCTCAAGTGCTGAGTCACTAAGCTGTGTGTGTGGCTCGCTCGCCGTGTGTGGCCCGCTGTGTACCTTAATTGCTGCTGTGTAATACACTAACCCTCTAATGTTACAATGACTACACAAGGCTAAATAGTACATAGGCAGGGTAAACTGCTCGGTTCGTGACAGATACTAATAAGACTAAAGATGCAAACAATTTTTTCAAATATTCAAAAGTATCAACGAAAAAATAGATTATATTGCTAAGCGTGAGATTTAAAAATTAATTAACACTAACGTAATGAAACGTGTTGAAGACATAACTAAATTGTTCTGTCAAGGATGCAAAGCATGAACAGGAGTTAGATTTAATAGAGAATTGTACGGAAAGCACTCAATGTTGAATCTATTACCAGACATTGTCAGAAAGGAAGCGTATTTTTCAATATTATAGCGCACTCTTAAATACATGTACTTATCAAATGCTTGAAATACAGGAACTGTTTCTGTTACTTACATTTATAAATATAATATTTTGCAAGTGTTATAAATAACACATCAGATTTAAAATGCTCTTAATAACCCACGAGAACAATGCAATCATTTAAATTTAAATCAACGACGTTCTGACAGCGATCATTATTAACGGACTGAAATTGATTCCAAAAACGTTGAACATTTTCACAATTCCAAAACAGATGCTGAGCTGGCGTGCATGAACGAACTTAAAAGCCGACTTAGACTTAAGTAGCATGTTTTAGTGGAGCGTTAAGTCTAAGACGGCTTTTAAGTTCGTTCATGCACGCCAGCCTCGCTCAGTTCTGCAGAAGGAGCGCATTGAATCAACAGCCACACCGATATTGGAGAGAACAATATTAGTTGCGATAATTCTGTCACTATCCGTATTTGAAACCATCTTAATTTTATATCACGAATCCTCTGTGTTTTTCTGAAAAATGGTCTTCCAATTCAGTTTTTTCTCTTGTTTGTCTTCCCATTTAATACAGCTGTTTGGCCGTGTCCTAACAGATGTGAAAGTATCTTAGTACATCATTCTGTGCTCCTCTGCAGATTGAGCTGAGAATTTTCAATGCAAAGTCCCCATCGAGTGGAGGCGCACTCTGCGTTTGACAGCACGCGCGCGCGCACACACACACACACACACACACACACACGCACGCACATGCGGTTGCATGCACGCACATATATACACACACATTAAACACACATACAGAAAATGCACGCGCATGCGCATAAACGCTTTTGTATGTGTGCGCACGTGTGTGTTTGTGTGTGTGTGTGTGTGATTGTACGAATATGAATGTCTCTATCTGTCAGCTTGACCATAGAGTTGTTGTTGCATCAAGTTTTATTCATCAGATTAACATAAATTGTACTGATTGACCTATTTCTGTATTGTGGACCCATTTCATGGAACGTTAGGGGTTGTCCACTTTTACTGAGGCCACCCTCCTCCCCCCCCCCCCTTCCAAAAAAAAAGTTTTAAGAAATGTCTGTATCCCGACCGACCCTAATTTTTGATTCCGACCCTAAACTTTTTTTTTGGGGGGGGGGGTCGTATAAAGTAAATTGAAAAAAAAAGCAAAAATCGCACTTAAGATGGAAAGGGTTAAAACAAAGAGAAAAATGTTAAAAAAAATAAGCCCTCCTACCGACCCAATTTTTTTCCTATGTTACCGCAAACAGATTTTTTTTTGGGGTGGGGGGGGGTTGGGGGGCGGAGAGGGGGGGTGGAGAGGGGGGGGGGCTCAGTAAAGAGGTCAAGAAGAAAAAAAATCTGATTTTCCCGTTTATGAATCTGACAGAAATTACAGCCGATATTATATTTGAAACCTTTGCATACGCAAGCAACCTATTGCTATCGATCATCTCATTCATGACTTCAATGGCGGCTCCAGTGACATCCACAACAGTGGCTCCACTGACTGCAACAACAGTGGCTCCAATTTCCAATGTCGGCGCAATAAAACTGGGCATTGGACGAGGCAGACTAAGGACGGCTAATGCCGCTGCATGGGTGGTTCCAGCAATCGCTACAGAAGTGGATTCAGTGAGTACTGCAGAGGTGGTTCCACTGACAGCAACAGTCTCAGCTCATGCACCACTCAAGAAATGCTTCCTGCAGTGACTGCTTCCAAATCAAAGGCGGCTCCAGTGACAACTACAAAAGTGACTCCACTGGCTGCAACAAACGTGGCTCCACTGGCTGCAACAATAATGGCTAAATTGCCACTGTCGCCACAAGAAAACTGGGCAGTGGTCGAGGCAGAGTGAGGCAAGCAAAAGCGACCTTCCTGACGTCATCAATGGAAAGCCGCCTGACAGCTGTCCCTATGCTATCATTATCGGCAAGCAGCCTGACAATTTTAAGTAAATCAGTAACGGTTGATTTTGTTTTTACTCCATACCCTGGATGTTATTGAAATAGTCTGTTATTTACACACGACATGAATTTGATTAAACTAAACAACAAACAACAGCATGCGTATAAGCTTAAAAATATACAACAGGATTAACAGAGAGGGGTGGTCAACAAACTGACACAGCTGCACACAATTACAGATTACCAGCTGAGGGTTTTGCTGTTCCATGCGAACTCTCCCAAAATCTCTCGCTTGCGACAGATCACAACTCCCCAAACCGGACACTCGTACCACCCCTTCCCATCCCTTCACCCTCTGACCTCCGGATCAGGGTTGCGGGACGTCGCGACATCCGGTGGGTGTTGCGTCTGCCCGTAGCGTTGGGAGGAGGATCAGGAAGGGGTGCGAGTGCCTGGGTATGGAGTCGTGTGGTCCAAGTCCAGAAATTTGGCAAACAAATCCTTTTTCCATTTTTTATCCTCTATCCAGTACTATATTTTGGAGGATTTATTTGTATTTACCACACTGTGACTTTTACCATGTTTTTTTTTTTTATTATGTACTACAGTACTATCATGTTCCTGAGTGATTTGTTTTTCGCGATTTTTATGTTATTCTGTAGTATTTCTCCTAATATGGAATTGTATGGAGTTTTATTAAGTTAACTGAATTAAGTCAAGAAATTACACAGTGTGTGAGGGTGTGTGGGGGTGTGTGCGTGTGCGTGTGTGTGTGTGTGCGTGTGCGTGGGTGTGTGTGTGTGTGGGTGTGTGGGTGTGGTATTGGATGCAATTAATGAATTGATTTCTCTTCCGCGTTCTATACTAGCGATCTCTTTAGGTCGCCGCGCTTTGAGTTCCATTGAAGTAAAAAAAAAAAGAAAAACGCCTGATAGCCCCCTGTCTTATTATTATTATTATTATTATTATTATTATTATTATTATTATTATTATTATTATTATTATTATTATTATTATTATTATTTATAATAATAATAAATATTAATTAATTTATTATTATTATTATTATTATTATTATTATTATTATTATTATTATTATTATTATTATTATTACAACGGTTGCAGTTAAGGCTATGGTAAGAGTCACTGTGGTCTAATGGTAGTGCTTCGGCTTGAGGATATGAAGGTCCCGGGTTCGAGCCCTGGCCGGGCCATTGTGTTGTGTCCCTGGGAAAGACACTTTACTCCTGTTTTCCTACTCCTTCGGATGAGAGTATAAACCGAGGTCTAGTCTGTGTGTCGCATACATTCCATCATAACGGACTTTAAAGATCCTGACGCTCATGTCCTAGACGGGTGAGTGCCGGTGACAAGAACACACCCAGCATGCACTTGGTCCTTCTCCCCCATCCCTGGCGGCCCAGGATTGTGCTCAGTTGTCCGGGCGTCAGACCATGCGCCAAAGGCTGCGGGTGGGCGTCTCGTACGGTTTGAGTTAGATCCTGTATCGGCCAGCGCCTTGATCCTTAGGCTAAGGCGCCTTATAAATGACGAACATTATTATATTATTATTATTAAGAGTATGCATTTCAAGGGGCCGTCATTCATTCATTCATTTTAAATTAACGTCCCCGGACACAATGTGTATAGGGGACAAAGCCGTCATTCACCATATCAGTGGCGTACTTATACTGCGCAGCCAAGACGGCCGAGGTTTACGTCGCCTCTTTCGAAGCAATGTTTGGCGTACTCATAAACGGGCAATGGGTGGGGGGGGGGGGAGGGGGGATTGCTTGACAGCGGAATTGAACTTTCCTACTCCTCTTGGCAGTTTTGTCATCAACACCGCATTGAACGCTCTGTCGTGAGGCCCACAAGGAAGGATGTGGGTTGTTGGGGTTAGATGTTTGGAGATAGAGAGGGAGATGGAGAGAGAGAGGGAGATGGAGAGAGAGAGAGGGAGAGAGAGAGAGAGAGAGACATAAAAAAGAGAAGTTGGTGGTGGTGGTCGTGGTGGTGTAAAGTTAGGCGTGGTGTTGCTGCAGGAAGAAATTTG
>CM072523.1:25017183-25182183 GCA_036898135.1 Oncomelania hupensis | reverse complement strand
TGAGGGATAAAATGAAAGTAAAAGTTCGGGTTGAGCCGTGTTCTCAAGGTCGTGGCCGAGAGACGGGAGTCAAATACTACGCTCGGCGACATACGTACATGTATCATTGGTCGTGATTGGTTGATTGACAGTTTGTTTGTTTTATTGCTGCTTCTCTGTCTTCAATATCGCGCACGAAGTGTCGTGTGCCTGCGTTGCACAGTCACACGCCCTAAGGCCTGGCGCACAACGCTTGAAGATGTGTCATGGGTCATGTTGTGCTACTTCTGAATCACTGGGGCATCACATCTGTTGGGCTCATTTCTACAAGCGCCCAACTTGTGTGGATCGTGCCCCTGTGTTCTGAATAGCAATAAATCCAGCTTCATCAGTCTCCATTGAAAGCTATCTTCTGTGTTATTGTTATCGAAGCTTTCGCCAGCCTCGCTGTGGGATTTTCATTACAGTAAACAATTTATTTGTTCGTTTTCATTTCTTGGGATAAATTAGTGATCTTGTCGTGCCTTTTGTGTGCCAAATCATGTTTTGGAACTGTCTAACAAGCCCTTTTGTCAATCTTTCCCCTCTCACCGTCACTTCCAAATGCTTGACCTGACTTATAGACTTATATTTCTGACACACTTGAGTGAGAGATTTTATTATTTCCGACAAACTTGTCTTTGTGACTTATATTTCGGACAAAATTGACACTGAGACTTAGTTATTTTCGACATATTTGGCTCAGAGACTTAGGTATTTTCGAAATATTTGATTCAGAGACTTAGTTATTCCCGCAACACTTTTGAATTCCTTTTATTTATTGAAATGCGATACAGGTGGCTGTGCACATTTCCTTTGGTGGTAACGAAGATTTGTTAAATTGAATTCAATTGAATTCATAAATAATTGCGACACACTTGACTTAAGATATACCATTTTTTCCCCCTTCACTCATGACTTGCAGACCGCTATTCCCGTGTAGAAGGACGCATGGGATGCAAAGGTTCCACAACTCCCCAATCCTTATTCACCCCCACCCTCTCTCTCTCTCTCTTCTCATCCCCCATTCTCAACCCTACATAGCCTTACCCATACCCGCACTAGTGCTTTTTGTTTAACACTTTCCATCCTTCGTTCCCTTGTGCCCTATTCCCGAGAAACTGCACTGTGTAAAATGGGGTTCCATTAGCTAATTAGAGACCACAAAGAAAATATAGTTTAATTGGTGTGGCCATCATTTTGGGAGATTCTGTTCACACCTCTCAAAATTGCAAGAAGAGGGAAAAAAAAAGAAGACAGAACGGAGGAAGGGAAGAAGAAGAACTACAAGAAGAAGAAGAACAACAAGAACAACAAGAAGAAGAAGAACAAGAAGAAAGCAACTAATGTGAATTCATCGTTTGCTATAGAATGAATTTCCCCAAAGGCATTGATGACAGCTAGAAAAAAGAAATAGCAACACTTCTTTGTCACAACGCTCACAACTCTCTATTATTATCTTTTTTTTTCTTTATTTTTTTTTGGGGGGGGATGGAAGGGAGTGGAAGGTGAGGGTGGGCAGAGGGGGGGGGGTTGTTGAGTGGGGGATTGTGGGTTGTGGGAGGGTGGATTGTAAGGGGATGGGAGTTGGTTGAGGATGAAGGAAAGCAGAGTGAGGAGGGTGGGGGAGGTATGATGAAGAGATACCGGAAGAGAAATGGTGTGCGTGTGTTTTGTGCGCGTTGTGTGTGTTGTGTTGTGAGTGCTGTGTGTGTGTGTGTTTGTGTGTGTGTGTGTGTCTGTTTGTGTGTGTGTGTGTGTTGTGTTTTGTGTATGTGTGGGGTGTGTTTGGTGTGTGTGTGTGTGTGTGTGTGTGTGTGTGCGCGCGCGCGTGTGTGTGTTTCCTAAGGTTTGCGTTCATTATTATATATTGTTTCTTTCTTTATTATATATCGTTTGTTTTGTTCCACAGCTAGTTTGTGATGTTTCGAAAGACGGACAGTACGTGCTGTGAATATGGCGATACTTCTTCAGTTTCCACAAATGTGCGTCATTGAAGTATTTATTCTGATATCGACTTGAGTACTCAAGTAGTTATGCACCTTTGAGCATCAGCTTTCATCGAGCCCTTTGAGAGATAATAGGGCCAAATGCGATGGCACGGGAACTGACTACTAACCCAGGTCAAGTTTGAACACCATCTTTCCCGTTTTTATGGCGATATGACGTGCAACTACAGTTCCATCAACGGACAGACATACATACAGACAGACCGAAGAATTGACAACTTGCTTGTTCTGAATCCGGACTATTCTGTTCTATGTCATAATCTGGAGATACAACGGTCAAGGATGTTGCTGGTAGGCGGGTTATTATTAGCTTCTAAGATTGTCTTGTGATATCATCTCGGAGATTTGCATAACGATGTAACCTGATATCATTGATGTTGTAACGCCCTGGACTTGGAATACAGATTACATGAAAACGTAAGGGTCGTACCACACATTTCCATGGAAATACAAGCAATAAGGCTCTATGCATCTGTGTCACGTGGGGTTTATGGGCTCTGCACAATGGAATTATGGACCCTCACGTTTATTCGGTGGGAACTGCTAGTAAGTCACCCTATGAATTACTTTAATAAATTTATTTGTTCAGCTCGTTCTGTGTTAAGGTTGGGGTACAGAAATAGATAGAAAAATGGTAAAAGAATACTGTCACACTAGCTTTCACACGGCTATGAATCATATGTAGTCCAGCCACTTGATAACAGTTAAAATCACACATTTATTTCTTCTACTCTATACAAGATTCTCTAAGTACTAATCTAACTTAAAAAGTCTCTTTCAATGCTAATAGTTCGATCGCTGATAGTCTAGGCAGCTGTTATTTCTTCCTCGGGCACTTGCTATAATATTTCATGTAGATTTGGACTACTGTGGTCCGTTTTACAGTTTCTGAAGAGTTGGACTACTGTGGTCCTGTATTGATCAGTTTAAGTGCACTTTCGGAGATTACACTTAACTTTCTGATGGTGCGGTCGAAGTCCTTCTGTGAGGTAGCTTCTGGTACACCTTTGTCGTTGTGTAGTTGGGTTCCCTTGCCACGCTGTGGGGTCTGACAGGGTGTTTTTCAAGGTAGCTCTTTCCGACTTGTGCGGTAGAGTCTCCTCAACCAACTAGTCGTTTCTGTGGAGGGGGACGCACAGGATAGCTCGGGATAGCTCGCCTGCTCGTCTGTAATATAAGAGACGAAATTCTGCACAACCCTGAATAATCGGTTTGTGCAGAGCGTCTCACTGAAAGCCAAAGTAGCCCTCAGTGATAGCTCCACATCTCTATACATAAGCGACGAACATTCTGCTACTTCCGGGGTCCACTGGAATCTCACTCTAAATTCCTATACATACATAAATATCAATCGTGTCTAACTATACACATACAGAATTAATAATATTACAAACATTCAGTGGTACAGCCACTGGTCTGTAAACATACATATAAGTTAAACAACAGTGGTTCCGTATGGTATGCAACATGGCGGCGCAACCGGTCGTGTTTCGCCTCGTGGTAGGCT
Organism: Oncomelania hupensis; assembly: GCA_036898135.1. Lineage (NCBI taxonomy): Eukaryota > Metazoa > Mollusca > Gastropoda > Littorinimorpha > Pomatiopsidae > Oncomelania > Oncomelania hupensis. Next base: position 25,178,649 of record CM072523.1, on the reverse strand, counting down.
CTTCCACGTGGTACGGCAAATTCGGATTAACAATTCACATTTATGCATAGCAAATTCTTCAAACATAATTTCAACAATAATATAAATATATCACGATGAAACAGAAGGGTGTTCATTTACCTGTCTGACAAGTTCAGGCCCGTTGTGACTTGAGAGAATTCTAAGATTCCTAAGTCCTGCTTCCTGGTCTATGAGTGTAGAGATTTCTCTAGCTGTGGAGATGTTGCCTCTACCTCGTCTCACACACGACTGATTCAAACTGCGCTAAGATCTGACACAGTCAGAACTGCTCTACCCACTGAGCCTGCTCTGATTGGTTAAAACGGTCCGATTCAAAGCTCAAGTGCTGACTCACTGCGGAGCGTGGGTCGGGCTCGCGGTGTGTGGCTTGCTGTGTTATATACTGACTCTCTACTATTACAAACACTACACAAGGCTAAATAGTCACTGGGCAGGGTAAAACTAGCCAATTCATGACAATCTGCTTAGTATACGAAACGCACTGCGTAGTGGAGATTAGTCGCAACGTAGGTTTTGCCTAGTGGAGAGTCCAGTGCAAGCCTTGGCAAGTCTCAGCTACGCAGTGTCAGTATGGGGGGAGAGGGAGGGGGAAGCACTTAAAGAGTGTTTGTTACAGTCATTCAGAAATAGTGTGCCATTCTATTTGTGAATAGTTACTGTCTGTTCGTCAGTCTGTCTGTTTGTCAGTTGTGCCTGCCTGTCCGTTTTGTCTGTCACTTCCTAAGTTTTCACAGTGCTCCACCTTGCAGCAAGGGTGCGTCTTTGGGCGAACTTGGGTTCTTTCCTGATTTCAGCAAACGGTCTTGCGCCTGAATCTACATGTCATCTTGTGTCCTTTGATTAAAAAAAAAACACACAAAACAACTACAAAACAACAAATAAACAGCAGGCAGTATTATATTTTATTGTATCGCCGCTTTTTTCTCTCTAGAACTGAATGCTCAAGGCGCTAGCTGAAGCAGGATCTAACTCTATGCACCTGATGCGCCCCTTTGCTGCCTTAGGTTCCTCGGCTGACCCCTCAGACCCCTGAGCACAATCCTTAGATTGTATTGTGAATTCTGGATCTGGATATCTGTCGCGTTATATATACATTTTATATTAATATATATATAGATGTTAAAGGGTGAATGAACAGACTAAAGTATTTTATATAAATAGAATCAATTTCCTCTTTTTACTATGTCCAAAATCGATGAGAAACAAGAAAAATAATGTTGAGAAATAGAAAAAATAAAGAATAAAAGAAATTATTGGCTATTCATTCGTCCTGTTTGCTTTTTTACAACTAAAAAAAGAATACCACTGGTTGATGGTTGATGATATTTATTTCATATGATGTGATGTGATACGATGAACCCGTGATGGCAAGGCTCTTCAAAATAATTAAAATGTTATCAACACTTATCTGCTGAAGAACGTTCTGATTTCTTTAGTTATAAAAGTAGGTCTTGAAATGTTCCTGGTGTTTAATCAAGGCATCATCTTCACGCTTGGCCAGGAGGAAGATACGTCGTCCAGCTGACTTCACATGGACGTCAAGGATATGGCGAACCCCATGTCATTAGATGAATGGGCGTGGAAGATGGAAGTAGATTAGAACACCAAACAGTCAGAAACTACAAGAAAAATCCTTTCCCTGCGCACAGACAAATTAACCGGGACTAAATACACAATCTGCATCCTGTTGAATGACCAGCGAGGAACGCCGTTGACGTTGTTTGAATAAGAACCCTGCATATTCACGGGTTATTGTATCTTATTCTCAAACACAATAATGTTCTTTCCTCGCTGTTCATCCACACTGTTCCAATGATCAAGAATGCACCAACATTCTTTATGAACTAAGCTAAACATGTTAAATTAACTATCACCATATAAACTTCACGCGCTGAAGAATTTATATGAAATGAGAACAACATGTTAAAATAACTATTATCATACAAATTGCATAAATTGAAGAATAATAACGAATCACCTTGATGAAGGACGATGAATGATTCGCATGGCGCAATGGACACAAGCACAAGACTACCCATTTCCCAGCTTCACACATCGAATCATAACTTACCAGCTCAGGATTCGTTTGTTGGGTTTACGACACGTGTTGTTTAGGATGAGACGAGCTTTTCGAACCAAATTTATGACCTCTATAATCCAAATAATGGTCTGGCGTAAACATACGTTCCTTGCCCTCCAAAGATGGTTGCTCGAATGTTTATCCTAACGAATCTTTTCCACATTCAGCCAATCGAAAAGATGGTACACAAATTGTCTATGGTAACAATACTCTAAAAATGAACTACACTAAATAAAAAATTGTCCATACTGCGTCATTCTGAAAACAATATTATTATCGTCACTGTCTGTGACGTATTGTCTATGACGCATTGTCTGGCCTACAGCAGATTATCGAGGATGCGTAGAGTAGGCGCTTGTATCGCGACAATATCCCCCCGCTTAAGTGAAAAATCAAGAATGCAATTTTTCCTTCCACTTACATCGAGCGACTGAGATAATCTGCCCCGATATTGTCTTTGCCTGGAATGACTCGTACAGAGAAGTTGTACTGTTGGAGTTGTATGGCCCATCTCATCAGCCGTCCGTTTTCTGTCCTTGCTTTTTGCAGATATTGTAGAGGCTGGTGATCTGTTTCAATAACAAACTTTGTTCCAAACAGGTATTGTTCAAACTTCCGTATTCCCCATACTATTGCCATGCATTCCTTCTCGATCGTGGCATATCGGCCTTCAGTTTCACTCAGCTTCTTGCTGGCGTACGCGATTGGTTGTAAACCATCGCCATGGTCTTGCATCAGGATAGCGCCGATACCTCTGTCTGATGCGTCCGTCCTCAGGACGTACTGTTTCTCTGGATCAGGGAGACAGATGACTGGCTTCTTGCACAACTCTCGCTTGAGTGAAGTGAATGCTTCTTCGCATTTGTCGTCCCACTGAACGTGTTCAGGGTGTCCTTTTTTTGTCTTCTCAGTTAGCGGCAGTGCGAGCGTAGCGAAGTTCGGCACGAACTTCCTATAATACCCTGCTAGACCCAAGAAAGCGCGCAAGTCTTTCTTCGTCTTCGGTGGTTGCGCGTTTCTGATCTTTTCAACCTTGTCCTCTTCTGGTTGAATTGTACCTTGACCAACTATGTGTCCTAGAAATGACAGGCTCTCAAATCCAAAATAACATTTGGAAGGTTTTGCTGTCAGATTGCACTCATGTAATCTATCCAACGTTGCTTTGAGGACTTGCACGTGCTCCTCCCACGTCTCAGTTGCTACCATGACGTCATCAATGAAATTACTGACTGCGTCTTCGTTCAGCGGTTTCAAAAGTTTCCTCATCATGCGTGTGAAAACAGCCCCAGCGTTCTTCAACCCAAATGGCATCACAGTCCATTGAAATTGACCTTGCGGTGTAGTGAAAGCGGTTTTCTCTTTGTCCTCTGTCTTCATAGGGATTTGCCAGTATCCTTTTGCGAGGTCTATCTTGGAAAAATATTTCTTCTTGCTCAACTTGGCAAATAGCTCATCGATGTTAGGCATTGGCTCGGCATCGAATCTTGTGGCTTGATTCAATTTCCTGTAGTCAATACAGAATCGGTTGTTGCCGTCCTTCTTTTGTACAAGTACTACAGGTGCGCTGTATGGTGATGCTGCTTGTTCGATGACGTTCATTTTCAGCATTGCTTCAACCTCTTCTCCGATTGCTTTTATCTTAGAATATGGCAGAGGGTACTGTCGAACAAATATAGCTCGATCCTGTTCCATTGGGATATTACACTCTTGCAACGATGTTTTCCCCGGCAAATCTGTCAATACAGACTTCTTGCGGTCGCAGATTTCTGTAAGCTCTGTTCTTTGCTTTTTTGTCAGTTTGTCGGACAAATGAACATCTGCTGGTCCTTGGGTACTTTCCAGCTGAATCACAGGTATGCTATCTTTTGTTCCAGTAGTATCTTTCTGTTCATGTTCGTCGATCATCACAACGGCGACGATATGAGTTTCCACTTGCTTCTCTCTTTCAACGTACAGTTTCAATGCGTTAGCATGGTAGATTTTCTCATTGTCTCCTACTGCAATCTTGTAGTCACATTCATTGATGCGGTCAGTGACAACATATGGACCTTTCCATAGCATCTGCAGTTTGTTGGCTTTATCAGAAACAAGCATGAGAACTTTATCTCCAACGTTGAATTTTCGTGCTTTTGCTTTCATGTTGAAATGTTTTGCGTGTTTAGCGCTTGCTTTTCCAAGGTTTTCTCTGGCGATTTTGCAGGTTTCTTCAATTCTGTTCCGGAGGTCGATCACATACTGAAATGTGGTCCTGGTTTCTTCCGTCTGTTCTTCCTGTGTCCAGAGCTCTTTTAGAATCTGTAACGGTCCTCGTACAGTTCGTCCATAAAGAAGCTCAAAGGGAGAGAATTGTAGTGATTCTTGCGGTACTTCTCTGATAGCAAATAGAAGTGCAGGAATAAACCTGTCCCATTCTTTTGGTTGTTCTTGACAAAGATGTTTCAGCATATTTTTGATGGTACCATTGAAACGTTCCACCAACCCGTTGCATTGTGCGTGTCTTGGTGTGGTCCTCAGGCCTTTCACACTTAATAGCCTGTTCACTTCGTCAGCTAGGGATCCTACAAATTGAGATCCGTTGTCTGTCAGAATCTCTCTCGGAATACCTAAGCGAGTCCACATTTCCCACAATGATTCGGCCACATCTTCGGCTTTGATGGATTTTAATGGCTTGGCTTCGACGTAGCGTGTAGCATAGTCCACCATGGTGATTATATAGCGGTGCCCCCTGTCGGACGCTGGTAAGATAGGTCCGATGATATCCACCGCCACACGATCAAAAGGTGTGTGGATTATTGGCATCTTGCCCAACGGCAGTTTCCGAACTTGACCCTTCGGTGACGTCCTTTGGCATATGTCACATGACGCGCAATAGCGTCTGATGTCTCCGCAGATTCCGGGCCATACGAAATCGTTCCAGATTCTCTTCCTGGTTTTGGTTACACCCAGGTGTCCTGACATCGGCGTGTCATGGGCCAATCGTAACACTTCGTTGCGATATTTCTTTGGGACAACAATTTGTTTGGTCTCTTTACCGTTTTGGAGAAAAGTACGGTACAAAATTCCCTTTCTCCAGCTGTAGGTGGTTTTAGAAGTTGATTTGCGCCCTCCTTTCCCATGCTTGGTCTCATTGTCAGCTAGCTTCCTTGCTTTCTCCAGGGTTGGATCCTCCTTCTGAGCTTGTCCCAACTCCACTGGAGTGACATCCCCGAGCAGAGAATTGGATGTTTTCAATGTTTTATCTGTTTTCCCCACAGAAGCTCTAGTTTGCATTGCTGCGCATACTTCTCGAATTGCGTAAACTGGAACAGGTGTCAGGTTCCCATCCTCAGACTTACGGTAGTTCCCTACAAGAACTTGCTCTACCGGTTTCTTCATAACGGCCACAACGGTCTTCCCTTCAAAGAATGGTGTGTTCATGTGTACCGTCGCAATTGGTAGTGTTAACTTTGCAGGCGACGAGGCCATCACTATCTCAATGGTCTCTCCTGACAAACATCGCTCGGGTACGAGACTGGAATCGACGATGGTGATCGACGCTCCAGTGTCGCGCAATGCCGTCGCTTGCTTTCCTTCTACTTCTACTTGGCATTCCGGCGAGAACGGTATCGCCGTACATAATGAACAGAGCTTGCCGTGACTCTGTACATCCTCCTGCCTCATACTTCCAGCTATTGCGGCGGCTGCTTTGTTTTCTTTCCCTCCTTTTGGGCATTGTCTCGCCACATGACCTTGCTGGTGACAAGTATAGCAGGTTACTTCAGGCCTCCTTGTCCTGACGTTGTGGAGCTGCTTCTGCGTTACCTCCACCTTCTTTTTATCTCCGTCCTCATCTTCTTTCCTTCTACTATGCTTGAGTCTATCTCCGAATCTATTCCTGGGTCTTTCATGATCAGACATAGTGGCTTGCTTTGCTGATTCGTAGGTTAAAGCAAATCTTATTGCATCGCCCATCGTTTCCGGCTCCTTTTCTCTGACAAAACGCGCTTGATCAAACGGTATCCCACTAAGAAACTTTTCTTGCAGTATCAAATCACGCAGATCGTCATATGTGTTGTCTTTCCCTGCAAGTTCCTGCCATCTGGATAACCAGAGATCTAACTTGGTGGCGTACTCTTGTGTTGATTCTCCTTGCTGTCTTCTGGCCTCTCGAAATTTTTTCCGATATTCTTCTGCCGTCAGCTGGAATCGGAACAATAGTGATCGCCGTAATGTTCCGTAATCACCGGCATCAGCATCATTCAACATAGAGTAGACTTCCCTTGCTTTCCCTTTTAGCAAGGTGCCCAGGCGAGGAGCCCATTGATTAATTGGCCATTCTTGAATCTTAGCCGTTCTCTCAAATGTGCGTAGATAATCTTCCAGATCATCCTTGTCTTCCAGAAAAGGTAGTTTTATCTTCAGTTTTTCCTGATAAAACTGCGATGAACGAGAATCCGACGGATCGGCAGCATTGTCGTTGGTGTTGTCACTGTTCACGTGACGAATTCGTTCGAGTTCTAATTCATATTCCAATGTTGCTTTATGTTTCCTTTCATCGATTTCAGCTTGACGCTTCCTTTCTTCAGCTTCAGCTTCAGCTTGTCGCTTTCTTTCTTCAGCTTCAGCTTGTTGCTTTCTTTCTTCAGCTTCAGCTTGTCGCTTCTTTTCTTCAGCTTCAGCTTCAGCTTGTCGCTTTCTTTCCTCAGCTTCAGCTTGATGTTTTCTTTCTTCAGCTAAACGCGTTTTCTCTTCCTTGACGTAATTGACAAGATCTGGACCCGACAACCCCAACGCTTCTCCTTCGGCCTTAAACTTTAAGAAAGGATCGTTGGCTTCCATTGCTTTCGCTTGAGCACGAGTCGTCATTTACGAATTCCAAAAATGTAATACGACAGGAAAGAATAAATTAGCGTTCGAAAAGTTCCGATTTCGTCACGCCGATTACGTCACGTCAATGACGTTATTTTCCCGAGGAGGAAAAAAAATACAAAATGGCAACTCTTTGAAATATCTTCGAACAACCCCAATGGATTCGTTATAACTATACGCTTTTACTGCAAATTCTGTTATTTGCTATTCGCGTATTAACAGCATAAAACCAAGAACTTGAAAAGAAGAGTTTTGTGTATCCGGCAATGGCACCCTCTTGTTAACACCAGTTCTACTTCGAACTCCAAGATTCTAACTCATTCTTGTAATGTAATTAGAATTGTGATAACGTGTCACTGTCTAGGCTCGAATCCAGTAGCTAAACTTATCAAATTCACAAAAGTTATCCTGCTACCTTTACCTTGATTCGCCTAATAAGATCAACTGTACGTGGCCTTATTTGATTGCCACACAGATACAATCCACCCTGGATGATACACCTGTGTCTCAGGGATTTACTGTGTGTATATTTATAAATTTAAAAATACACTCTAGTATAACTCGCGGTCCGTTCCTTTGTGGCGGATGAGTTTACCAGACCCTTCTGCTAATACTCTCTCACTACGAGTATTCTTCTAATTTTCTATGTCGCTCTTACTTCGGCGAACAGAAATGTTAGGCTACAAAACTGACTTAATGATCCTGTGTGATTATTCCGTTTATCACTGATCTATTAAGCGCGACGCTACTGTCTGTCTACTGTTCGGTCCGTTGAACATAGAACATTTACCTTACCTTCAAAGGTGACTAGTAGGTCAACAAGTTATTTAGTCTTTATACTAAATTATAACTTGTTATCTCTCTCTCTAATATTGACACAGGTCCTCGTGTCTCCGGATTCACTATAACAACAAATGCTATAGGATTCCAATATTAGCTTCAAACACTCAATCGGTTAAGACTGAGATAATAAAATAGACCACCGTTCTGCCTATTCTTTTACAGCATGTAATACCCGAAATTACTGCTGAACATTTGATTGACAACACGTACTGGGAGTCGTTTGCATAAGGTTATAAATATGCAACCTAATTATATCTGTAAATATAACTGGTAAATTATGATCGACGTGGGAAGCTGATGTTACATTGGTTGGTAGGGTAGTCCATAAGTCCGCCCATTTGTAAGAGCGGCTCCCGCCAACCTCCCGCGTTGAACAAATGAATGATACAATGATAATTTACATGTACAATGTAGTAAATATCATCACCACCAGTGGTAACACGACTTAAAAAGTGATTGTGACTCAAACTATCACGAGACGAGCCCCCATTGTCGCGTTATATATACATTTTATATTAATATATATATAGATGTTAAAGGGTGAATGAACAGACTAAAGTATTTTATATAAATAGAATCAATTTCCTCTTTTTACTATGTCCAAAATCGATGAGAAACAAGAAAAATAATGTTGAGAAATAGAAAAAATAAAGAATAAAAGAAATTATTGGCTATTCATTCGTCCTGTTTGCTTTTTTTACAACTAAAAAAAGAATACCACTGGTTGATGGTTGATGATATTTATTTCATATGATGTGATGTGATACGATGAACCCGTGATGGCAAGGCTCTTCAAAATAATTAAAATGTTATCAACACTTATCTGCTGAAGAACGTTCTGATTTCTTTAGTTATAAAAGTAGGTCTTGAAATGTTCCTGGTGTTTAATCAAGGCATCATCTTCACGCTTGGCCAGGAGGAAGATACGTCGTCCAGCTGACTTCACATGGACGTCAAGGATATGGCGAACCCCATGTCATTAGATGAATGGGCGTGGAAGATGGAAGTAGATTAGAACACCAAACAGTCAGAAACTACAAGAAAAATCCTTTCCCTGCGCACAGACAAATTAACCGGGACTAAATACACAATCTGCATCCTGTTGAATGACCAGCGAGGAACGCCGTTGACGTTGTTTGAATAAGAACCCTGCATATTCACGGGTTATTGTATCTTATTCTCAAACACAATAATGTTCTTTCCTCGCTGTTCATCCACACTGTTCCAATGATCAAGAATGCACCAACATTCTTTATGAACTAAGCTAAACATGTTAAATTAACTATCACCATATAAACTTCACGCGCTGAAGAATTTATATGAAATGAGAACAACATGTTAAAATAACTATTATCATACAAATTGCATAAATTGAAGAATAATAACGAATCACCTTGATGAAGGACGATGAATGATTCGCATGGCGCAATGGACACAAGCACAAGACTACCCATTTCCCAGCTTCACACATCGAATCATAACTTACCAGCTCAGGATTCGTTTGTTGGGTTTACGACACGTGTTGTTTAGGATGAGACGAGCTTTTCGAACCAAATTTATGACCTCTATAATCCAAATAATGGTCTGGCGTAAACATACGTTCCTTGCCCTCCAAAGATGGTTGCTCGAATGTTTATCCTAACGAATCTTTTCCACATTCAGCCAATCGAAAAGATGGTACACAAATTGTCTATGGTAACAATACTCTAAAAATGAACTACACTAAATAAAAAATTGTCCATACTGCGTCATTCTGAAAACAATATTATTATCGTCACTGTCTGTGACGTATTGTCTATGACGCATTGTCTGGCCTACAGCAGATTATCGAGGATGCGTAGAGTAGGCGCTTGTATCGCGACAATATCAAGCAGTTATAAAGAAAAACTCTATATAAGAACGATTAAATAAATGAATTGAATAAATACAATAAAATACAATAAAATACATTACAATACAATACAATACAATAACTAAACTCAGCTAACTAACTAAATCAATCAATAAGCAGTTCTTTACCCAGAATTATTTAATCGTTCTTATATAGCGCTTTACCAGCTCAAGAGCTGCTCAAGGCGCTGGCCGATACAGGATCTAACTCAAGCCGCTCTTTGGGCGCATGGCCTGACGCCCGTACAGGGATGGGGGAGAAGGACCTAAGTGCATGCTGGGTGTGTTCTTGTCACCGGCACTCACCCGTCTAGGACATGAGCGTCAGGATCTTTAAAGTCCTGAATGATGATGGAATGTATGCGACACAGACTAGACCTCGGTTTATACTCTCATCCGAAAGAGTAGGAAACGGGAGTAAAGTGTCTTTCCCAAGGACACAACACAATGCCCCGGCCTGGGCTCGAACCCGGGACCTTCCGATCCGCAAGCCAAAGCTCTACCATTAGGCCACCGTGCCACCGTGAATAAAGCTATTAATAAAACCGTTTGAACATTAAAATCAGTCTTGTTGATATATAGCCCATTTCCAGTAAAAAATCGGCTTACTGAAGGCGTATAATGAAAGATGGTATCTCTGCACTGCATGTTGCGGGGTGTGGCGATCGCCTAGGTCACTGCCCATAGTTTAACTGACTAAAGGGAAACAAACCATTGTGGAAAGTCATCGGTCTGGCTCTAGAGTGACCTCCCGTCTCAAGACTCCACTTTATCACCTCAACTTTAGTGTCTGAGGTTGCTGAACTTGGATCAAATAAGGACTACTGTATTTCTTACGCTGTCTGTTTGTCTTTCTGTTTGCCTGTTTTTCTTTCTTTCTTTCTTGCTCTTCTCTTTTTTTTATATGTGAGAGAGAGAGAGAGAGAGTGCGCGCGCGTGTGTGTTTTTTTAAGTGTGTGTGTGTGTACGCGGGTATTTGTATAGCCCACTATACACAATCATACAGATCTAAAGACAATTTTATTTTAAAAAATTATTGAATCGTTCTCAAGAGCTGCTCAAGGCGCTGGTCGATACAGGATCTAACTCAAGCCTCCCGAGGCGCCCGCTTGCAGCCTTTAGGGCGCGTCCACATGACAAGCTTCGAGCGAAGCTTTGAGCTGCGCTTCAGCTGCGCTGCGAAAAGTCTAACTAGAATTACTGTAGAAGCGTCCACACCACGAGCGGTAGCCGCGCGGCTATTGCTAGCTTTGAGCAGCGGTAATGTTCTGGGCATTTATCGACGCTCGAAGCTCAAGCGGTGGTTTTTGGGTCCTTGACCTTGATTGGTTTTGTGTCCTTGGCCTTGAATCAGTCTTCTTACCACCCTTCGCTTACGGAATCAGAGAACTACAAAATAAGAGATTGTGGCAGAAAAAAACAAAAAGATTTTCGAACAGGGAGGTTTGAGCAAAGCTGTTTCAGGAGGTGCCTAAAATGGCAAGGCACTCAAGTTAGTGATTGAGTGAAGATGGTTATAAATTTTATAATAAAATGACCAATTGCTCTTTTCGTATAGTATAGGCCTAATTGACAAAATTGCAGCTTTATCATTTGTGCAGTCGCCATTGAAAAATAATAGTACCCAGTAAGTGCTTTTTTTTCTTTTATTATGTTTTAACACAATTTGTTGCAAATAAAATACAGATCTAGATCTATTAAGCGAATTCACATTTGATGTTTTCACTCAGATTTAGAACCGTGCTTATAGTCCCAAATTCAACCTAGATTTAGATCTGGATTTTATACATAAAAAATAAATAAAAGGGCTATGATGGTAAATTATCAATGAACACTTATGATGTAGGTATTGTGTGTTTGATGCCAGCCAATAAAAGTTTACAAAAATATATAGTTAAAGTTTTAAATTGGGTTTATTTCTTTGTAGCTTTGTAGGGGTGGGTGGTGTGGGAAAAACAAGAGAGAGAAAAGGGGAAGGCTGAACAGTAAATGACCAACATTTGGGTGGAGTGCATGATTGCAGGTCCATCTTTTTTAAATCTGCATTCTTTGTTTTATTTTTTTTAATAGTACATTCCATGTTGATCTTAAAAGTGACCAACTTTAGATTTAAAATCACAAGCTTTGTGACGTATATGAACAAGGGAAAACTAAAGTCACGAGAGTCTCATCCTTCATTATCACTGCCGTCAGTTAGTTCAGCAAAGTTATATTAACTGTAGCTTTCCTGCCAGTTCACTGCACCAACCCTGACAAAATACTCAACCAGCTGTTCTCTCACCCGCTAAGTATTGTCCAGGACGACCTGAGTAACACCCCATCCGTCTGTCCTGTTCGCCACGGACTTGAGTATCATCCCAGATCTCCGTGTCTTTTTTTTATATCAGCGCTTTCATGATGGATGACTGCATTGTGCAAGGCAACAGTGCTAGCACAATGTTGTCAGCAGTGGTCACGTTGTGCAGATTGCTGTTTCCAGCACTTACCATTTTCCAGCAAGCACTACAAACCCGCATTCTACACAACGGCTTGCCATGGCGATAATTGAAGATGATATCGACTGTGTTGATGCGTGTTATTAGGTATGGCTTGGGCGATAGGCTGGGTTACCTACCAAAAAAATAGGAAAGGTGAATGTTGGAATTTGGTAGTGGGACATATTTACTGTATTCCCTTCAAGGCAGAGTTTCATCTGAAACCTGGATAATATGCCATCACTCTCTTTCCCGTAGGCTCCAACTTCAACAGAAATAAATTTTAGTTGCGGGTCTGCGATGCCTTGCAAAACCACAGATAATAAACTTCTGAACGACAGCTAGCATCACGCTAGCAGGCAGCTAGCTGTAACAGCTTGTCATGTGGCCACCCAAGCTGTCACCGAGCGTACAGCTAGCAGTGCAGCTAGCTTGCCGCTAGCTTTTTGACGCTTTTCGTGTGGCCACCCACCGCTCAAAGCTCAAAGCTCGTCCAACGCTACGCCACCGCTAGCTCAAAGCGCAGCTCGTCATGTGGACGCGCCCTAAGGCTATCGCCTGACGCTCTGACAACTGAGCACAATCCTGGGCGACTGGGGATGAATGTTTTTGTTAAGTGCGTGGTCTTGCTTTTTCGTCTGCGTACTGCAAACGCTAAAAGTCTCGAGTTACTCGGGTTCCCGCAGGAGGTCGCCTGTCTCGCTCCATTTGGACATCGTCAGAGTAATCTCCCTTCGGGCAGCTTTAACGTATTGCCTCCCTTTACAATCGCCACGGAGTAACCTCCTCTGGGGAAAATTGCGGGTTTTGTTTAGTTCCTGGATTGCCCCTTTTTTTTGGTTTTGAGGAAGGGTAGGCGTGAACAATTATCGGGGAACAGAATACCTGAAGGACAAAGTCACATTCTCTTAGCTCTAAAAGGTAGTAATATAATTGCTTTTAAACGAGAGAAAATCGTTACAAGGAACTTTCAAATAACACCGACAAAATCCTCTGTTTCCATAGAACTCCCCAACAGGTTTAAAAAAAAAAAGAGGTAAAGGTGGTCCCATAGCCTTGTGGCCGTAGGGGAGCGTGATGTTGGAGATCACACTTATCTTGGGCCAGCGTAATGAGGGTGATGCCCATCTCTCTCCCTCGCTGCTTTACCTTCCCCACTCTTATGAGAGTAGGTCCTCAGTCACAGTTGAGTCAACTGGGGGCGTTGTTATTTGTCGCTTCACGTTTTGCGGTCACCCATCCAAGTGCTAACCGCACTGGACGGTGCTTAACTTGCGACACAGTAGCGAGTGCTCCAACCACTGCGCTATCCGACACCCCAAACAGCCATAATTAAATTCTTGTATCGTTCTTATATAGAGCGTTTCTAGCTCAAGAGCTCACGCTCAAGTCGCTGGACGATACAGACTCAAGCACCCACTTGCTGAATTCGGCGTACTGTCTGACGACCAGACCAATGAGCACAATCCTGAGCGACCTGGAGTTGGGAGATGGAGAAGGGAGAAGGGCCCTAGTGCTTGGCGGGTGTATTTTGTGTTGCTGGCATTCACCCGTCTAGGACACGATGATCGGGATCAGCGCGATGGGAAGCCTGCGTGCACATACTAGACCCCTCATCGGAAAGAATTAGTACCCACAATACAGAGTGGACTAAAGTAGTCCACAAAGACAAGTCAGAATACTTTATATCCATTGCATCCAATATACGTAGGACAATCACCTTACTGTAGAAGAAAGGCAGACCACTTATTGGGATCTTCATTGGTAACACTTAAGTTATGTAAGTTTCTTTTTTTTTCTATACATGTTCATCCAGTATTCAGTTACGTCGAGCCTTCTCACGATAGAACAATAATATAGGTATATTTTTGGTGTGGGGGAGAAGATGAAGGTGATGGAGGTGATGATAATATTGAATAATAATAATAATTGGTGCCACAAGTTTTCAGGTCTTCTGTAATGGAGGAATTAACTTGGACGGTAATATATAGTATTATAGGAGTTTGCGTAAGGGTGGGTACTGCAAGCATTGGTGTGGTAGGTAGAGTAACGTCCCCGGACACAATACGTATAAGTCGTGTTTGGGGTTTTATTGTTTGGAAAGGTCTAGTCACGTGTCTAGTCACGTGCCGTAAGACAAATCCCAAGACGCAATCAGGCGGGTTTGGGTTGGCTGGTGCGTGCGTGTTGCGGTGGTTGGAGAAGCTGTATATTGGTCTGTTGGAAGATCGAGTCACGTAACTCAAAGACAAATTACTCATGGAAACAAGGCTGGGTTGGGCGACTGGAGTGATTGGGGTGGGTGGGATGAGGGTGGAAAGGGACGTGAGATGGGCGGGAAGTTGAGGGGAGGAGGAGGAGGAGGGGTAGACGCAGAGAGGGGGGGGGATAGAGTAGGCGTGAGTGGGGAAAAAGACCTGTGTACGTGTGAGTGTAGGGTTGGGCGAGCGAGTCAAACAATTATCCCCGAAGAGACATTAACTATAGCAAACCAAGAACCGAAAGTGGTGGGCGGCCGGACGAATCCGTGTATTGGTGTATCGGACGATCGAGTCACATTTATTTTATCTGTTAGACGTAGCTATAGATGAAACCAGCCAGTATGCGAGTGTATAGTAACGGAAAGGATGGGCGGGAGATAGTCCAGTTTGTAATAAGGGAAGGAACGGGGATGGTGGGGTGGAGTGGAGTGAGAAAGGGTTTGGGGGATGTGGATGGGTGTGAATTCGGGCTGACTGCATATAATGGGTTATCGGACGATGTGAGTCGGCCCATCATACCCTCAAAACAAACTCCAGATGAAACAGGCGTGGCAAATTGTTGGAGTGGTCGGTGTTGTGATGGGAATGGGTTTTGGTGGGTATCCTTTTATTGGAAGAGCCAGGGACGAAAACAGGAGAGTAGTTAGTTGGCTGGAATGTTTGAGTGTGGAGAAGAGAAAGAGAAATGGACGGTGGGTGCGGGATGAGGAGGAGGTGGGAGGGGGTTAGGGGAATATAATGTAGTTAGATGTGTACTGGATCGGCACTCAAGTTCTTATTAGCAAAGGTACTCAGTATTTCCCCTTCTTGTAATCCCGATGGCGTGCCAGAGTTGGAGCCAACACGATTGAATTTCCGCCCGCAGACTTAGCCTACTACAAAACGCCATTTGGTCCACTATGCTTCTTTCTGTCCCTAATATTCGTTCTCCCTGTCTTTGCATCTTGGGATAAAACGCCATTTGTCCCATTGTTCTTCTGTCTTTCTGTCCCTAATATTCGTTCTCCCTGTCTTTTGCATCCTGGGATAAAACGCCATTTGTCCCATTGTTCTTCTGCCTTTCTGTCCCTAATATTCGTTCTCCCTGTCTTTGCATCTTGGGGTAAAACGCCTAACTTTTTTTTTCCCCGCTGTCGTTGCATCCTTCTTTCATTTGGGACAAAATGCTATTTTGCTATAATGTTCTTCTTTTCTCTTATTTCCGTAACATTCTTTCTCTCTGTCGTTTCATTCTTCTTCCATTTGGGGCAAAACACCATTTGGCCAACAACTCTTCTTTCTTTCTGTGTTCCTAATATTCTCTCTCTCTCTCTCTCTCTCTCTCTCTCTCTCTCTCTCTCTCTCTCTCTCTCTCTCTCTCTCTCTCGGTCACGTGGTTGCTGTGATCTGCGATGGCGGATTTTTGAAAAGCTCCGTGTAAACAGTGTGAATTTTCAAAGTTTGTGTCAGTTCGGAGAAGTGTTAAGTGCAACCAACGATGCCGAGTGATAGCATACACCATCGGCAAACAGTAGGCCGATTCTTGTGCAAAGTATCGGACAACTTGAAGCGGAATTTGTGGTGCAAATTTCGTGAACACTGTGTGCTGTACTCTTGTGCTGGATGTAACACTGTGCTGCGTAGCCGCCTTGGCGGTGTGACTGTGTTCGTCGTATGCTTGTTGTTACTTTGCGGCGACGTGGAATTAAACCCCGGACCCAATGGCTCCCCCACGAAAGCAACAAAAGAGGACGACAGGAATAAAGATTCAACCCTTGATTCTCCGACCCGGGTAAGCCAGACTGATCGCATTATGAAAGGAATTGAATCACTAAACGCCAGGATGCAAACCTTTGAAACAAATCAGATGCAGCAATTCCAGACGATGTCAACAGGCATGCAACAGCTGAGAGATAGTTTTGCAGATAGGCTAGCCCAGATCGATGAGAGTCAAGAGATACTGAAAAACAAAACAGCCGACCTAGAAGCGAGATACAGTGATCTGTGCAGCGAGAATACTGGCCTACGTGTAGAAGTAAACAGTCTACGCAGTAAGTGTGATGCCATTGAAAATCAGAGTAGAAGAAATAATCTCGTCTTCTTTGGGATTAAGAGAGAAGGATCTGCCAGGGAAAATTGGGACACTTGTGAAAGGAAGGTGAAGGAAGTGATTCATGAAGGTCTGGGCATCACAGAAACGATTAACATAGAAAGAGCACACCGAGTCGGTAGAGAGGGGAACATTATTGTTAAGTTTCTGTCATATAAAGACAAGTCTCTCATCCTATCTAAGGCCCGGCTTCTGAAAGGGAGTGATCGTTTTCGCAATGTGTTCATAAATGAAGATTTTTCTGGCACCGTCCGTGCGAAACGAAGAGCTCTACGAGAAAAAGCCAAGGAACTACACGCAAGAGGGGAAAGTGCGAAACTCCGATTTGACAAACTCATTACGAACGATGGTGTGCTTACATACTTAACAGACACAGAGGAGTTTGTGGAGCTGAAGAGGAAACACACAGCAGACAACAGCAGTGACAATCAGTACGATCACACACACTTAACACAAATTAGCAGAAAAGACAGTCTGACATCACACAGAGATCAACACAACGCACATGATAGACGGACATTGGACCCCAACGATTGGAACTATGACCCATTTGCAGCTACCAGTTCTGATTTCCCTCCTTTACCCGCAGACACTCGACAAGACAGCAGAAACCTTAACGATAAAGGGGAGGATGGCAGTCTGTTTAGAACAGAGAATGTGGCTCTGGTAGAAGACGAGAGAAGGCCTACGAGTGCTAGTGGTACAGCGAGTGACACTGCCAAGAAACAGCGACCTAGTTCGAGCTCGTATGGCCCGCAGGCACAAAACATAAACAATCGACGTCACAGCGTGTCGAGTGCACGTGACCACACAGCGAACTCTGATAGGCCAAGTCCCGTTGTTACACGCACTATGACCCGTGCAGCCTCTGTCAGTACACAGCCTGCAAGTGACATGAACGGTACACTAGGTAAAACAGGTGTGAGCGTGCGAGGGGGAAAGGGACTGGGGGGGGGGTAGGCAGGGGAGGGAGTAGCACCAGAGGAGGGAAGGACAAGGACAATTACAAAGGAGAGGGAAGGGGAGGGAGAGACACTAACAGATAGGGGTGTGGCCAAAGCCCAAAGAAGCTGTCAATCTGTACATGGAATTGCGAGGGGTGGCTTAATAAACAAAATAATCCAGATATTGTACAGGCACTAAATGATTTTGATATATTTTCATTAAATGAAACTTTTGTTGACAGTGAAAAACTGTCTTATGTGCATTTTGATAGCTATGATATATTTGTTTCTAAAGCTGTGAAATTAAGCGATGCAGGGAGAAGGTCAGGGGGGGTTCTGGTATTTGTGAGGAAAGCTATTTCTGAATTTGTGTTAGAAATTCAAGTACAGTATGAGCACATGATTGTTTTACTGTTACAAAAAGAGTTGTTTGGTCTATTAAAAGATGTTTGTCTTGTGTGTATGTATGTGCATCCCTATGACAGTGATTACTGGAAAATGACTGAGAATGGTTATGGATTTGAAATATTGGAACAATGTGTAGTTGATTTACATGAAAGGTTGAATGATTTTTCACTGATTATTTCTGGAGACCTGAATGCTAGAACAGGGTTAGAAAATGCTTTGCCATTTGATTTTGATGATCTGTGGATGGATGCAAATGTTGATAAGAATGATGAGGATGATGATGATGAGGATGGTGAGCATGAGAAGGAAAAATGGAAGAGAAACTCTGATGACAGTGATATAAATACATTTGGAAGGAATCTGTTGGAGCTATGTTCTGTAATTGACTGTGTCATTTTGAATGGATTATGCAAGTTCAATTGTGATGATGCTTTAACTTTTGTGAGTGCCAATGGTGGGAGTGTAGTAGATTATTTTATTGTATCTAAAGATTTATGTACACAAGATTTCCTGTCCACACTGAAGGTGGAGTCGTTTATTGACTCGCCACATTTTCCTATTGTAATGACGGTGCATACCCATCAGAAGGTACTTACGGTAGCTGAAAGCAAAGGGCATTGGATTACAAAAACAATCTGGGATAATACTAAAACAGAAGAATTTTTGTCCTTGTTTAATTCAGAAGCAATTCAAGCAACATGTAATAGGGCACATTTGATGTTAGATAACAATGTTGAGGAAGCGATCCAGTTGTTCACGGGCGCACTGCGAGCGGCGAGCGAATGTATGTCCAAGCGAGTGAGAGTGGGTGGCGCCCCGCGACAGGCGCATTGGTTCGACAGTCAATGTGATGATGCCAAACGCCACGCGAGACAACTATTAGTTAATTTCAGGTTCACGAAGCGAGCGCAAGACAGAGAATTATACGTTGCAGCGCGTAAAAATTATAAGACATTGATTTGTAAAAATAAGTTAGAGTTTGGAAGAAACAGAGCAGAATACTTAGCATCTTTGGGAGGGAGTGGACAATTGTTCTGGGGAGAGGTACGGAAAATTTCTGGAAAAAATAAAAGTGGAATTAATAAAGATATTACGGGTACTGAGTGGTTTGAGCATTTTAAGAATCTTTTTAACGGAAATGATGTAGTAAACAAAGATGAAACGTTTCTAGAACGAATAGACGGTACACCCTCAAATGATAGCGACACTTGTTTTGATTTAAACAAACCAATATTAGAGGAAGAAGTTAGAGATGCAATAAAGAGACTGAAAGTAGGCAAGGCGTGTGGAGTGGATAAAGTTTTGGCTGAAATGATTAAGCTGTCAGGGGAGACAAGTGTTTTGTTTTTGACGAAGTTGTTCAATTCTCTGTTTGATAGCGGGACTTACCCAGCTGACTGGTGCAAAGCCATTATAGTGCCCATTTTTAAGAAAGGGGATTCCTCTGTTGCTGATAATTATAGGGGAGTATCATTATTAAGTTTAGTTAGCAAATGTTACACATCAGTATTAAATAAAAGATTAGTCGGGTGGGTCGAGAAACATAATAAAATAACGGAATCTCAGGCGGGTTTTAGAAAAGGGTATTCCACCACTGACCATATTTTCACATTAAGTGCTATAGTAGAGAAATGTTTTAGTAAAAGAGGGGGTAAACTGTATGTCTGCTTCGTGGACCTGAAAAAAGCCTTTGATTCTGTACAACACCAACCACTGTTTGATATTCTTTTGCATTATAAAAATATTAATGGGAAATTTATGAGAGCGATTGTTTCTATTTATAAAACTGTGTTGTCCTGCGTCAGAATCCAAGATAAATTTACTGAATTTTTTGATTGTCCAGTAGGCTTGCGTCAAGGATGCATACTAAGCCCCGAAATTTTTTCCTTGTTTATCAACGAAGTTGCAACAGCCGTAGATAGTAATGGACTGCATGGTATTCAGCTACTGCCTAATTTGATAGACTTATTTTTGCTATTGTTCGCCGATGATATTGTGCTACTATCTATCACCCCTCGCGGGTTACAAAACCAAATAAATATTTTAAATGACGCATGTAAACGATTATACTTGAATGTTAACACTGACAAAACTAAAATAATTGTTTTTCGTAAAGGGGGATATTTGGGAAAATTTGAAAACTGGCATCTCGATGGAAAGCAGATAGAAGTCGTAAACGAGTATAATTATCTGGGTTTTGTATTTACTACAAAGATGAGTATTAAGAAAGGTGTTAATGCACTTGCTCTTAAAGGCAGGAAGGCTGGCTTCGAATGTGTTAGAATGATTTCAAAATTAAAAGAGATTTCCAAAAAATGTTACTTTAAGATTTTTGATGCACAAGTACAACCTATTTTGTTGTATGCTTCGGAGATGTGGGGTGTCCACAGACTAGAGAATATCGAGAGAGTCCATACTTTTGTATGTAAAAGATTTTTGAACGTGCCCATGGGAGTACCCAACAAATTTATTTATGGTGAAACTGGACGCTATCCTTTGTTTGTGAATAGTGCGGTACGCTGTGTACGCTATTGGCTGAAGCTCTTAAAGCTAAGTGAACATAGGTTACCAAAGCAAGCATACAAAATGTTAATAAACCTGGATGAAAAGGGCAAAAAGTGCTGGGTAACTAAAGTAAAAAACAATTTATTCTCCTTGGGATTTGGATATGCTTGGGTTCAGCAGAGTGTGGGATGCGAAAATACTTTTGTCAGCCTATTTAAGCAAAGAATGATGGACGTTTATATGCAAGAATGGGATAGTTCTGTGCTGAGGAATGACAAGTATCAGCATTTTAGAGCGTTTAAAAATGTTTTTCAGGCAGAAGCTTACCTTGATTATATGCAAATAAAATGTTTTAGGGACTGTTTAGTTAAGTTTAGATTTGGCGTTCTACCTCTGAAAGCCTCATTTTTTAGGTTAACATTTAATGAAATGGATGGAAATGTATTATGTTCTTGTTGTAATGCTATAGAAAACGAGGATCATTTTATAATTGAGTGTTCACTGTATAGCGAACTGAGAGAAAAATATTTAACATTCCCACTGCGGACGCTTTCTGCCTTGCGGAATGGATCTAAATTTTATATGTGGAGGCTAAGCATCTTTATTTTTCATGCATTAAAGATAAGAACACAGTTTTATGAACAGTTGCTTTCCACTTCCAGCTAATGAGATGGATAAAGACACTTGTATAGGCACATTGTAAAATTTGCATTGTAAATATGAAAACCACGTGATCAACCATGTTTTCTATGGGCTGGTGGCCCGAAGAATGTTGTATTTGCCATGTGAATGTTATTTTTTTGGGAAGTAAACGGACGATGTCCAAATGTCTCTCTCTCTCTCTCTCCCTCCCTCCCTTTCTCTCTCTCTCTCTCTCTCTCTCTCTCTCTCTCTCTCTCTCTCTCTCTCTCTCTCTCTCTCTCGTTGCATCGTTTTTTTGTTTCGGACAAAATGCTATTTTGTCTCGCTGAGGCTATTCTTTCTCTCTTTCTATCACTTGTTATTTACTTCTCTTTCTTTTCTATTAGTACATCTCTTTCCGAACCTATGTTATGTTCTTTATGTCGATCTGTCAGTCAGACCTCCAATTATTCGTTCTTTCTTGTCTTTCTTTATGCCATTCTTCCTGTACACCATTTCTTTTCCTTCTGTCATTTTTTTCACTGTCCATCTTAGCAGTATGATTGCTATAGCGGTTCAGCGTTGATTTAGGGCCTTACCCATTATTCGTTGGGATGGTTATCCCCGTCGGCCGGGTCGCCAATGGTGGGTAATAGCCGTTAAACTTCAATGTTCCTTTCTGCGTTGCCTTCTTTCTCTTTTAGACAAACACTATCTGCCTTTCTATTGTTTTTTTAATATTAATATTCTTCGTTAACATTTGTAAAATCCTTCTAATCTGATCAGTTTTCATTGCGAACTCAATTTCATTTCTTTCTTCTTTCGTTCTTTTGTGATTTTGTTTCCTGTTCCCTTTTTCTTGGGGCCAGCTTTCTTCAAGGTCAAACGTGATAAAATAATATGTAAAACCCAAATTTTGAGAAATAACTGAACAATCGCTTACAATTAAATAGGTTTACTTTGATCAATGCCTTCTTGTAAAACATAGCATTGTTCACATTAACGTGTTTGTTAAAATCTTAATTTTGTTTAAAAAAAAAAACAAGAAAAGAAACCCGATCATTACATTACATTACATGATTATTGCTTTAGGGTCCAGCGGACTCTTCCCAGCCAAATCCTTACCAGCAGAAACCCGATCAAGCTAATAGTCGATATATGTACTCTTTCGTATGAGAGTATAAACCGAGGCCTAGTCTGTGCACGCACGCATTCCATAGCACGGACTTTAAAGATCCTGACGCTCGTGCTTTAAACGGGTGAGTGCCGGCTGCACAAACACATCAAGAAAGCACTAGGTCCCGGGTCCTCCATTCGTGGTGGTCCAGGATTGTGCTCAGCCGCCTAGGCTTCCAACGATGCGCCTAAGATGGACGCAGCGGACTTCTTGAGTTAGATCCTGTATCGGTCACTACCTTGAGCACTTCTTGAGCAGGAAAGGCGCTATTTATAAATGTAAAATAACAACGATGAAAAAAAAGAAAAGTAAAAAAACTGTTCGAAGAATCTGCTGTGACGATGGGTAGCCGAGAAGATAAGCGAACTCGGACGTCCGTATCTGGATACCATAGGTGTTTTATAGAGAGGACGCTATCGAATCTTTTACAGATATGGGCGACTGTGATAGTGAAGCACCACGATAAGTAAGCAGAAGAGAGCTAGTACTGTAGTACTGACCTCGGGAGTCCCGTGCTAGTATAGGAGCTGCTTGCTGGCAGAGTTGGCAAATCAAATAACGCAGTTCTGCTGCGATACATTGATGTTACAATAGGTCTTTAACTGAATAGGGATGTGTCCCGTTTTCTTTGTCACAGGTCTTGACTTCTAGTTCGTCTTTGAGACCTGTGCTTTATGGGGGGGGGGGGGGGGGGGGGAGAAAGAGAGAGAGAGAGAGAGAGAGAGAGAGAGAGAGAGAGAGAGAGAGATACACTTATGTATAGACAGTGATATATAAATCTGTCTCTCTCTCTCTCTCTCTCTCTCTCTCTCTCTCTCTCTCTCTCTCTCCTCCTACCCTCCCTCCTTCTGTCTCTTGAGAAATAGCGGGGGATGGGGTGGGCATGGGAGAAGTGGGAGGGAGTCCACCAATGCATTGAGACTATTTTCTTCATCGCCTCCAGCCGTCGTCCACGCTTTTGTAATACTGCCAGGGAGCGTACGAGGGCCCAACGCAAATAGATAGCACAGTCCCAGAAATCACACTTTGTGTGTGCAACAAAGCACGGAAGATAAATAATAATAATAATAATAATAATAATAATAATAATAATAATAATAATAATAATGATAATAATAATAATAATAATAATAATAATAATAATAATAATAATGATAATAATAATATTAATAATAATAATAATAATAATAATAATAATAATAATAATAATAATAATAATAATAATAATAATAATAATAATAATAATGGATGATATACACGTTTTATTCCTAAATCAGGCTCCAAATGTGTGGCAGTTTGTAACCAACATTTCCCGGGGGTTTCTGTATACATTGTATCTCCACTTTCTGGAAATTTAGTGCTTTAATTAATTTAAATTCCCGCTGTCGCTGTCTTTCTCCTTTGTTCTTTCTCATTCCCACTCGGTTCTATCAATCCACTATACTATCTTCTTCGCTAGACCACACCTACCTTTTTTCTTGAAAACTTTTCCTGGAAAATTCTCCTCATTTGTGTGTGAGGTCTGTTGTATCAGCTTTTGAATATTGGCTTTCTGACAAATGGTCACTAACTAGGGCTTCCTATGATACAGTTATTATTTAGCAATGTAGGCATTTTATATGTATGTGGTTTGTTAATATTTTATATTGATGTTTGTATTCTAGTTTGTTTTTGTAAACGGGGGTTCGATAAAGTAGAGTATAGCCTCAGCGTCCCCTGCTTGGGATGCCTTTGTTGTACAGTGACCGGCTGGTGGAGTGCCTTCAGTGTTACCACTGGGGTTGCTTCAGCAGATCTTCTATGCGGATCAATGGTGTCCTCTTTCAGCCAAGTTGTGGTCTTAATTTTGTGGTCCTGATTCGGCTCTTTGAAGTCTGCTGGACCCCTGTAAGCAATGAATAACTAAGTAACTAACTAACTTGTAACCAACATACACGCTCGTGTGTTACACACATTCTTACACATTCGTCGTTCAAACATATGGTATAAAGGCAAGTTGCTATTAAAATGGAGAAAGGCAATCATACTTTTTATTTTGGAAATTTTAAATTGACTGAACCCAATAGCATTATTGAAGGGAGGGAGGCATATTTAATTAAGCCGAAGAATGAAACATTATTTTATTTTTTATTGTAAAAAGTCCACAACTCGTTTTTAAACGCCAGAAATTAGTAATATATCATCTCCATGCTTTGATTTGATTTTGCGCTGTTGCTAGAAAAGGTTTTGTTTATTGCCGATAATTTTCGTCTGTGGATATTGTTGAAAATTTTCTGGAATTGCTTGTTTATTATCGATCTAAGTTTCAAGCTGTGTCTCGTA
Source organism: Oncomelania hupensis (assembly GCA_036898135.1). Classification (NCBI taxonomy): domain Eukaryota; kingdom Metazoa; phylum Mollusca; class Gastropoda; order Littorinimorpha; family Pomatiopsidae; genus Oncomelania; species Oncomelania hupensis. The sequence goes on along the minus strand of CM072523.1, from coordinate 25,154,166 downwards.
ATAGCTAAACAATTTTTCAAAACCTAAAGAATGTTCTATGATGTAAGACAGTGCGTAGTTCCGTTAACGAGTTTTATTTTGATTGGGTGGTATTTCGTCATTCTGGAATGTACGAAGTTTCCATTGCAGGGAGGCTATATAAGTAGTGCACTGTCTGACTGTAAGAGTGATTTTATTTGTTTGGAGTGATTTTCGGAAAGCGATCTTTTATGCAGTTGTTGATGTTTGCTGAATAAAGTTGGAAAACTTTGTATGTTGACTCATGCCTTGCTGCTGAATGAACAGGCTGCGTGGATAAACGAATTCGAGTCACACATATCAAGATTCAAGCATCGGGGCTGAGTCGGCTAGTCGATATTTGCCGTGGCTCCAATCATGTCTATCAAACTTTGCCTGGAGTGCCGGACAGTACCTCCGACAGTGGGGTAATCAGAATTGGGGTCCTGTGGAAGCAATGACGTGAGAGCATGCATTGAACGTTACGTGCTACGAGGGTAACATGGAAGTCGCTGTGCATAAAGCGGAGACACGTACGTCCCTGGCCTGATGCGCTAGTGCTTACCCAAGACGATGAAAAATATTAACTATGGTTCTTCTTCATTACTCGTTTGATTCATTGTATTGCTGTCTGTCTGTCTGCCTGTATCTGGCTCTGTCCGCCCCTCTGTCTATCTCTGTCTCTACTACTACAATCGAACTCAAAGGATAGGGATTATTTTTGTCTGTGTAGATATCGCTATTATAGAAACTATAATAAATAAATTGTAATAAAAGTAATAATATTATAATATAGCACCGGATGCAACACACGCGCTTTTCCCCAAATCATCAATCAGGCTCAAAGAGCGGCGATCTGTACCAACAAAGACGTTCACATGTTTCACACACTCTCACATAAGATTACGCCTCTACCACGCAAACACGTGGCGTAAAGGCAGGGAGATCGCTATTTAAATCCAGAAAGGAAACCAATTTTCTTTTCTTTTTTGTTGTAAATTTGGATTGACTGCATTTTATACCATTACTGGAGGGAGAGAGGAAACCGGAGTATCATTAGAAAACCTTCGATGGCTTAAAAGGTATCGTAGGCTACTTAAGTTACGTACGTTCGTACGTCTCCTAGCAGGGTTCGAACACCGTGACCTTCGGCTTGATAGAAAACCAGCGCCCTGGGGTTGAAAACGCATGTCCTAAAGCAGCTATGAAAGTCTTACACAAAAGACTTTCCAATGTTTGTAAATATCTGTAAATATGTTTAAAATGTATCTTCAGATGTTTCGTAACGTTCTACTGATTCCTTAAAGAAATGTATTGGACTGATATGTGATTGATGAGACTATTATTTCATTGATGATGAATACTTCAGAACTTGCAGAATATATGTGTAATTAACAATGCGGGAGCATTGTCTTCGAAGTCCAAAGGGGAGTGTGTAAGCTTGAGGCTTCCTGGCAACATTGTAAGACTGATATAAATAATACAAAACACAAAGCGGAATTGAAGGAATCGCTTCATTGATAAGTCAATATGTGGTGACAATAGATATTGCAGCATCAATTGATAAGTTACTATGGGGTGAAAAGAGATATTGCAGCATCAACTGATAATTTACTATGTAAAATTAAACGTTGCAGCATGAATGTTGATTGAATCTGTTTTGAAGCTATGTTCCAAGCAAATTCTAATCTGTAGGATTTGAATGGAAATGACATGCATTGCTGGATCTGAATGACTTGTAATTCGTAACGAAGTCAAACTGATCTATGACAATAATAATAATAATAATAATAATAATAATAATAATAATAATAATAATAATAATAATAATAATAATCTTCTTCTTCTTCTTCTTCTTCTTCTTCTTTTTCTTCTTCTTCTAATAATAATAATAATAATAATAATAATAATAATAATAATAATAATAATAAGATAAGCTTGATTGTTAATTTAAGTTGTTATTCTTCATTGTATCTCTTATTACGAAATACCTGCTAGTAAGTTTACTGCTATTGTAACCAGTCACCAAAGGAACAGTACTTTAAATGTGATTGGCCTCCATGTGTCGAAGCGTCTAGATTCAAACTAAAGAAGGCTTTGTGACGCAAGTTACAAATGACGTACAATTAAAAAAAACAAAAAAAAAACAGTGATGTCAAGTATGTAGAGAGAGAGAGAGAGAGAGAGAGAGAGAGAGAGAGACGAAGCAGAATTGCTGCCGGTCAGTAACCTAGCTTAGGTTAGGAGACAAGCTGATAAATATGCGTTGTCCTGTCTATACCCGCTAGGGATCTTGAATGGATGCAAGGAATGGTTTCACCTCCTTGTATTCAGAATAGGGCTAGATACGTATTGTGTGGTTTCACCGCAATGCGTTTAGGTTTGTGGATTTGTTCAACAACTTATACCGAATACGTTGCTGCACAGGTCTGACAGAGATAAGTCACTTGTAACTTGTAGATTAACTTTAAATTGCACGCGCAATAGGAATTGGGGTTTGCACATTACTCTGAAGAAGAAGAAGAAGAAGAAGAGATTCATGTCTTTGTTTTAATTTTTTCTCTGTCTTCTGCATTGTTCCTAAATTGTTCGCCGAAATTGCGAAATTTGAATAAATTGTAAACCCATATTGTAAAAAGAAAAATAACTTTGTAATAATAATTTCTAAAAGAAAAATGAAAAACCGTAGTGGGCGAATGATTGGGTTGCTAAAATTCACGTCTGATTACTGAGTGTTTGTTCGTCAGTTTTCGTATTTTCTATCTCTTTTCTCTTTTCAAACTTTGTAAGTTATCTCTAAGCCGACTTAGATCGAGCGTGTTGACTGCCTTGGCCTAAATCCTGACAAGTTTAACACCGGTGTGACATCGTCAAAGTTCCTAGTATCTTATTTTAGGCTGGGAGCGACTGAGAGCTTTCTGATTGGTCGACACATTATAAAATTCGACGCATGCGCACAGTGCTATCGTAGTCTTAGTAAGGACTAGGGTTAGGGTTAGAGGTTATGGTTAGGGTTACGACGCCTAAGAACATAGTGAAAAAGCCGGCCCCACTTGACCTGGCGCATGCGCAAAGGCGCCCGGCTAAAATAAGAAACCCGGAACTTTGACGACGTGATTCCAGGCAAAGTTGACACGGCCGATCTAGAGTTAACCACCTAGTACGCGGCACAGAGGGAGGCTTACAATACTGCCAACGTGGGTTCCTCCCCTCCCCTCCCTCTCTCTCCCCTTAATGTTGAAACTCCCCTATCTAATTTAAAATTCTCATGTCAGATGTAGCTTGGCTGGAAAATCGGGAATTCTCGCCCTCTCTTGTCGGGTCAGGTTCTGTTCAGTCTGTTTCTGTCCTTCAATAGCTGTCAAGCGTGCAGTATCGTCTTTCTCCTTGCGGCCTTCATTTGCAAAGTGCTACGTTTACCTTGTGGCAAATCACCTGCTATATACGTACAAAGGCAACACAAAGGTACATCTTAAACTTGTTTGAGATGAATTTTATTTAATGGATGTAGGTCTGTTGTGTAAGAAAACTCGCCCATAAACTTTTGAAGTGTTATTGTTGTTGTTTACTAGTAGATAATTATAAAATATACAACTGCACTAGCTGTGATTGTTCCGAAGTGAGGCAAATGTTTACATTTGTGTATACATCCCGTGTTTATAGGGCTAGAACGCAAGCAAGGACTGTTGACATAGGTACGTGCGTTAGTACTAGATTTTCCAAGTTCATTAATATTTTGGTGATGAGACTCGGCTATATAAAGACTGTTTAGAGAACAGAAGGCTGGTCCCATTGCCGTAGCTCAAGTGGTAGAGCGTTCGCCTGGCACACCGATGACCCAGGTTCGAATCCCGTGGTGGGCGATATAAACTGTCCATTTTAGCAGTATCATTGCTCTGGTGGTTCAGTGTTGATTCAGGTCCCTACCCCTCTTTCCCTGGGATGGTTATCCCCGTCTACCAATATCACCAATGCTGACGAAACATTTTCAGAAGACTGGAAACCATGGAAATCACAACCAGGGGCGCCAAACGAGTCAGAGACAGACGAACTCCCCGCCACCTCATAGGGAAGGACAATCAAGAGACTGTTTCACCTGCAACGCCACAGACCACAAAGCTTCTAACTGTCCTCAAAACAAAAGTAGCGGACAGCAGAGCAATACGGACAATGCAGCGGCGGGCAGTTAACCGAGGCATTTCTTCAACCGACGTCAAATCAGTAGCACTGACCATCAAGTGTGCGGTGGGAGCGTCATTCTTCCGAGCACAGCTACTCCTGCGGACGTGCAAGAGTGCCAGACCGATGGCCAACTTCTCCTTGCCAATGAGAAACCCATCCCAGTCGTCGCCAGCGTAGCTGTGATCATCCAGAACATACCTGTTTCCAAGATACGCGTCATAAATCACGAAGTGGCGGTCCTAAGAGACTCAGGATGCAGTGGGGTCATCGTCAGAAAGGATCTAATAGCTAAAGAACAGTCCACTGACGATTCTAAATGGACACTTATGGCCGACAACAAATGTGTGAAAGCGCCAGTTGCGAAGATTCGAGTCAGCATCCCTTTCTACATTGGTGAAGTAGAAACGGTTTGTTTGAAGAAGCCGCTGTATGATTTGATGATCAGGAATATCGACGGCGCGAGACGCCCGACGACCCCGATCCAGAGTGGAGTCCTACCTCAGCTCAACACTTGCGGAGGTGGATCCATTTCCATTTTCTGATGAAGACATTACAGAGCTGCTATGAGATAATGTGGCCACTCCAGTTCAGCCCTGCCGACCAGAGATCGTCGGTATTGTCACTACCCGGGCTCAGGACAAAAGGGACAAGACCACTACGCTACTGATGGTCGCCGACAGCTCCAAAGCCACCATCGTGGACAGCGATAAATTAACCTCGCTCCAGTAAGCTAATCGTACTTAAAACAATTTCATGAACTGCCAAGACCACGTTACCAAGGGCAGTGGCACGGTCTATTTTGAGGTGAAGACCAAAACCCTTTACAGAATCTTCCAGCACCCGAAGGTCAACGGAGGGAAACCACTACGTCAAGTCTTGCTACCGTTACCCCTAAGGCGCCAAGGGATGGAAGGTCACCCGGGCATCAATAAGACGTCGAACAGAATTCAGGCAGTGTTCCACTAGCCAGATCTTTATGCGGACGTTAGCCGCCTTTGCCGATCATGTTACATTTGCCAGAAGACCATACCTCGAGGAATGATCCATAAAGTGCCTATGCAGATGATGCCCCTGATCGACCTACCTTTCAAGAGGATGGCCTTAGACTTAATAAGGAAATAAAACTTCCGAGCGAAGAAGGTCACCGATGGCTACTGACCTTAGTGGTTTATGCGACTCGGTACCCAGAAGTAGTGCCTCTGAAGAGGATTGACACCAAAACTATGGCAGATGCGCTGGTGGACATGTTGAGCAGACTTGGAGTACCTGAAGAAATCCTGGCAGAACTCGGGATGCAGTTCGTCTCTGATTGCATGAAGGAGGTCAACAGACTGTTGAGCATTCGGCATTTGAATTCTTCTCAAAGATTGACCTTGGCAAAGCTTATTGGCAAGTTCCCGTGCGTCAACAGGACATACCAAAGACTGCTTTTATAACTCCTGATGGGACGTACAACTGCCTGAGGAGGCCTTTTGGCATGGTCAGCAGCGGTGCTACTCTGAAGAGAGGAATGAGGAAGATGCTCAAAAGGATGGACAACGTCATGTGTTACTGGGACGACCTGCAAGTCCACACCCAGACCTGGAAGAAGCATCTGATGACCTTGAGGAGCTGTTTCACGATCTAACAGAAGTTAACCTGACCTGGGAACGCTGTTGCTAGAAGAAGTTTGTATAATGTTGATAATTTTCGTCTGTTGAAATTGTTGAGAATTTTCTGGAATTACTTCTTTATTATCGATCGAAGCTTCCAGATACTTCGGGTAAAAGCTGGTCGAATCATGTAAATCCTGCTGTTGTTGTTCGACAGTGTGACCCCAGATCCTACATGGTGGACATCGGAAATGGTTTGTCCAGAAGAAACTGCTGGCACATCAAGCCGTCTACAAAGGCCAAACCACCAATCGTCCCTCAGCCGAACATTCAAGTGCATCCTCTTTTGAACATACCAGTACAGCTGCCTGTTCCTGCCCAGCCAGCAACTATGCCTGTTGCTATCCAGCCAGCAGTCCAACCTAAACCGCTTTCTCCACAACCCTCAGTTGTCGCCGTACCTGTATTTCCAAGACTTCCAGGCGTAAACCAAGCGCACCCTATGGCCTAAACAAGAAGAGGCCATCCAGTCTGACGCCCGCAGTGCCTGATCGCAGAAATGTAAAAGAAAAAAAGACTTTCGGGGAATTATATTTGGTGTAATATTCCCCCTTCGGTTATACATAGACTGTAATCTATAATAAATCCGCACATTTAGTTAACGCTATGTGTCCATAAAAAAGATGTAATGATATTTGCTTGTATTTTGGGAAAATTTGGGTACTAAAACTAGGCTACTTCCGGTTCGTGTCATCATAACTAGGGCTGACTAACGTCCACATCAGTATGGAAGCTAGCTGTATGTGATCTAACCTCTCGGTTTCACGTTATCGCAAGCTGTAAAAAGAATTATGAACGCAAGCTTGGATCATTTAAACTAATTGCACAAAAAACATGAGGAATCCGTGATCTAGCTATCAGAGAAGACAACACGCATTCGATGTGCTTGGCGTTTTGTAATTAAATACATTTAAATGTCTGTTACACGAGCTGTAATAACGCTTTTCGTTTTTAAAGCTTCATGGATCTTCTTGTATGTTAAAAGAATTAAATACTTTTAAAGGTCCGTTACACGAGTTTTAATAACGCTATTTTTTAAAGCTTCATGGATCTTCTGGTAAGGCTAGATGTTAAACGATAAGGGAAGAAGTAAAGAAGACGATGAGGAGAAGGAGGCCGGCAATGCTACTGCTGCTACTGGCGATCATGACAGTGGAGAAGAAGAAGAATCTGAGGATGCTGGGGAGCAGCGCTATTGCTGCTGCTGCTGCTGCTGATAATAATGAAGAAGAAGAAGAAGAAGAAGGAGCAGGAGGAGAAGACGTCATGACAAAGCTGCTGCTGCTGATACTAATGATAACGATGCTAAGGAGAAAGAAGAATGAGCTTCTACCAATGATGATGATAATGAGAAAGAAAAATGCTGATGATGATATGATGATGATGATATGATGCTGCTGATATTGATATGATGATGATGATGATGATGATGATGATGATGATGATGATGATGATGATGATGATGAACTAGAAGAAGAAGAATCAATCAATCAACATTAAAGTTTAACGTCTACACCAACCATTAGCAATGTGGCAGACGGGGGCAGAAAGGGTTAGGACCTAAATCAACACTGAACCACCAGAGCAATCATAGTGCTAAGGTAAACAGTGAAAAATGGCCACTTGTATCTTTGCTCACCATGGGATTCGATACCTGGGTCATCGGTGTGACAGGCGAACGCTCTACCACTGAGCTACGGCGGTGGGACAAGAAGAAGACGAAAAGGTCAGGGTAAATCTGATGATGATGATAATGATGATGATAATGAAGAACAATACGAAAAGGTCAGGGTAAATCTGCTGCTGATGATAATGATGATGATAATGAAGAAGAATACGAAAAGGTCAGGGTAAATCTGCTGCTGATGATAATGATGATAATGAAGAAGAATACGAAAAGTTCAGGGTAAATCTGCTGATGCTGACAATGATGATTGTTACACTCCGTTTGATGGTGTTTTTCTATCAGTATCTGATTCAGCCCCAATGCTGAAATCATGATAAGGTGTAACTCAGATTCGTTTATCCACGCAGCCTGCTCACTCAGCAGCAACAAGGCAAAGTCTTCGTATGAAGTTTTCCACTTTTATTCAGCACACATCAACAACTGCATACAATCGCTCAATCGCCTTTCCACTCTCAACTTTTTACTTTCCAACTCACTATCAACAATCTCTCTTTTCACAACACAGTGTGTCCATTATATATTTTTTCTCTCAACTCGAGATGACCTCAGGACGTTCTAGAAATGACGCATTACAACCAATCAGAATTAAAGATCGTCATCACTGTCTTACGTCATACATCTCTATACACCTTCCCGGAACGTTCTCAAACTTCTACAAGTTTCTATCGACAGTAAACACGCAGATCTAGAGAATTCTCCAATAATATCGACTAACGAAAATTATCAACGTTATACAAAGCTTCTTCCAACAACAATGCAAACTCAAATCAAAGGTAAATACACTATATTATTGCTTGCTTTGCCAAATAAAACGAACAGATCTATCGCGCGCGCTTCACACATAATATCGTGCACATTTCACACGCACCATCATGCTCGTTTCAATGATAATGAAGAAGAATACGAAAAGGTCAGGGTAGATCTGCTGATACTGATAATGATGATAATGAAGAAGAATACGAAAAGGTCAGGGTAAATCTGCTGATGCTGATAATGATGATAATGAAGAAGAATACGAAACGGTCAGGGTAAATCTGCTGATGCTGATAATGATGATAATAATGAAGAAGAAGACGAAAACGTCAGGGTAAATCTGCTGCTGCTGATAATGATGATGATAATGAAGAAGAAGACGAAAACGTCAGGGTAGATCTGCTGCTGCTGATAATGATGATGATAATGAAGAAGAAGAAGAAGAAGAAGAAGAAGAAGAAGAAGAAGAAGAAGAAGACGACGGCAGGGCAAAGCTGCTGTTACGGATGATGATGATGATAAGGAAGAGGACTGCTGCCACTGCCGCTGCCAACGACGACGACGATGATGATGACGATGATGATGACGATGTATGATGATGATGATGATGATGATAAGGAAGAAGAAGAAGAAGATATCAAGGGCCAAAGAGTTCAGGAAATAATACTTCGGTAATAACATTAAAAGAGTAATTACATATACTTACATTAAAACTGGTGGTAAGGTCTCCGGATATCAAAAAACGCAGAAAAGACGTCACACCGTCTTCAAATCTAAAACTGGATATACTTTGTTAACACTGGACCCAATGAGAAGCGTGCGCAGAATAGATTTTGGGAACGCGAGGAAAAGAAAGTCGGGTGGGGGTAATGAAGAAGATGGAGGGTGGAGAAGGAAATAGAGAGGAGAGATTGAGAAGGAAGGGGGGAAGGGAGGAAGGGGGAAAAGTAGAGAGCAGAGAAACAAATGTTTAAGAGCGTCTGAATTTGAGATTAGAATTGCGCAAAACAAATAAACACACCAACCAACAAATAAAAGTTATAAAATCTGTAATTCACGCTAAGAAATGACTATTTTGCTTAAAATTATATTCAAACTTTTTTTGTTTTCTTGTGGTTTGCTTGTATATTTCTATCATTTGTGTGTGTCTGCTATTTTGCGAAATTTGAATCTGAGCGTTATGTTTGAGCGTTCTAAAGATCGTCTGCTTACAGAACGACAATTGTCCCTTTTGCACAGAACAGTTCATCTGTGTACCGGTTTAATCTTCTTATCTTTTTATTGCGGTTTGCTGTCAGCTTGTTCACTATGTTTCATGCGTGCTTTGTATGTGGGTGTGTGGGGGGGGGGGGGGGGGGGTGTTTGTGTGTGGGTGTGTGTGTGTGGGTGTACGTGAAAAAACGCACAAATGGGTTTCAGACCTTGTCTTTTCTAGTAACAAATGGGTTTATTTGCTTGGAACCCACATTTTGTTCCAGGACCCCACTTTTTTCTAAGTGCGCGGGAGTGCTCTTTTAGTGCATGGGAGTGCAGTTGTAGTGCATAAGAGTGTTTTAAGTACACAGGAGTGCTCTATCCAGGACGGAGAAAATACAGTCAATTTTCGGAGAAATTTTGAAGAAACTTCGACCTATTTCGTCGCCAATAGGAGACGAACTAGGTCAACTTTTTAGCAAAGGGTTAGTGTAAGGGCTAGTTGCAGCGCTGCAACTAACCCTTAACCCTTGCCCTAACTCTTTTCCATCAAAAAATGACTTTCCGATTCCTACATTCTTAAATGAACCCATTTGTGATGTATTGCAAATATGCGTGTGTGCGTGTGTGTGTGGTGCTGCAGCATTGACCAAATGCATTCCTTGTGTATTCGCGTGGCGATAAAATACCTTGTATCTTTAACTCCTTCAGAAGACCTGTGTGTAGGCAATACAAAAATTACAATCGGCAAAGCGTCGATTATAAAGGAGAGAGATTTGTGTGCCTGCATGTAGTATCGGGTGACGCGTATTGACGTATATTAATGAGCACTTTGCTAGTCTCGGGAAATGACCTTACCGAGGAACCGAATATCTTTTAAAGATAATACATGCGTAAACTCTTATTTGGGGAGTTTTCACTGTACCTCAATAACGTGGGTTTTAATTAACTCTTTTATGATGATACTATCTAGTGGTGTAAAGTTTTATTTTTTTAAAGTATGACCCCAGGCTCACCTTAAATAAAGTCGTTGCCGACACTGGAGAGATTTAAAAAAATATATTTAAGAATGAGCTTTTAAAAAAATTTAGAATTAAGGAGACGGGGTCAGAGGGGAAAAGAAAAGAAGAAAAAGAATTAGAAGAAGAAGAGGGAGAGTGAAGAAAAAAGGAGGAAGAAGCCGAGGAGAAAAAAAAAGTAGGAGAAGAAGATTGATGATGATGATGATGATGATGATGATGATGATGATGATGATGATGATGATGATGATGATGATGATGATGATGATGATGATGATGAATTGGAGGTGGTTGAGTATGGCGTATTTACAGAGGACGAAAAAGGAGGGAAAAGAAAAAGAAGAAGAAGAAGAAGAAGAAGAAGAAGAAGAAGAAGAAGAAGAAGAAGAAGGTAAAGAGGATTAGTAGGCAGGGAGAGCTTGATCAGAAGGGAGTAACCTTCATTTCCTGAAGACGAACAAACAAACAAAAACTATTTCTTCTCTCCCTAGGATGGCATTGGCTTGTAATCGCTGCCGACGCTTCGTTTCCTCCCTGCTCCCTTTCAATCTTCCACTGTACTTCGTTCTTCATTCTTCCATCTTGCCTTTCCTTCATCCATCACTGGAGGCAAGGGAGTGATCCAGTTGCTGTTGTTTTCAAACTTCTATTTACACGCCCCTTTTGGGTTGTAGAGGATACAAATACAGGCATAACAATCATAATTGAGTTGTAAAATAATAACAATAACATTACCAACATTTCAACTTTAATATTTATAACAATTAGGCCTAGCTACATTCTGCCAATATTGGTAATATTACTGGTGTACGACCTTTCCTAATTTTATACATTTACTCAATTTTAGTAACACCGGTTTTCTTTCCCGACACAAATGACATAAGTTTAACATTAACTTGCACGATAAAGGTTTCCTAGAAATAAACATTTGTTGAATTTGCTTGTGTTATGAACACTCACATATAAAGTGAAATTCATCCCCAACAGAAGCCATATTACAGACCCTTACAAAATCTTTCGTTCCTTATTACACCTTCCTTCCTAATTCTATTTGTGAATTATGATCTGTATAATGAATTTTTATCAAAGTATGAACATAAATATCAGTTAACTGAGACATATATTTTTCACGACCAAACTGTAATTTAATACATTTGTTGAAGAAACATTTGCTGCATTCGTCAAAAGACTATTTCCATGTCTGTATAAAAAAAAAAATTTAAGAGCTGGCTACATTTTTTGCATAACGAATCTGAACTCAGAAAATGTCACACACAGTCGTACTAGTCTCAGCCAGAATAGTCTTAATATAATTTAACCATTGTGATGAAAATTAGAATCTGAACACAACTGATGTATGTTTCTATACTTTCGACATGAAAATTTAGCAGAAGATGTTGATTGAATGATGCCTGTCCTAAATCGAATCATCCAACATTTAACATGAGCAGATAAGGGAAATTAACCAGTTGCTCCCATTATTTACAACAATTTAGGTGAAACAACATTTTAAGAAATTTAATTTGTAACTTTTCTAATACATACATATTTTCAAATCCCCATATTTCGCAACATCTCATAATACTGGAAGAATCAATTCCCGATATAAGTCTAAAGTGACACTGATAGATAATTCTTGCGTCATGCATTTTGTATTACTGGAAATATTGCTCAAAGTGCATGATCATAAACATTTTTCTTTGCCTTAAAAATGTACTTGTTGTAGTAAAAACAATCCCTAAATATTTTAAAGAATTGACAATTTCAATATATTCAGAACCATGTTTTGTTTTTCTGTTCACATTAACAATTATTATCTTGGTTTTTGAAACATTAACTTTTAGTTTGCATTATAAACAAAACTGAAATTAAAAGTTAGTAAACCGTTCTTTGATTATGATAGAATAATAGTTTTTTAGAATAAAACCAGTAGCCTTAAGTATGTATCAAAATTTTCAGCGTTATTTCTATTGTTCGTTAAAATGTTGACAGGTTTACAGCCATTATCAGATTATGCATTTTAAAAAAATCTTCTAAATCATTTAATTACAAAGAAAACAATGAAGGTGACAAATTTTCTCCTTTTTTACCCCTCTAAAACATTTTGAAAAATTCTGACCTTTCTAGGTTATGTTTGTTTGTTTATTTCATTTAACGTCTATTCACCGAAGTGATTTTAGACAAGAAAATAAAAGGAAGGTGGGGGAAAAGGATATGCGCTACATGGATGGGGGAAAGGAAATAACATTTAAACAAAATGGTACAGTAACATAACATGAAATAAAATTAAATAAAAATTAAGTATTCAAACAATATTTTAAAACTCTTTAAAAAAATAACATAAAATAAAATTACTATGGAACATGTCAAACTTGCGAAATGTTCATGTACAGAAAAGTCAATTTTGTGAGATTGTCATATACGAACTAATCAGAATAAACTTGCAATTTTTATAACAAATGTCCTACAGGACTATAAATTATAGATTTAGCGATGGTTATCCAATATTTACTATTTTTATTTTGAACATTATGAATGTTCTGTGGAATATATTGTGTTATTACACTGCAGTCATGAATTATATGATTTATAGTTAAATTTTCATTGCAAATGCAAACAATATCCTTGCAATATTTTGTCCTCCAAGAATTTAAAGCAAGACGATGTGCTAAAGAGGTTATTGTTCGAGGATACTGTGAATTATCACTTATATTATTTTTAAAGGAAACTTATTTTTTATTTTATTTTCTATTATACTATAAATTTCTTTTGTTGATAAGGGGATGTCAATATGGCTAACGCTGTGTTGATTTTTCGCCCCTTCTTTTGCTTTCCTGTCTGCCCAATCATTATTATCTAAACCACAATGAGATGGTATCCAACAAAACTGAACATTTGTGCCATTGATAATTAAGCAATGTATAAGATATTTTATTTCATATAATAATATCACCTCTGCATTTATAAATATTAGAGTCCAGACTCTGAAGAACAGATTTAGAGTCTACTTTCTAGGTTATACCTGTTTGTACATGCTCATTAGAACAGTTTGAACTTTTCCATTGCAGATCAAAAACAAAGGGTAAAAGTTCATAAGATCTCATTGTGCTGAGATCAATACCGGATTACTTCCCTTTGACCGATGTGCACTGTTTTGTGATGAGTCTTCAGGTTTGGAGATATAAACAGGCTTCTACTGCATCATGGCGTCTGAATGACATGCATCATTCATCCAGTCATTCGTCTTATTTCATTCACTCATTCGGAAAAAATGGCAATGATTGAAAAATGTATATTATATACCCCTAGCCCCTGTCGTTGTTGTGTGAGACGAAGTGGCGATAAGTGGACCGCGTCAAGATGGCTTCAAGATCAGAAAGTGCTCGCAGTGTGAGTGCAATAAGGCATCTCCGTAATGAAAGAAATTGCGTCATTTTCTCAAGTGTCGTTCCGTGCAAAGACGGAGAGAGAGAGAGAGAGAGAGAGAGAGAGAGAGAGAGAGAGAGAGAGAGAGAGAGAGAGAGAGAGAGAGAGAGAGAGAGAGAGAGAGAGGGGAGAGAGAGACGGAAGGATAGAGAGTGAGACAGAGAGGGAGAGAGAAAGAGACAGAGGGAGTGAGAGAGGAAGTGAGGGAGATGGGGAAGGTCCCGAACAAAGCGAGGGGAGGCAAATGTAATTAGAGAGAGAGAGAGAGAGAGAGAGAGAGAGAGAGAGAGAGAGAGAGAGAGAGAGAGAGAGAGAGAGAGAGAGAGAGAGAGAGAAAGAGAGAGAGAGAGAGATGGGGAAGGTCTTGAACAAAGCGACGGGAGGCAAATTTAATTAGAGAGAAAGAGAGAGAGAGAGAGAGAGAGAGAGAGAGAGAGAGAGAGAGAGAGAGAGAGAGAGAGAGAGAGAGAGAGAGAGAGAAGATTGGGAGTGGGGGGGAATTGGGAGAGAGGGAGACGTCCCCGGTGTCACATCCTTCAAGTTCCGGGTCTCCTAGTTCATCCGAGCGCCTTTGCGCATGCGCCAGGTCATGTCGGGCCGGCTTTTTCACGAAGTTCTTAGGCGTCATAACCCCAGCCAACACGCCAAAGAATTGCCAAGCATGGCACAACCTTGGATGCCAAGTTGGCACAAGCATGGCAAACTGGCTCGGGCCAGGTCAGAACTGCTCATTGGCCCAGGCTTGGGACATGCTTGGCATCCAACCTCAGCCCAATGTCGGCGGCACCTTGGCACCTTGATTGTACCTACTATAGCAACCCTTGGCACAGGCTTGGGACATGCTTGGCACCTCAGCCCAATGTCGGCGGTACCTTGGCACAACCTTGGCACAACCTTGTACCTACTATAGCAACCCTTGGCCCAGGCTTGGGACATGCTTGGCATCCAACCTAAGCCCAATGTCGGTTGTACCTTGGCACAACCTTGGCACCTTGATTTTACCAATTGGCCTCCAACCATGGCCCAATGTCGGTTGTACCCTGGCACAACCTTGGCCCCTCTAACCTACGCCCAATGTTGGTTATATACCCTATAAAGCCTTGAAATAACTTTGACACAATGTGATCCAGGACATGTATATAATATAGGTGTGATGAAGTACAAAGTATGAGTAGCAGATGTGTGATGAGTCTCAAAGTATGAGTTGCAGGAGATATCTTACAAATACGCATCTACAATGACAAATGAGATCAGATCAGATAATTTATTAACCACATTTGCACAACATGTAAAACACATTTCAAATTAAATTCATTTATATTTCACTGCAATTATACACACACACTTATATTGTATACTTACAGATAGCCAGGGTTAATAGTCTTTATACTTTTTTTCTTTAAAGAAATAAATTTTATTTTTTTTAAAAAGAAATAAATTTGCGTTAAATACATGAATATCTCAGACCCAAAAAATGGGTATGCAGTTAAAAAAAATTACATACATTGTATAGAACCCATGTAATCTATGAACACAGTGAAAAAAAAATCAAGAACAAATAATGTGATTTGATGTAATATTTTATTAACAACAAGAAAAGAGATATTAGACTAATTTTTTTTAATAATCTGTACTTGCAACACTCATTCACACCCCTTCCAAGCATTGTAACCCACGCACACCAACAAGACAAAGAAATTAAGCTAAGCATTCAAATACAGCTGCTAGAATAAAAAGAATCTCTCACATACACATCATGTTTAAAATATACACATATTTACAGAAAGTCCCCATTACAGATTTTGGGTTGCATTTGAAATTTGTACATAATTTCTCAGACACAATCAAGACAAAAATACCCATGCTTTGGACTGATGCAGGGTAGGCTAGCCGCAATGTCTACATAGGCTAATCCAAACCTCCTCAAACTAGCTGCAACTGGGTCAAACCGGCTTCGCGCATGTTGTTCGTGGCGGAAAATCAAACTGAAGTAACAAAATTTTTAAAGAAAAAAAATCGATAATCGTTACTTTTATCTTTTAATTCGTTGAATTTTCTTTAACTTTTTAAAAACATTAAGGCGTTAAATGTTCTTTAACCAACAATTTAATTCGCTAAATCGTTAAATCTTCCAACCCTGCAGATATCCTATGCATATAAATTATCCACATGCAGTGACAAATAAGATCAGATCAGATAATGTATTAAGCTAGTTTGCACATGGATTTTGTTCCGACAAGCACATAATATGTCAAATACATTTCAAATTTCCATCATGTATGTTTCACTGCCATAATACACACATACTATTGTATACTTAGCCACTTACAAATATCCTATGCATTTAAAAATTGTCCACATAAGATCAGATCAGATAATTTACTAACCTAGTTTGCACATGGATTTTCTTTCGGCGATCAGATACCATGTAAAATACATTTCAAATTAAAATCATTTATGTAATACTGCCATCGTACACACATTGTATACTTAGCCAACAATCAACGTGTACATCTGCCTACAAGAACACAATATCAGACAGGTAAATATCAATCATGCATCATGTTACACACCACAATGGGATGACAAATAGACAACAAATAGGTCAAGTCAGGGTCACAGTGTAATGAGGTCAAGGGTCGATGAAAAAAAAAGATCAAGTACTTAGGACGTAAAAAAGCAAACCAAAATGCACAATAAACAAAAACATGCATCTCATTAAACGCACGAAAGGGGAAACACAATAAGGTTAGGATTAGGATTAGTATGGATCCACAAAAACTGTTTCTCTAAAAGCCTCTATGCATTTTTACAACTGACTAATCAAGCTTGGTCAATCAACATGCCTGGCTGGCATGTACAGCCATATTTGGGTGGAGAAAGATAGGGGTCCAAAAAGAAGGAATTGCTGCATTAAACTGATGAATTTTATGCCTGATAACTACCTAATGTAAATAAAGATAAAGTAGCCTAAGTTTAACAAAAAAGCAGTGGGGAAGACACTTGTACAGCATTTCAAATCGCAGTAACTATGATTATACAGAGTTAATTATTTTTATACAAATTACATTGAACCCCTTGTCTAACCATGTTTAGTAAAAAAAAAGAAATACAGGTAAAAAATGTCACGCCAAAACGCAAATTTAAAAAAAACAAGCTTTAACCTATTGGACCGATTTCTGCATTTTGGTTTGACAATTTGTATCTGTATTTATGTTTGTATTTGATAAATAGCAAAGCTCAAAAATTCAATATGACTTTGCATTGTCATGAGTAAATTAATGACAACTTATACAGCACAAAAAATTTAAATAATAACCTGAATTTGTAAAACTTTAGTGGTGTTTTTATTGAACTTTTTAAAAATTAATAAACTAAGTTTTCTGTTTTATATTATTGTATTTGTTTATATGGACATTGTTCTTATTTAGCTACTCTATTTTTTTTTCCTCTGTCCATCCGGTCCCTATGGACATTGTTCTTATTTAGCTACTCTATTTTTTTTTCCTCCGTCCATCCGGTCCCTCCAACTGCTCAGCCATGTGCTCAAATATGCGTTGAACTGAGTCAAGTCCGTTTTGTGACGGGTCTGGACTGCATCTGCAAACACACATATACAGAAAATGGTTCAATTCAGTATACAACAGAAAGACCAACCAATATAAAAAGTATGGTCACTTGTTTTCCATATAACATACACTTAGTAAGCACCCAAATTTATAAAGGGACCGTAAGCCGGCAGGCAAGGTAAGTATTAAATGCCCCTGAGCTATCAGAAAAATGACACGTTTCACTTCAGACCTTTAAGTCAGATCACAATTATTAAAAACCTGCCTCATTTGGATTTTCTGTATTCCAATGTACTAGGCAAAGAAATAAAACCCCAAAGACATAATGCTTTAAACAATAAAACAAGACCAAAGTATAATTCAAGATTTATGGTAACAACAAAAGCTGAAACTCACTTCTGCTACTAATGTAGAAAAAATATGGGTGGGGAGAGTTGGTGGCGGAGGTTAGAAGGACTAAGTTAAATTAGAAAACAATTCTAAGTTGCCATATCTGAATTCAGTGTAGACGTGCACTTACTAAAAAAAAGACGGTTGAGCGCTTGAAATTGGGAAAACGCCCGTTTTCTTTGCCCCGTCTGGTTGCTTCCGGTCCGGTTATACTGTCCCTGCAACCTGGGCGTCATCAAACAGGCTCCAATGGTCCGGAGCGACTCCTTGTAGTCCTTGCCGCCCAGGTTGAACAGGTATTGCTCCTGTAAGACAGATAAGGATTTCTTTTCCTGTATTCTAAGCTTATTTCTATAAGATAATTTTAAAATGAAAATGGGCTAACAAATGCTAGCATGGCAGCTGTTACATTACATTACATGATTATTGCTTTAGGTCCAGCGGAATGGCAGCTGTTAGGTTGGTACTGTTTAAGTCTGCATTCAGTATCAAGACCAAAAATAATGCACCACTCCATGCTACACAGGAGGAAAACACCATGGAAACACTCAGTAAACAACCTTAAACCACAATAGTTCAATCCTAGAAACCACATTATCAAAACTGCATGTGTAGTAAAATTGTTTTTTCCGAGTCAATATTTAAAGTAACAATAATGTAATACTAAAGCAGCTTTTGCTTACCATTCCTTTCCTCGTCGCCTCATTGCTGGCTATTTCTTGCTCCAGCCTCTCCAGCTCCTCCTCTGTATCTATTGGAAACACAAATCCGGTGGGTAGATCTGGTTCTGCCAGCACTTCTGCCTTGCCCTCAGTGAGGATGGACAGCTTAACCTCCACCTCCCTCGATGCCTGCCTTAGTTTCAACATTTCCTGTTGAAGCTGTTTCAACTGGGAGGACATCTGCTCCTGGTTTCGTAATAGGGCCTTAAAATAGGGCCTGTAGTCCTCCTGAGTACTTGTAGCTAAACACACACAGCAAAAGACATAATAGTTAAAAGACAAGTATGACATTTTTGCATAGTCCAAAAATACTAGTTTTTTTTTTAAAACGACTTGTTTTTCCATGCAAACACTGATAGTGTTGTCACTTTAAAACACTATCCCTCTCTCACATTTTTTAATAAATAGATCAAGAGATAAATAAATATGGCCAGCTCTTTCCAGTACAATACAGTTACACTGGTGGTGAGATAGAAAGTAGGAATCTTGTAAATGAGCAACAATTAATTGCACTGTAGTGCTCACAATTAAAATAACTTGTAAACATCCTGGATAAATATGCACTGTGCAACTCAATACTAACTACTATGTACTACAAATATAATCTAGTTAATTTTATTTATAGTTTTTTTTTGTTTGTTAAGTCTAAACAAGCAACAAATGATTCTAAAAGATTTAATATCCCTAAAAATAAACACGATGAAAAGCAACTGGATTCACATACCAGCGGTGACATCTATTGGACCTGTAGTGGAGTGTTGAAGCGAAGCTTATCGAAGGTTGTATCCTTGTATATTCCCGAGGTGGAGGTGGAGGTGGGCTGATTGGCGACGATGAAGCCTGAGGCAGCCCTGGAGGTGTGTGGTTGGAGGTGGGCTTCAAACGTTTCCTTTAACATAAAAAAGTTTGCATGTAAATCAAAAACATATCAGCCTTCTATTAAAAAGAAAATATTAAAAAAAACTATGCACAAAGATTTTCTCTAAACACACACATTTAACTAAGTTACAAGTATTGTAAGATAAGATAAAACAACTTTAATTATTATCTTTTACAAGAACTTACATTGTGGTGTACAATTACAATCAACAAGGAATAAACATCACAATAATAACAACAATCATAATGACAATGAGGATAAAAGTAAAACTACACAGTCACACATGAATATAATTACGCTTATGCATTCTAACATTAAACGACAACAAATGTTACATGAAATTATTCTGGGCAAACACACTCACACACACACATGTCATTTATTAAGTTTATTATGTTGTGTGTAACATAAGAAAAGTGCTTTATAATTCAACAATCAAACACTATTACTCATAGGAATATTAAATGTGCTGTGTTAAATTCATACCTGGGTGTAGATGGCAAGTCCTCCTCCTCCTCCTCCTCATCCTCCCTGAAAAATAAAAGTTATTCAAGTTCAGCAAATGAAGCCGCATATACAAAGAACATAGAATTCTTGAATTTGTAAAGAACTGTATGGGGGGGGAGGGGGGGAGTGTTGATAACTTGGTGATATTTTACACCCTTACCAAATCTACAATTGTGGTGGAATTGACTGTAGTAAGTGTATACATGCTTAGTCCCTTTCAGTTAGCATTATGAAGATCAATATCATAAAACCAACAAAGCTATATGGCTCTAGAGAACCTAAACAGTACATTTCAACCATTAACTTGTCTGTATCTTACAATTTTGCCTGCCAACTACATGGTGGCAGCAAGTCAATATAAACACACTAAGATATTGAAAGGATGACAACAAGTACAAGTCAAAACAGTACATGCGCATGCATGCTGCTAAACATAAAAACAGAAGCGCCTTGAACTGTTTTGAAGCATGAGGCTTTTAAGCACTACAATTACAAAACACTGACATTTTTGTAATAAAAACACGACAATACAATTATTTTATGTTCTTCAAAGGTTTTACAGATAATGATTAATGTGTACATAGAAAAGTGAAATATATACTCATTAGTTTACAGCATAATTTAAAAGGTGTTTGAAAATACTAATAAAAAATAAACCAATTAAAATCACATACTAACCAAATTTTCTTCTTGATATGTCGCTTTTTTGGTCGTCCGTCTTCAATGGTAGTGTCCAAATCAGTTTGTTGTAAGAATTTGCATTCCAACTTCTTGATCTTCTCCCAATCCCCTGCACAAGAAGAAAAATACTTTTAAACTGCCCCTGGGTGTTATCAACTACTTACTACTACTGCTAACAATAGTGGTATTCATAGTGCACCCTATCCTTATATTTTAATAATAATGTGAGGTTATTTCTTGGTGTAGTAAATTATTTACTCAAATAGCCTTAGTTTAATTATTACGAGCAACAAAAATATAAAGCAAATCGATGAGGTGCTACAGCAGACTTCTGGGCATTTCCTATACCCAGCACATCACCAACTACGAAGTCCAACAGACACACGCCATTGATTGGACAACATGATGACCTGCTCACAGTAGTGAAGAAACGGAAACTCCAATGGTATAGCCACGTCATCAGAGCATCAGGCCTTGCCAAAACCATTCTGCAAGGCACAGTGCAAGGAGGCAAAAGAAGAGGGAGACAGAAAATACTGAATTACGGGATAGGTTAGGATAGGATTACGAGCAAAAAATTTCTTGTATTGAAGTTTGAACCTTGGAATTTGACGAGTTCTTTATCTTTCTAGTAAGCATTTAATAGTATCACACCTGAGCTTCTGACAATTCTATTGTAGTCGTGCTTAGGCCAATTCTTTTGGGGTGTGGCTGCACGTTTCACCAGACTGCTGGAGGCATGAGGTGGCCAATAGCAGGTGTCGGTGTCCATATTTAGCCACCTCTCTGGTACAACAGAGACAGTGGCGACATCATCTTCTCTGTCCTTTTCCCATTCAATCAAATGGTAGTAAATTTTCTCATCCCCTGTTGACATTGTACTGTTATTCTGGAACAATGAAAAGCATAATATATATGCAGTATCAATAAGAACAAGAGCCCATTCAAATTTTTTAAAAATACAATAACTGAATAAGGCCAACAAAAAAACCTAGTCTGTTAACGGTAACATAGGAAAGAAAAAGGGTCGTAGTTTTTTGTTTTTATTTTAACCTTTTTCACCATGCGTGTGATTTTTATGGCTTTTTTCAAATTTTTGTCCAGACTATCCCAACAAAAAGTTTAGGGTTGGTCCAAAAAATTAAAGCCGCTGGGAATCCGTAACCAGACAAATTGTTTTGGCCTAATTAGCTATTGAAAAGTAATTAAAAACTGAGAGGACTGCTGCCTTGCATATCACTGAGAAAGGATTTAGTTTTTGCACCTTTAATATGTATATATTCCTGCTCTTTTTCTAACTTAACAAAATGCATAGCTCTAAATTATGCATGAGTTTGTATTGTCATTAAAGGGTAACCTGAAAGGTTATTTTGGTATTTGTTTCTTGCATTGATCAACAACTGAATATTGCTACATGTTTGGTCCCTTGTTTAAATGCTGTTAAAGATATTCAAAGGAAACAAAATAAAACTTTCTTTGTAGGGCAGTGATACTAGTTTATCCTGCACTTCAGATATACAAGCAGTGTCTAGCTCATCAGACAGTCTGCCACACTGAAAAACATCAAAGTCACTAGATTTAAACTTCAAACTAGGCTTATTAAAAAATCCATAACTTGAGTAAAGCGCTGAACAACTAGAACAGGATCACCTGCATCCATGAATGTTAAAATATTTCGAATGAAATAAAAGGCATCGTTGATCTTGACACAGTTGTTGCCTATACTGATTGAAAAAAACAAAGAGTTCCAGCTTATTTGCTCATATTGCTTACAGCAGGCACGTACCTGTCTTGGAACTGGCCCATGTTTATGCTCTTTTTTAAATAGAATTCCGCCCAATATTTTATCTGTCCTTGTAATTCCAAATAATCCTTGTTCCATTCTTTCACCTATTCTTCTAACGACTTGCTGAATAGGGTATTGAGGTTTGCGAACAAGTTTTTTTCAAATGATATAAAAAATTCTCAAAAGGAAATGCAGAAAATGAATCAAGAGGTCCAAACATTTTGACATCATCAGCAAGATGGACTAAGCCATGCACATTATACACAACAAAATCAGGGCCATAAATCTCTATAGCATTAGATATAAATTTAGATAGAATCTTGTGCGCATAATCTGCATGGGTTCTGAAGAGAACAGGACTAGCTAGGCAGTGAATACCAACAAATAACAGTAGGAAATAAAGCTTCAGAAAGTCTCCCTTTTAAAGCGACTATGCCGCTATATAATAAAAACTGTCTAAATTCTGTGGCTTTCCAGCGATCAACTTCATGGAGTCCCCTACATTTCCTAGAAAATTCTCTAGGGATGTACTCTCTGAAATGATCCAAACTTAAGGTGATCTGGCTGATAGTGAAATGTCCTAATCGCAGTCCTTTCTTGACAGGGCTTCTAAGCCAAAACATAAGTAGTCTACGCATGACTCCCAAGCAAACCATGTGCATGTAATCAAATGGAAACTGACTCACCATTTTAATATTTAAAACACTCAGCAGAGGGGAGGCTACATCTCCAGTATGATGTGGGTCATCATTAATGCGGCCTAGTCTGAAATCTTCATCTGTTCTTAAATCTACTTTTATATCGGGGAATGTCATTTTACCCTCCCAAACCCCCTTTTGTTTACATTTGTCACAACCCCAATAGCCAGTGTGACCTTTTGTTTGTTTAACGTAAGCTCTAGCAGGAGCGTCACATATAAAACATGATAATTTGACATCAATTAATATGTTTTGATCTTGAACTGGAATAGTAACTGGACCTTGTTCAAGATCTTGCACTTCTTTAATAAAGTCTTCAAGATACTCGTGTAGATTACTAGGTTTTTTCTCTCCACAAAACAATCCAATTAAAAAAGGATCACTTTGTACTGGCTGGCACAACCGTCCAAGAATGGGCCAAAACTGTGTGGAGGCCGATTTAAACAGAGGAAGACCATCAATATTGATTTGAAGGAAAATGCAAGGTACATGGAGTAAACATGTTGTGAAATTTGTAACAAAATACTCCAGCAATTTCTTTGATGAAACCAATGCCTTCTTCAGTCCAAAATGGAAATATGTACCTCCATCAATTTGTTTAACCATGCTTTGACGAGGGGTTTTTAATAAGGTCCTAGGATCTTTTGGAATCAGAGGATGGTAAATGCGCAATAACAGCAGCAAAGCCGAGAGAGCAGCAAAAGAAATGCCAAAGGAAGATGCCCAAATTCCCAACTCAAAACCCAGAAATTCATCTGTATTTTCTTTTGCCATCCCACTATCTTCGTTCAAATCATCATGTAAGTCATCATTTGTAAAACTGACATCAGAAAGAGCATCAAAGTAATCATCATCAAAATTATCATCCATGATGAAATCGTCCACATCAGTCGAGTCACTTTTCTCTGAACCTATTATATTGGTTTTGCCTGATAATTCCTCAGTTTCAATAGGCAGGGTTTCTACTATTTGCTGTTGCTGTTCAGTGTTTCGATGGTTACTTTCAGGTTCTAGTCCTAAGGGTAAGGCTATTAGATCTTTGTCCACCATTTTAGCTAGTTTTTCAGCGGAGATAGATGCCATTTCTCTTTCACATGCAGAAATGGTTTGTTCAACCCTTTTCCGAATTCGTCTGTTTTGCGACATTCTGATCAATGGAATGAAAAAAACTGAAATAAACAATACTCACAAAACAAAATCTGCGAAGTCACAAATCCCAGTCGAAATTTGCAAAATGATAAATCCAAGATCGAGTTAAACGTGCGTTCGAGACTGCGTGTGAAGACACAAAGGGAAGAAACCGACCGGGATAGGAAATTTGAATTGCGCGGAACGGTTAAGACTCGCGGTTGAAAATAATTACAACTAAAATAAAATAAAATAACTATAAGTGAATACAAATAAATATAAAGTTTTCTAGTCTTATAGAATGCAATAAATACCCTTTTAAATTATTTTTGATTTGTTTACAATTTCGATTCTGCAGATTGTT
Organism: Oncomelania hupensis; assembly: GCA_036898135.1. Classification (NCBI taxonomy): domain Eukaryota; kingdom Metazoa; phylum Mollusca; class Gastropoda; order Littorinimorpha; family Pomatiopsidae; genus Oncomelania; species Oncomelania hupensis. The sequence goes on along the minus strand of CM072523.1, from coordinate 25,129,531 downwards.
CTAGGCTAATGCTTGGACGCCAAGAAGTTTATTTTTAGCTGCAGTGGGAATTCCTTGGCATCCAATCACGCGCGCGATCAGACTGGCTATAACTAGGATGCCTTGCTTGGGGCAAGGTTGGTGTGCCAATGCCAAGAACCCCAAGTAATTCCCAGCCTTGGCACGGGGAGTTCCCAAGAAGCGTATGTTTACTGGGACCCTAACCCTAACCCAAACCCTAACCCTAAACTCTAACTCTAACCCAAACACTAACCCTAACCCTTACGAAGACTATGATAGCACTGTGCGCATGCGTCGAATTTTGTAACGCGTCGACCAATCACTGGTGTGTGCGCATGCGCTGGAAGGAAGACGTGTTTTTCGAGTGCTCTAAGAATCAACGCCAATTTAATGTGGATTAAACTAATTTATTGATAGTGACATTCTTTAAAAAGTTAATTTACAGTTAGAATAAGGTTTCTGTGACATTATTATTACTTTGATTTTGTATAGATTGTGTTAGCGAAGCCGATATATGGCCAAATAGTTAGAGCATAGAGCGCGCACTGTGAACTCACTACGACACTAGCGTCCGACTGCCGTTATTTCATAACAGTAGGCCTAAATCACTAAACATACGATTCTGGTTTGATTTTCTATAATTTAAATCGCCATTATGGCGAATGCTAGATTTACACTTGGATTACTGTGTTTCATTTTGTGTGTGTGCCACTTCTTCACACAACGATCTACTTACTCGATCTTTGACCACACATTACCTGGACTACTCGTGAAAGGGAACATTAGGAAGGCAATTAAACTGCCCATCGGAACCTACTCGTCGCAACGACAGGTCAGTACACTTGCACTACTATCGATCTTGCTGGCTGGAGACATTCATAGCAACCCGGGCCCACGCCAGAAGAGCTACTACCCATGTGGCTTGTGTGACAGAGACGTGAAATGTGCTGACTGTATTGCTTGTGATGATTGCTCCATCTGGTACCACAGGTCATGTGTCGAGCTCTCGTCTAGTGATTTCAGAGCACTACAGAGACAAAGCGTGCAATGGATTTGTCCAAAATGCGACAGTATAAACTGTGATAGCTTCACCTTCAGGAGCTTTTCTTTATCAGAAAACTACTATGCCCCCCTCCAAAACACGGACTGTAGCATAACTTCCTTCAACCATACCCACCGCTTCAGCCCCCTGAGAACTAGCAGCCCCAAATCTAACCAGCACAGCCCAAACTCTCACCATTCGAATTCTTACCAGAGCACCACCGGTAACCCATCCTATAAATCACCAGGCCAAGGAAACAACTACCACAGTTCCACATGTTTCAGCCATCCTAGTCCACCAGGACAAAACCCATCCAACACCTACAAGTCGCATCACGCAGAATGCTACCACACTGCCAATGATTCCAGCCACAACCCCAACATATCAAAGAAAAAGAACCTTCGCATCATGACCGTAAACTGCCGCAGCATAGAGAAAAAGAAAGCCGAATTTGCTGCCATTGTCAACTATGTAAAACCAGATATCATTTGTGGCACAGAATCATGGTTGAAACCAGACATCAAGCAGAGAGAGATATTCCCAGATGGCTTTGTTTATTATAGGAAAGACCGCTGTAGCCTAGCTGGAGGTGTCTTCATTTTAGTAAACCAAAATCTCATCTCATCTATACAGCCGGACTTAGATTCTGCATGCGAAATACTCTGGGCAAAAATACACCTCCAACAAAACAAAGACCTAACGATAGGCTGTTTTTACATGGCTCACCGAAACCAGACAGACCTGAATGAGCTAGATAAGTCACTACGAAAAATAAATAATAGAGGACAAAAACAGATTATTCTTACCGGCGACTTCAACTGCCCTAATGTAGAGTGGAACAATGGTACAGTTGCCCCTGGAGCGCCAGATCGGGTGATCCAGGAGTCGCTAGTCGACATCACCTCATCAGCACACCTCACACAAGTCCACGACGAACCAACAAGAGAACACAACATCCTAGACCTAGTTTTTACCAGCAATCCCTCTCTCACCAAGAGCTCCAAGTCAATCCCAGGCATTAGTGATCATAGCATTGTGGTTACAGACTTTGACCTCTACCCTAACCGCATCAAAGAGAAGCCCCGCAAGCGATACAACTATTCTAAAGCAGACTGGAACCACCTGAACTCTGAAATCTTGCAATTATCAGACAACATCATGACAATGAGAAAGGAAGGAACTCCCGTTGAAGACATGTGGACACATTTCAAACTTAACTTGATAGCAGCAGCTGAACGCTTCATACCTACCAGCCTTCGACGAATCAACTTTACATTACCCTGGGTCAACTACAAACTTAAGAGACTGTTAAAGCATAAAAAGAGACTATACAACCAAGCCAAGAAGACCGGCAACTGGACCAACTTTAGATTCCATCAGAAGGAATGCAGGAGGAAAATGAGGCAAGCAGAATGGCGCCACATTAACACCATCATTGAGGACGGGCTAAGAGACAACAACTGCAAACCCTTTTGGCGCTATGTCAAGACAAGGCGACAAGACAACACAGGAGTTGCCCCGCTCTTCAATGAAGGATCTCTCCATAGTGATAGTTCTTCCAAGGCAAAGATATTGCTTCAACAATTCCAGTCGGTCTTTACAAAAAGAGAGGACACACCATTGCCAGAGATGAAAGGCACCCCCTTCCCCGCTGTAGAGAAACTAACGGTTACTACAGAAGGCGTCGTTAAACTACTCAAAGACTTGAACCCCAACAAAGCTACAGGACCAGACAACATCCCTAATCAAATTCTCAAAAACTGCGCCGAAACTGTTGCCCCAGGATTAGCAGCCATCTACAACACCTCACTAGAGACTGGACAGCTCCCCGCAGACTGGCTAACAGCAAACGTCTCCTCAATATTCAAGAAAGGCGATAGAAACAAAGCAGAAAATTACAGACCAGTATCTTTAACATCCGTTGCATGTAAGCTACTGGAACACATCATCTGTCGACATCTACATACCCACTTCGAAAAACACACCATCCTCACCAGTAGAAACCACGGATTCAGAACAGGCCACTCTTGCGAAACCCAACTACTCACTACTATGCAAGACATTCTCTCCTCACATGACAAAGGCCATCAGACCGACATCATCATCCTGGATTTCAGCAAGGCATTTGACACTGTGCCACACAACAAATTACTACACAAGCTGGATCATTACGGCATACGAGGCACCATCCACACCTGGCTCACAAACTTCCTGACCAAGCGCCAGATGAGAGTGGTCCTGGATGGAGAGGCATCAGAGGAAGTAGCTGTCGAATCCGGAGTCCCCCAAGGCACAGTGATGGGTCCTTTACTCTTCCTCTGCCACATCAACGACCTGCCGGACACAGTAAAATCAACAGTGCGACTCTTCGCAGACGATTGCCTACTCTACAGAGAGATCCGCTCCTTCCAGGATCACATCACACTCCAATCAGACCTCAAAGACCTAGAGAGATGGGCCAAGCAGTGGGGAATGCGATTTAATGCGCAAAAGTGCTATGTTCTCTCCACCAGACACAAGTCACAACACTTCTATAGCCTTGGAAACACTATACTCCAACAGACTGATACTACCCCCTACCTAGGCGTCCAAATTTCTGCTGACCTGAAATGGGCTAACCACATCACAAGCGCCTGCAAGAAAGCTGGATCCACACTGGGCTTCCTACGCCGAAATCTCCGGAACTGTCCACAAGAGTGCCGACGCCTAGCCTACATCGCACTTGTTAGATCCACTCTCGAGTATGCCGCAGTGGTGTGGGATCCTTACCTCCAACAAGACATCGACAAGCTGGAACGCATCCAACGCCAGGCTGCACGGTTCATTATGAGAGACTACAGATCCCGGGACCCAGGATGCATTGGCAGGATGCTTCACGAGCTCCACCTCCCACTACTTGCAAAACGTCGCCAACAACTCAGGCTGACCATGCTCTACAAGATAACCAGAGGACTAGTTACTGCTCTCCCTCCCAACACCTTCCTTACTGCTGCCAAGAACAAACGGAAAATCCGCCCCACCACCTTTAAAGGATATGACACACAGAACATCATAGAGAGGCAGATAAACAACAACAACACATGCTTTATCTTACCACCCTCATCATCAGATCTCTACAGAAACTCCTTCTTCGTAAGGACAGTAGTGGAATGGAATAGCCTTCCCGATGACATCATCAACCTATCCTCACCTAGCTCATTCTCCTCTGCAATCGGGAGGTACAGGGATGCTGACAAGTTCTTATAGAGTCAACATAATAGAACAGTGATTTTAAACTTTTAATTGTACACATATCACCAGGCTTCCACAAGAGGAGCCCTTTTAAGAATATAATTAAATAAAATCAGAACTACAATAGGCAATATGAAGTTAGTACAAAAAGAACTATGAAGCATAATTTTTTTTTCTTTTCTTTTTTTTTTTTTAAATCAAATTAATTAGCGCGCACACACCACCACCACGTTAATAGCCATCTATGGCTCCTGTGGTGTTTTCTGCCAACAACATCACCGGCAGTATCCAGAATGCTCCCATTCGCTCCCAGCCCAGCTAAGATACTAGGAACTGTGACGATGTCACACCGGTCAAGCTAGCGAGCGAGGCGAATGCAGTGCCAAAATGAATATACTGTATTTGCAATGTGAAGAGTATTTGCTTCAATTCAGGATTGAAACGGCTGTGTGCACCACTTGAATAAATTGTATTCATATTTCTGAAGTGCTCTTTAAACTCACTCTACTGTCGCTGAATGCATAATGAATAGTGATGATTCACTTCATATATAAATCGCTAATATCAGCGCTACATTAGCATGCTCAGAGTGGTGAAGTGTATTATCAGTTCCATCATCATCTCCGAGAAGCGAATAGTAACTGTTAAAGTGACAAGGAGAGGGAAGAGGGTGCCAGGTAACGTCATGCGGGGGTAGGAAGGTGGGGGGGGGTGAGGGTGGAGAGTGGGGAGAGGGGAGGGGAAAAGAGAAGGGGGTGGGATTCACAGGTAGCAAAAGGAATCCCTGATATCGTCATGGAGCGTCACTTCAGACTACTGGCACACAGTTCTAATCCACCTGAATAAATCCACAGTGACTAACTTCACAGCAAAGGCATTAAAGCTTCTTGGCCACGCTCCGCGGCGTTTGTGTATGTGTGCGTGTGTGTGTGTAGGTGTGTTTGTGTGTGTTTGCCTGTACCTGTATTGTAACAGGAGACTTTCCATTTATTGTTCTAGCAAGCGATCTTCTTAGAACGCTCGGGCTACAAGGTTTATATTCAAATTTAGAAGAAAAACATGCAGCCACACCAAATAAAAGTAGAAATACATAAGCAAATTGTCATCTCTAAAATTTAAAAATTAAACTTTTTAAATAATAAATAAATTGTATATACAGGGGCGTCGCACACGGGGGGGGCAGGGGGGGCACCTGCCCCCCCAATAATTTGGCAAAAAAAAAAAAAAGAAAGAAAGAAAGAGAGAGAAAGAAGAAAAGAAGAAGAAGAAGAAGAAGAAGAAGAAGAAGAAGAAGAAGAAGAAGAAGAAGAAGCACCGCAGAGAAGTGTTTGGAACTTTCAGCGTCCTGGACAACTGCAAGCTGGGTGTGATCACCAAGACAAAAGGCACTCAGACAGACAGTATTTTGCTTTAGAGAAACTGCGAATAATAAACGCCCTAGTAAAACAAATTGATCAATTGACTGATTTTCTGAAACTGGTAGTGGAAGTGTTTGGTCATTATATGTATGCAATATGCAAAACGAGTTGTGATTTATAGAGAAGACACAATTTCAACCTAGATGATCTTGCGGCAGGTAATTAATGTTCGTGTTTCCTGGTTTTAATCATTATCACATATCGCTAATCATGTATTTGTAGTTTCTGGAAATGAATCTTGTATTTTCAGTAAAGAAGAACATAAATAATTAAATGTTTTTACTCTCAGTCTTTCAGTTGGATGAAGGTACGAGGATATATTACAGGGTGCGTCCCGCTTGTCAGCCCCCCCCCCCCCCCACCCACCTCCCCGTCGACAGGATTGCCCCCCCAATATTTCGGACCGTGCGACGCCCCTGATATATCTATATCTATATATCTATCTATCTATCTATCTATAGATAGATAGATAGATAGATAGATAGATAGATAGATAGATAGATAGATAGATAGATAGATAGATAGATAGATAGATAGATAGATAGATAGATAGATAGATAGATAGATAGATAGATAGATAGATAGATAGATAGATAGATAGATAGATAGATAGATAGATAGATAGATAGATAGATAGATAGATAGATAGATAGATAGATAGATAGATAGATAGATAGATAGATAGATAGATAGATAGATAGATAGATAGATAGATAGATAGATAGATAGATAGATAGATAGATAGATAGATAGATAGATAGATAGATAGATAGATAGATAGATAGATAGATAGATAGATTTAATTTGCATTTTGATATACGGTATAAGATATGCTTTAATGTTTGGTGCCATGCCTCCGGCATATTCGTTATTAGCTACAACGAAAGAAAAATGACAAAGATTCTATAGTGGGTCATTTCACAGCAATACAGCCTTGGAAGGGTAGACTTACAAATTGGAAGCTAAAAAGGGAGGGTAGGGGATGGAGTAATTTGGTGTCATGTGGAAATGGCGAGGAGAGAGAGATAGAGTGAGTGAGTGAGAAAGAGATAGAGAGAGAGAGAGAGAGAGAGAGATAAAGAGAGAGGAAAGAGAGAGAAAGAGAGAGAGAGAGAGAACTTTCTGGCAAATGTTAAGTTAACAAATAATATGAAAATGAATAAAATGACATATAACCAAGAAATGAAAAATGTCAAATACATGATGTACATAGGAAGGTTTGGGTACAAAACACACACACACACACACACACACACACCCACGCACACACCCACACACACACACACACACACACAAACACGGTCAGGCAACATAGAGTACACATACGCACGCGCGCGCATACAAACACCCACACACACGCACACACACACACACACATACACCCAAAGTGCGGCTACATAGAGTACGCACACAACTACACTCACACACATACACACACACACACACTCTCTCTCTCTCACTCCAACGCACACACATAAATACACGCACACACACTCACACACAGTACGGCTACACAGAGCACACACGCCCAGACACGCCATACACACATTCACTCAGGCAATCACATAGCAGCCTGTACAAGGAGTAGTTCAAACCCCGTTGACGACCTGGCGTTAGAGAAAAAGGTTACTTTGAGACACTGCGCCTCTACTCCTTCGGACGAGAGTATGAACGGAGATGTAGGCTGTGCACGCATGCATTCCATCACACCCAAAGTTTGCAAAAGGGCGACATGGCGGTTTGAGCGCTTTCAGCCGCTCATAAGCTGAAAAAGCTCTACATAAGAGCGAATAAATAAATAAATAAAAAAAAATTAAATAAATAAATAAAAATGCGTCACTGAATTCCATCCTTTTCGCCTCTCTGGCTCTGCGAGTCTTAGCATGTGCAGTGTGCAGATGCATATTACTAGAAGATAAAATGCGCAGATTAAACACCCTGTCACAAGAGTAGGGGAAAAGGGAGGGAATAGCATGGAATGGAAAAAGGACATAAAAAAAGGAACGGTGAAGAGTTATCTCGCCTCTGGGAATAATTTGGGAACCTTTATTTGGCTGTTGAGGAAAATTTGCTGGTGTTCTCTGTAATATATGTTGTGATTCTTCTTCTTCTTCTTCTTCTTCTTCTTCTTCTTCTTCTTCTTCTTCTTCTTCTTCTTCTTCTTCTTCTTCTTCTTCCTGCCCACCCTCCCCACCAATTTGCTTTTCTTTCCTTTTGATCTTATTATATTTTTCCTCTTTCCTTTCAAGCCAATTTTGACCACGCTGTAGACTGTATTTCTTTGTCTATCTCTGATCTGGTAATACAAGTGCTGGACACTAGCTTGACTGCTATACCGCAGTCTGAAAGACCCCTTATCGTTTATATTCAAATATCGCTTATATTCAAATATTTCTTATATTCAAATATTACCTATATTCAAACATTGGTCTTGTTTAAGACTTAGCACGCTTAGATTGACCTTGATGGAAGTAAGCAGAGGGGTTAATTTTTAATTTTTTTAGGTTTCCACCATCTCAAATAGCTATAATAAAAGTGTGTTGTTGTTGTTGTTTGTTTTTTTTTTTAAAAATAAAATGGTGAGGTGATGACGTGAGGCAGGCGTACATCAACAATAATATGAATCCGTCCATCCAATTCTCAGAATATGCGCAGACAGACAGACACACAGACAAACACCCACCCACCACCCACCACCCACCCCCCCACACACACCCACACATACACACACACACACAGATCGAAGGAACAAATAAAACCTTAAAGTAGGTTTAGGGCGGCGGTATAACAAACTTGGTTACTTATTTGGGTGTGTTTTTTTGGCAGTTTCGGCCATGTTTGTGCCAAGCCAAAGACTGTATTTCTTGGTCTCTTTACCTATCTCTCCTGCATTGACGGGACCGAGATTGTTTACAGAACATGACAATGCTGAAAAGTTTATTAGCGTTGCATTGGCTTCAGTTTGGAAAGTATCTTAGATTAAACCCTTTAAAATTAAGATCATGTCCATGTCCGGCGGGTCCTTCTTTGATTATACATTGCATAGATGTTTGTTGGACCACCCGTATTTTTTCATCTTGTCGTTGTTGTTGTTGTTGTTATTGTTGTTGTTATTGTTGTTGTTGTTGATGATGATGATGATGATGATGATGATGATGATGATGATGATGATGATGATGATGATCATGATTTCTTCTTCTTCTTCTTCTTCTTCTTCTTCTTCTTCTTCTTCTTCTTCTTCTTCTTCTTCTTCTTCTTCTTCTTCTTCTTCTTCTTCTTCTCCTCCTCCTCCTCCTCCTCCTCCTAGTCGTGGTCTTGTTGTTCCACTGCTTGTACGATGGATTGCGCATGATTGGGTTTTAGACACGAATTTCATGCTTTGTTGCATGCGTTTTCACAGACGATTTGCCGTTATTCTGTGCATATTGCGAAACAGATGCATGCTCAGCATAGACGGCCAGAAATTGACGAATTACCTGCCAATTCATATCTTTTCGATCCTTTCTCTCACTCCTCCTCCTCCTCCTCCTCCACTTCCTTCTCCTTCTTGATCTTCTTGTTCTTCTTGTTCTTGTTCTTTCTCTTTTTTCTGTTTGTTGTTGTTCCTCTCATAGAGAGGTGACTGGTCAGGTTAAGGAGATAGTACCCCTTGAGGCTGCTGGAGGGAGTTTGTACCCCTATTGTTAGTCTGTCCTTGGCCTTGGGTGGCTCCTGATGAGCTCTGCTTGAACCCCTGGATTATACAGGACAAGCCGACGCGACATAAGTTCTCCCAGCCTGGACCTTCGTCTTCTACTTTTGGGAGCTAAATTGTCAGCTGCCGTTCTATGCGGGTTTATGGCAGTGACCTGCAGAGAGTGTGATTGTACCAGATAATGATTGTACCAGAGGCCGGCAATCTGGTGTGCTCTCACAAACACACATGCATAAAGTTTTTCGATTATATAACATTGAATAATTTGTTTGTGTGTGTTTTGTGTGCGTGTGTGTGCGCGTGCGTTTATTTGTATGTGAGTGTGTGTTTGTGGTTGGTAGATTACCTTTTGATAGGCAATATCAATTTACTTCAAACATTTCCCATGTACAGACTCCTGTTCCAGTTTGTGTTAGCATTATCTAATTTGGCTGTAAATTAAAAAGAAAAAGAAAACAAGAAACCAACTAATATCACTTAAAGAATGAATGAATGCTTGAATTAATTAATTAATCAATGCATGATAACTTATTTAGCGCATAAAACAAATAATAATTTCCATACCCAAAGTTGTGCTTACAGCGCTTGCAGAGGTAGGTCTAGTGTAGTAATGTTGGCTTTGAACTCCCGAAGAGCCATTTATTGAAATACACGTATTGAGGAACTTTATTTTTATTTTTTTTTATAGTTGCTGTGTATTATCTTTCTATTTTTCTCCTCCTCCTTCATCTCCCTATCCTACATTGTGTTGTCCTTAACCTCTCGTGTTCTTGTAGTAAGATCTTGAGAATGAGTAGAAATAGGTAGAAAGTGTACATACAGTTTCTTGTAGTGAGACAAAGAATCATTGGAGCCAGCCTGGGACATCAGGAAGCTGTTTGACAATGACATACGATGACTGAGGCTACAGCTGTCGTTCCCTGAAGTCCCGTGGCGTAATACAGCTCCATTATTGTCCAGTATTGTTGTTGGGTTTTGGTGGTGATGGAGGTGGTGTTGTTGGAGGTGGTGGTGGTTGGGATAATGGAGGTAGTGGTGGTTTTTGTTGCTAACTATTGTTGTTAATGATGATTATGATGGTTGTTGTTCTTATTCATCTGCTATTCCTCCACCCACACCTCCTCACCAGTCTTCTTCTTCTTCTTCTTCTTCTTCTTTTTCTTAGCGCAGGGGTTATGCTTCCAGAATGCCATTGATTGATTATAACCGTGATTGTTTATTGTGCGTTTAATTATGCACTATGATGTTTTAATGTGTTAATGCTGTACTGTAAATTGCTCAGTCTGAGATTAATACAGCTGTATTGTGTTGTATTGTATTGATATGTCTGTTACAATAAATATGCCTTGTAGACAAATACCTTGAACAAAAACTCTGTTCAACTACTTTGAAATGCGTTTTGAAAGATCAATTTATCCTGAAAAAGCATTGCGCTATAATTTATTATAATATGTAGGTTTCATTTAGTGCGTACAATGCAACGAACGCGCCGGCTATTCACACGCTGCAGATGTGAGTAATGCTTAAAGGAGCTCCGGTCGGAGGTCGAGATATAAAATTGCGGCCCAACTTATAAAATGTCTAGTTTACGCTAAAAGAGGACTTTTTGCTGATTTGTTAAATAAAATGTTGTGTGTTTCCTATTATTTGTGAAAATGGAATCTAAACATTGTGTCCTACCAGTCAAAAAGTCGTCTGCTATACCAAATGGGTGACTTACCACCCTTGGAATATATAATTATACAGGCGCGCAAAACCTGGAGTTATAATTATGTGCATGACTTCACGCAGTTACAGTAGTTTGGGCTTTCCTGTAGCTGTGTCTATGAGACTCGATTCTCGGCCTTCTTGTATTCTTTTTACGCGTGAGTTCATCATAGTATCAAACTCTTGAGGTGACGTTATACAGAACGGAATGTCTTATTTTGTAAGCTGTGTAAACGCTTATTGGAGAGCTTTAACCTCAATAATGTAGTTTTATTAACTCTTGAGCATACTACCTAGTGCAAAGTTTCAAAGAATGACCTTAGGCTGACTGTCGTATCCATCTGGTTGTAAATGAAACTTCTCTATATTGCTGACATGACCGCCTTTGTCCAAGATCAGGTTCAGCAATTAATGCATCGTGGATTTATTCTGCGTTATACATGTTAAACTCGTTAAACGTCTCTTGTTACCGCAAGGCTCTGTCTTTGTTGAATGATCGTGGTCAGAGAATCAGGAACAATTCATCATTAGTTATTGTATTGTATTGTATTGTATTGTATTGTATTGTATTGTATTGTATTGCTTTTGTATTGTATTGCTTTTGTATTGTATTGTATTGTATTGTATTGTTTTCGTGTTTTTTTTATTTGTTTAAATTTTTACATTTAACGAAAATTATTACTGTCCTTGTCTTCTTCAGGTAACGTGTTCTAGCGTTCACTCTTGTTACTCCCGTGATGGGCATGATGACGTCGAAAGCGATGACGACGCCGAAGAAGAATTACCTGTTCAGCTGATTCCTTTGGAACTACCCTATGGCGTTTCTCTGAGGTAAATCGGAGAAAGAGAAAGTTGAAAAAACAAACAAAGATTGGTGTGTGTGCGTGTGTGTTTGTGTGCGTGTGTGTGTGTGTGCATGTGGGTAGGTAGAAACGCCGTTACTCTGACATACACTTGAAACTCTACGTACTTTTTTTGGACGGCCCCGTTATTTTGACCTCAAAATAATGTTCCGTTAGGGTTAGGGATGCGTTAGGCTTAGGGTTAGGTTAAGGGTTGCGGTTATAGTTAGGGTTAGGATTTGGGTTAGGGTTAGAGTTAGGGTTAGGGATAGCTTCAAAAAATGGAAAAATGTCAAAATAATGTTATAAGTGTCAAAATAATGTATGTAGAGTTTCATGACAGTCATCACAACGGCGTTTCTCCACGGTTGTGTGGGTGTGTGTGGGTGTGTGGGTGTGTGTGTGTGTGTGTGTGTGTGTGTGTGTGTGTGTGCCGGCGTAGTGGATAATGTTTAACCTATAATTAACAGGATAACAGGATAACAGGATAACAGGATAACAGGAATTTATTTCGCCAATTGACATGTAATAGATACAACAATCGGAATATTATTTGGTGTTGGACAATGGCAGAATGTTTTAGATTTAACATCTCTCTCTCTTTCTCTCTCTTACTCTTTCTCTCTCTTTCTTACACACACGCACACATACCTACATACACAAATACACACATGTATGCACAACCACACGCACTCGCACAGCATACCCAACAATAACAGATAAACAGAAAGATATAGTAAAACACAAATGACTGGTCTAAAGTGATCACAAAAACATTCTAAATTATAGTAGTCACTGTAGTATATAGATATAGATGTACGAGCATGTAGGGAGAAGCAGGGCGTGCGCACGGCAGGGGGATCAGCGGTTGGAGGAGGATGCGGCGTTTAGAGATCTTACAGTTTGAGGGTAAAAGGAATCTTTAAAGCGGGAAGTGTGGGATCTGAAGGATCGAAAGCGGCGGCCAGAGGGGAGAAGTTCGAACAGGGGGTGGGCAGGGTGGGAAGGGTCAGAGAGGATCTTGTCGGCTCTGTTGAGAGAGCGGGTCGAGTAGATGGAGGCCAGAGAGGGGAGCTCACAGCCGACAATCCTGCCTGCCGTGCGCACAACCCGCTCCAGCCGGTCTTTGTCGAGCTGCGTTGCTGTTCCGAACCAGACCGTGATGGAAAATGTTAGGACGCTCTCCACCACGGCCCGATAATTATGTGATAGTGTCGTGGTTGACAAGTTTTTAATCGCTGTAAATACCTGCATCATTATTTTATTTAATCGGTTGGGATGTGTATACATGTAACAATTCAGATGGACACTGCACAGACACTTCCTTAGGAGGGGATAATGTAGGATTCTATATTACTTTCAGATCTGTTTGTGAGAAAGAGGAGAAAGAAGAGAAGGAAATAAATATAATATAATATAATATAATATAATATAATATAATATAATATAATATAATATAATATAATATAATATAATATAATATAATATAATATAATATAATATAATATATAAACAGACGGTGAGAGGAGGGAGAGGAAGAAGTAAATAGATTGAATTACATATATGGGATATAATGATCCTGATTCGGCTTATTACAACCCGCTGGATCCTGTAAACCATGAAGATTATTTTACAAGAATTGGTTAGTAGTTATATTGGACGTCATTTGTATAAGTTCTAATTATTTTACAATTTTGATTGTTTAATTGTTCAGTTTTGTGTACTTTGTTTAATCCCTTTCTCCCTTCATTATGACCATTCATTATTTGTTTAATATTTCCCCCCCTGCTCACATCAAGTCTAAAATCACTTAGGTGAACAGACGTTAAATTAAAGAAACAAACAAGCAAACAAGTAAATAGATAGATAGATAGATAGATAGATAGATAGATAGATAGATAGATAGATAGATAGATAGATAGATAGATAGATAGATAGATAGATAGATAGATAGATAGATAGATAGATAGATAGATAGATAGATAGATAGATAGATAGATAGATAGATAGATAGATAGATAGATAGATAGATAGATAGATAGATAGATAGATAGATAGATAGATAGATAGATAGATAGATAGATAGATAGATAGATAGATAGATAGATAGATAGATAGATAGATAGATAGATAGATAGATAGATAGATAGATAGATAGATAGATAGATAGATAGATAGATAGATAGATAGATAGATAAGAAAATAAATATATAATAAGAAGAGAGAAAGAGGGACAAATTGGTGCAGGAAGGAGTAGAGGGTTTGATTGTGGGGGTGGGGGGTGCGGGGCAGGGGGGCGGGGGGATTAAGGACCCAGGTTATTAACTGTCTAATTAATTTTTCTTATAAAGCGCACTGTTCAGCTTAAAGAGCGGCTCAAGGAGCTTGGAACACACTGCGTGGCCATGAAGGAGACTGGCCAAGGTTTACGTTCGAATCTAACCCCCAATGGCTGATGCTGTCGTAAAGCCTACCTATTACGCCGGGTGGGGTATCGTAGCTGGACCCTCAAGTCTCTTCGTGTTTTTTTTTATAATTCAGGACGGGTATGCGATGACAGTCACATAATCAAGAAAACCTGCAATCTGTGTTTAATCAGCGGCAGAGATTGGGGAGAGGCGACCGTAATCCTCGGCCAGTCCCAGCTAAGCAGTGTGGGCTGGGGGCAGTTTTATGAACGGGTGTAGACATGCACCTGTACAGCTAGAGATTACGTAGAGGTGTACATCTGCTATTCATTCCTGATATTCGTTCATTGAAACTGCGCCCATGATCTAGTATAGCTTAACGTAAAGGGACCCATTTTGACCATGTCCTCTTCGACAGACCTCTGTTAAAATTCACAGTGAGTGTTGTCCCACTGAAAAAAATATAAGCTTTCAACAACACAAAAAATAAATATTTAGAAAGCATAGTTTGTGGGTTTTTTTAAATGAATACATTCCGTAGATTTTGTGCCTATTATTAATACTAATAGCAACCGCCCTTGCCTAGCCAGCCAACGTGCTGGAGCTAAAAATAGCAGCTACTAAAACCGATAAGACAGAGCCCGTACAAATATTGCTCGTGATGTTTTTTGTTTTAGGTTGATAAAATAGGCCCTACCCGAGACATCGAAGACGCATTCTTCAAGTCGCGTGGATCACTCAAAAATAGGGTCAAAGGTCACACGGTGCGGCTATGGTATTGATGTACCGTCCAAAACATGAGAAATCACACCCTGTCAGAACCCAAATGGAAAATTCAAAGTGTAGCGGTTGGTTTGAGGACCGAAAGCCCACTTTATAGTTGTTTATTGTAATAACAATGCGAATTTTAGGGTACACCCGTTTTCGTCAAAAGTAAACAAAGCCTTCGAATTAACTCAAGCCGCAGCCATCCCAAGACTGCATCAACTTTTGTTCGAACTGAGGCATCCCTATCGACCTAAATGGTTAAACAGGACCTCTAAAAAAAAAAAAAAAAAAAAAAAGTATGAGGCGCATGCGCAAAGATGGCGGCTATTTAAAATTGTTGTGCAAAGAATAGGAAAATTTTTGGTCGCCTAAATCATTTTGAAATATTTGGCTTTATTTTAAACATTAATTTGGTGTCTGTTACAATGGTTAAAATATATTTTACCATTGTTTTTGTAGAAAGTGTCTAGTGTGGGAAAAAAGGAAGTTTCGTTCACTGACCTATGTGTACATTACTAACTAAATTCAGTAACGAGTGTACTCACTGCTCAAGTTTGATGTGATTGTTTGACTTTCCACTCGTATAATATTAATTACTTATTCAATTGTTCTCTTAAAAATAAGTTTTACTAATTGATCTAATTCATTAACTTAACAGGTAAGTGCACTTTTATTTTATCTGGATAATTTTGTAAATTTATATTGCTAGTAAATTACTAGTAAAGGGCACTATTGGCAGTATCGCCGTATTGCCTATTGGCGGAGTATTGCATTGAGTAGGCTACTGTGTTGTTATTACTATTTTTTAAAAAAAAAAATTACTATATACCAATATTACTATACTATACTAGTATTAGCTTAGAAGAAAATGTCCCAGCACCGCAGTAAGAAAAACAAAAAAGCTGGTAAAGCTACACAGCAGTTAGCAGCATGGCAATGCATTGTTTGTGATGTTCCATGTGATGATGGGGAGGATGATTCTATTGAATGTTTTCTTTGTAAGAATTGGGCACACAAGGAGAGCAGTGGATTGGATGATAATATCTTTCCTTCGTTGTCTGATCCCAAACAGCATAATTTACAGTGGATTTGTAAACCTTGTCTGGAAAAGAGTAGTGAACCGCAGTCAAGATTTGATAACAGGATGGACAAACTTCTGGATTTGATTCCGTTGATTCATTCTCTCAGCTCTCGGCTCGAAAACATTGAAAAAGGGTTGATGGGAGAAAAGCTGGAAGAAAAAATAGAGGAGGTGGTGGACAGAAAGTTGGCTGAGATAATGGAGGAGCAGAGGGAGGTAGAGAAGAGGATGAAAAATCTCATTATTGTGAATCTGAAAGAAAGCACCCAAACTGAGTTTGAGGAAAGAAAGAAGGAGGACCTAGCAGCTGCTAAAACTCTCTTGGGGAAGTTGGTCACTTTAGAGAGTGATGACCTGGTAGAACCCGTCAGGTTAGGTAAGATTGGGGGCAGTAGACCTTGGATGTTAAGAGTGACAGTGAAATCAGAAGAGAAAAAGAAAGAGATTCTTAGAAAAGTTCCAGAGTTGAGCAAAGGTGTTCTGAAAAATGAGAAAAAAATTTATGTCAACCCTGACTACACCCAAAAGCAGCGAGAAAAGAACAAAGAACTGAGGATGGAAAAGAAAAGGCGTACAAATGAAGGGGAGGAGAACCTGGTGATAAGAAATGGGAAGATTGTCTCTCTGAAAGCAAGGCAAGGTGGGAGGTTCAGGGACGACACTGGCGCTGGCCCTAAACCAGCACAGTCATCCAGTGGTACTGAGTGACTTGAAGGTCACAAAGATCATGTTAATAGTGTACATACTATAAATAATGTCAATAGCAATAAATATAAAATTCATACTACTTCTACAAGTTCTAGCTGCAAGTTTACTCATGGTAAGAATACAAAAATTAAAAAAGAAAGGTTAACAAAAATACTAACATAGATAGTGGTACTTGTATTATGATGTATTCAAATGTGGATGGACTATTAAATAAATAAGATGAATTGTTATGTCGAGTTGATGACCTAAAACCTTCTATTATCGCTTTAACTGAGATAAAAGCAAAAAATGCTAAATCATTTGTTGAGGAGGAGTATTATATTTCAAACTATGATATGTTTTTAAATGTTAATTACAAAAGAGGGGTTATTTTATGTGTGGATTCAAAATTAAATGCTCGTGAATGTGAATTATTGAATAGAAACAGTTTTGAGGAAAGTGTATGGTGTACATTTACTAGTGCAAATAATGAAAGAGTACTCTTAGGGTGTATATACAGGAGTCCTAACACAAGTGATGAAGAAAATAATGACAAACTTTTCCAGTTACTAAAGTCAGATGAAATGATAAAGTATGATAAAATATGTATATCTGGTGATTTTAACTATCCCAATGTACGTTGGGATGGTATCTGGTCAGGACAAAATAATTACGAAATAATTGAAAAAGTACAGGATGCTTTTTTGATACAAAAAGTGAGTGAACCGACAAGAAGGAGGGTGGGTCAGAAACCGACTTTAGATGATTGGATACTAACTTGTAAAATTAATGATAGCGATTTAGTCTCAGAAATTTGTTATCTTGATCCTCTAGGTAAGAGTGATCACAATATTTTAAGTTTTAATTTATGTGTCTCAATGAAAAAAAGTAAACATGAAATAAAGTATGTCTATGATCTTAATAAGGGGGACTACTCTCGACTGAGAAATTTTGTGAAAACATATGACTGGTCTGTGTTAGAACACAATGATGTTGAGAAAGCATGGGTCTACTTGAAAGAAGCTATACAATGGATAAATGTATCCCAAAAAAAAGAAAAGCAGATCGTAAAAGATATAAACCTGTTTGGATGAACAATAAGTTACTTAAACAAATTAAAAAGAAGTATAATTTGTATAGGAGATATCAGTGTACTAAATCTGGACACGATTATTTAAAATATATTAAGATAAGAAATAAATGCACTAAAGCATTGAAAATAACCCGTAAAGAATATGAAAAACTGATTGCAAATGAGAGTAAGAATAATCCGAAAAAAAATTTTGGAAATACGTACAGGATAGAATGAAAATTAGCCAGGGAATTAGTTCGTTAAAGAGAGCAGATGGATCCTTAGCTGAAGATGATGTTACTAAAGCTGAAACACTAAATGATTTCTTTTCTAGTGTATTTACTAAAGAAGATGCTAACGATATTCCTGTGATACCAGAGGGAGAGTATTCCAGTGGTGTTTTTCTGGGCGATATAAGAATAACTTCTGTAGCGGTAAAAGACAAACTTAAAGAATTAGACCCCACGAAGGCACAAGGCCCGGACAGAATTGCATCCAAGGTACTAAAAGAGCTGTGTGAAGAGTTGTCTGGTCCCTTGTGTCTATGTTTAATAAGTCATTAGAAGAGGATATATTGCCTGAGGAATGGAAAAGTGCGGAAGTGACAGCAATTTTTAAAAAGGGCTCCAAATCAGATCCTGGAAATTATCGGCCAGTGAGTTTGACTTGTATTACATGTAAAGTTTTAGAGTCTCTAGTCCGGGATGTCATTGTGTCATACTTTAGGGATAATAAATTATTTGCAGATTGTCAGCATGGGTTCAGAAAACGTAGGTCTTGTGTGACACAGTTGTTAGAGGTTATGGAGGATTTGACGGCTTTAATTGATGATGGGAATGATGTTAATATAGTGTATTGTGATTTTAGAAAGGCGTTTGATTCTGTGCCACATAAGAGACTGTTGTTAAAGTTGGCTGCATATGGTTAAGGAGGAAATGTTCTTAAATGGATATCAAGCTTTTTGTTTGAACGTAAACAGTGGGTTAAAGTTGGTTCAGAAAGGTCTAAAGATGCTAGAGTTTTAAGTGGTATTCCACAGGGGAGTATTTTAGGTCCAATTCTTTTTACTATATATATTAAAGATTTACCTGAGATACTGGAGAGTACGGTTAAGATATTTGCTGATGACACTAAAATATATAATACAACATCGAAATCTAAGATCATTCAAGATGATTTACATAAGCTACAGCAATGGTGTGAGAAGTGGAGGTTATATTTAAATGTGCAGAAATGTAAAGTTATGCATGTGGGGAAAGGAAATCATGGATGCGAATATTCAATGTTGATAAAAGATGAAGTTTATAAATTAAATGTAAGCGATAATGAAAAAGATTTGGGTGTAACTTTTGATTGCAAGTTAAAATTTGACGCACATATTCAGAGAGTGGTAACTAAAGCAAACCAAATGTTAGGCATAATCAAAAGAGCATTCACATACTTGGAAAAAGAAACGTTTTTAAAATTGTATAAAGCTTTTGTAAGACCTCATATTGAATATACTAACGTTGTTTGGAGTCCATATTTGAAAAGGCAGTCTGTAGCCATAGAAAAAATTCAACGACGAGCCACAAAACTATTATCTGAGTGTCGTGACATGACATATGAAGCGAGATTAAGGTTTCTGGGCCTTCACTCTCTGAAAGGACGTAGGATCAGGGGTGATTTAATTCAGACATTCAAAATAATTAATAATGTAGAGGATGTTAATACTAATACTTTTTTCTTACTTGATCAATCTAACAGAACTAGGAAGTGTGAAGGTAAAATTTTCATAAAATATTGTAGAACTAACCAACGAAAATTTTCATTTGCACATAGAGTAGCTAATTATTGGAATTCTTTACCAACAAATATTAAATTTGCACCATCTGTAAATAGTTTAAAAAAAACACATAGACACTGATTCCAAATTTCAAAATTTATTCTATCAATATGACTAGAAAAGATTATTTTAAATTATGCATGCAAATCATATTGCTAACTATATATACCATAAACAATGAGGGGACGTCTTTATAAGCCGCGAGGCTTTAGGCAGCGATGCCTGTCCTACACTACTACTACTACTAAAATGAATGTGTGCATTCTGTCGCCTGTCCGTTTTGGGACATAATTGGCGGATTATTTAGCGTGCCGCTGCTGGTGATAAGTTAACAGTTACGTCTGGAAGGCTTTTGGGAGGAAGTTTTACTACCTATAAACGTTTTTTCTCCCAAGAGGACTTCATGTCAATAACTTCGGTTTGGTACCTGCATGTACAGTCCATCCACGACCGCAAGATTTTTGTTTATTTCCTCTTCAGTGTCACCTTCAACCTCTCTACTACATGGCCGACATGGAGTCTTCCCGTCATCCTTTATAAAGTGGTAGCTGAGGACTTCCGGCTGTGCAACGTCTCGAACGGACTTCCGGTCTTGACAACTCACTCTTTCAATGACTCTGCACTGCTGAACTCGAGCATGCTAACCCCTGGTAGCCATTTTCTCGTGGGTAAGTCTGGCTTTCTGAGAGCACATTCATCTACATTTAGAAACAATACTGTGGCGTTTGCACTTGTGAACCTCATGAACTCGCTCCTTGAGAAATAAATCTCAAACTATTGAAGCGGAGGCGTATGAATTTAAAGAACTTTGTTAAATTTATTTTTTAAAACAGTATGTATTGTTATTACTTGTTTCGAAAGTGTTTGATTTGTGAGCAGTGGTGAGTTTGATTTGGTCAAAGCAGTTGAATGGAACTTTAGTCCGCTGGACCTAAAGCAATAATCATATAATGTAATGTAATGGAACTTTGCCAAGTTTGCAACTGCACCCTATTTATTATTATTGATAACGTCACAGATCCTTTTCAAATATACAGCGAGTTTTGCCTCAGAATAAAAAAAAGATTAACCCTCAAATAACCTCTGTCAAACGTACGGTTTGGATATAAATCGATCAATTCGTGTTTGTTTGTGAGTACCGGTTATTAGCATAAAGATTGATTCTTTGAAAAAAAATAGCACTGCAGCGATTTGTTTATAACACAGCACGTCTGTTTACCTACCAAGGATGAGAAGCCGAAAAGTCAAGGTTTATATATAGCTTAAGATCCACTATTATTATTATATTTAAAATAATTATTATTCTTATTATTAGTAATAGTAGTAGTAGTAATAGTAGCAGTAGTAATAGTAGTAGTAGTAGTAGTAGTAGTAGTAGTAGTAGTACTAGTAGTAGTAGTAGTAGTAGTAGTAGTAGTAGTAGTAGTAGTAGTAGTAGTAGTAGTAGTAGTAGTAGTTAGCACTTAATGGGTCGAGGTTAAAACAGGTTTCTGGTTTTCAGTGAGCCTTTCCAACGACTCTACGAACGCATGCATCATGGGACAGCGCGTGCATGTCACAGTCAAACCCGTCCATTGTCCAATCAGCGGCGGCCACGTTTGCATGTCCCGGGGCCTGTGTGTGACGCAGCAAGGGCAGGTAAGTGAATGTTACATGATTTGATGAATGAAGAAAAAAGTTAATGTAGGCTACACTTTTGTCAGTACTTTACACTTCTTAGATTTTTGTTCTTTTATTGTAAGTTCTTCTCTCACCCATGTTTCAGGACAACTACGCTTGTATCTGCTGTGGCCCTGAAACGGGAGAAAACTGCCTGCCCAACGAGTTATGTCCTTGTCAAAATGGTGGCCACTGCCAGACGAATTCTTCAAACTCAAACTCTGACAGTGCCGTCTGTCAATGTAGATACGGTAAGTTAGAAGAGGAAGAACAAGAACAACAAGAACAAGATGGAAAAAGAAAAACAAAATGGAAGAAGAAATAGAAGAAGAAGAAGAAGAAGAAGAAGAAGAAGAAGAAGAAGAAGAAGAAGAAGAAGACGATGATGATGATGGTGATGATGATGATGATGATGATGATGATGATGATGATGATGATGATGATGATGATGATGATGATGATGATGATGATGATGATGATGATATGACGGCCTACTAGCGCCAAAAGCCACAGTAACCAATAGCATAAGGTACTTGAAATTAACACGTGTTCTGTGTAATTTACAGATACCGGTAATCCACAGTGTTAATTAATAAATACACAAGTATATCAACTAACAAGTTAGTATCTCCCTTCTATGTCTCTGTCGACGTGCGCGTACAACCGGTTGCTTCCCTTTACATGCTTTGCGCTCCATAGAGCGTCGTCGGCCTAAAATAATGTTTTTAAAACTTCAAAACCCAGGGGAATTATGGGTAAGGAAATCCTTTTCTGAAATGACGTCGGCAGGACTCTTTGCGATTGGTGCATGGCACACGAGACACACGCAAAATGGCGTCACAAGAAGATTGGTTAGATCTGAATTCGTCTAATTTGACCTCGCATGCTGCTGGAAAACAATGCAATTTGAATTTGCTTTCAAAAATCAAAAGAGAGCGAGACCGCAACAAAGTACAACGAGCCAAGGCGACGCAAACACTCAAGGCCGACAGAACAAAAAGCACACAAACTACAAAAGGTAAGTAGGCCTACCCGTGACCATATACAATAAAGCAGGCCTAACCACCATTGCAAAATAGGATTGATCATCACCATGATTGAATTTTTCCACCCCACCTTCCAAACGGTACGGAATCGAACATATGCTCAAATCATCACATCTTTGACAGAACTTGCATGTGCATTATACAGTGTGATTCAAGCGATAAATGAACCATCTCATCGAAGCGATCTGAGCAGCTGAATCATTGACATTGGCGAACAATCGTTCACTGAGACTCACGATCGCCTGCACTGAGCTCACATACATGTGTGCATGTTTCTATAAATTCATCGTGTTCTCCTTCGATAATTGAGCAAAGCCTTTATTCACTATCAGAAATATGCAGTTCCTCTCCCAACTTTCGTTAAATTTCAGCCAGCACATCTTCGCGAGAAATGGCGACCATGCCTGCAGCCGTAGCTAGTTATCAGTTACTTCCCTTGAACAGATTTCCCAGAATTCTCTATTCTATTTTTAGGTTTGGGATACCCCCGTCTCAGCTTGTGGCTAAAACCAAGGGCAACAGGACCACCGCACGTCGACTGGGGCAATACGAGATACTAACTTGTTAGTTGATATACTTGTGATAAATATCAATATTTAGTTTCAAAACCTGATAATTACAATTTTCACGTAATAATAACAATTATCGAACAATTACAATTATTATAAAATAATTACAAATAATATACTAAACGTTACAAATATCTTTGCGTGATCATGTTGAATTTTCGGTTTCGGCTGTAGCAATCCGTCTGGAAATGCTGCAAAACCAAAAATTGTAACTTTCACCTGATAATTTCATTTTTTACGTGTTAATTGTAAATATGCAGTGTTCTACGGAACTGTTCGTTTTTGTCTCAATCGTGCTACCCATACGCATGTGCAATATATATTAACCAATCAGCGTAGACTTCCGAACATCCGCTCTATCACCACGCTGCAAACTTGTGCAATGGAAGCCACTTTTCATAAAACCGGTAAGCAAATTTACATGCTTGTCTGTTTTAGTATAAGCTATAATTATTTACGTCAATAATACGAACTTTTAACCGCAATGTAATGCTGAAGCGCATGCGCGGGCCGATGCACAATGCGCACGCACAGGCACTGTTCACAGCAAACCTTATGTTTTGGCGCTACTAAAGCGTGATGAAAACTAAAAATTAGTCATTAACACTGTGAATTACCGGTATCTCTGTGAATTACACAGAACATGTGGTAATTACCACTATCACCAATACCTGTAACTGCAGGGAGTGTTTTTGGTAGTAATCTGCTTTAGCCATAATTAAGCATGATCACGTAAAAATTGTAAGTATCAAGGGAAATTTGTAATTATTATGTGATAATTACAAATTTTTGTTTTGGTGCATTTTCAGGTGGATTGCTAGAGCCAACATTTGGAAATTAAACAGGATCACGCGAAAATATTTGTAATTTTTTAATTATACTTGTAATTATCCTTGATTCTTATAATTATCCCATGATATTTGTAATTAGATCTATCCCACGATATTTGCAATTATCCGGTTTGGGCTCCAGTAGGCCGTTATAAAATGATGATGGTGGTGGTGATGATGATGATGATGATGATGATGATGATGATGATGATGATGATGATGATGATGATGATGAATTGTTTGCTTTAAAACATTAGTCCATTGATATTGTTGACTTTTAAAAATGGCTGTTCGGGGCCTTTTTAAGCTGATCATAAATATTAGCGGTTTCTTTCTCATATAAAGGATTCCGAGGCAAATTTTGCCAGCAACGCGTCTCCAACTTGTGTGACGTCGCTTCCTGCCAGAACAACGGCACGTGCACCGGAAACGCCACGCACTTCCTGTGTGCGTGCGCAGCTGGGTATAGTGGCACTCACTGCGAGGTGAACGTGAACGAGTGCGTGTCCAGCCCCTGCATCAACGGCGTCTGCGTGGACGGTCACAACGGATACGCCTGCTACTGCAAGCCTGGTCAGTTCTCGTCATGGACACTGTCCTCTTTTCTTTTTTGCTTGCTTATCTAAGTGCTGTTTGTATATTGTTTGTAGTAATATTGCTGATTATAGTAATTAAAAACAAATGAAGTACAGTAACCAAAGGAATGATAATTTGGACACTAGCAAAATAAAACGACACGTTGCTCTTGTTCGGGCTAAATACACTCTTCGTTAGGCGGACAAAACACGAAAGACAAAACCCCCAATACTTTCAAAAACAGAAATCCAAGAAAGAATTAAATGATATGTTGTTGTTGATAGTTGGGAAGGCGCGTTGTGCGAGCCGACCATGTTGCTGGTAGTTACGCAATCCAGCGCGCAGGATTGCAGTAAATGTGCATCGTTTTGGCTGGCTTGGGTCCAGTACTGTCTGACCCTAGCCTGTGGCTTGTGCAGTTTCTATTTTATTATATGTATTTTTTTTCAAGTGCCGTAGATGTTTAGTGTGTGTGAAGACCTGTGAATGAGCATCCAAAGCAAACTGGAAGTTTGGTTGTGCGCTATGCAAATTATATTATTATTATTATTATTATTATTATTATTATTATTATTATTATTATTATTATTATTATTATTATTATTATTTAACATTATTTTAACATTAATAATAATAATAATAATAATAATAATAATAATAATAATAATAATAATAATAATAATAATAATAATTATTATTATTATTATTATGGTGATGATGATCATGATGATGACGATGGTGATGAATTATTATTATTATCATCATCAGCATTATTATTATTAGTAGTAGTAGTAGCAGTAGTATTTTCCTGTGCTGCTGGTATTGGCATTTTTGTCGGTACAAAACATGTCTGCCATGCAAGTAAAGTTTGTGCACTGTTATTTACTACACCTACAGCAGTTAATACTTTATGAAAGCGGTTCGTGCGGTTTATACATTAACATTAGCGCGCGAATTAAAATGTCTCTTTACCCTTTACTGCGACGATACAAAAAAAGTGTAATAGACCGACTTCTGAAATGGGAGGTAATTTGTGTTTTGTTTAGTTTTTAGTTACGTAGAGTTATCCGACTGACACCTGGTCACGGAACACTATAAAAACTACCCCCAGGTGCAAGCGTCGAATAACGGGTGTCGTGTCATTCGAGAGGTGATGTTTGTTGAGAGAGGACTGGATCCTGAGTTTTTCTACTGCGGGGACACTGGCTTTCCCTGGTGGCGCATTACTGTTGGTGATCCTGTTTGCTGGCACCCCTACGAGATACAAGGTATGCTTTGCTGTTCTGCGGCCTAACCTTATCGGCGTAACCTGTACTGATGAGAGAAGGCCTGGGGGCTCCTAACCTGCCGGCACAGACTGTATTACAGAGAGGCGTTTCCTGCCTCAATCGCCGTCTTCTGACCACCCTCCTTGATCCCGATCCTCTCCTGCTACTTTGGTAATTATATTTGTTTTTTATTGAAGGCCGTGTCTCTGCAAGTCCTGGACTTGTTTTTTTTTGCTAAAAATTTTTAAAACCCTTGTGGCGCTTTTTATCGACCCTGATTATCCCAATTCCCACTGATTTTTAATGATGTGTTTTAGGTCCTGAATTGGATTTTTAATTATCAGGTCTGTGGCTATTTCTTTTATTTAATTGTCATGAGTAAGAAGCGCCCTGAGCGCCAAAATTCTCCGCTCGTGCGCAGCCGTATTGAGACGGTTAGCGAGGTTTTCTTAGAACCTCGATCGGCCTCCTCGGCGTGCGACTTGGTCGCGCCTGTGGATGGTCAGCCAGCTACCCCTTCACGGAAGAGAGCGTTTGCGACGCTTACCGACTCATCCTCCTCTAGTGAGATGAGTGATGGTATTGCCGATGTTGTGGATTCTTCACCGAGACTGGCCTCGGGTGTAGATCCAGGTGCCTCGACTGGCTCTCCTGTGGTGACTGAGCACGTGGTGCGAAGTCGTCCACCCTCCCCGACTGGTCATGGGGATGATCATGCACATGATTGGGTCACGGTCACGGCCCGAAGTAAAGTAAAATCCAGAGCCAGAGAGCCGGTGGCCTCCGCCCCATTGCCGAACCGGGGCCTGTGTCGGTTCCCGGTTATCATCCGTGCGGTTGGCGATGAGGCCCTCGCTAAGTTAAAAACCACCGGTTGGAGGATGGTTGACTCGTTGCAGGCCTTGCTAGGTCCGGTGGACAGGGTTCGACCTCAGGGTGAGGGATTTTTGGTAGGGTGCGTTTCCCGTTCCCAGCAGCAAAAGTTGCTCGCGATTCGGGTCATCGAACAGATCGCGGTGGCTTGCTCTGTGCCAATACCGTTTGTGGAGGGTGTTGTGCGCGACATTCCTGTCTTTGTCGCGGAGGACGACATACTGTCTAGATGTCAGGGGTCGGTCGCCACTGATGGTACCGTGCAACCCTGCGCTGTAAAAAAGGTCACGCGATTGTTCCGCCCTGACGGGAAGCCTTCTACCTCGATCAAGGTCTCGGTTGAGGAGTCTTCCCTGCCCACTACTCTCCTGATAAACAAGCGCGAATACGCTGTTCGCCCGTATGCTGCCGCGGTGGTCCGCTGCAATCACTGCCATAAATTCGGACACATTAAAAACTTTTGCAAATCTCAGCTTACCTGTCCCTCGTGTGGCCGCCTCGGCCATTCTGGGGCCCAGTGTAAAGTTGAAAAAAGGTCTTGCCCTAATTGCGGGGGCGATCATTCTGCCACTAACAACAACTGTCCTGCCCTGAGGGAGCGCATTCATGCGAACCGTCTCAGGGCAGCTACTTATATGCCCCGTGCCCAGGCCCTTGGCCTAGCACGTCAACAGATTGCGGCGGGCCCCGCGCGGCCTGCGGGTGCGACTCGATTCGCTTGGGGAACTCTGCCGGCTGTTCCTTCTGTTCCTGGCGATAGTGCCGCTGTCCCTTCCTCTCTTGGTAGGGAGTTTTCCGGTTTGCCGTCTTCCTCCACTTGGGCGGCCGTTGCTGGGTCGCGGCCCGTGGCGATGCCTTCCCAGTCCGATATCTCTCGCGGCGACCTGGGGGCCGCGGTTTCTCGACTTGAGTCGCTGGTATCCAGCCTTGCTCATACAGTTGCAGGGTTAGTGGACTTGGTCCACAACCTGGCTCCTCGGACCCCGGTGACTGTGGGCCCCTCTTCTTCTGAAGTTGAGGTGGGCATTCAGACAGAGGCCGGAGGTCTCACTCCGCCTGTTAACCCTGTGTGTGATGGAATGACACAGACTCCCCCGAGTGCGGACCCCCCGGTTGAGCGGGTGGCGGTTGCGGGATTTACCAGACGTTGCAGTCTCCCAGCACCGGACTTTGTCAAGCGGGTGAGACAGTATATGGATAATTATGCCCGTAGTATGAATCCCGTGGTGGCCGAGGCTGTAAGAGACAAGTGGGGGCCGGGAGTTTCGGTCCTGGCCGAGCTTATCAACGAACGCTCCCTCAAAGATATGGGGGTATTTGTTTGTGATTGGATCCCTCCGGTGACTGATCCAAAGGGTAGCAGGCCCGGCAATCCAAGGCACTAGTTGCCTATTTTCTGTTCGCCGGGTTTTCGTCGTTTTCTGACGTTTAAAATTTTTTTTTATCAACCTCACTATTTTATAAATGTTTGTTCTTGCATTATAGTGTACATACTTTTTTACAATAAAGTCTTACGACCATTGCTGCTTTTAACTCTTTATAACTGTACATTATTGTTTTTATAGTCACAGACCTGATCCTGTTAATCTACTGCCTGACAGACCTGGTCTGTCTTCACATAAAAATTATAGTAATGTCCGTTTTGGTCTGTTTTCCATGGCACGGCTTCCCTTCCCTTCCTGGCCCTTTGTTCCAGCCCCTGGCACCCTCTTCCTCTCAGCCAAAGTTATTCATGCCTACCTGACTCAACTTGGTCTACCTACTGGACGTCGCAGCTGCGCTTCGCGCTCCTCTTCACTTGGATTTCCACTGCAAAAATGACTTCTTAATACATCTGGACTTCTTAAAGACAAAGTCCCCTATACGCTAATGTGTCCGGGGACGTTAATCTATTATCACTCACAAGCGTCTGTCTGAGCAATCGTCCCCTAAACGCTTATGTGTCCGGGGACGTTAATCTATATAACTAACTAACTAAGCTTCTGTACGGGAAAATGGGGAGGTGGTTGTCTGGCAGTGCATGGCAGAACTAGAGAAGCCAGCTAGGATTGTGGCTGAAATCAACCTTTCGGTTGATCCGAAAGGTTTGAGGGAGGACAGAGCAGAAATTGTAGGCGAGAAACTGTTGGTTTGCAAAGGATTTCCGCCTCAACGTTAGACAACTCTGGAGCAACATGCGGCAAGCCGGTCAATTTTGTTTCCCCTCGCATTTCCGAGCATAGTCTATTCACGCCAAAAGATGACCATTTGCGTATGGTAAGTAAGCAGTAAATGGATGACCTCCCTTGAAATACGTCTGCAGCTGCACACGGATTAATGAAGTGGAGCATGATCAGCAAACTTCAAGGCGCCAGTTGTGAATGAGCCATGGGAGAGTATTCTGTGCCTATGATATCAATAGACGCTTAATAACTTTATTAAGGGCGCCTTTGCTAGACACGCACCTTGACGTTATCTGGGACCCTTACCTCCGCCGCCCCCCCCCCTTTTCCGCCGCCCCCCCCCCCCCCCCCCCCCCCCCGCGCACCCCTCTCACACAAAAAAACAAACAAACAGATACTTATTGGAAAGCGTTCACTTGAATAACGTGGGTTATTAAACTAAACTCTTCTATAATAACTATCTAGTGAGCGTGAAAGGCTTAAAAAAAACAAGTGCTGGACACTAATGAGGCATTATACCGCCGCCTACAAGCCCATTCTACCATATTGTTTATAGTCAAATATTCCTTATCTTCAAATATCACTTCATATTCAAGTCCTAGCCTGAAATAGGATAATTTAAAATCCGATTATAGGATGAGCCTGTGCTTTGGCGTTTCAGGATTCCACGGAACTCACTGTGAGCTGGACTATGACGAGTGTGCCACGGGGCCTTGCGACAACGACGGCTTCTGCCAGAACTTGCAGGACAACTTCACATGCCATTGCCATCCTGGGTACACTGGCAGGAACTGTAGCACCAAGGTCTGTTAAAGTCAAGTTCAGTCGTTCAGTCAGAGAGAGGGAGCGAGAGAGAGAGAGAGAGAGAGAGAGAGGGGAGGGGGGGAAGGGTCTTTTAAATTAACATACTGTCTTTTAAGACGAAAGAAGTTTTATTGCAAGTGCCTACATGGAATGTCAGTTCCTGTCTGTTCACATGCTCTTGATTTAAAAGTCGTTATACACTTAAAAAGAAAAGTAATGGTAAATTTAGATTTTAGATTATATTTTAGATTTTATGTATTGTGCCTACTGTGACGGTGGGTCTATTGTTGCTGGGCTCTGCACAATGGAATGCTATTACCCACTCGTCTATCGTCTGCGGGCATCGGCTAGTGTAATCACCCTATGACTAATCTTAATAGGCCTACATTTATAAGTTTAGCTCCGTCTGTATGCGGATAGGGTTATAGAGATAGGGAGAAAATGGTAAAAGATTCACTGGCACACTAGCTCTCACACGGCTATGAAACATAGGTAGTCCAGCCACTTGTTAACAGTAAATATCACACATTTATTTTCTCTACTCTATACATAATTTTCTAAACACTCAATTACCTTAAATGTCCAAATTCACTTCGAGTAGTTCGCTCATTGATGGGTCTATGCTGCTACTGATCTTGATATTTGCTACTGTCTCATCATTGGGCTATTTGTTCTGGTTTGCCTAATGTTTGTTTTCAGGAGAGTGGACTACCGCACAGTCCTTCTAGATCACTGTTAGTGCAATTCTTCTTGCACTTAGCTGATGTGTTGAGGTGTGGTGATTGTGTCTCCTCCTTGGTTGTTGATTATTGGGCTATCGTAGCTCAGTGCTAGGTGCTCCACTGCAGGCCGAATGTCAGGGTTGACTCTTAGTGGTCTATCCCTGCCTCGGACGAACTAGCCTGTTCGTCTGCAAAACATAAGACGAGTTTCTGCAACGCCTTGTATACAAAAGTTGTGCAAAGCGTCTCACTGATAGCAGAAACAGCCCTCAGTTGAGATCGCATCCACTTATACAAACAAGGGACGAACAATCTTCTATTTCCGAGGTCCACTGGGATCTCCAACATAATTCCTATACATATACATATCATGGCTAAACTAAACACATGGAAAAGTAATTAACAATATACACATTCTCCGGTACAGCCACTGGTCTGCAATAATACACATAGGAGAAACAACATTTGGACAGTAGAGGCTACCTCGTGGTGCCGAAACCGGTCGCGTGTCTGCCACGTGGTCACGCTAAGTTTTACAAACATTCACAATGACAAAACATGGCAAGACTTCACAAACATAATCCAACAACAATATCAATAATTCGCGATGAAATAAAAGCTCGATCATTTACCTTTTTAACATTGTCAGGCTGTGGCTATACTGCGATCACCCGTCACCTGCTTTAATCTTTATGAGAGACGTTTTTCCACGTGTCCGTCTCGGGTGAGCGTTAGATAAAGAATGACTACCTAGCCTTGTGGTCAGCCAAAACCCGCGAAAATCTCGTGAGATCTGAGCGCCGTCTATTGCGGGGGTGGGGGGGGGGAGGGGGGTAGTGGCTATACGTCAGCGGGATTAAGTCACTGCCTACCTGAGCGAGCGTTAGCTTACACATGCTTAGCACACAACTGACTTGTGTCGTCTGCTAGGCAGCGACTTACGTTACCCAGGCCAAAGCAAGCTGAACTAGTTAAGGCGAGAAGCCTTAGTGCAGGGTCTAAATAGCCTCTTGTGACACCTACTGCCTGAACAATAACTGTCTATGTTGTCTGTTGTTTTAGGTTCACACCTGCCAACTACTAAGGCCGTGCAGGAATCACGCCACGTGTCAAGAAACTAATTACGGATACTTGTGTCATTGTGTGCCTGGCTTTACAGGTAAAGAGGATATTGTGGTTTGTGCCTGTAAATCATTAACTATCTGCCATTCCTCCCGTCAGTCTGTTTATCTATCTGTCTATGTACCAGGCTAAGACAACAGCGAAGTCGAGGATTTCTATAACATCTACAGGCTGTCTTTGACCAAGTGTCGAAAAAGAACAAAGGCATAGTGCAAGGCGACTGGAATGCCAAAGTTGGCCAAGATGCCACCACAACTGGGAAGGTACATGTGAACCCCGCTGCAACAACGAGACAAATGACAGGGGTCTGAGACTCTTGGAGTTTGCCAGATGCAACAGTCTGATACTGGCAAACAGGCTTGGTCTCCATAAAAAATCAAGACGATGGACATGGCACAGTCCCAGCGGGGAGCTTCATAACCAGATTGATTACATCATGGATAAGACACGCTTTAGTTCAAGCATCAACATTGGCAGGACACGCACTTTTCCAGGAGCAGACATTGGAATTGTCCACGATCTCGTGATGATGTCCTTCCGGTTCCACTTCAAGAGAGTAATTACAGCAAAGTGTACCAGACTGAAGCTCGACCTGGACAAACTGCAAGACCCAGAGGTACAGAAATATTCCAAGCCACAATTGGAGGGAAATTTGCACCAATTTTCATTTCGGGAGCTGGTGAAGTAGATGTCAACAGACTCAACACCATGACCACCACCTTCAACTCAGCTGTGACAGATGCCGCCACTGAGATCCTTGGCAAGCTCCGCCCAAAGAAGAAACCACGGATTACACCTGAACCTTTGAACCTGTGTAATAAACGAAGAGAGATGAAAAAAGAACACCTCACAGGGAGCTGATGCCTACCAAAAAATCAACAATGACATCCGAAAAAGCATGCGCACAGCAAAGGAGAACTGGAAGGAAGATCAATGCCAGGAAATAGAGAACAGTCCGAACAAGAACAACAGCAAGAAGGCCTACCAGACTATGACATGTGTAAAACAGCCAAAGATCTCCACGATCCAAAGCAAGTCTGGCATATGCCTTACAGAAGAACAAGAAGTCTTGGATAGATGGACAGATTACTGCTCTGACCTTTACAACTACACACCAAACGGTGACCCATCAGTTTTAGCATGTCCCCAAACAGAGAAGAAGAAGAAATCCTCCCAATTCTCCGAGATGAAGTTGAGGCAGCAGTGCAATCGCTGAAGAAAGGGAAGTCAGCAGGAGTGGACAACATACCTTCGGAATTGCTTCAAGCAGGAAGAGAAGCGATTATTGACGCCCTCAACATTATCTGTAACAAGAGTGGGAAGTGGCTTACACCATGGATTCAGTCGCTTGTCATCACTCTCCCCAAAAAGAGTAACCTTCAAAAGTGTGAAAATTACCGCACCATCAGCCTCATCAGCACTCAGCAAGATCCTCCTGAAAATAATACCCAACAGGTTGAAATCCAAGATGAACAAATCATAGCTGAAGAACGAGAAGGATTCAGGCCAGGGCGAATTACCACTGAATAGATTTTAAACATAAGAGTAATCTGCCAGAAATACCTACAATACCAACAACATCTATATCATGTGTTTGTAGACTTCAAGAAAGCGTTTGACCGAGTCTGGCATGCAGCTCTGTGGTCAACCATGACAGTGTACAACATCAGTTCTAAAATTATTGAAGTCATCAAAAACCTCTATGACAATGCCACCAGTGCTGTCCTCCACAATAGCGCCATCGGGAACTGGTTCAGATCAACAATCGGTGTGCGTCAAGGATGCCTACTCTCTCCAACATTCTTTAACATATTCCTGGAGCGCGTCATGTCTGATGCCCTTGCAGATCACGAAGTCATCATAGGGTGTAGAGTAATCTCCAACCTCCGTTTTGCGGATGACATTGATGGATTGGCTGAAGAGGATCAAGAACTTGAACAGCTGGTACAGAGGTTTGACACCACTAGCCTATGGAACGGAAATAAGTGCATAGAAGACCCAAATGATGACCAACAACACCAATAACATCAACATGGACATCGAAGTCCAAGGCCAATCCATCAACACAGTGCATAGCTTCAAATATTTAGGAGCCATTGTATCAGGCAATGGGTCCCGACAAGACGTCCTCTCCAGGATCGCACAAACAACTGCTGCCGTCACAAGGTTGAAGCCCATTTGGAAAGATAGGACCATCAGCCTTCATTCCAAGATAAGGCTGCTGGGATCCCTTGTCATCTCCATCTTCCTGTACGGTTGCGGAACATGGACCCTAACAGCAGATCTACAACGAAGAATACAAAGCATGGAGATGAGGTGCATTTTCTATACTCAGCATATCACACAACGACGAAGTCCGACAGGCCTTCACACACAACAATTGGACAACACGATGACATGCCTACAATGGTAAAGAAATCGGTTGTGTCTGTTGATGTTGGTATTTCTATGTACTACATGAGTGTTCTAGTCAGGCGTGGGTCTGCTGTCTAGTCTATACTGGTAATTACATAGGTCGCACTAGATGTATGCTTTATTTGTTTTTTTATGTATCTTGTGCATGCGTACTGCTGATCTAAAGCATTCTTTGTGTCGTGTATACTATAACTGTATGCATATCACTTGGCGAATAAATCTTGAATTAAAGGTTGCTGAGGACAGAGAATAATAATAATAATAATAATAATAATAATAATAATAATAATAATAATAATAATAATAATAATAATGGACATTTATATAACGCTATTACTTGTTTGTTTATAGACAAGCGCATAGCGCTTTACATGAAAAGAAATAAACAAACATGAAACATCTTACAATATTGCATTAGAAATTATACAATGAGAAAAAAATAAAACCCCACACACAAAATCAAACAAAATACATAAAGTTAACTTTCTGCAAACAAGTCATCACAATCACAGCAAATCCACAAGCATAGCCAAAAGCAGAACAACTATGAGCTGCGGCTAGGGTCTAAAGAATGAAGGATTTAATCAGGATAGTAGAGTTTGAAGAGGTGAGATTTTAGAGCTTGCTTGAATAAGGGTGTAGCCTGCTTGTGTCTGATGTTGGCTGGAAGAGTGTTCCATTGTCTGGGTGCACAATAGGTGAATGCCCGTTCTCCGTACATTTTGGTGTTGGTTTTTTGAATGCAGACTGAAGAGTGCGAGAAGGGACTTATACAGACAGCAGAATGATCTGACAGCTATG
This sequence comes from Oncomelania hupensis, assembly GCA_036898135.1. Classification (NCBI taxonomy): domain Eukaryota; kingdom Metazoa; phylum Mollusca; class Gastropoda; order Littorinimorpha; family Pomatiopsidae; genus Oncomelania; species Oncomelania hupensis. The sequence goes on along the minus strand of CM072523.1, from coordinate 25,094,909 downwards.
AAGGGCAGAAATAAGGGAGAAAGATGGAGCACGCTTGTTAAACGATCATCTGTGGTGCCCCACTGACCTTTGAGTTACGGGATAGGATAGGATAGGATTGGATTGGATAGGATAGGATAGCATCTATCTGTCTTTCTTCCCCCATTTCTTATGTCGTTTAGTTCCCTGGATTGTTTTTTTAACCTCAGTGGACGAATCAGATAGTTCAAGGGAAGTAAGCGGCCTTCGAGTAGAAATGTCGTGAATTGATTGCTTCCCTTGTCATTTGAAAGTTGTGAGTTCTTCGTGTAGAAACATCGTGTTATTTTGTAAATGCAGAAAGTCGACCAATAAATAAATAAACAACTAAATAATACCTTTAAAACACGGCATTGGTAGGCTTACTTGGTCTTGTAGTAATCAAACATGATTGTTATGACATGTTGTGTTAGGGACTCACTGCGAGGTGAACGTTAACGATTGCGCGGGCAGCCCGTGTCTGAACGCCGGATCATGCGTGGACCTCGTCAATGGCTACCAGTGTTACTGCCTCGACATGCACGCCGGACCAAACTGTCAATACCCTTGTAAGTAATCCAGTCCAGTCAATTCTTTATTCCCAAAAACCGGAAGATGCGGGCGACATTGTCCGTACACGTTGTCAGTAGAATAATAATAATAATAATAATAATAATAATAATAATAATAATAATAATAATAATAATAATAATAATATTATTATTATTATTATTATTATTATTATTATTATTATTATTATTATTATTATTATTATTATTATTATCATCATCAGATTATTATTATTATTATTATTATTATTATTATTATTATTATTATTATTATTATTATTATTATTATTATTATTATTATCAGTAGAGTGCGTCAGGGATGCCTACTGTTACACTCAGTTTGATGTTGGTGTTTTCTATCAGTATCTGATTCAGCCCCGATGCTTGAATTCCTGATAGTTGTGTAACTCAGATTCGTTATTCACACAGCCTGCTCAATCAGCATACAAGTCACAAAGTCGGCGTATGAAGTTTTCCACTTTTATTCAGCACACACCAACAACTGCATACAATTCTCAATTCAACTCAACAACTTTCACAGCAACTTTCCAAATCACTATCAACAACTTTACTCTCTCAACAGCGACTCGGCTCACGATTAAATAACCTCTCTCTTTTCTGGAACGATTTGGTACGTGGTAGAAATGACGCACTGCCACCAATCGAACTAAAGATCGTTATCACTGACTTACGTCATTCACATTTTCTCTACTTCCGGGAACATTCACGACCTTCGATATCCATCCGGAAATTTCTATCAAGAGTAAACACGCAGATCCAGAAGATTCTCAAATAATATCGACTAACGCAAATTATCAACGTTATACAAAGCCTCTCCTAACAACAATGCAAACTCAAATCAAAGGTAAATAAACTCCATTATTGAATACTTTGCAAAACGAAACGATTAGATCTATCGTACACGCTTCCGACATACTTTCGTTCACGTTTCAACGTAACATAACCCCCCACTCAAGAAGAAATTTACCCAATTTCTTTCAACAACGTTGAAACGTAATGCACAAACAGAGTTCAGAATTAAAACTTATTTCAGACTGTCTGAATACTGTTAATGTTCTCAGTTCATTCACACAGAGTCAAAGTTTCTCATCTGCAAGTCTTTCTGAATACAGTCAATGTTCACAGATCATTTACCCAGTCAACGTTTTTCATTTTCAAGTCTGTCATTACCAATATTCTTAGTTCGTCCACACAGTCAATGTTCTTTCGTTCGCAAGGAATCGACGCCCTCGTCAGTTGCGGTCGTCATCGGCCCAGGGTCAAAGACGATGATCACGTGGGCTTCCCTGGAATCAGTGCGTCCTCCGCTGTCTCCTTCTTCCATCGGATGTCCGACGCAGTCGATGTTGCCAGCTCCCAGGATGCATTTGCTGGGTCTCACGGTCAGGTTGGCTTCTGCGAGACGGTGGAACAGCTCCCTCAAGGTCTGCAGATGCTCCTTCCAGGTCTGGGTGTGGACTTCATGTTCGACCAAAGTCGTAGAGCCTGGGACATCATTGAAGCTCTGGGGAAACTCGCCCATAAGGTCCTTGAGCTCAATCTTTTGACCTTCCGTCGAGCCTGGTCCTAGCTTAACATCATCGATGCCTTCTTTGCTGTGGAAGTCTCCCAGTTCCAACAGTTCTTCGCTGTCAAAGCTGTCGTCGGTCACAGCTGCTGTTGCTGCATGTACAGTCTCTGGCGGCCTCTCCACGTACAGCTTAAGGAGGTTGGCGTGGTATATTTTGGAATGCTGGCCGACCTTCACCTTGTAGTCGTTGATCCCCACCACGGTCTCCACTTCGTACGGGCCTCTCCACTGCATCAGCAACTTATTATGATCAGTAGGTAGCAGCACCAGCACTTTGTTGCCAGGTTTAAACTTCCTGTTCACAGCCCTACGATCATAGTAGTGCTTTCCACAGTCCTGGGACTTCTTCAGGTTTTCTCTGGCTATCTCGAGAGTCTGCTCCAGCTTCTCTCGTAGCTCAAACACGTACTGGTAACTGTTCTTCACCTCTGGGGTGTCTACTTCTTTCGTCCACAGTTCTTTTAAGATGTGCATCGGCCCTCGGATGGTTCTTCCGTACAGCAGCTCGAACGGAGAGAAGCCGGTGGACTCCTGCGGTACTTCTCTGTAGGCGAATAGTAAGGCGTTAATGTAGCGATGCCATTGTCTGGGCTGCTCGCTGCACAGTTTCTTCAGGGTGGACTTCAGCGTAGCATTGAACTTCTCGACGAGCCCGTTGCACATTGGATGGTAGGGTGTCGTAGTTAAATGTCGGATGCTCAGCAGTCTGTTGACCTCCTTCATGCAGTCAGAGACGAACTGCGTCCCGAGGTCTGTCAGGATCTCTTCAGGCACTCCAAGCCTACTGAACATGTCCACCAGTGCCTCTGCTACAGTTTCAGTATCAATCTTCTTCAGTGGCACTGCTTCTGGGTACCGAGTCGCATAGTCCACTAAAGTCAGTACCCATCGATGACCTTCTTCACTCGGAGGTCTTATTTCGCCGATTAGGTCTAAGGCCACCCTCTTGAAAGGTCGGTCGACCAGAGGCATCCTCTGCATAGGCACTTTCGGGACCCTTCCTCGAGGTATGGTCTTCTGGCAAATGTCACATGATCGGCAGAAACGGCTGACGTCCGCATGAAGTCCTGGCCAGTAGAACACCGCCTGGATTCTATCCGACGTCTTCTTGATACCCAGGTGACCTCCCATGATTGAGTCATGCGCTACTTCCATCACCTGGCGCCTTAGGGGTAACGGTACCAATACTTGACGTAGTGGTTTCCCTCCGTTGACCCTCGGGTGCTGGAAGATTCGATACAGGATCTTGGCCTTCACCTCAAAATAGACCGTACCACTGCCTTTGGTCACGTGGTCTTGGCGGTTCCTGTACTTGTTTAAAGTGCTATCAGCTTCCTGGAGCTGGATCAGCTTATCTCTGTCCACGATGGCAGCTTTGGAGTTGTCGGCGACCTTCAGTGGCGTAGACATCTTGTCTCTCTTGGCCTGGGCCCTGGTAGTAACAGCACCGACAATCTCTGGTCGGCAGGGCTGAGCCGGAGTAGCCACATTGTCCCGTAGCAGCTCTGTAAGGTCTCCATCGGGAAACGGCAATGGATCCTCCTCCACAACTTCGACGTGTTGGGTTGAGGCAGGACTCCATTCTGAATCGGGGTCGTCGGGTCGTCTCGCGCCGTCGATATTCCCGATCATCAAATCATACAGCGGCTTCTTCAGGCAAACCGCTTCGACTTCGCCTATGTAGAAAGGTGTGCTGACTTGAATTTTTGCAACTGGCGCTTTCACACATTTGCTGTCTGCCATAAGTGTCCATTTTGAATCGCCAGTGAACTGTTCTTTAGCGATTAGGTCTTCTCTGACGATGACCCCACTGCAGCCAGAGTCTCTTAAAACAGTCACTTCATGATTTCCGACGCGTCCCTTGGAAACAGGCATGTTCTGTACGGTCGCAGCTGCGCTGGCGACGACGGGGATGGATTTCCCGTTGGCAAGGAGGAGTTGGCCATCAGTCAGGCACTCTTGCACGTCCGCAGGGGTAGCTGTGCGCTCGGTCTCACTCGGAAGAATGACGCTCCCGCCGCACACTTGATGGTCAGATCTACTGGTTTGCCGTTGATTGGAGAAACGTCTCTGTCGGTTGCCCGCCGCTGCATTGTCCGTACTGCCCCGCTGTCCGCTACTTTTGTTTTGAGGACAATTAGCCGCCCTGTGGTCTGTAGCGTTGCAGGTGAAACAGCCTCTTGAATGCCCTTCCCTGGGAGGAGGCGTGGAGTCCGACTGTCTCTGGCTCGTCTGGCTCCCTTGGACCTGGTTCACATGGTTTCCAGTCTTCTGAAAATGTTTCGTCGCGCTGGGTGGCCCCAGGGTTTTCCCATGAGCGATGAGATATCTTTCAGCAGCCTCAGTCACATCTTTAAGCGTCTGCAGCTTTTGTTCTTCTAAGTGGGTCGCTAGGTCCTTGTGACAGGCATTGAGAAATTGTTCTTTCACAATCAGGTCATGGAGACTGTCGTAAGACTTCATTTCGCCTGATAACTCCACCCACTTGTGTAGATATGACGACAGGCGCTCCACAAACTGCTTTGGCGTCTCGTCTGACTTAGGCCGGCATTCACGGAAGCGTTTACGGTAGCCCTTCTCTGTAAAGTTGTAGCACTGCAACAGGGCCTCTTTCAAGACGTCGTAGTTTTTGGCGTCATCGTTCGACAGTCTGGTGTAAACTTCGAGAGCTTGCCCCGTCAGAAGTGCACTCAGTCGAATCGCCCAGTCTCGAGGTTGCCAATTGGAGCTTTCGGCGAACCTTTCGAATCTCGCCAGATAGCTGTCGATCTGGTCCTTCCCGTCGACGAAAGCTGGCAATTTTGGAGCCGTATGGTCGTTGGTGACTTGTGGCGCATGCTGATTGTTCTGGATACGCGCCAACTCTAGCTGGTACTGACGATCTCTTTCTTGCTGCTGCTGTTCAATTTCCAGACGCTTCAGTTCAAATTCTCTGTCTTCACGACGTCGCTGCTCCTCTATTTCTCTTTCTTCACGACGTCGTTGCTCTTCTTTTTCTTGCCGCTGCTGTTCAATTTCTAGACGCTTCTGTTCTAGTTCTATTTCTTTTTCTAGACGCTTCTCTTCCAATTCTCTTTCTCGTATTCTCTCCTGAGACTTGACGTACTCCGTCAGCTGCTTGCCTTTTAGATTCAGTTCAACCCCTTTCTGCCAGAAGTCAGCCATCTTGATGCTTCTGGAAAGTTCTTTTCAAGAAAGTTCTTTTCTAGAAAGTTCTTTTCTGGAAGGTTCTTCTTCTAGAAAGTTCTTGACTGTAGAGTTCTTTTTTTCTGGAAAGTTCTTGACTGTGCTGTACCTTTCTAGACTGTTCTAGAACAGCACGCTTTCTGCAGTAGCGCTGATGCTTGTCACTAGTCGCCTTCGCTGACGCAGGCCCCGCTGTCCTCGTCGTATGCGACGCTGCACCACGCTGGTGTTGATGTATACGCTCCTGTGCTGAAGTAGACGCGACGTCCGCTCGCCGCTCTCTGTAACACTGGCGATGTAGCTCCGAGACTGTCCCTCGACGTAGTCCTGCGGCAGCCACGTAGTCCCGCTCTGTTGTTCGCTCACGAAGCAACTCTTCGGCGACTACACGCCCTTGCAGTCAACCCGAACCTATCGGTGATGTAGTCCCAGTATGTTGGCCCCTCTCGACGCAACTCGTTGGCGGCTACCCTCGATGACTGCCTCTCGTAACGTTGACTCGCTTGTTGTAGCAGTTGAACCCTTGGCTATGGCGTGAATCGCGGCTTGACCCCCAAAATGTTACACTCAGTTTGATGTTGGTGTTTTCTATCAGTATCTGATTCAGCCCCGATGCTTGAATTCCTGATAGTTGTGTAACTCAGATTCGTTATTCACACAGCCTGCTCAATCAGCATACAAGTCACAAAGTCGGCGTATGAAGTTTTCCACTTTTATTCAGCACACACCAACAACTGCATACAATTCTCAATTCAACTCAACAACTTTCACAGCAACTTTCCAAATCACTATCAACAACTTTACTCTCTCAACAGCGACTCGGCTCACGATTAAATAACCTCTCTCTTTTCTGGAACGATTTGGTACGTGGTAGAAATGACGCACTGCCACCAATCGAACTAAAGATCGTTATCACTGACTTACGTCATTCACATTTTCTCTACTTCCGGGAACATTCACGACCTTCGATATCCATCCGGAAATTTCTATCAAGAGTAAACACGCAGATCCAGAAGATTCTCAAATAATATCGACTAACGCAAATTATCAACGTTATACAAAGCCTCTCCTAACAACAATGCAAACTCAAATCAAAGGTAAATAAACTCCATTATTGAATACTTTGCAAAACGAAACGATTAGATCTATCGTACACGCTTCCGACATACTTTCGTTCACGTTTCAACGTAACACCTACTCTCTCCAACACTCTTCAGCATCTTCCTAGAGCGCATCATGTCAGATGCCCTTGCAGACCACGAAGGCACAGTCAGCATAGGGGGACGAGCAATCTCCAACCTCCGTTTTGCGGATGACATTGATGGATTGGCTGGAGAGGAACAAGAACTTGAACAGCTGGTACAGAGGCTTGACACCACCTCCATAGCCTATGGAATGGAAATAAGTGCAGAGAAGACCAAAATGATGACCAACAACACCAATGGCTTCAAAACGGACATCAAAGTCCAAGGCCAGTCCCTCAATACAATGCATAGCTTCAAATATTTAGGACCCATTGTATCAGACAATGGGTCTTGACAGGAAGTCCTCTTTAGGATCGCACAAACAACTGCTGCCCTGACAAGGCCAATTTGGAAAGACAACACCATCAGTCTACATTCCAAGGTAAGGCTGCTGCGCTCCCTTGTCATCTCCATCTTCCTATATGCTTGCGAAACATGGACCCTCACAGCAGATCTCCAACGAAGAATACAAAGCATGGAGATGAGGTGCTACAGAAGACTTCTGGGCATTTCCTATACCCAGCACATCACCAACGACGAAGTCCGACAGACCATCACACAAGCCATTGGACAACACGATGACCTGCTCACAGTGGTGAAAAAACGGAAACTCCGATGGTATGGCCACGTCACCAGAACATCAAACCTTGCAAAGACCATCCTGCAAGGCACAGTGCAAGGAGGTAGAAGAAGAGGGAGACCGAAAAAGAGGTGGGAGGATAAACATTCGAGAATGGACTGGTTTGACACTGAGCGAAACAATCAGGGTTGCTGAGGACAGGGAAAGATGGAGTACGCTGGTTAAACGATCATCTGTGGTGGCCCTACGACCTCCGAGTTATGGGATAGGATAGGATAGGATAGGATATGATAGGATTATTATCATTATAATCAGTAGAGTAATGATAAAAATATAACAATAATAATAATAATAATAATAATAATAATAATAATAATAATAATAATAATAATAATAATAATAATAATAATAATATTGTTGTTGTTGTTGTTATTATTATTATTATATAGTGAATTTTCCCTAGAGAAACTCCGTTGAAAGAGCTATTCTGAAGCATATTAACACCCCGATAAAGAAAAGTCCTGAAAATAAACCGATGTCAGTGCTTACCAGTACACCACATCACTGTCAATACCCTCTGTTAAATATACGAGGCCTATATTACACAGTCACGGTGTCACTACGTAACCACAGTACAGTCAGTATCCGTGTAAGATCGTCACTGTCAGTACAAATAAAAAGTTCAAACTTGAAAGTATACGTTCCATTGAACCCAGTTGGGGGTCAGCCTGAAGAGGCTTACGATATCGATGATGCTGATGACGACGACGACGACGACGACGATGATGATGATGATGATGATGATGATGATGATGATGATGATGATGATGATGATGATGATGATTGATGATTGATGATGATGATGATGGTGGTGATGATGATGATGATGATGATGATGATGATGATGATGATGATGATGATGATGATGATGATGATGATGATGATGATGCATAATCCGAGATTGATCCTGCAGTCTCAAACTCTAGGTCCCTTCTCTCGCAAATCCCGTCGCCCAGGATTGTGCTCAGTTGTCTGGGCGTCAGGCGATGCACATAATGGCTGCAAGTGGCGCCTCGGGCGGCTTGAGTTAGAGCCTGTATCGGTCAGCGCCTTGAGCAACTCTTGAGCTGTAAAAAGCGCTATAAAAGAACGAATAGATAAATAAATAATAAAACAAATGTAACCACGTCTTCTAAACTTTCGCAGGTGTAAATTAATAGGAGCTGCCGCCACAAAGTTTCTCAATAGTCTTATCAATGCTGAATTTCCAGTAGACATGTTCGGGCCCATGATCGACATCCGGGGCCTGCGTGGCGGAAGTGGACCCGAGGCGCACGCTTTCCACTTGCGCAACATGTACGTGGTGAGCGGGACACTGTCCTGCGCAGTGGTGGTGGTGGTGATCGTGCTGATCACGTGCTACTGTCGCGTGCGCTCCACGCGCCCCTACAACTCCATCGTCAGGCGCCATAATAACTATACCAGACACCACGAGTGAGTTTCATTGGATGAATACACTGATTATATATAGTTGTATGATTAAATAATTAAATGATAATTTATGAACTCATTATCGTAAAATCATTTTTAGAATGCCAAAGTTTTATTTTGACAGTTATTATCAGTTGAAGTCGTGATCAGAATTTACAAGCCTGTTTAAAGTGTGACTAAGGTCATATTTTAAAATTTTTACACTAAATAGCATGACCATAGAAGAGTTGTTGTTTTTTTAAGAGAAGAAGGTAAAAACACACTATTGTGGTGAAAGCAGTTAAATAAGCGTAAGGCAGGTAAAAGACAGTCTATTCGCGTAGTTACCTTGCGAGTTCGTTACTAAGCAGTCATTACAGGTCAAACGATACAACAGGCCGAGTTCCAAGTCGCATAGAGACATCCACAGGAAAGCCGGCGATAGTATAATTGGGTCTAGTCACCCATTATCACGCCAGGTTTTCCGCGCCTGTGTATGTACTCAAAGAGCGGAAAGTCCCCCAGTGCCTACAACATATAATCTTTTGGAAAGTCAGACACGAAAATTTGATTTACTCATTGGTCCTGATTTGGCTCAAAAGAGTCTGCTTGATTTATGATTGATTGATTTATTGTTGCTTTAGGTCCAGCGGACTCTTCCGAGCCAAATCAGGACCGGACAACCCCCGATCCGCATAAAAGATCTGCTGAAACAACCCCAGTGGGAAAATTGAATGCCCTCCACCGGCCAGTCACTTTACAATAAAGACATCCCACGCGGGGGACGGCTGAGGGTTGACCTCAACTACGCGAACACCCCGGTTACAAAAACAAAATAGAATACAAACATCATTATAAATCATCAACCAAACACATACATATAAAATGCCTATAGTGCTAAATAGTACATTCATAGGAAGCCCTAGTGACCACCCGGCAGAAAGCGTCCAACACTCCCAAGCTGATCCAACAGACCTCATACACAAACAAGGAGTCTTGTCCAGGAAGAGTTTTCAAGAAAAAAGGTAGGTCATTGATCTAGCGAAGAAGAAGATAGTATAGCAGAGTGAAGGACAGAGCAGGAATAGGAAAAAGTAAATGAGGAAGACAGCGACAGTGGGAATTTAAAGCACTAAATTTCCATAAAGTGGGGATACTATTTATACTGAAAACCCCCGGCACTCCAACGGGGGTACTGTTGCCGCAGTGAAGCGTCTTGCCTATAAAGGAAAGACAGGTTTTCAACTGTGGCTTTCACTGTTCCCTTTATAGGTTTGAACAATCTACAGTGGCAAGATTGCTCATGACCCCAAGGGGTAAAGAGTCTGCTGGACCTAAAGCAATAACCATGTAATGTAGTATAACCAAAGAGCTTATTACGGAAAGAGAGGGAACTTCCATTATGTCCTATACAAAAATGCGAGGCGCTCTCACGGATTATTTCCCTTTGCTCGGGCTGGCTATATTTCATCATCTGCTATATGAATGATCTGTGCGTGGTAACTTATTGAGCCTATGCCATTGCAAAAGAACATTTTTATGGCAACGTTTGCAAAAACCAAACTTTTAACCACCATTATTATTAACATTCCGCTACTGCTGTCTTTTTTTTTGTTTGTTTTGTTTGTTTAGGTTTACTTTTTGACATTTATTAGGTGCTTTTATGCTGCTTATGTGTGTATGTCATAGGTTCGTTTTCTGCCCTGGAATTTATTATTTTTAATCAAAGACAGATATTTTAAAATTAAAATATGCATGACAGACTGTTTCATTTATCCGAAACTGTGTAAATCCGTAATCGTGAGAGAGAGAGAGAGAGAGAGAGAGAGAGAGAGAGAGAGAGAGAGAGAGAGAGAGGGTGGGGGGTTGGGGGAAGAGAGAGCTCTGTCATTCAATCCATTAATCACAATAAAGCACAATAACAAAATGTTTCACTAATAGTGTGAATTTAATTTATATCAGGTGTCCCTCTATCCCCCAACCCTCTCACCTCACACATCACTGGCTTAATAACATCAGTCACTTCATGGAAAATAATTAATTAATCAGACAGAACAATCAGAACCTACACTACAACATTCCACGCAATGTAGATCTAATGCGCAGAAATTCACAGATCAGAACAAGGACTGAGTTTCTACATAACATTTTTTTTCCCGTTTACACTCAAACGAAAAGGGATTACAACAGATCAAGGACCATTTTTGTGCCTAGGTAAGGGGTTATCTTGCACAGTATTTGATCACGAGGAGAAAACAGACTTAGTCTAATTTAACTTGTTAACATAAGCAGTTTGACAAAGCCAAACTGCCAATCTGACAACATCTACTTTTGAAATGTAAGCACAAATATAATAGCCAAACAACCTAGAAACAACGTAAACAGTGAGCGACCTTTTGAACGTAAACTGTCAGCAAGCAAACAGTTTTTGTTTTAGCACATAGAATAGATATAACATGAATCACTGAAACCTCTCCCCGATTGTTTTAACAACACTGCAGCGGTCTTGGTGTAGGCCTATAAACACACAAAAAAGAAGTTTTTCGATTGCAATTTACCTTTCTTTGTCTCTTGGAAACTTGAAAAAGAACTTGGCATCACAACTTTTCTTGTATCTGGCATTACAGCAATTGATGGCTGTGCAAAAGTCACCGCCCTGTTTTACTCGGTCGCCTTTTGTCTTTCTGCCACGAGCCATTTTTAGCATGTCGACAAGGGAGCGTAACTCGTATTTTCCGTCTCGCGGTTCTGTACCAAGTTCCCCCTCTTTCTATAATACGCTCTTTGGTATAACCTTTCCCAAATATTAGCTACACTAAAACGTGTATGAATATATAAGCATTTGTCATTTTATATTAGTGTTTGCTCAATTTTAATATCGTCTTTAGACACACTTGAAATGTCCGTTGTTAGTTACAAATAAATTCATAGTATAGAACGAAAAATTAAACAATCCCTTGTGAAAAATTGTTGTTGATGTAACAATTTATAGTAAGCTTACAGCTGACAATGACGACAACAACAACAACAACAATTACTACTACTATTACTACAACAACAACAACAACTAGGCCTACTACTACTACTACTACTACTACTACTATAACTACTACTGCTACTACTACTACTACTACTACTACTACTTCTACTACTACTACTACTACTACTACTACTACTACTACTACTACTACTACTATTACAGTCGTTATTGCTAATACAATTAACCTATTAGTATATGAGGCTATACTGTTGCTACTTATTTTTCAGGATACTATTTAGACATGACATCTTTTATGACAATATTTATTTATTGTTTTAAATTCAATTTCATTTAGTTTAATTAATTAATTTATTTAATTGCTTATTTATTAATTTCGCAGCGTGACGCCAAACCCAGTTGACATCAGTTCCGTCTCTGATTCGCGCCTCTGTGCTGACGCAATTTGGGAAGCGACCAGTCTCAATTATGACGTCACCCAGCTCGGTGCATCTCCGGTACGGCGCAGCTCTCTCAAACCGCTGGAAGTTTGATCGTTGATGACGTCATTGTGGACGCTTGGACAGAAGCTGTCTTCTTCGATGATCGTGTTGTTTTCACTTTGTCAAGACATGATTGATCCGCGCACGGTTCTTAGTTTGAAATTTCATTTATATCATCATATTTGAACATTTATAAAGGGCATGATTTTATGGGCTTATTGATTGATAGATGATGATGCGTCAGTATTATTATCAGCATTATACATCAGCAGTATTATCAACTTTATTAGCAACATCATCCTCCTGGCATCGCCATAACAACGACATTGTATTCATCGTCGATTTAGATGTTGTTGGTGCTGTAGGTATTTCTCGCAGATTATTCTGAGGTTGAAAATCTGTTCAGTGGTACTTCGCCCTGCCCTGAATCCTGCTTGTTCTTCAGCTATGATTTGTTCAGCTTGGGGTTTCAACCTGTTGAATTTTATTTTCAAGTGGACCTTGCTGGGATGGCTGATGCATGAGACTGATGGTGCGGTAATTTTCAAACTCCTGAAGATTATCCTTTTTAAGAAGAGTGACGACAAGCGACTGGGTCCATGGTGTAGTCCACTCCCTACTCTGCCAGATCTTGTTACAGATAACGGAGAGTGCGTCGATCATCGCTTCTCCTCCTGCTTGAAGCAGTTCCGCGGGTATGTTGTCCACTCCAGCCGATTTCCCCTTCTTCAGAGATTGCACTGCTGCCTCAACTTCATCTCGGAGAATTGGGAGGAATTCTTTTTCTTCTCTGTTCTCGGGACATGCTAGAACTGATGTGTAGAACTGATGTTTGGAATGTGGCTGTAAAGGTCAGAGCAGTACTCTGTCCACCTATCCAAAACTTCTTTTTCTTCTGTAAGGCATATTCCAGACTTGCTTTGGATCTTGGAGACCATGGGCTGTTTAACACTTGTCAGCCGCTTCACCTAAGCCTTCTTTCTGTTGTTCTTGTTCAGACTGTTTTCTATTTCCAGGCACTGATCTTCTATACAGTTTTCATTTTCTGTGCGCATGCCTTTTCGGATGTCATTGTTGATTTCTCGGTAGGCATCAGCTCCCTGTGAGGTGTTCTTTTTTCTTTTTCAGCTCTCTTCGTTTGGCACACAGGTCCACAAATTCAAGTATGATCCGCGGTTTCTTCTTTGGGCGGTGCTTGCTAAGGATCTCAGTGGCGGCATCTGCCAAGGCTGAGTAGAAGGTGGTGGTCATGGTGTTAACATATGCTTCCTCATCTTACATCTTGGAGATGTTTATTTGTACATATTACACATTTTACAATATATATAGATATAAACCGATACACACACACGCACACACACACACACACACACACAATATGTTTGTGTATCATAATGAGTGAAGGTCTAAAATCATATTATTAAAATTTTAATGACAAGACGTTAACTAAATGCATACAAAGGTTTTATTAACAATTGATTTAAGATATTCTAACTATTATGTGTACATTATTATAAAATGTCATGTTTTGATAGGAAGTTATTAATTTTTGAACATAAGTTATGCTGATTTTCACGAATCTGCGCAATACGAGCCTAGCCGTGAATATTCGAAAAATTACATTTACGTAAAATGTCCGTCCGTCGTTTATTGTTTTCAGTTCAGTTTTGGAGCTTGTTGTTTTCAGTTCAGTTTTGTATAGCTCCATTGGCTCTGAGTACTTTCATATTGCTTATAAAATTATAGTGTTAATAGATTTCCTAAGTAGCATATTAGCGCGACTATGTTTACTTTGTCCGTTCAGTTCCATGGTGTGCAGAGAATAAACGATGTGAACCCATTGGCTGTATAGTACATTTACACTTCTTTGAATAACTATGATCTTGATTATAGACCAGTGCTGTGTGCATGCGTGTACAGACTTATATTTATTTTAGCTGAAGAAATTGTAAAGGCGTATTTTTTTTTACTCAAAATTTAAGGCTAGTGATTCTTTTTATATATTTATATTTTAGTATTTTTTGTGTATTTTGTTAGTTATTTTATTTGTTTCTATTAATCTATATTACGGACATGAAGTTATTGAATCATTATTTAATCAATCTTATATAAAGCTTTTCCAACTCAAGAGCTGCTCAAGATACTGGTCCATACAGGATTTTAAGCCCATCATCGAGGCGCTCACTTGCAACCTTTGGGCGCATAGTCTGACGCCCAGGGAACTGAGCACAAATCCTGGACGACCGGGGATGGGGAGAAGGGGCCTAGTGCGTACTGGGTGTCTTTGGGTAGCCGACACTCACCCGTCTAGGACATGACATGAGAGGACATGAAATTTAAAGTTCAGGCCATGGAATGCGTGCATGCACAGACTAGACCTCGGTTTATACTCTCATCCGAGTCCTCAAAGTTTATGGCTCCAAGGATGTTAATAAATATTATCATTACCATGCCTGTGTGTATGTTGTGTGTGTCTGTGTGCGTGTGTGTGCGTGTTTGTGTACATGCGTGGGCGCATGGATATGTGTTGGTTTCTACAAAGAACTTAAGAACTCCCCCCCCCGCACCCCCCCCCCCTTCCAAAAAAAAAGTCATTTCAAATTTTGTTTTCTTAAGATATTCGTTATTACATCTGCATGTAAATATTTCAGTTTTTAAAAAAAAAGTGTTACATTTTAAGACAGTATTAAGACGTTTTCTATGATTTTTTTCTTCTTCTCCGTAGTTGTATTGGTATTGTATGGATACCTTATTTTGTAAATAGTTTATTTTATATTGTAAATAATTTACCTTATAGTGTAAATAATTTAAAATTGTTGAAGCTGTGATGTCCTAAAAAGTGGGAAAATAAATATCAGTATTAATACTTCATTTGTCCTGGTGAATAATAATGCTCATTTACACATGGTGTTTGTGTGTGTGAAAGAGAGAGAGAGAGAGAGAGAGAGAGAGAGAGAGAGAGAGAGAGAGAGAGAGAGATGGAGGGAGGGAGGGAGAGAGAGGGAGGGAGGGAGGGAGGGAAAGAGAGAGAGTACAGTTTTAGTGTATTGTAAGAGTGATCGAGTGCCTGCGTGAAAGTCTGAGAGTTTTTTGCATTAATTTTTTTTATCCCTCAGATTTTGTATCCCTCAGACTAACTAACTTCAGTTTTACTGACACTAACACAGTCTGAGAGAGACAGAGTGCGTTAGTGAAGCGAGTGCGGTGAATGGATGAGATAGAAAGAAATTCAAAACCCCATTCAATTGCATACAAAATGAACATGTGCGTACATATTTGTTTATTTCAATTTTGTTGATAGTCTCCTTTCAGAATGTGTAAAGGCAATGAAGGAGAAAAGAAAAACAATAATAATGGTCAAAAGTCACATTAATTTTTTTAAAATCTTTTTGTTGGGGATTTGTTAAAATGACACACAAAAACAGACAAAGAAATATTAATTTAAAATAATCAATCAATTATTATTTAAAAAAATGATATTCAAGGACAAAAATAATTGAATAATGAATGATGTTTTAAAAACTGGCTCTGAAAGTGAATTTTAAATCTCAAAACACTTTTCCACAAGTTCCAGTCGCTATGACGTTTTATACAGTGATCCATAAAAAAACAAAACGTTGGTACATTGTGGCCCTAAAAAAAACAACATAACAACAACTGGAAATTAAACGGTGTTTTTGTTAACACCTAGGAACACATTTCAATGTAGAACATTCAACAATCACGTGCCAACTTCAACATGTATCAATAACTATGGCATGGAATACGAAGTCATTTATTTTTTTTTGTCTGCAAGACAAGAAGAATATATAATGAAACGTAAAGTCATTATTATTCAATGAATGCCAATGTATACAGTATGAGTAATTTGTAATTACTGGCAATCATTGTAATTATAATATCCACGATTTTTACAGCAAAGCATGCAGCGCATTATGTACATACACATCACCCATATCTTTCTGACATTTTTATAACCTTTCTCTACCCGTGCGTCTTTTCTCCAAAAATTTGAATATTTTTTACATTTTTTAAATTCTTTGTGAACAGATTTTTAGTCCATAAGCTGAATTCTGACCGTTTGTATTTTTCTGAGGTATTAAATCCATAATTCTGAACTTTTGAATTTTTTCTGAGTTATTTGCCTTTTTATTCATTATTGGATGAATAAAACAACATTGCTTTTGTTGGGAAAATATCAAGGTGGTAGGCTACTCACTTTTCTTTACAACATAATTTATCAGGTTATGAACGTAACAAGAAATGCAATACTGTCGTGACGATGTGTTGAGAACAATGACCCAACGCCTTTAAATTACAACCTGTCATCATCCACAATGTTTGATTCTTTCATTGATGCAGAAGATATTTAGCCGATGCTTCCCAGTCCAAATGCGCACACAATAGCCTGATGTTTCAAAAAACACCTGTCTTCATTTCCAATGCCACACGATATGAAGCACATTGCGCGTATTCCAAGCAGAGCCATTGTTGTGATTTTGCAGTGACAATATTAGGTCAAATACGATTACATTATTTAAAAAAAACAAAAACAACACAAAGTTTGTCACTTTGTGTAAAAAAAAAATAGGCAGTAAACGTGAGTTAGGCACACATCCAATTGGCGTTTGAAAAGTTGTGATCAAATCATGACTGGAATTTCTGTGATATGGAAATGGATATAAGACATCCTGCTCATGACGCCACATGTTAAAACACAGTTTTATTACACTTTGCATAATATGCTAAACCCGGCATCGTGCACTTGCATTTACGCATGCTACACACGGGCAACAGCGTTTTTACACATAATGTAACATTCGGCATCATGTTTACATATTAAAAAAAGCATTCGTCATCTCTTAAGGCCATGGAACAAAAGGTTGACGCTCGTTCCCATGAGGTCTCTTTAAGGCGAGTCAAAGATTATGTTGGTCGATGTTGGTTATACAAACATTGTCAGGACAATTACGAGCGACACGGTTAAAAATATTATATCTCAGAATATAAGATATTCGAGGTACACTCAACATTGTTCTTAGAATTTCACATTTGAACCACTACTTCAAATAAAGCACTTTTATATAGGCCGTGGTCATAAAAAAAATTTCTGTTATGCTAGTAATATTGACCGCAAAATTAATTATACAAATTTCAGCAGCAGACCCTGCTCATGCATTCAAAGTGTGCATTATGCTTTACAGAAAGTGTGTAGACAAACGTACGTCAAGTTTATCATGGTTTTGATTCTTTTACAATTTACAAAATTTCATACAACAATAACAACCGCAAAAACAACAACAACAACAACAAACTAAATTATAATTACTTCTTTTAACACTAAGCAGGTAAGAATCAGTTAAATGTATTCCAATAAAACCACAACAAAACCAGACACCGAGGTACATACCTCTGCAAACACTTGCGCTATTTCAATATAGCAGTAAAATTGTAACCAAAGTAAATAAAGCAACACTTTACAAATCTTGGTACACTTTCTTCCCAAAGCAACGGTGTATATTTTTAAAAAAGGCTTCTGAAAAAATGTACACAGATAGAAAACAGTGTCAAAGAGTGATCAACACCATAAAAACTACCTATTCAAGATTCATAGTTTGCTAGCAACATCAATGAAACTAAATCAACAAAACTCTTGAACAAAATAAAAATTACAATTAAATACAATCCAATTTAACAACAACAAAGACTTAATGGCTAACTTTATTACAATCAAGAATGATCAACACATTTTAACACAGACTTATGTGCACTAAACAATCAAAATATAATTTAACAATTCGACTAAATCTCGTAAAATAATTGGAAAGTAGCTGTCAAAGAGCCATGTCATAGTCATTAGTAGGCTTACTATACAGGATTTATTGTATCTACAATATTAGTCCATAATACATAATAAACAATATTTTCGTAATATATAATATCATGCACACATTCCAAAATTATGAAATATATCAGTTGAAATATTAATATATAGAGGAGTATATAAAGTATCTGTTGGAAAGAAAATGAAGAAACTGTCACGCAGCAAAAGTCAAGTCTAATCCAGTTCATCTGACTGTGATCAATGATTAAAACTATTTATTAGCTACTTGTATGCCACTCATAGACTGCTCAATGAGTGAAATCATATATTCACACGTTCATGGTCATCCATTTGCAATTGTTCAAAAGCTCTATCCCGTCAATTTGAAGTTCACTTTTGGACTTTTTTTTTCAAAGCTAGATCTAGGAATGACTTTGTCTAGATCTGGAGATGGTCACTTGGAACTCATGGTCTTCGTCTAGATCTTGAACTGACTAGTATCGAGATCTAGAACTCACCATTGTGTCTTGGTCTAGAATGGAAGCCGGCCTTTATCGTCCTAAGCTACTGGACACTTGTCTAAACACTAGACCTGTAAAGTATATAGAGCTTTACGACTTTCGTCAAGATGTAGCATGTAAAAATGGAGTCTAGATCTCATTTGGAAAAATGTCTAGGTCTTTTCATGGAAGTGTGTCTAGCTGGTCACCAAGGTCTCTTCTGATTGATCAACGTTACAGACGCTCTGCGAAGCTATGCTGCTTCTTGCTATAGCCGCATTTTAAGCTAGGTAATAAGAGCTGCATTTTGCAAACCTCGCTACATCGGCTTACCGCAAAAATAGCTATTGCTAAAGCACGATAGGTGTGTAGCTTGGAAGCTTGCATAGAGCTCCGTAGTGTGTCAAGGTCTTAGCCCGGAAGGGGGTCAAAGTCTTCGCTTGAAAGCTTGTCAAAGGCTTCAAAGTCTGGAGTGGAGGTGATGATGACCTACAAGGACGTCTTTCTGGGACTGAGCTGCATCTCCTCTTCACCTACTTTTCTGATGTCCATGGTGCTGGAGATCGCTCCCATGTCCACTCTGTGGATGATCTCCTCCTGGGGCGCCTGGCTTTCGTAACGTCTCTGAACGCATGGCAGGAAAAACAGCATGGCACCGCTCACGGCAATCAGCGCTCCCATCACGTTGAAGGAGATGTCGTAGCTACCCGTCCAGTCACACATCCATCCTGCAAACAAACGCCGGAACTTGTCTTCAGCAAACTCTATCAAACGCTTTGGTTAGGCAAGTCCAGGCAAAGCTTTAATCCATAAAACCCACCCTAGCGCGTAGCTGCTGAAGAAAATATTAAATTTTACGCTATTCTTGTTCTGCCGAAAACTTTATTAAAGGCTGGGATCTATTGGGCGTGATAATTTAAACACAGTTGTTCCCCTTTCACAATTTTTATTTTCACAGAAGAAAGACTAAGTTATGCAAGTAAAGAGAAGCTATTTTGAAGGAAACTAGTGAATGAGAAGGCAAAACGTACTCAAGGCTATCCACTCAATTCAAACTGCATTTCAACGTTATATAAACAAGAGGCTGATGTTCTTTATAGTTATCAGTACAACTTATGTTAATCTGATGAATAAAAATTGATGCAACAACAACTTTATAATGGTCTTTCTCTCAAATTCTTGACAAATAAGACGGGACACGCTGAACTCAACTGGATATAATTATGGTCTCCAAATGATTTTTTTTTAAAAATCAAGTTAAAATGTGGCCGTCAACGTACCTGCTAACGGGGGACCTATAAATGTAGCAGCACCTTGGAACAGCAGTAGAAGGCCAAAAGAGTTGGTTAGCAGTTCTATCCCCAGCAAGTCCACCAGCACCACAGACGTCAAAGATACATAGACACCTGACACAATACCAGTATATATTGGTTTAAACAAGCAGAGTATTCCGTTGAAAACATATCACAACCAAAAAACCACACACGTTTTACGGGATATGCAACAAGCAAGCTTATAATATGTCACAGACCAAACTATTTAATCCAGTAGTTACAACGGACAACCCAAAAAAAAAAAAAAAAAAATAAGGAAGAGAACAAAATTATTCATTTAAATTCGATTCAAGTAGATGTATAAATAATAGAAAATAAAAAGAAAATCTTGGAGAAATCAAAATAAGCAGAAGAAGAAGATGAAGAGAAGGGGGGGAGAGAGAGAGAGAGAGAGAGAGAGAGAGAGAGAGAGAGAGAGAGAGAGAGAGAGAGAGAGAGAGAGAGAGAGAGAGATGGTGTTTGTTAAGTGAATTCATCTGGATCTGGACACAGTATATCAATTACCAATAATAACAACAACAACAAATCCACTAGGTAACGATCACTCTTCCTCCTACTGAGATTTCTACTCCAGTTCAGTTGTTCAGTTCAGTTGTCTTAATGTCTTTTTTCATCCAAATGATAAGCCATTTCTCCTCCTCTTCCTACTTCAACACTGACATTCATACTTTGCTTGTTGCTTGCTGATAGTCTAGTTGTACTGCTGAAGGCGCCGGTCCAGTGCATGAAAGAAAGACAGACGACTTACCAATGAACAATCCAAAGATGGCGGCGTAGGTCATGAGGAGGACGTAGTTGCCGCCCACGAAGGGGGAGAAAGCGGTGGCCACGCCGCAGATGGTGAGTGCCATGTTGTACAGCATAAGTCTGTTGACCCACTTCAGGTCAGCCATAAAACCGAACACTACTCGCCCGACTGTGTTGCTGATACCGATGGCCGACAATAGCCACGCCGCCTTAGTATCCGTGATGCCTGTTTGAACATAACAGCAGTCAGTCAAGTCAAGGTAAACAATGCTCTTTCGACTTGCTTCCAACAGTTTAATTATGTGGGGTGTCTCTCACATTATCTAAACCGTAACCATTTTCCTGCCTATAGGAACGTCAGTGGACGCCCTAGACTAGAGTAGTGCAATTTTTATTCGTATTTTATTTTACGCCACTATAATTGCGATCTTTACCTGTGAGGATGGCGCGATCAGGGAGGAACATGAAGGGCATGTTGAAGCCGATGGACGTGAAGAAGTTGGAGATAGCGAACATGAGGAAGACGGGGTTCTTCAGCAGCGAAAAGTCCATCATTTGGCGAATGGCCTCCGCAAACTCCGCAGGCACCTTGACGCCGCACACTTTACTCTTGCCTTCCCCAGTCTGCGAGTCTTCTTCCTGTTTGTGTGTTAAAATAAGATCAATTTGAAATCAATAAAGACAAACTTGAGGACTAACACAATTCAAAGATGAAAGGCGAAAAAATACATACTTCATTATTACTTGTCTCTTTAATATTGCGCTTTTCCAGCTCAAGAACTGCTCAAGGCGCTCAATAGAGAATATGTTTTAACCCGGTGTGTTTAATCTCATTTTGGCTTCTAGCTCTCTGTTGCGTCTTCTGTTTAAAACGCAAGTTAGGGATTATTAGGTAAAGACAGTAGCAAATGTAACGTAAAAACCCTGCTTCAGGCCCTAGAAGACAACAAGACACTAGCAGACCTGTTTACCCTCCAACAAATCCAAGGGCAATCCTGTCAGTAGAAATGTGTGATCTAAAGACGAGGATGTGTAATCATAACCAAATCAAACCACGCGTTAAAACAAGTCAGC
The DNA here is from genome assembly GCA_036898135.1 of Oncomelania hupensis. Classification (NCBI taxonomy): domain Eukaryota; kingdom Metazoa; phylum Mollusca; class Gastropoda; order Littorinimorpha; family Pomatiopsidae; genus Oncomelania; species Oncomelania hupensis. The sequence goes on along the minus strand of CM072523.1, from coordinate 25,073,313 downwards.
CCAAAACGATCAGTCATGATGTTTAATATGGCAAAAGCCACAAAACGTGTGTTACTGTACTGTAGAGATAGCTAAACACACTCCTTACTGTGGTTTCTCTTTCCAACTTACTGTCCTTCTACAGTTTCCTCAACTCCTTTGCCGTCTGCAGTGCATTGTAATATGCACTCTTCACCCTAATTTATAGGTGCCTTGTGGGTGTGCAGATTCAGTTTTTAAAAATGTGTTCTCTTAGATACAGAGAAAGCTGAATCCGAAGGAAAGAGATGTAACAGCGTACTGTGTAATTCATTACGTTCAATGCGTAAAGTAAATAGATCTGCACTAGGGCCGGTGATACTCACATCGGGCAGGGAGGTGATGCTGGTGATGTAGAGGTCGTGGTGGTCGACGTACATAGGGATGTGCTGCAGGGACGCCGTGTAGAACACGTCTTTACGACCCACGGGCCGCTGCGCAGTGCTGGTAGTCGATGTCGTGGACGTCTGACGCGCGAAGCCGTGGACTCTGCGTCGATGGGCCTCACCGTTGTTGCGATGCAGCGCACCGTCCGACATGGCCAAGGCCGCTAAATCATGGTCCGGCGCCGTCAGTCCGTTGTTGGACAGCTGGTTGTGGCTGTGCCACTCCAGGCCCTTAGCTATCCGCGCGGGAACGGCGCTTGCCACCTTGGGCTTGGATACAGGGCTGTCAGTCAAGTCCTCCACCTTCACCGTCATTACGTCCTTCTCCACAGGCATAGAATCCACTTTCGTGGCGCCACCGTTACTCAGCAGGGCTTGTGTTTCTGGTGGTGACTCGTTTTCTGCCTCTTTCTTCTCTCCCTCTTTCTGGACTGTGTCGCCGCCGTTGGTAAGACTCGTCTTGTCCTCGTTCTTCTCGTCTTCGTCGTCGTCCTCCAGGTTGATAGCCGGACCCTCCAGAGGCCGCATGACACCGCCACACGCCACCACGTTCAGGATCACTCCCCCCAAAATCAACATGGCGCCCTTCCAGCCGTATTCCTTAACACACAAAACGGACACACATTACACAACGTACCATGATAATAGTGATAAATATATTTTTTAAAAATTATTAAGAGTTTGAAATGATGATACACTAATAAATATTTATGAACTGATAAAAGAAATCTATTTAGTACTAAACTATCTATGTTCGTCACGAACTCTGACTGGTCGTTTTTCTTTCTCATTTGTTGTTATTGGATTTTGTGAGATAAATTTTAGTGGGCCAACCTGCAGCAGTTCCTCCGTGATGGGAGCCATGAGGAAAGTCCCGAAGCCCGAACCACACACAGCTAATCCTGTAGCGAAGGAACGGCGCTTCTCAAAGTACTGTGCCACGCTCACAATGGCTGGCAGGTAGATCAAGCCGAATCCTATGCCTGTGAGACCACAATCATCATCATCATCGTCATCATCATCGTCATCATCATCATCATCATCATCATCATCATCATCATCATCATCATAGCGAGCGTTGTGGCCAAGTGGGCTAAGGCGGGACTAACTTGCCTTGTCCACAGGCCAGAAACCACTGGCGCCTGACAGGTGTGGGTTCGATCCTGCATCGGGGCGTTATGTTTCTCCGAATATTATTTACTTATTGACTCGGGCAACGTCTCGGGGGTTTTCTCCGGGTACTCCGGTTTGCTCCCCCAGCAAAATTTCAAAATATTTCAAAAATTTAAAGAATTTCTAAATTTTAAAAATCACAACTAATGTTAGGTAGGTTGGGTTTGGGCGCGCCACAGGCTGCGACTACGCCTTCCTCATGGGGAGGCGGCCCAGAATTTCCCGATAAAAAGGGACAATAAAGCATTAAAATCTAAAATCTAAATTACCATCACTACTTAGTACTAGCACCAACACTTTTATCACTGCTACTACTACTGTTTGATCGAGACTACTACTACTACTACTACTACTACTACTACTACTACTACTACTACTACTACTACTACTATACAACAACAACAACAACAAGCGCGCTTTTCCCCTAAATCTGACACAAAACGCGGTGATCTGTAAGCAGTAAACACATTCACTCGAACATGTGGCGTTAAAGTATGGACTACCATCTTCATCACCACCAGTCATTACCACCATCATCAATCAATAATCATAATCATCATTATTATCATCCATCCGTCCATCAATCAGTAAATCAGCATCAGCATTATCTGTGTCGTCAAAATCAACATCCCAAACCTCATCATCATTATCAGCATCAACTCCCACCATTCCACTCATCATCATCATCCTCATCATCAATCACCTTCATCGTCATCGTCACCATCATGGCTTACCTGCCATGATACCGGAGGAGAAATAGAGGAAGTAAAGGTTTTTGGCCAGCACGCTAATACAGAAACCGCTGGCGCAGATCAGGGCACCCGCGATGGTCACGATGCGACAGCCGTAGCGGTTGGTTAACGCACTAGCCAACGGACCTGACAAAAAAAAAAAAAAGTATACACTTAAGTGTGAAATTGTTTAAGTATCACTCGATAGATCCCAACAAAGAGACTATCTATTATACCGACTTCGATCCCAACCTATAAAAAGGCTTTTGACAGAGCAATTATTAGAGTGTACAAGTTGGAGATGTTCTGCCGCAGCACAGCAGCATTCCAAATCATCTTCTACTAGCGTGCATTATGCTTTTTGAAAAGATGCCTCAATTTTATTTATTTGCCAAACAGACCAGATAACTGTTTATACTCTGAGAGCGTCTTCAATGGTCGCGTGGTCTGGTGAGATCACATAAACACGTGGCTCATGTGCCACACCACAAGACTTGTTTCTTTTTTAAGGAACTGATGAAGACTTCTTTCAGTCAAGAGCAGACTAGGCCAGTTAGTCCTACACAGTAACAAGTAATATACTCATTAACTCCGTTTTCTCAACTAATTCATATAGATTACCCTTTCTGTGTAACTTGTAAGCAAATTACTTTACTCAAGCAAGACACAAACCATTAATTATGACTTACTGTATAAAAGATAGAAGACATAAAGAAAGCACGCACGCAAAAAAGAAGGATATATAGATAAAAAGAAATAACGAAGACTCGCGCGCGCGTGTCCGCATGAAAGGAAGGAAGGAAGGAAGTAAAGAAAGGAAAAAAATATAGAAAGAAAAAGAAAGACAGGCAGGCTGGCAGCCCATAGATAGATAGATAGATAGATAGATAGATAGATTGATAGATAGATAGATAGATAGATAGATAGATAGATAGATAGATAGATAGATAGATAGATAGATAGATAGATAGATAGATAGATAGATAGATAGATAGATAGATAGATAGATAGATAGATAGATAGATAGATAGATAGATAGATAGATAGATAGATAGATAGATAGATAGATAGATAGATAGATAGATAGATAGATAGATAGATAGATAGATAGATAGATAGATAGATAGATAGATAGATAGATAGATAGATGATAGATAGAAAGATAGAAAGAAAGATAGAAAGAAAGAAAGAAAGAAAGATAGATAGACAGACAGACAGACAGACAGACAGACAGACAGACAGACAGATAGATAGATAGATAGATAGATAGATAGATAGATAGATAGATAGATAGATAGATAGATAGATAGATAGATAGATAGATAGATAGATAGATAGATGATAGAAAGATAGAAAGAAAGATAGAAAGAAAGAAAGAAAAAAAGAAAGATAGAAAGAAAGATAGATAGATAGATAGATAGATAGATAGATAGATAGATAGATAGATAGATAGATAGATAGATAGATAGATAGATAGATAGATAGATAGATAGATAGATAGATAGATAGATAGATAGATAGATAGATAGATAGATAGATAGATAGATAGATAGATAGATGATAGATAGAAAGATAGAAAGAAAGATAGAAAGAAAGAAAGCAAAAAAGAAAGATAGATAGATAAATAGATAGATAGATAGATAGATAGATAGATAGATAGATAGATAGATAGATAGATAGATAGATAGATAGATAGATAGATAGATAGATAGATATCACACGAACGAACAAAAGAACGGAAGAAAGGAAAGAATGAAGAAAGAAAGACAGTAAAAAGAAATTAATCTAGCTATCATTAGTTTCTTATTCAGTAGTATACCTTCAGTATACTGTACTGGGCTACCCACGACTCACCAACAGTAAACGTGACGGCAGGCTGTAGAGAACCAACCCACGACGTCTCACCTCGACCGCTGTTGAAAGAATGCACAAACACAGGCAAAAAGACGCCAAACGAGTACACGATGCCGTCAGCGATGACGTGGATGAGGAATGACGACAGCACCACTATCCACCCCCAGCCGCCATCTGGAGGCTGAATGTATCCCTCTTCGTCCTTCTTGGGGCCTGCTCCGCCGTGACGCCCTTTGCCCATGGTGAACGCTTACTGAAGCAGTTCCAATTGGTGAACAGCAGCTCAATTCTGGTCGCCGAGATATAGTTCTTTGGAGACTTCGCCGAAGGTTTTGTCTAGCTAGCTAACAAGTTATTGGAGAGTATTATTTCACAGCATCTGACGATCCGAGTCTAGTTGTGTTATATAGTGTTCGATATTTCAACGACGACGTTCACCCGCAAACAAACTTTCGGAGATAGATAAGAGCACTCCACGATTGTTCTCACAACTGAATAATGTTGGCGGCAGTAGTCAAGGTTTGGAGACTTGTTCGATGGCTGTCTCTAACAATTTGGAGAAGTTTGTTTTCTGAATACTAATCTGCCAAAAAAAAAAGTTTTTCGTAAATTTAAAGTGTTAGAGTCCGTTCAACAGCTTATTGCACACTTTGAATGATAAAAGTTATGTCAGCACCAAAACAATGGGAACTTTGCCAAAATAAAATATTGGAATCATGCGACAGTATTGAGAAAAAAAAAGTACAGTATAATTTTTTTAAATCCTCAAAAGGCACTTTAAGAAAAAAAATTAACCTACAAACACAACCAAAATAAAATAGAAAATTTCCAAAATAAAGTAAAATTAATTATCACACTACGTGTCTCTTACTTCCAAAAAATAGAAAAGTTTCCAGCAATTGACGCCAAGTCTACAGATAATTTCTATTGGTGCAAAACTGGTCTGCTTCTCTACCGATGGCACCACAGGCCATATCTGGTCCCCAACACGAGCTAGGGGAAGTAAATTCTTTTGTGGCCGGAATCCACACCATCAGTCCTCTCAGCCTGGGCGTTCAACGTGGTGAATGAGTGGAAGTAGATCAATTCACTATCTTGGCGTCATGGTATTATGACTTCCTTCCTCAACTTTCATTTGACTCATGCACTCTGAAACACACAACATAAAGCCGACATTTAATCAAATATGCACATAATTAACATGGCATTAATATAAAATATAATATCGAATACCAATAAAACGTTATATGATCGAATGCTAAAAGTAGTCTAATTGTTTGTGTGTTTGTTTTTCAGTTCAGGGGAGTCAAAAAGTATAATACTATAATGAGCAGACCATAAACGAGTCAGCTCCCTTGAACAGCCTTCGCCACAGCATAGCAGTTCGCTCAGGTTAATACGTATGTACTATATAATACTACTTGGAACATTGCGTAAAGTTCAGCAGGTTGAGACACTCTGTATGTACAAAGAAGATTTTTTTTTTAACAGCACCTTTCAAAGGGCCCCAAAATCACCCATGTAAACATTACAAGTCATTTTCAAATCCACAGCGAGTGTTGGCCCACCGGAGGAAAAAAAAAAGCTTAAGCCAAACAGTTAAAATAGCCTCATTCCAAAGCACGGTTTTTATAAATATTAACATTTATTTTCCTTATATGCCTATTAATAGCATCAAGGTTTATTCTAAAACTAGCACCGCTGCCAAAGTGTGTATAATAGGCAGAGACGTTTGTTTACACAACAAGGAGGAGACTTGAGCAACGAGTAGGCTGCCCATTATATCATCTTTGATTGTGACAACAATGCAATATCCCAAGTAAACTCGTTATCACCCCCCCCCCTCATAGCAGTAGTAGTAGTAGTAGCAGTAGTAGTAGTAGTAGTAGTAGTAGTAGTAGTAGTAGTAGCAGCAGTAGTAGTAGTAGTAGTAGTAGTAGTAGTAGTAGTAGTAGTAGTAGTAGTAGCAGCAGCAGCAGCAGCAGCAGTAGTAGTAGTAGTAGTAGTAGTAGTAGTAGTAGTAGTAGTAGTAGTAGTAAGCCTAGTAGTAGTAGTTACTACTACTACTAAATAAATAAATAAAAATTAATAAATACATATATAAATTAAAAAAAACAACGTAAACAAACAAACAAAAAACTTTGATACTCCGATTGTGACAAGGTACAACTAGATAAACTTGGCCTTCGTCGATGGTGCAGGTGGGAGGATGCAGACTGTGTTGAGTAAGAGAGAGAGAGGGTGAGAGAGAGGGTGAGGCGAAAGTGAGTGCATTATAATTGCGGAGTATGAGGAGAGACGTAAGTTAGTAGAAGAGTGAGTTAGCTTTTTACGTGAATGTTTTACCAACACCAGAATATGTTCCAGGTGCTTTCTTAGTTAGTTAGTCATTGTTTAAAGGGTCCAGCGGACTGCAAAGCGCCGAATCAAGATCACAGCTTGGTTGAAAGCGGACACATCCCCGATCCGTATAAAATGTCTGCTGAAACAACCCTAATAGTATCCAGGTGCTTTTGTAAATATATGGCACTTGACGAAATAAAGTCTGTTATCTGTTAGCCAATGAGCTAAGATGATGACAAGTAAATATGATTTCAGGCGACCCCTTCGACAATACTACAAGAAATAAGATAGCTCATGCATAATAATGAGTTAAAAAAAAGAAGAGTTTATCAGTTAACGTTTTGCTTTTACCATCGTCATCACGACGATGGTAAAAGCAAAACGTTAACTGATAAACTCTTCTTTTTTTTTAAAAGGGCATAGGCTACTAAGCACGTCGTTTCTAGTTTTAGCTGCTGATGCTATTAATAATACGAAGTCAAGAGTAGTAGGCCCAGTTGTCAAGCTGGAGAACTTTGTACCGGTGAACTTTGAATAATATTCTCGGCGACTTCAAATGCCTTCGTCAGCTGACATAGTAATCCTAGTTTCCACGTGTAAAGCAAGGTAAAAGGTAAAGGTAAAGGTAGTCCCATAGCCTTGTGGCCGTAGGGGAGCGTGATGTTGGAGATCACACTTATCTTGGGCCAGCGTAATAAGGGTGATGCCCAACTCTCTCCCTCGCTGCTTTACCTTCCCCACCCTCAAGAGAGTAGGTACTCATTCACAGTTGAGTCAACTGGGGGCGTTGTTGTTTGTCGCTTCACACCTTAGCGGTCACCCATCCAAGTGCTAACCGCACCGGACGGTGCTTCACTTTCGACACAGTAGCGAGTGCTCCAACCACTGCACTATCCGACACCCCAAAGGGACATGTAATAGATGAACTCAAGATAGCTCTGAGAAAATGTAGCCTATAATAATGTATTGCACTGTATATAGACACACATACAAGGCCTTGTGAGAGCATGAATGAACGAGGAAGACTAAAACTACATTACATGGTTATTGCTTTAGGTCCAGCGGACTCTTAAATAAGACTAAATAATTTATGATGCAGTCGATATGTAAGAAGGTGAACATTCATCTGCTGGACTTTGAACTACCTATTTTGTTAGGGTAACACAACGAAGAATACAAAGCATGGAGATGGTGTGTTACAGAAGACTTCTGGGCATTTCCTATACCCCGCACATCTCCAACAACCAAATCCGACAAACCAAACCATCACACAACACGATGACGTGCACACAATGGTGAACAAACGTAAACTCCGATGGTATGGCCACGTCACCAGAGCATCAAACCTTGCAAAGACCATCCTGCAAGGCACGGTGCAAGGAGGCAGAAGAATAGGGAGACAGAAAAAGAGGTGGGAGGACAACATTCGAGAATGGACTGGCTTGACACTGAGCGAAGCCATCAGGGTTGCTAAGGACAGAGAACGCTGATTAAACGATCATCTGTGGTGCCCCAACGACTTTCGAGTTACGGTATAGGATAGGATAAGATAGGAAAGGATATAATAATAATAATAATAATAATATAGGATAGGACACAATTATATAACAATACTTGGTATTCATGTCACAAACAAAGGCTTCATTATTACGAACCCTTGAAATACGAAATTAAGAAATGTAATGTATTTAGTCTTATGCCTGTGGTTAGTTATAAATATTGTTATGTGGTAATTAATGGTTGTTTAGAACAGGTTTAAGACTAAGTTGTTAAGACTAAAACCTTATCCTACAAAACCATCAAATTCAATTCAATTCTCAAAAGAGCAATATTACTACTTTTTTTTTTTTTACAAAGTGATGATGGCAACGATATGATTAATGTTTCTGAAATGTCAGCCACTCGCATATTTAACCTTTACAAATTTATTGACAATGCAACTCTAAAAGCCAGCTATTCCCAGCAAAGTCTTAAAAATCGAACGGTCATAACATGCAAAACACCGATCAATTACACGGGCTAGAAACACAGATGGTAAAGGTGGGGGCTCGTGCACACGAGCGTGATACGTTAATGGTGGTCTGAATTGGACAATATCCACACACACACACACACACACACACACACACACACATACACACACACACACACACACACAGCAGACAGACAGACCCCTACCTCCTCCTCCCCTCCCCACACACTCACACATATACAGAGAGAGAGAGAGAAAGAAAAAGAGAGAGAGAGAAAGAGAGAGGGAGAAAAAGAGGGTGGGGCAGGATACAACACAACACAACACACACACCCACACACAGACAAACACACACAAATTGACTCACGTACACTCCCACGCACCACACATACACACACACCCACACACACCCACACACACATATCAACCTACCGAATTACAATTGGATTACAAATTTTGTAAACTGTCATTGTCCAAAAATCTGGTTCTGTTCTGCCCAAGCATACAAACACGCGTACGCGGTATGCATTAAAAAAAAAAAAAAAAAAAAAGCAATACGATGCTGCGTGCGCCAAAACCTGCAACCTCATAGCAACACACGCTCGCTAACCGCTGTTGACGTAAGTGGTGTGAAAGAACAGGAATTATACCTACAGCATCCCGTAAAGATAAGAAAATGCAGAGCGCTATTTATCACGGCACTTGGCCGGCCTACTCTTAATTCACAAGTCACACAAATAACCTCAAACTTTTCTCGAAGAATAAATACCTTATCTACGCAGCTTGCTTCAAAAGATTGGGAAAACTCGCAACTCTTTGTTTTAGTCCAGGAAAGTTTCTGTACAATATCCAAAGAAATGACTAACCAATACCCACCTACTACACACATTCATACAAACACATATAACCACGAAATCGTCTCCCAATCAGTAAGTCTTAAATTCCATTTGCCAATCCTGTTTCACTTCTCTCTAATCACTTGTTCTTTCTCCTTTACAAAGACTAAAATTAAAAACAAATTCATAGGATACAAAAGGAAACTTTAATTCATTCCAAAAGTTGTCCTAAGTTTGTTTTTGCTTTTTCTTCAGAAAGTGTTTACATAATTTCGATATCTCTCGATTCTCACAAAAATTTCTTCGAACCCTTCGGAGTTGAAAGTGTTAACACAAACAGCAAGATTCGGTTGATAATATAATTAGGAGAAGAAGTTGAATATTCGTTACCATATTGAAATGGGGAATTGGCACTGTTTAACAACAACAATCCAGCTGAAATGCAACATAATATCTATGGCAATTAAAGCATGCTATTACAAAGCAACAAAGCACAAGTTCAAGTAAACTGGGGTATTATTTTATTACTCCCGATGCATTGGTATCAACATTGGCGCCTATTACTGTTATAATTTAAGCAATCCTTATTAATAAGCTTAAATAATGAATAATAACTTATAATCTACACCATATTTTCTTAACATCAAAGGCGTCAGTATTCATATTAAAAGTAATTGAATTTCGGACTTTTACCCGTACATGATTCCTCATTCCAGAGATTACATCTCCATCAAAAACTGATTTATATTTTAATAAACAGTATATGTTCTTTAATAGTGCACTTAGCAGTTCAAAGAACTTTTCCATAATAACATAATAATAACATCAGCTACATAATAACAGCTGTACCTTTTACACACACACACGCACACACACACCCCCGACTTACTATCACTAATAGGAACCTTATCACAAACGCACAATCACTTATGAGATAGCTGACTATTTCATGATAATAGCGGTAGGCCTACTGCGTTTGAAAATTCGCCTTACACTGTATGGCCAATTGAACCAACAACAAAACAATAGATCAGCGAAACCAGATCTCTACTACTGTATGACTGTAATATATGTTATAGCCATGACTGTAACTAGTGTAGTACCATCTTCATGAACAATATGTGGCGTTGTACCACCTGAATGATTTTACAACATCGAAAAATATTACTATATGGACCAGTTACATGAGAACAACGACAGCAGCCAAAGAATTAATAATCCCGCGATAAACTTATGAGTGTATAAGTATGAAAAAGGCAACACAATTGCTCTTACCACAAAGAAGAACAGTCAGTATATGTGAAAAAATAAGGTGTAGAGATCGAGCCTGCAACCTTTACAACAAGACAACCGACTTCTCGCGCAGTTTCCTTGAATTACACTGTTCTGACAACAGAGGCCTATGCCAGCTGCAGTATTGGGGGTGTGTCTCGGCAAGCCAATCACAAATTGTTTTTTCTCTCTAGAGCTCTCGCCCTTGGCTGGTTATATCCAGGTCACAAACCACAGGCGGTGGAAAGAGTAAAACAGCAAAACGAAGGCAGGCCAGGATTCGTGTGAATCGACTTTTCTTTCAACAAGCTATACGCTAGGCTTTGAACAGACTCAGCTTTCTGCAAAAAATAAACAGCATCCTGTTTCTCTTTTGCCTATAGTTCATTATTACTTCTACCGTTATCGAATTTTAATCGATAATTACTACCACCATCACTTTAATCATAGTTCACAACTGTTTTGGATACTGTTGTTTTCTAGTAACATAATCACTAGTAACATAATCAATGTACCGCCTTCAGCCTAATCATTGTTCGTTGCTATTACTATTAATTCGTTGTTTTCCAAAGGATCAGCGCTATCAATAGAAAATGTATTGGAGTAGGAACTTAATGATAGCAAAGTTTAAAACACATTTGATAGACGCAGTAGGTAGGTAATATAATCGTAAAACAATCAGCTGGAGTAGACAGGATTAAACCAAACACTGCACGTTCAATACACCTAAATACTCACAAGACCGGTGCGCCTTAACACAAAGAATGATAAAATCTGATAGGAGAGAGGGGGTGGGGGGATTCGGATTCGGATGTTTTCTTGAAAAAAGGCCATTGGTCCATTTCAACATATAAAATAGCATCAAAATAGCAACAAAAAAGTCGTTTGAAATCATCAACTACGTAAACGAAATACCGACATGGACAGATGATCGATTATATTCAAGAAAAAAAGTAAAAAACAGACGTAACGCGTGATGACATACTAATGGGCGACTCACACGGACGTGCATAATACTGTACAATTTACATTACCGCACACAATGACAACGAATAATAATGCTATTACTACAGAATGTACCCCTCTCTCCATCCCCCACATATAATGCACAGATTTAGTTTCTCTATCACACCATATATGAAGGCACTATACAAACACTTGAAAATTGAAAATAGCCAACCACATCCCAACAAAACTCATCTCATACGCACATTCGCACATGGAGGACATATGTACACATACAAACATACATACACACACATATATACACACACACATATATATAAACACACCAATGAACACCATTTATGCACAGAGGCGAGAGAGGCCTTCTTAACAGTTAACAACACGACAAAATAGCAACAGCATGTGCATAGACAAATATGAAAATGTAGAGAACATTTGAATGCAAAAAAACAAAAAACAAACAAAGACAAAACAGGAGACCAGTGTTACTGATAGCAAAACGCACATAAACAAAAAAAAAAAAAACGTACATCGTCTACTTCTATATTCGAATTCATCACTGTCCTTTGGCGTCATCATCATCGTTATTATCGCATAAACTCACTCTCTCTCTCTCTCTCTCTCTCTCTCTCTCTCTCTCTCTCTCTCTCTCTCTCTCTCTCTCTCTCTCCTCTCTCTCTCTCTCTCTCTCTCTCTCTCTCTCTCTCTCTCTCTCTGTAAGGTTCTTCGGTCCTTGAAGATTATCGCACACATTAACACATATGCTATACACATATACGCATGCGCACATACGCGACTTCTTAATGTTCTTCTCAGATACAATTAGGTGGTGGGGAAAGGGTGCGGGACTATGGGATATGGGTTCAGGAAATCAAATCAAACAGCCTCTTGATCATGCCGTTGGAAACATTTGAACAGAAACCATGATAATTGTCTTAATTTGTTGGCATTTGTAGTTGACATTGTACATGCAGAGAGTGGGGGGGAGAGAGAGAGACAGAGAGAGAGAGAGAGAGAGAGAGAGAGAGAGAGAGAGAGAGAGAGAGAGAGAGAGAGATAAGATAAGATAAGATAAGATAAGGATATTTATATAGCGCTTTTTCCCAACGAGTTCAAAGCGCTGGCCGATACAGGATCTAACTCAAACCGCCCGAGACGCCCACCCGCAGCCTTTGGGCGCATGGTCTGACGCTCGGACAACTGAGCACAATCCTGGGCAGCCAGGGATGGGGGAGAAGGACCAAGTGCATGCTGGATGTGTTCTTGTTACCGGCACTCACCCGTCTAGGACATGAGCGTCAGGATCTTTAAAGTCCGTTATGATGGAATGTATGAGAGAAGCAGAGAGAGAAGAAGAAGAAGAAGATCCTCTACTTTTCATTTCTTCCAAATATCCCCAAAACACTAAACAGATTGGGAATATATATATTCAAAAATATAAACTTATAACATAATAATCCATACCCTTGGTACCGAGTACAAAAAATACATTTCTTAAGTAGCAGTCAGCCGACACAGAGTTACCTTAAAATGAACACACACCCACGCACACACCCACACACACACACACACACACACACACACACACAATAGAAACCAATCATATATATATAAATGAAATGTCATACAGGCACCACTAGCCTCAGCCCTACTCAAAACCTTCCGGGTGATAACTGAAGGGTAAATTTTTTTTTAAATGATCAACAGGAAACAGCATGAAGTAAAAGAATATGTACCCCGTTCCAGTCGAGAGGGCCTACTACACTGGCACCACCAGTGTTGTAAGCACAGGGGATTTAGTAACAACCCAAAGGTGTGGCTGTTTAAGTGTACGACAGACTTCTCTGTGAGGGCTCTTAGCACAGTACAGATATAGAATCCTTATAGCACACATAGAAAAAAAAACCAAGTCAAGCTAAAAGTCATACCTTAATAAAACTTGTAATGTGTCAAGCCAAGTCAAGTCACCAAAATCTGTATTACCCCAAATGGAGGATCCATCCAGCACATTGCATCTCAGCAAATAAAGTTTTGTTTTTTTCTATTTTTAAACAAATAAAAAAAATAAGAGTAATACATAAAATCAACAGTTACTAAAACTACATGTCGACGACAGTAATATGTTATACTTTCAACTATATTCAAACTTCTACACAGTCCTTTCCAGCTCTTTCTCCACAGAAACAAACACCAACATAATACAAATATAAACAAAATTTCATTAACTAATGTGGTAAAGCCTAGTTCTTTTAGAAATGAAGTAAAAAACACAAAAGCGACGAGATCACGGGATAAAGTCAAAGAGCACAGTGTTCACAATCGAAAGGTGTGGTTGTGGTAGCAGCACACAAAAACTTCTTACTTCCGACTTAGTCTGAAGGTCGCCCACAGCAATCATAGTTAAAACTCTTGTTAGCTGTCTGAAGTAAGATAGGGCCTTCAAGCGATGAAATAACAAATAGCGGCAATGAATAGATCATGCATGGTGTAAACTAAGTCACACGTGATCCACTGACTAACGCCGTTTCTCAACAAGCCCCAAAAGATGAGAATAAAATACTGCAGAGCCTATAGGTCTACCGTGGTGTCTCACTCTCTCACCTGCTCTGAGCTTAGAATGAGGTCGCAGGCAGAGAGCCTGTTTGCTTAAATCATCAATACGAGTGGAGACCTGACTGGTCTCTTAACATGAACAGTGCGGGTTTAGTCAGTCACCTCTTGTGACTGTTTACTTTATACAGGAAATAATTATAACAAAATGGAAGTTGTAGTGTTTTACAGGCTGTAAGTTACTATGTTTGTATTCCCATTACAGTATGATTATGAATAAGGCCTGCTGGCGTCTAGATCCTACTCACATGTGAACTAACAACTGAAAAAAGCCTTGGATGACCTGTCCTTTCATACAGATTTAATAATCGAAATAATTATTGAAAATTTAACAAGACCCTTGTTTAATTGGTGTTTACAGCTTTATTATATTGTGTTTCAACTCAATCTGCGTGTCTGAGACTTCACGCTGAATGTTTGATGGAGTTTTTAAACTCAGTTCGGACGGATCCTACTTGCAGGAAGTCTCATTAATCTTCCAGTGGCCTCGCTGAGCAGAACGAACTTACGGTTATCAAAAGATGGTATGGGAAAGAAATGATCACATCTCTCTCTCTATCTCTCTCTCACTCACACACATACACACACACACGCACACACACACACACACACACACACACACACCGGAAAGCTTGAGTGTAGACTGAGCCTAAACATAAGTCTGTCTGTCTTTCTGTGTAACTTAACTCCCGCTCACGTGGTTGTGTATGCGTGTGTGAATGTGTGTGGATGTGGGTATGTGTACGCGCGCGCGTATGTTTTCTATGCGCGTAAAGTAAATAGCGTGCACGCGTAAATGAGTGCACAGAAGTCAGTCTTACTGCACAGCCCTAACAGAATTATATATTATTAGTCCGGTCAGAGCTTCAACTTAGCGCATACAGCGTGGCAGAGACTGGCCTGTGCTTACGATTGCCTCAAAAGTGGAGAGAGAAACTGTAAAACCTCTAGTCTCAGCTACGCAGTGTGCAACTTGGAACGTCCTCTCGGTCGATACTAACCGTGTACTAATGGCACTGACCACAGACACAAAGAGAACGAAGTCCAGCGTTGTTGAGTATTTACACACAGAGGTCAACGACCAAAACTCGAACGAGCCGGAATTTCTGCCTGATACGGAACAGCATGCTGCAGCAGCATGCAGATGGCAAAATACTGCAATATGAAACGAGTCCACTGAAGAGACTTGATCAATAACGGTAATTGTTCGATTGTCTTTTGCTTTTCTTCACTGTTAAAAACAATTTCTTGTCCGCGAAGCTCAACAACCAATTACTAGTCTACACATTAACACAGAAAGTTCGTCGAGTCCTATCCTATCCTATCCTATCCTATCCTATCCCGTAACTCGGAGGTCGTAGGGGAACAACACATGATCGTTTAACCAGCGTACTCCATCTTTCCCTCTCATCAGCAACCCTGATTGTTTCGCTCAGTGTCAAACCAGTCCATTCTCGAATGTTGTCCTCCCACCTCTTTTTCGGTCTCCCTCTTCTTCTACCTCCTTGCACTGTGCCTTGCAGGATGGTCTTTGCAAGGCCTGATGATCTGGTGACGTGGCCATACCATAGGAGTTTCCTTTTTTTCACCACTGTCATCGTGTTGTCCAATGGCTTGTGTGATGGTCTGTCGGACTTCGGCGTTGGTGATGTGCTGGGTATAGGAAATGCCCAGAAGTCTTCTGTAGCACCTCATCTCCATGCTTTGTATTCTTCGTTGGAGATCTGCTGTGAGGGTCCATGTATCGCAAGCATATATAGGAAGATGGAGATGACAAGGGAGCGCAGCAGCCTTACCTTGGAATGTAGACTGATAATCCTGTCTTTCCAAATTGGCTTCAACCTTGCCAGGGCAGCAGTTGTTTGTGCGATCCTGGAGAGGACTTCCTGTCGGGACCCATTGTCTGATACAATGGCTCATAAATATTTGAAGCTATGCTCTGAGTTGACGGATTGGCCTTGGACTTTGATGTCCGTGTTGATGCCTGTGAGGTGGGGTTTTATTGTTTGCTGGGCTCTGCACAATGGAATGCTATTACCCACTCGTCTTTAGTCTATGGGGATCGCTAGTAATCTCCCTGTGACTTAACTTAATACATTTATTTGTTTAGCTCGATCTGTGTTTAGGCTGGGGTACAGAGATAGATAGAAAAATGGTAAAAGATCACTGTCACACTAGCTTTCACACGGCTATGAAACACATGTAGTCCAGCCACTTCATAACAGTAAATATCACACAAATATTTCCTCTACTCTATACACGATCTTCGAAGTACGATACTAACTTAAACATTCAAATGTCAATGTTCGCTCTTGATAGTTCTGGGCAGCTACTTTACCTTCATCGGGCACTGGATACTTTCTGCCCTAATGGTCAGAGTTCTTGAAGAGTGGACTACTGTGGTCCTTTTGTTACAGTTTTAGTGCACTGTTTCGAGGGGCACTTAACTGAGTGGCTAAAGCGCTGCGTTGTAGTTGATTCTGTGACAAGCTGTGTTGTCTTGGAGTCTTCTCCCTGTGGCTAGACGGGTGGGCTATCTTCGTGCAGTGCTTTCGATG
Source organism: Oncomelania hupensis (assembly GCA_036898135.1). NCBI lineage: Eukaryota > Metazoa > Mollusca > Gastropoda > Littorinimorpha > Pomatiopsidae > Oncomelania > Oncomelania hupensis. The sequence goes on along the minus strand of CM072523.1, from coordinate 25,056,594 downwards.
CCTCGGCAGCCAACGTCAGCGACGACTTGTTTTTGTTGTTCGCCTAGTTGGGGTCACGATACAATGCCTGCTCGTCTGTAACATATGAGACGAAATTCTGCACAACCCTGTATAATAGGTGTGTGCAGAGCGTCTCACTGAAGGGCGAAGTAGCCCTTAGTGATTAGCTCCACATCTCTATATATAAGCAACGAACATTCTGCTACGTCCGCAGTCCACTGGAATCTCCACTCTAATTTCCTATACATATATAAATATAAATCATGGCTAACTATACACATAGAGAAAGAATTAATATTATACACATTCTCTGGTACAGCCACTGGTCTGCAAGCATACATATAGGTTAAACAACAGTGGGTTCGTACGTAATACAACATGGCGTCGGCCGGTCGTGTTCGCCACGTGGTCACGCAACGTTGGACTAACAATTCCATTCTAAGCATTGCAAATTTCACAAACATAATTCAACAATAATATAAATACATCACAATGAAACAGAAGTATGTTCATTTACCTTTTTGACAATGTCAGGCCTTGGCTAAATTGATTGAATTCGAATATTCAACAAGCCCTGCTTCCCTGGTCTATCAGTGGAGAGATTTCTGCTAGAACGTAGCTGTGTACTCTAGGTAGTTTAAATGTAGACTGACTTTCTACCTCTCTGCTTGAATCAGCCAGAACTGGTTCTACCTACTCTAGCTGTGTTCTCATTGGCTGGAAAAATCGGATTGGATGTAAAATCAAATCTCTATAACGTACGCTGCGATGATGTCACTACACTGTGCGGGCGTCAAGCTACAACTGTGTTACGCATGATCACTTCTGTCGTCTGCTTTAGACTGACAGTAACCTTCTAAGTCTACATTGACTAAACAAGCAAAAGCTCAAAATGTGCTGGGTAAACTGGGCCTCTTGTTACAATGCCATTGGTGTTGTTGGTCATCATTTTGGTCTTCTCTCCATTCCATAGGCTCTGGAGGTGGTGTCAAGACTCTGTACCAGCTGTTCCAAGTTCTTGTTCCTCTCCAGCCAATCCATCAATCTCCAACCTTCGTTTTGCGGATGACATTGATGGATTGGCTGGAGAGGAACAAGAACTTGAACAGCAGCTCGTCGAGTAACAATATAAATTATAAAGTTAATTTCCTTTCATTTTTTCCCCTCTTAACTTAAGTGTCAATATTTTACCCAATTTCGTTTGTTTTCTTAGTAATAAATCTTTCATTGACAAATTGTCACCAAACAATGATTACATATTCACAAACAGAGAATAACAATCTCTTAACTGAAAAGATCTCAATTCCAAGGCATCGTTTACTGTTGGCGAAAAAGGGTTTACCCTAAAATTCGCATTGTTATTACTTTAAACGATGATACAAAGTAGAGTTCCTTTCGTGGCCCAAAATCAACCGCTAAAGTGTGGTGAATATTCTATTTCTGTTCTGACAGGGTGTGATTTTCCCTGTTTCACCCCGTATGCCCTCTGACCCTCTTTCTGAATGAAACACGCGGCTTCAAGAATTCGTCTTTGGTGTCTGGGCTTCAACCTAAAACGAAAAACCTTACCGACTAACTTTGATATGGGTCTGCCAGCACTTTATCGAAAGACAACATGTAAATTTTCGTATTTACCATCCATTATATTTAGACAGATGCCGCCACTGAGATCCTTGGCAAGGGCCGCCCAAAGAAGAAACAGTGGATTACACCTGAACTTTTGGAACTGTGTGATAAATGAAGAGGGATGAAAAAGAAAAAGAACAATACAATACAATACAATACAATACAATACAACTTTATTCATCCCAAAGGGCAATTACATTATAAGTTTATGAGGCAGCATAAAGAAACTCAAAAAATGTATCATAAACCAATTTTTGAAAAAAAAAAAAAAACTAAAACAAAAAAAACAAACATAAATTTAAAAAACATCACACAAGCACACACACGCGAATCAAGATCACAAGTGATATCACAAAAGTCAACAAAATTCAACAAGTTGATTAAAAAGTTCAGCCAGTACACATAGACACTAAAGGGAGACTCTCACTATATCACAAATAAGATCCCCAAAGTGCAGAAAACTAAAAGCGGTTAGTACTATTAAGCAGTCGGATTGCACTGGGAATAAAAGATTTAGAACGCCGATTTCCCTTACAGATAGGCATAGCATATCGGCGTCTGGATGGCAACAGTGTGAACTCGGGTTTCAAACAATGTTCCTGATGACTATGAAGGATGCTCCCGGTTTTCCGTAAGATCTGCTGATCACAGAAAGAAGAAAGATCTCTCTGCCTAACACCAATAATCTTTGAGCAGACATTGACTATGCTATTCAGGCTGTTCCTATCCTTCACAGTCAGACCGTGAAACCAACAGATAAAAGAAAAAGTCAGCAAACTTTCTATAAAAGACTGGTAAAACAAACTGAGGATCTTTGTGTTTACAGAGAAGGATTTTAGTTTCCTAAGAAGATACATTCTTTGCTGACCACGTTTGACAAGACTGTGGGTGTTGACATCAAATTTCAGCTGACTATCAAAAACTGTACCCAAATAATTATATGTGTCAACAACGTCCACATCTTCACCATGAATAACACATGGACGGACATCATCCTTCACTGTCCTAAAATCAAAAAGCATTTCTTTTGTTTTAGACACGTTCATTTCCAAAAAATTATTATCGCACCAGTTAACAAAATCAGAAAGGGCAAGACCATGATCGTTTTCAGGGCCCTGAAAAAGAGACAACAAGGCAGAGTCATCTGAAAATTTAACTAAAAACCTACACTCTTGGGTACTTCTACAGCTGTCAGTGTACAAAATAAAAAGCAGGGGAGATAACACACATCCCTGAGGACTCCCTGTATATGTAACAGCAATATCAGAAAAACAACCATTAACACAAACTCTCTGCTGTCTATCAACCAGAAAATCCAAGATCCACAAAACAAGTTGGTCAGAAAGCCTAAAATCCTCAATCAATCTTTTCGCCAGAATATGTGGTTGCATGGTATTAAATGCAGAAGAAAAATCTGCAAAAACGAGGCGTGCGTGTGCCTTTGGTTTTTCTAGATGCTTGTACAGAGTATTTAAGATGAACAGCTTGGCGTCCTCCACCCCCCTACCAGCCCGGTAAGCAAACTGCAGCGGGTCAAGAAACTTTTCAGTCGCACTCAAAACCAGAGCCTTGATAATTTTTTCAAGAGTTTTCATCACAAGAGATGTGAGAGCAACAGGCCTAAAGTCGTTGGGTTGAACGCCTCACAGGGCGCTGATGCCTACTGAAAAATCTACAATTACATTGAAAAGGCATGCGCAAAGCAAAGGAGAACTGGATGGAAGATCAATGCCAGGAAATAGAGAACAGTCTGAACAAGAACAACAGCAAGAAGGCCTACCAGACAGTGAAGCGCCTGACAAGTGTTAAACAGCGCAAGGTCTCCACGATACAAAGCAAGTCTGGCACATGCCTTACAGTAGAACAAAAAGTCTTGGACCGATGGACAGAGTACTGCTCTGAACTTTACAACCACATATCATACGGAGACCCATCAGTTTTAGCACGTCCCCAAAACAGAGAAGAGGAAGAAATCCTCCCAATTCCTGAAGAAGAAGTTGAGGCAGCAGTGCAAACGCTGAAGAAAAGGAAGTCAGCGGGAGTGGACAACCTACCGGCGGAATTGCTTCAAGAAGGAGGAGAAGCGATGATTGACGCCCTCACAACTATCTGTAACAAGATCTGGCAGAGTGGGGAGTGGCCTACACCATGGACCCAGTCGCTTTTCATCCTTCTTCTAAAAAAAGGTAACCTTCAGGAGTGTGAATATTACCGCACTATCAGCCTCATCAACCATCCCAGCAAGGTCCTCCTGAAAATAACACTAAACAGGTTGAAACCCCCAAGCTGAACAAATCATAGCTGAAGAACAAGCAGGATTCAGGGCAGGACGAAGTACCACTGAACAGATTTTCAATCTCTGAATAATCTGCGAGAAATACCTACAGCACCAACCACATCTATATCATGTGTTCATAGACTTCAAGAAAGCGTTTGATCGAGTCTGGCATGCAGCTATGTGGGCAACCATCAGCCCCAACATTATTGAAGTCATCAAAAGCCTGTATGACAAGGCTACCAGTGCAGTCCTCCATAACAGCGCTATCGGAAACTGGTTCAGAACAACAATCTGTGTGCGTCAAGAAAGCCTACTCTCTCCAAAACTCTTCAACATCTTCCTAGAGCGCATCATGTTAGATGCCCTTGCAGATCACGAAGGCAAGTCAGGATAGGGGGATAGAGCAATCTCCAAATTCCGTTTTGCGGATGACATTGATGAATAAGCTGGAGAGGAACAAGAACTTGAACAGCTGGTAGAGAGGCTTGACACCACCTCCCTCCAGAGACCATGGAATGGAAATAAGTGCAGAGAAGACCAACATGATGACCAACAACACCAATGGCATCACAGGGATGTTGCTAGGAAATTTTTTCTTCGGCGATTTGGCCGAAACAGCAGTGAAACTTTCGGCTTTTTACAGAAAGTTTCGGCTCTCTCTTCCAAAGCAGTCTCACAAGTTTTTTGACTAGATTCACTACGCACGTGCATACATACGTGTTCATTCAAGGCAGAAGCTTTGAAATTTGTGCGGCCTTGTGTGAATGCATTCCGGCACCCTCCCGATATACATATCTGGCAGAACATAGCCCCATCCTTGTAAATGACCCAGGGGTGGGACAGCTTAGATTTTTCCTGGAACTTTAATAACGACTTGCCTTGTTTGGTACTGGTAGACTCTTTCACTTCAGTGCCAGTGGTGGAGGAAACAACAGCGATAGATTCACCTCTCTGCGCATTTGCCGAAGTGGAAGGCCCGTCACTGTCAGTGGTGCCAGTGGATTTGTCAGGCTGTACTTCTTTTTTGCCAAACGACAGTATACTTTGTCCGGCCAACAATTTCGATTTCTTTTTCGGAGGCATTTTGAAAATGATTTTCAAGCACTGCCTAAAGCCTGTATGAGAAAGTGACTATTGACGTCAATTGTATCACGGACGACATCGGGCTATGACTAATACGGGTCTGTTCGCTGAGTGCAACTTTTTCAGGAAAATATAATTTAGTAATTATCGAATCCTCACCTAAACTGCAAGCGTACAGCACAGGAATATCGCAAAAATGGACAAAATCGAGCCGATTTACCCCTGAAAACTTCGGCTCGGCGAGCCGACATGACGGACAGTTTATCGGCTTTTTTATAAAAAGTTCGGCTAAAAGCCGAAGATCCGACCCAAACGACATCCCTGCATCAACATGGACAGCAAAGTCCAAGGCCAATCCCTCAACACAGTGCACAGCTTCAAATATTTAGGAGCCATTGTATCAGAAAATGTGTCCCGACAGGAAGTCCTCTACAGGATCGCACAAACAACTGCTGCCCTGATAAGGTTGAAGCCCATTTGGAAAGACAGGACCATCAATCCACATTCCAAGGTAAGGCTGCTGCGCTCCCTTGTCATCTCCATCTTCCTATACGCTTGCGAAACATGGACCCTCACAGCAGATCTACAATGAAGAATACAAAGCATGGAGATGAGGTGCTACAGAAGACTTTTGGGCATTACCTATAGCCAGCAAATCCCCAACGCCGAAGTCAGACAAACCATCACAAACGCCATTGGACAACACGATGACATGTCACCAGAGCATCAGGCCTTGCAAAGACCATCCTGCAAGACACGGTGTGAAGAAGGCAAAGGAGAGTAAGACAGAACTAGAGGTGGAAGGATAACATTCGAGAATGGACGGGCTTGACACTGAGCGAAGCCATAAGGGTTGCTGATGCCAGAGAATGATGGAGTACGCTGGTTAAAAGATAATCTGTGGTTGATTGATTGATTTATTGTTGCTTTAGGTCCAGCGGACTCTTCCGAGCCAAATCAGGACCGGACAACCCCCGATCCGCATAAAAGATCTGCTGAAACAACCCCAGTGGGAAAATTGAATGCCCTCCACCGGCCAGTCACTTTACAATAAAGACATCCCACGCGGGGGACGGCTGAGGGTTGACCTCAACTACGCGAACACCCCGGTTACAAAAACAAAATAGAATACAAACATCATTATAAATCATCAACCAAACACATACATATAAAATGCCTATAGTGCTAAATAGTACATTCATAGGAAGCCCTAGTGACCACCCGGCAGAAAGCGTCCAACACTCCCAAGCTGATCCAACAGACCTCATACACAAACAAGGAGTCTTGTCCAGGAAGAGTTTTCAAGAAAAAAGGTAGGTCATTGATCTAGCGAAGAAGAAGATAGTATAGCAGAGTGAAGGACAGAGCAAGAATAGGAAAGAGTAAATGAGGAAGACAGCGACAGTGGGAATTTAAAGCACTAAATTTCCATAAAGTGGGGATACTATTTATACTGAAAACCCCCGGCACTCCAACGGTGCCCCAGCGACCTTCGAGTTACGGGATAGGATAGGATAGTCTGACGATATTTAGATCTGCGTTTTATCATGACTTATGTCATGGTTGGGGAATGACGTCAATACACGGACGACTGACAAAACCACAGTATTGTCTCTCATGTTTGCTTCCTTTATTATTTTGTTCTTATACAGAACGATATAGATGGTGGTAGCCAAATCAGGACCGGACAACCCCTGATCCGCATAAAAGATCTGCTGAAACAACCTTAGTGGTAAAACTGAAGGCTCTTCACCAGCCAGTCACTGTACAATAAAGACATCCCATTCAGGCCGGGGACGCTGAGCTAATACTCTAATTTATCGAACCCCGGTTACAAAAACAAAATAGAATACAAACATCATTATAAATTATCAACAAAACATACATATAAAATGCCTACATTGCTAAATAATAGCATCATAGGAAGCCCTATAGTGACCACCTGGCAGAAAGCATCCAATATTCCCAAGCTGATCCAACAGACCTCACACACAAATAAGGAGTCTTGTCCCGGAATAGTTTTCAAGAAAAAAGGTAGGTGACTGGTCTAGCGAAGAAGAAGTATAGTATAGCAGATTGATAGAACAGAGGAGGAATGAGAAAGAACAAAATGAGAAAGACAGCGACAGTGGGGATACTATTTATACTGAAGCCCCCGGCACCCCAACGGGGGCAGATAAGAGAGTAAGACAAGAGCCATTTGGAAAACGGTTATGAAAATGATAGCTTACACCGGCTGCTAGTAGAACTACTAACAGCGTACTTTATAACTCGCCTTATACTTATACACCACCGTCGTTTATTCCAGGACGCAATCACGATTTTTTACTACATTTAGAAGGTGGCAAACCAACTAGTCCAGTCCCAGTAATGAAATAAATAGCCAAATAAGCAACTAATTCCTATAAAAATGCTATGCAGTAAAAAATATTCTTTAAGCAATGAGGAAATACCTATAAAAAGTCCCAGTAAAAAAAAGGGGTCTGAAACATGATTTTTGGTGCTTATGTTTTTTCACACTTCAAAACGTCGAAGGGAGATTACTTGAAATAAACATTTAATTCAAAACCATATCATGTTGCATGTCAAATGAAAGCTCTTAACATATACAGTCCGAAAATCTGTTTCAACGCTTTCTGTGTCAGTTTTAGTTCTGACTGTGGATTAAAATTTAATTAACATAGGGGTATAAATGCGAAATTCCGATGATCTTAAAAATCTTGATCTCGATTGTAAAAGTCGACTTCTATTTAATTCACAAGAGAAAAAAGATTAGTTAAAAGGAAGACACACGAAATAAAGAAAAACAGAAAAACACAGGAAATTGATTAGTTTTCCAGTAGAATATAGAAGTGGTCTACCTTAGTCGCTCTCAGAATCCGACTCGTCATTCAGCTGAACCACAGAGTTTGTGCAGCTGACTACACGGCATTCTCCACAAGCTATGGTGCCCGTAAGTCCGTGCTTTCTGCATCTGCATCTGCCAGTTGAGCAGTCTTTCTAGCAGCAGCAGCGGATAACATTCAAAATATCCTATGGAGAAGCTGGCTTATTAGTTATGATTGGACGTAGCCCACCCGTCCTGTAACTTCCATTCCCAATCCATTGGTGATAGACCATGGTCTCTGTCTAGACTCAGCTACTCCTTGACTTGGTAGAATGTTCTGTAGGCATGGAATTCACCTGCTGCTGCTGTTGGGGGGAGCACTTTAGCTTGGATTTGTGTATGGCTTGCAGACACTTTTTGCTCATATTTGACAAACCACAGTTTGGCCAAGGTATCAGAACGTTTTTCCCTGTACAGTACAGGTGAACAAATACCCTCTCATCAGCCGCTGCAACAGCATCATGACTTGACATCTTATCATTGAATACTCTAGCCTCATCCAGGAGCTCTCCTGAATCAAGCTTCTTGGCTGTGAGTGATTTTGAGATGTTGAAGGGATGAGATGTCGTGTCGTATCCACAGAATGCATGGGCAAAAAGAATGTTATTACAGACTGTTGTTCCGGTTTGTTTTCGCAGTTGGCCAAGAATATTTCCTTCGTCTCGCAGAGGATCGTGTTAGGATCAAAGGCTACATGTCTCCCAACCATGCCTTTGCTTCTTCGAAGATGGGCAACATCTTTGGTACTTGGGCCATCAACATAGCCATCGAAAATGATTGTAGCTAGTGTATGTTTCCTAGCAACAAAGCTGACATACATCTCTGCTAGATCTTTTAGGACGACCCTCCGGGCCATGGAAGGCGATGCAAAAGGGATCCACCATCGAAAATGTATTTAACATTTTCTCTTGGCAAGGATGCAGTTTCATTGACAGCAGACCAGAGAAATCCTGTAAGAGTATGTTTGTTGGCTTTTCTGGGGAATCCTGTCGCATCAAACAAGGAGGCAGGTACATTGGCCAGTCCATAGTAAAACATTTCTTCGAGCCTGTTGGTATCATTCCCAGCGACTTGCACCAACCTTTGAAACACCACTTACAACCATTTCCCTGGCCAATAGGTTACTCCAGTTTTTGTCGCCATTGTGACTGCTTGATTGCTTTTCTTGAACGTCACGTCAGCTGGAGATTGACCCGTCATCCCTTGGAGAATGCGCTGACCAATTTCAACAGCTTGGTCAGCATTGACAGATGAGTCAGCTGCCAGTAGCAATAGACCTAAAACTCATGTCAGCGCAAAACGGAGTTTTTGATGAAACATAGTTGATGACTGTCAAAGTTTCTTTGTGGTCTTTCTCTTGCCTTATTTCAGAAGAATCTTTGTGCTGTTCACTTGTTGTGAACTCTGTTTCCGTCAAGGATAGCATCCATTGGTTTGCTGTTGCACAAGCGGGCATAGAGGGAAGCCAAACAAGCCTTTGTCGTTCGCCCATTCCGCGCCCTTTAGTTAGGCCACCATTTGACGTCAGCGTCCTCATCAAAGTTTGCTCAATCACCAGATCACACGACAGACCAGCCCTATAGCGATCGCTTCTCCTTTTCACGCGATGGCCTGCCATGAAATCGTGATAGACTTCTGGGTAGGTTTTGTTCAACTCCATCATTTGCTGTAAGTACAGCCTGGCCGACTTGGTGTAGAGGTTGTGCCCTGAAGCAGCAAAATAGGGCAACATTTTGGCAACAGCAGATAGATGGAGCTTGAAGTCTCCAGTTCTCTCAGCCTATATTGCTGTGTGAAGGAGGTGTACCATTTCTTGAATCCATAGCTTGCTCGTTCTACTTGAACATTGTCGTTTGAAATCTTCCAACGTTGCTTTAATGCGTCCTAATACAGGATGTATTGCAGCATCTCTTGCTGTTGTTTTGCCCTGCATCAGTGATTCAAAAAGAGCCTAATCAAAGTCATCATTGCCAACAGACTCTGTTATGTCAAGATCTGCAGGATTATGTAGAAGTGACTCTTCTTCTTGACAATCACCGTTTTCCTTCCTAGGATTGTAATCATTGGACAAAGTGTCAGGATGGAGCAACAGCCATGACATGTTGAAGGAAGTGCTTACAAATATTGCACTCAATGCTGCTTCGACAAGAAAATGTGCTCTAATTGCCCTAGAATAAGCCTTTCCAGCAATGATGTGAACTGCAGAATTTGATGCACAAACTGCCTCTATTGCCTTGTCTTGTCTTGCCGTATATGCCCACAATCAATCGTGTTGATCATTATGGCACTTTTTTTTTACCAAGGTGCATGCTGGGTGTGTTCTTGTTACCGACGCTCACCCGTCTAGGACATGAGCGTCAGGATCTTTAAAGTCCGTTATGATGTAATGTATGCGACACAGACTAGACCTCGGTATATACTCTCATCCGAAGGAGTAGGAAACGAGAGTAAAGTGTCTTTTCCAGGGACACAACACAATGCCCGGCCTGGGCTCAAACCCGGGACCTTCCGATCCGCAAGCCAACGCTCTAACCATTCGGCCACCATGCCTCATGCAAGCCTGCATCAGACCAATACTACATGCATTTATCAACCACAGGCTCTGAAGTCTTTTTTTCCCCTCCTACATACGTACGTGGTATAGTATGTAATTGAGGCCTACGAGAGACGAGACTTCCAAGCCTGTGTATAAACAATGCCATTGACATTGTCACCTGCACATTTCATCACTTGGCTGTAGATTCCTGACGTCATGCGGAACAATATCTAGGCGGTAAAAATGGGGGTTCCCCAATGCATTCGCATCAAAAAATAGTTCGCTTTAAAAAGTTAAAATAAACATATTCATACCCCTTCGATTCCGTGGGACTTTTCTTCAGTTGTAAACACAACTGTAAAGAGTAAATTAGAATATATATCATTTTTATAGGATTTACTTACTTTCAAAAAGCCTGTTGGATTGGACTAAACTTGGAGGAAGGTCGGGCGGGGGAGAGAGAGGTAGGGGGATGGGGTGGTGGGAATAAGGATCGAGTCTTCTTGAAATACATCGGACGGTAGCGTGGACAGATTGACTTGTTTGATAAATACGGCGTAGGGGTCAGTTATGTACGGTGGATCTACTGTTGGCTGTCGTGACTAGCTTTTGTTTCCTTCACCGTTCACGATAATACGAAAGGTTGATCACACTGCGTAGCTGAGACTAGGCGGAGAGGCAAATAGAACGCCTTGACCCGATTCAGCTAAGCAGTGTGAAGGTTGATACGCTTCTGTCTTCTCCCTCTTTACTCCCTACTTTCCCCTCCCATATCTTCTCTCCCCCCCTCTTCCAACAAACATCCGTACCCTTCTCCTCGTTTATCTCCCACTCTCTCTGTCTTTCTGTTCTCTTTCCATTGCTCTTCCTCACAATCACCCCCCTGCCGCCGCTTCCTCCCTCTCTCTTTCTCTATGTCATGATTCTCCATTCACTCCGAATTTCTCCAATACCATCACCACCCAACTATCCCCCCTCTCTCTCTCTCTCTCTCTCTCTCTCTCTCTCTCTCTCTCTCTCTCTCTCTCTCTCTCTCTCTCTCTCTCAAGTACTCTATTTGCTATCCCCCTTCTCTCTCTCTTATACCCTCTACTTACTCTCTCTTCCCTCTCTCTCTCTCCATATTTATTCTATCTTTTTTGTCCCGTCCCTGTCCAAGGAATGGTTGCAAGTGACCCTAAAAAAAATCCATAAACAGACTACTTGACTACAAAATGTATTGCTTCATAATAACAGAATTGGGTCACACACAAAAAGATATAGATTCGATATTTCCCGATAATTTCTCTAAATAATTTTAATTTAATCCCCCCAATTTTTTTTCTCCCAACGTCAATGGTTGCTCCTTTAATTCTTTTATGACTACAACATTTCTGGTGTAAAGAGTCATACTACCTTAATGTGTTGTTCAAAACTGCGTTATAAGCGATGGTTTTATCCTAGGTTTAGATCCAGACTTACTTTTGCCTTCAGTTTAAGCCTTGTAGTTCATCTTATTTCAGAGCCTTGCCTTGCTTTGCTACAACTGCTACTTAAGTGCAATGTAGGTTAATCTGATGAAAATATAAATTAAAGAGTGTATTACTAATTTACTGTTCATTAATCACTTCAGTGATTTAAACATTGAAGGTAAACATATTAATTAACAAATGGAAGTAACTATAACTATCTTAGAGGCACTGTGACAGGTAAAGTCTAATTACACACCAACTTTGAATCAAATCCTTCCAGTAGTTTGGGAGAAATTAGAATTTTTTTTAAAACGACGTCGCCATGGTGACGTTACCCGATGAGTCCTGGCATGGTTCACTATTTCCTAACTAAATACCAAGTTTCAAAGAAATCCGTCTATAATGGTTTCAGAGAAAAGTGCCCATTTGTCACTTCCGGACCGACAAAGCCAAAACTTACAGCTCGGGAATTTAAAAAAAAAAAGAAAAAAAAAGAAAAGAGCTAAAGATCACTAGATTTCAAAGGCAAACAAACCTGCTGATTCTGACATTTGCAGCAACAATAAAAAGTCCATCACACTCAGGAAAGGAACAATGGGATACAATCTCTCAAACAGAAAGAACAAAACGAATCCCATTCATATAGTCGAATCCTATATTCGATTCCATAGACATACATGTACAGTCGCGTCCCAATCAGTATAGGCAAGTACCAATCATACAGTCAACCTCCACTCATATGTAACCGAGCGGAGTATTTGACTCCCGTCTCTCGGCCACGACCTTGAGAACATTGCTCCACCCGAGCTGTTGTTTTCATTTTATCCCTCAAAAAATATTTGCCCTGCAAGGCGGTGAAGCGTGGTTGGGAGTACCGGGTTGCCGGCTACTAGTGCCACGCACTCTACTGCAAAGTCGCTGCCACCGACCTGCATAAAATGCCTGCCGACAATGTGGTCCCGCTCGCCACCAAACGCAGCAGGCGAATGGTCAGCCGGGGATAACAAATGTCGTGTCGCCTTGTCCTGCGTAACCCAATGGCATACCCAAAGGATTCTGCAAAGCAGGAGCCACCCAAGGCTAGTCTAACCAAGAAAATCAAAGTAGACAATTTCTCTCCCAAGCCTCAACCCGTCGCCTCTCTTTCCGCTACAGATCCCACAGCTCAAATGGAACCATGTCCCCATGGTTTCCCCGTTCGCAACAGGATTGTCTACGCCAAGTCAGTCCACACACCACGGTCCAGCATCATCCTGTTCCCGGTCGTTTGCACCACTTGTAACCGAGCGGAGGTTTTGACTCCCGTCTCTCGGCCACGACCTTGGGAACATTGCTCCACCCGAGCTGTTATTTTCATTTTATCCCTCAAAAAAGGGACATAAAAATATTTGCCCTGCAAGGCGGTGAAGCGTGGTTGGGAGTACCGGGTTGCCGGCTACTAGTGCCACGCACTCTACTGCAAAGTCGCTGCCACCGACCTGAATAAAATGCCTGCCGACAATGTGGTCCCGCTCGCCACCAAACGCAGCAGGCGAATGGTCAGCCGGGGATAACAAATGTCGTGTCGCCTTGTCCTGCGTAATCCAATGGCATACCCAAAGGATTCTGCAAAGCAGGAGCCACCCAAGGCTAGTCTAACCAAGAAAATCAAGGTAGACAATTTCTCTCACAAGCCTCAACCAGTCGCCCTCCCTTTTCGCTACACCAGGCTGCAGAACAACGTTGAAAAAAAATCTCTGAAGTTTGGCCGGGTCTAGGGGCCGCCTAGGCCCCTGTGGGGTTCAGGGGCAAAGCCCTGGTGGGGGGTTCAGGAGAGCCCTCCTGAAGGAAAAGAAAAATAGTACTTTTTAAGGCCATTTTGTTGTATTTCCTGGATGAAAATACTGGAAAATGTATAGCTATGTTTTTTGTTTTTTTTTGGGGGGGGGGGGAAGTTTTTTTAAAGAATGAACTGGTTAAAAAAAGTGCAAATTGCCTTTCCATTTGTTCTGGATGTTGCTTTCATTAAATGTCTCGCCACAATTCACAGTTCTAGAAGCACACGACATTTTGAAAAAAAAAGTTAATGAAGCGTGGTCATCACAGAAGAAGCGGCTTAGTCTAATGCACAAAATTTAAATCACAGTTCTACAATGTCTCCGTTGATGTTCACAGACTTAGAGCATAGACTAAAAGAGAAACTCAGGGAATAGCATACGCGGGCGGCGCACCTTTCTTTCAATAGGTCAACAATACGCGCAAAATGTACAGCATAAGAGGCGCCCGCTAAAGTTGTAGCCTATAACAGTGAAGCAGTATTAGCGGGTGGCGCACCTCTCTGTCAATAAGACCACATGAAAATATGGATCGGTACTCTAAAAAAAATATTATCAGGATTTTTTGTCTCGGAATTTTTTTTTCTCTCGGAAATTTTTTTTATTCTTACTCGGAAAATCGCGGATCCGCGGAGAGTTCTGCAGCCTGTACACATACATACTGCGTAGCTCAGAATCGCCAAGGTTTACGTTCGGCTCTCCACTCGGCGAGTCTCAACAACGCTGTGTGTGCCAGTCATACCCCAGCCACTGAGAATTATGTCAAGTGCTGTTTTAACACGAAGTAAGTGAGCAAATCGCTGTTGTTGTTAAAGCAAGTGGTGGTTGTTGTTCTTCTTCTTGGTTTTTTTTAAAAAATGCAGGTACACGCGCTATCCTTGAAATAAAAGTAACAAAGCGTGCACTGATACACTGGCCTACATCTCCAAGGTCTGTGATACTCCGCAGTAACTTTCCAACAGCTGAAAACAGTCAGGGAAAAAAATGAACCAGGTTGTACAATCATGCATGTTTCAGATGAACGTAATACCCTTCGACAATGCTTTTAATTACAGTTGCAGACGCAAAGTACTGTGGGGTCACCGGAAGACCAAAGAATGTGAAGCTACGCGTAGCTGTATGTTCTTTGGATAAGACTAAGTTTACCTATCTTTAACGTGGAAGCCATTCACAGTACGTGAGAAAATCATTACTAAAGGCAAATTGTACGGGCCATAGCCTAAATTTGTTAATTCCGTGATCGAGTTCGGGGTGAAGAATTATTTATGCCAGTACTCAGTTCTTGGGTAAGTATTCTCGGATAATAAGATGGAAACACAATTAACAGAACAGCTTAACTTTAAGAAACCACATAAACTCCCACACTTTCAGTCACTTTAATATCGTGACTGAACCATTGTATTACTGCAACATTAATGCAGGGGATTAACTAGAGAGAGAAGAGGGAAGGACAGAAAGAGTGGGTAGGTGGGTGGGTGGTGAGTTTTGCCATTTGAAATACAATGGAATGAATACAGAATACAACGAATATAACATCGTGTTTCTTACATAATATAGGTGAGGCTACTCTTCAATTTCTAGATAACCCTCAAACAGATGTGACTTGTAAGATACGCTATCTCAGCGACGTTTGATAACCTGTATACCCTGCACTACCACAGATAACCCATCGCAAAACAGAGGTAACCCATCTACCGGTACACTATCCGTCTGCCAAGCAAGAGTATCAGATACTATCTAAGACTGCACGGGCATACGAAATGAACATTATTATTGTTTAAAGTTTAAAGTTTAACGATCACACCCACCCTTGGCAATACGGCAGACATGAAGCAAACCTTGATAGATCATTGAAACTCAGAATACCCAGTCTTCTGCCTATGTACCGGGCCGTCTACAGGTACCTAACCATAAATGAGCATGTGAGGCCAGCGGAGACAAAGCACCATCAGGACAATTCTGCCATTCCTGCCCTGCTCTGCTGGTCTGGTCTGGTCGGTCTGTCTCTCCCTCCATTCCTTCACCAATCCCTACCTCCCTCTCCCTTTCCATCTCTCTCTTCCCACCCCACCCCCCTCACCATCCAGTTCCCCTGCCGCATGGGTAAGTACTACGGCCACCACCGACGATGTCTGTCAGTCTTTGTCTGTCTGTCTGTCTGTCTATCTGTCTCTCTCTCTCTGTCTCTCTGTCTCTCTCTCTCTCTCTCTCTCTCCCTCCCCCCCCTCCCCCCCCTCCCCCCTCTCCTCCCCCCCTCCCCCTCCCCCCCGCTCTCTATAACAGTACCTGCAGTGTCGTGCGGCGAGTGTCCAAAACACAAGCATATTCGACAAATGTTTATATGTAGTAAATATTTATCGTGCAAGTCAATGTTTAACTTGTGTCATTTGTTTCGGGAAAGAAAACATGTGTTACTAAAATTGAGTAAATTTATAAAATTAGGAAAGGGCGTATACTAATAATATTAACAATATTAGCAAAATGTTATTGTTGTAAATGTTAAAGTGGAATGTTCGTAATGTTGCTGTTATTTTTAATTTTTTATTTTTATTTTTTTTAACAACCGCTTTATGATTGTTATGCTTATGTTTTTGTATCCTCCACACCCCAAAAGGGGCGAGTAATGGGATTAAATCTTGAATCTTAAATCTTGAATCTTGAGTCCAAACGGTCGGATCGAACGAAGACAGTACATTCTTAGTAGAACTCGCTTCTGATGTCTGGTAGTGACAGGGGGAAAGTGTGTAGGGATGAGAAATGTAGGGATGGCGAAGACGGTGAAGACGAACATGTCAGAAGGACGAGGGAGGGTGAGAAAGAGGAAAGGAGGGGAGAGGAGGGGCAAAGATGGGTGGATGAATCGATGAAGCAGACTGTCAATACCGATCCATAAGCGTTAAAGGCACAGACTGAGCGATCTTCGTGATTGCAGCGGCGTCAACAACAACTGCAGCAGCACAATGATAGAAGATCAAGAACTGTGCGACTGTTGAAGACTTACTTGGAATCTCTCTCTCTCTCTCTCTCTCTCTCTCTCTCTCTCTCTCTCTCTCTCTCTCTCTCTCTCTCTCTCTCTCTCTCCCTCCCTCCATCTCCCTATCCCTCTCCCTCTCCCTCTCAGTAATGTAGTGGCTATTGGCACACGCTAGCAATGTTTCATGATAGGCAATGTCGGGAACGGTTTAGCACTGAGAGTATAAACCGAGGTCTAGTCTGTGTCGCATGCATTCCATCATAACGGACTTTAAAGATCCTGACGCTCATGTCCTAGACGGGTGAGTGCCGGTGACAAGAACACACCCAGCATGCACCTAGGTCCTTCTCCCCCATCCTTGACTGCCCAGGAGTGTGCTCAGTTGTCTGGAGCGTTATTATGAGGCGCCTAAAGGCTACAAGTTGGCGCCTCGGGCGGCTTGAGTTATATCCTGTATAGGCCAGCGCCTTGAGTCGCCAAGTACGGCGAGATATGTGCGCTATATAAAAAAAAATCCTCGATTATAATAATAAATTAATTAATTAATAATGAGTGACAGTACTAGGAAAACAACCACCAAACTACACACAAACAAAAGAATGAAACAAGCGCGCACCATGCACTCCAGTCCACCAAGCTGTGAATGGATATCTGGATCTATTTAGAGCCGGGGAAAGTAAAGCAACGAGGGAGAGAAGATAGGCATCTCATTAAGCTGGTCTAGAGAAAAGGGATGTCCCAGACGCTTCCCTCCCCAATGAACGAAAGGTTACGGTGATATCTATATCTATTTCTTCTAGTCGAAAGCGCACAGTAGTGTTCGTCGTGGACGGCTTGCGTTCGTCCCCGATGCTGGCACACGATTTAGTGCACGATGGGTCTCAGCACCGTGGTCTCAAAGATCAATTGACGTCTTGAACCAATGCAAGTTTCATGGACCGATTGGCAAACTGTGGGAAGAGACGATGAATGGGTGAACATATGTTAAGGGCTGGAGCTTGGTTGTGCTGTACAGACGTAAAGTGTTTAGAATAGAACACAACATCCCGTCCACATAGCGTAGCTGAGACTCGCCAAATACCATTCAACAGGGGAGAGACGACCGTAAGCCTCGGATAGTCTCAGCTACGCAGTGTGTACACAGTCCAAAATTAATATTATAGGCTAGATATTCAACTACGGGGTGGAGTGGGGAAGAGGGAGGGCAGGGAGGGAAATGACAGGCAAAGATAACATTAATACAGCCAAGCAGCCGGTCGCCAATAAGACGATAAAGCCAGACAAATAAAATACTTGTGGTCACTTGACTTGCGATGGTCATAAGGGTCAAAAGACTTGAGATGGGGAGGGAGATGGTGTGAAGTAGGAAAGGGGGGGGGGGTGAGGGGATAAATGTAATCCGACGCAGACTATCCTATCCTATCCCGTAACTCGAAAGTCGTTGGGGCACCACAGAGGATCGTTTAACCAGCGTACTCTATCTTTCTCTGTCTTCAGCAGCCCTCATGGTATCACTGGTGATGTTATTTCACTAATTCAGGACTGCTCCTTGTATCAGAACTATGGTCTCTGTACTGTTAAGCCCCATCAACCACGTCCAAACCTAAACTGAAAGGTCAGAAAGTCGTGGAGAGGTCAAGCGGTAAAAGTCATGAGCAAATAGGATACTATATGACAGTGACCAGCGTACGCAGCTGATAACCCTTTAACCTACCTTATCATTTGTAACGAGGTCCTTGGCACACTGCGTAGCTGAGACTGACCGAGGCTAACGTCCGCCTCTTATGAGTGTGTTGAATACAGTACGACCATGCACGCATCTCGATTGTCCAACTTTCACATTACATACATACCAGTGGAAAATTGCCTTTGGCGTGGGCGCAAACCTTTACATACAAATTGATTGATTGATTAATTGTTGCTTTAGGTCCAGCGGACTCTTCCGAGCCAAATCAGGACCGGACAACCCCCGATCCGCATAAAATATATGCTGATACAACCCAAGTGGGAAAACCGAGCGCCCTCCACCGGCCAGTCACTTTACAATAAAGACATCCCACGCAGGGGACGGCTGAGGCTTTACCCCAACTACTCGAACCCCCGGTTACAAAAACAAAATAGAATACAAACATCATTATAAATTATCAACAAAACACATACATATAAAATGCCTATATTGCCAAATAATAACATCATAGGAAGCCCTAGTGACCACCCGGCAGAAAGCGTCCAATACTCCCAAGCTGATCCAACAGACCTCATACACAAACAAGGAGTCTTGTCCAGGAAGAGTTTTCAATAAAAAAGGTAGGTCATTGATCTAGCGAAGAAGAAGATAGTATAGCAGAGTGATAGGACAGAGCAGGAATGGGAAAGAGCAAATGAGGAAGACAGCGACAGTGGGAATTTAAACACTAAATTTCCAGAAAGTGGGGATACTATTTATACTGAAACCCCCGGCACTCCAACTAGGGTACTGTTGCCGCAGTGAATCAGTCATGCCTATAAAGGAAAGACAGGTTTTCAACTGGGGCTTTCACTTTTCCCTTTATAGGTTAGAACAATCTACAGTGGCAAGATTGCTCATGACCCCAAGGGGTTTACATACAAATAAATTAACGATAAATAAAAATGTCCATGCATGCATCAATCATAGGCTAGTTGAAAAAAAGTACTCCCTCTCTCAAAAAAATTACTCTCTCTCTCTCTCTCTCGCTCCCTCCCTCCCTCCTTCCTGCTTCAACACATTGTGCATCCAAGCAAACACACACACACACACACACACACCTCACACACACACATGCACACGCACAACCACATGTATGTACACGCACACTGGCCCTTGAGAATCAATTGATACATTCTCAATGCAACGAAGCTAAAACAAGAATAAAAAAGAAAATATCAATATGGCACACGTTAATCACAGTGAATAGTTCAGATTTAAAAACTGTACAACACAGACCATGGCTAATATCACAATAAAATATCAGAGGAACTCGGCGTGTCTCAGCTACGCAATGTGCAACTATAACAACAACAACAACAACAACAACAACAGCAATAATAATAATAATAATAATAATAATAATAATAATAATAATAATAATAATAATAATAATAATAATAATAATAATAATAATAATATTTATTTAAAAAAAAAATAATAATAATAATAATAATAATAGCCCGTTAATTTGTTGCTGAATGTGTACAGGTACCATCTGTATTAGGCTACTGTGTGAAATCAGAAAGAACAGGAATGTTAACAGAACAATATAAGTTTCACAATGAATTTTCCCATCCTTTTATTTCCACAGCCCCGATTTTTTTCCCCCTCAAGTGTTTTGTGGCATTGGAAGCATGATTTGAATCTAATGACGGTTCTGTTAGAAGACGAGGCAGAGCTACGTAAAAGCCAAAGATGACAAAACACACTAACCGCACATTGAAATCGGCCCTTATTAGAAGAAGTTCTCTATACAAACATGTAATTTCGCTAAAAGCTTCTCCAGGACTTACAATCCAAAGTCTATTAGCATGATGAAAATACTGGGATGAAAGTAAGGTAATGGGTGTGTGGGGAGACACATACATACACACAGGAAAAATTACAAATTTTGTTTCGTTTTATGTACGGAGATACCCAGGTTAGATTAATGTACTTAGTCACGCCAAACGAGCAATACTGATGACTGGCTTCGTTAACGACCGCTGCACGTTGTTGATTAGCCGTCACCCTCATTTCCGGTACATGCGCAGAATGTTTCTTGTTGTACGCTTCAGTAAGAACCAGAACAATTCGGGTTGCGTTCTTGAACCAAACCCATCCCATCAATGTTGTCCGAATCGACCAGACACATTTTCGGCACAATAGGAAATAATGTGAAATCATCGGTCTTATATAGCGCTTTTCCAGCTCAAGAGCAGCTCAAGGCGCTGACCGATACAAGATCTAGCTCAATCCACCCGAGACGTCCACATTGGAGTTTCACAAAGGCTACAAAGATTTTTATGTTAAGCAATATGGGGTGTCAGCCACCATTATGTTTCTACAGTAGATGTCACGCTCCACGCTTAAATAATTGGTTACATTTTTCTGTCATCAAGCTGAAAAAGAGTGTGTTTATTTTGGCAACCTGCCTTATATATATATGTAAACCGTTGCGTGCATTATGAGTACCGCCCAAGGAAGAAACCGTTGATCACACCTGAACTTTTGGATCTGAGTGATAAACGAAGAAAGATGAAAAAGAAAAAGAACACCTCACACGGAGCTGATCGCTACCGAAAAATCAACAATGACAACCGAAAAGGCATGCGCACAGCAAATAAAAGCTGGATAGAAGATGAATCAATGCCAGGAAATAGAGAACAGTCTAAACAAGGACCACAGAAAGAAGGCCAACCAGACTGTGAAGGGGCTGACAGGTATATATGCCTTAGAGAAGAACGAGAAGTCTTGGATAGATGGACAAAGTACTGCTTTGACCTTTACTACCACACACCAAACAGAGACAAATCAGTTCTAGCATGTCCCAAGAACAGAGTAGAAGAAGAAAGCCTCCTAATTTTCTGAGAAGAAGTTGAGGCAGCAGTGCAATCGCTGAAGAAAGAGAAGTCAGCGGGAGTGGACAACATACCCGCGGAACTGCTTCAAGCAGGAGGAGAAGCGAGGTTTGACGCCCTCACCATTATCTGTAACAAGATCTGGAAGAGTGGGGAATGGTCTACACCAGTGGGCCCAGTCGAGTGTCGTCACTCTTCCCAGGAGGGATGAGGAGGGGTGACCTTCGGGAGTGTGAAAATTACCGCACCATCAGCGTCATCAGCCATCCTAGCAAGGTCCTCCTCAAAATAATATTCAACAGGTTGAAACCCCAAGCTGAACGAATCATAGCTGAAGAACAAGCAGGATTCAGGGCAGGACGAAGTACCACTGAACAGATTTTCAACCTCAGAATAATTTGCGAGAAATACCTACAGCACCAACAACATCTATATCATGTGTTCGTAGGCTTCAAAAAGGCGTTTGACCGAGTCTGGCATGCAGCTCTGTGGGCAACCATGAAAGTGACCAACATCAGCCCATTAATTATTGAAGTCATCAAAAGCCTATATGACAAAGCTACCAGTGCAGTCCTCCATAACAGCGCCATCGGAAACTGGTTCAGAACAACAATCGGTGTGCATCAAGGATGCCTACTCTCTCCAACACTCTTCAACATCTTCCTAGAGCGCATCATGTCAGATGTCCTTGCAGATCACGAAGGAACAGTCAGCATAGGGGGTAGAACAATCTCCAAGTTCCGTTTTGCGGATGATATTGATGGATTGGCTGGAGAGGAACAAGAACTTGAACAGCTTGTACAGAGGCTTGACACCATCTCCAGGGCCTATGGAATGTAAATAAGTGCAGCGAAGACCAAAATAATGACCAACAACACCAATGGCATCAACACTGACATCAAAGTTCAAGGCCAATCCCTCAACACAGTGCATAGCTTTAAATATTTAGGAGCCATTGTATCAGACAATGGGTCCCGACAGGAAGTCCTCTCCACGATCGCACAAACAACTGCTGCCCTGACAAGGTTGAAGCCCATTTGGAAAGACAGGACATCAGTCTACATTCCATGGTAATACTGCTGCGCTCCCTTTTTATCTTTATCTTCCTATACGCTTACAAAACATGGACCCTCACAGCAGATCTATAACGAACAATACAAAGCATGGGGATGAGGTGCTACAGAAGACTTCCGGGCATTTCCTATACCCAGCACATCACCAAAAACGAAGTACGACAGACCTTCACACAAGACATTGGACAATACGAGGACATGCTCACAGTGGTGAAGAAACGGAAACTCCGATGGTATGGCCACGTCACCAGATTATCAGGCCTTGCAAAGACCATCCTGCAAGGAACAGTGCAAGGAGGTAGAAGAAGAGGGAGACTGAAAAAGTGGTGGGAGGACAAAATTCGAGAATGGACTGGTTAGACACTGAGCGAAGCCATCAGGGTTGCTGAGGACAGAGAAAGATGGAGTACGCTGGTTAAACGATCACCTGTGGTGCCCCTACGACCTCCGAGTTACGGGATAGGATAGGATAGGCATCATGAATCATGTTTGGCAACATACTGCAACAATAAGGAACATCCAGTTACCAAATAAACTACAGGATGGATTGATAGAGAAAAGAATTAATGTTCCCCACACCCTGTTGCAGCCAAACAGCGTTGAAACTACAATTATTCAATACCTGCCGAATATTAGAAACCCACGTTTCTTTTTTAGTGTTGTCTAAATTTAATAACCTATTATACGCTTGGTTTGTCAGTCTGTCGGGGGTCATTTGACACAGTCTAAACCAGAACCTTAGAGTTCTTACCGCAGAGTTAACATAGAGAAGAAAGAAAGAGAGAGAGAGAGAGAGAGAGAGAGAGAGAGAGAGAGAGAGAGAGAGAGAGAGAGAGAGAGAGAGAGAGACATGTAGAAAGAGAACCATGAGTAATAAAGACTGATGTATTTGGAAGGAAAAATGACTTCTGTAGTGTGAAGAATATGTTGACGGTTGCTAATAGCAGTAGTTAGTTTGGTCTGGCACAAGATAAGATAAGATTGCGCAACACAGCGTGCCAACAAACCAGGTCATGGACCTCACCGAGAAGAAAAATGCACCATGCAAAGAGGTAAAATACAATCTTCAATAGACAAAAAGCAAAAAGTGCTAATGTGTTCGTTGAAAAAAAACACAAAGAAAATTAAAATAATACATAAAGGTAAAGGTAGTCCCATAGCCTGTGGCCGTAGGGGAGCGTGATGTTGGAGATCACACTTATCTTGGGCCAGCGTAATGAGGGTGATGCCCATCTGTCTCCCTCGCTTTCTACCTTCCCCACCCTTAAGAGAGTAGGTACTCAGTCACAGATGAGTCAACTGGGGGCGTTGTTATTTGTCGCTTCACGTTTTGCGGTCACCCATCCAAGTGCTAACCGCACTGGACGATGCTTAAATAATACCTACACAAATGAATATAAAAAATAAATGAAAAACGAGTTATGGACGTTAACAGTAACACAGATACAGATAAATAAATAAATAATTCCATTTATACTACGGTAGTGGACTGATGGAACATTTACCGTGGTTACAGCTGAAGGTTGCAATCTCAAAACAAAACGTGTATCGTTTATAGGAAACGTAAAACCAACCTGGACAGTCGCATGCCTTATAGGCTTACTCCAATTTTTACGATAATGCTACAATAAAGCAGCCAGTGACCTATCTACCTTTCCCTTCAGCGTATTATACTGACAAAATATTTATTTCGTGCTCATACACACAAAGTGGATGAAATGATCTCATGGACCTGGACAAAGGATGTGTAAAATTAAGGATTAGCATGCAAAATCGTTTACCTGCAAACATCTAAGGCCACTGAAGGAGTTGTCTCCGAAGACTAGGTTTGATATACTTTTTTTCAGGTCGTTTTACCACTCCACCGGCTTTTTAAGGTACCGGTTGTATTCCTGTATAACATTAATGGTAATACTCTCTTAAGACAGCACTTTGTCCGACATGTTTATGCAAATCCCAAAGCAAACGGTCAGTCCTATCATATCCTATCCTGTCCCGTAACCCTGAGGTTGTAGGGGCACCACAGATGATCGTTTAACCAGCATACTCCATCTTTCTCTGTCCTCAGCAGCCCTGATGGCTTCGCTCAGTGTCAAACCAGTCCATTCTCGAATGTTGTCCTCCCACCTCTTTTTCGGTCTCCCTCTTCTTCTACCTCCTTGCACTGTGCCTTGCAGAATAGTCTTTGCAAGGCCTGATGATCTGGTGACGTGGCCATACCATCGGAGTTTCCGTTTCTTCACAGTCAGTACCAAAATCAAAACGGTGTATACAAATTCAAGCAGTGACTTTTTTTTCTGGGTCAACAAATTCCAACCACTACATAGTACCTGTTACGTTGAAACGCGAATGATAATATGGCTGAAGCGCGTACGATAGATCTAATCGTTTCGATTTGCAAAGTATTCAATAATGGAGTTTATTTACCTTTGATTTGAGTTTGCATTGTTGTTAGGAGAGGCTTTGTATAACGTTGATAATTTGCGAAGTTTCTGGATCTGCGTGTTTACTCTTGATAGAAATTTCCGGATGGATATCGAAGGTCGTGAATGTTCCCGGAAGTAGAGAAAATGTGTAATGACGTAAGCCAGTGATGACGATCTTTAGTTCGATTGGTGGCGGTACGTCATTTCTACCATGTACCATATTGTTCCAGAAAAGAGAGAGGTTATTTAATCGTGAGCCGAGTCGCTTTTGAGACAGAAAAGTTGTTGATAGTGATTTGGAAAGTTGCTGTGAAAGTTGTTGAGTTGAATTGAGAATTGTATGCAGTTGTTGATGTGTGCTGAATAAAAGTGGAAAACTTCATACGTCGACTTTGTGACTTGTAAGCTGATTGAGCAGGCTGTGTGAATAAACGAATCTGAGTTACACAACTATCAGGAATTCAAGCATCGGGGCTGAATCAGATACTGATAGAAAACACCAACATCAAACGGAGTGTAACATTTTGGGGGTCAAGCCGCGATTCACGCCATAGCCAAGGGTTCAACTGCTACAACAAGCGAGTCAACGTTACGAGAAGCAGTCATCGAGGGTAGCCGCCAACGAGTTGCGTCGAGAGGGGCCAACATACTGGGACTACATCACCGATAGGTTCGGGTTGACTGCAAGGGCGTGTAGTCGCCGAAGAGTTGCTTCGTGAGCGAACAACAGAGCGGGACTACGTGGCTGCCGCAGGACTACGTCGAGGGACAGTCTCGGAGCTACATCGCCAGTATTAGAGAGAGCGACGAGCGGACGTCGCGTCTACTTCAGCACAGGAGCGTGTACATCAACACCAGCGTGGTGCAGCGTCGCATACGACGAGGACAGCGGGGCCTGCGTCAGCAAAGGCGACTAGTGACAAGCATCAGCGCTACTGCAGAAAGCGTGCTGTTCTAGAACAGTCTAGAAGGGTGCAGCACAGTCAAGAACTTTCTAGAAAAAGAACTTTCCAGAAAAGAACTTTCCAGAAAAGAACTTTCCAGAACTTTCCAGAAGCATCAAGATGGCTGACTTCTGGCAGAAAGGGATTCAACTGAATCTAAAAGGGAAACAGTTGACGGAGTACGTCAAGTCCCAGGAGAGAATACAAGAACGAGAACTAGAAGAGCAGCGTCGCCGTGAAGAAAGAGAACTAGAAGAGCAGCGTCGCCGTGAAGAAAGAGAACTAGAAGAGCGGCGTCAAGAAAAAGAAGAGCAACGACGTCGAGAAGAAAGAGAGTTCGAAGCGCAGCGTCGCCGAGAAGAAAGAGAGATGGACGAGAGACAATTAGAGGCTGAGCGTCAGTACCAGCTGGAGTTGGCGCGTATCCAAAACAATCAGCATGCGCCACAAGTCGTCAGCGACCACATGGCTCCAAAATTGCCAGCTTTCGTCGACGGGAAGGACCAGATCGACAGTTATTTGGCGAGATTTGAAAGGTTTGCCAAAAGCTCTAACTGGCAACCTCAAGACTGGGCGATTCGACTAAGTGCACTTCTGACGGGAGAAGCACTCGACGTCTACACCAGATTGTCGGACGATGACGCTAAAGACTACGACGTCTTGAAAGAGGCCCTATTGCAGTGCTACAACTTTACAGAGAAGGGCTACCGTAAACGCTTCCGTGAATGCCGGCCTAAGTCAGACGAGACGCCAAAGCAGTTTGTGGAGCGCCTGTCGTCATATCTACACAAGTGGGTGGAGTTATCAGGCGAAACGAAGTCTTACGACAGTCTCCATGACCTGATCGTGAAGGAACAATTTCTCAATGCCTGTCACAAGGACCTAGCGACCCACTTAGAAGAACAAAAGCTGCAGACGCTTAAAGATGTGACTGAGGCTGCGGAAAGATATCTTATCGCTCATGGGAAAACCCTGGGGCCACCCAGCGCGACGAAACATTTTCAGAAGACTGGAAACCATGGGAACCAGATCCAAGGGAGCCAGACGAGCCAGAGACAGACGGACTCCACGCCACCTCCCAGGGAAGGGCATTCAAGAGGCTGTTTCACCTGCAACGCTACAGACCACAGGGCGGCTAACTGTCCTCAAAACAAAAGTAGCGGACAGCGGAGCAGTACGGACAACGCAGCGGCGGGCAACCGACAGAGACGTTTCTCCAATCAACGGCAAACCAGTAGATCTGACCATCAAGTGTGCGGCGGGAGCGTCATTCTTCCGAGTGAGACCGAGCGCACAGCTACCCCTGCGGACGTGCAAGAGTGCATGACTGATGGCCAACTTCTCCTTGCCAACGGAAAATCCATCCCCGTCGTCACCAGCGCAGCTGTGACCGTCCAGAACATGCCTGTTTCAAAGGGACGCGTCGGAAATCATGAAGTGACTGTGTTAAGAGACTCTGGCTGCAGTGGGGTCATCGTCAGAGAAGACCTAATCGCTAAAGAACAGTTCACTGGCGATTCAAAATGGACACTTATGGCCGACAGCAAATGTGTGAAAGCGCCAGTTGCGAAGATTCATGTCAACACCCCTTTCTACATAGGCGAAGTCGAAGCGGTTTGCCTGAAGAAGCCGCTGTATGATTTGATGATCGGGAACATCGATGGCGCGAGACGACCCGACGACCCCGATCCAGAGTGGAGTCCTGCCTCAACTCAACACGTCGAAGTTGTGGAGGAGGATCCATTGCCATTTCCCGATGGAGACCTTACAGAGCTGCTACGGGATAATGTGGCTACTCCGGCTCAGCCCTGCCGACCAGAGATCGTCGGTGCTGTCACTACCAGGGCCCAGGCCAAGAGAGACAAGACGTCTACGCCACTGAAGGTCGCCGACAACTCCAAAGCTGCCATCGTGGACAGAGATAAGCTGATCCAGCTCCAGGAAGCTGACAGTACTTTAAACAAGTACAGGAACCGCCAAGACCACGTGACCAAGGGCAGTGGCACGGTCTATTTTGAGGTGAAGGCCAAGATCCTGTATCGAATCTTCCAGCACCCGAGGGTCAACGGAGGGAAACCACTACGTCAAGTCTTGGTACCGTTACCTCTAAGGCGCCAAGTGATGGAAGTAGCTCATGACTCTATCATGGGAGGTCACCTAGGCATCAGAAAGACGTCAGACAGAATCCAGGCGGTGTTCTACTGGCCAGGGCTTCATGCGGACGTCAGCCGTTTCTGCCGATCATGTGACATTTGCCAGAAGACCATACCTCGAGGAAGGGTCCCGAAAGTGCCTATGCAGAGGATGCCTCTGATCGACCGACCTTTCAAGAGGGTGGTCTTAGACTTAATCGGCGAAATAAGACCTCCGAGTGAAGAAGGTCATCGGTGGGTACTGACTTTAGTGGACTATGCGACTCGGTACCCAGAAGCAGTGCCACTGAAGAAGATTGACACTGAAACTGTAGCAGAGGCACTGGTGGACATGTTCAGTAGGCTTGGAGTGCCTGAAGAAATTCTGACAGACCTCGGGACGCAGTTCGTCTCTGACTGCATGAAGGAGGTCAACCGACTGCTGAGCATCCGGCATTTGACTACGACAACCTACCATCCAATGTGCAACGGGCTTGTCGAAAAGTTCAATGCTACGCTGAAGTCCACCCTGAAGAAACTGTGCAGCGAGCAGCCCAGACAATGGCATCGCTACATCAACGCCTTACTTTTCGCCTACAGAGAAGTACCGCAGGAGTCCACCGGCTTTTCTCCGTTCGAGCTGCTGTACGGAAGAACCATCCGAGGGCCGATGCACATCCTAAAAGAACTGTGGACGAAAGAAGTAGACACCCCAGAGGTGAAGAACAGCTACCAGTACGTGTTTGAGCTACGGGAGAAGCTGGAGCAGACTCTCGAGATAGCCAGAGAAAACCTGAAGAAGTCCCAAGACTGTGGAAAGCACTACTACGATCGTAGGGCTGTGAACAGGAAGTTCAAACCTGGCAACAAAGTGCTGGTGCTGCTACCTACTGATCACAATAAGTTGCTGATGCAGTGGAAAGGCCCGTACGAAGTGGAGACCGTGGTGGGAATCAACGACTACAAGGTGAAGGTCGGCCAGCATTCCAAGATATACCACGCCAACCTCCTTAAGCTGTACGTGGAAAGGCCATCAGAGACTGTGCATGCAGCAACAGCAGCTGTGACCGACAACAGCTTTGACAGCGAAGAACTGTTGGAACTGGGAGACTTCCACAGCAAAGAAGGCATCGATGATGTTAAGCTAGGATCAAGCTTGACGGAAGGTCAAAAGATGGAGCTCAAGGACCTTATGGGCGAGTTTCCCCACAACTTCAGCGATGTCCCTGGCTCTACAACTTTGGTCGAACACGAAGTCCACCTCACTTCGAATATCCCTGTTCGATCCAAGCCCTTCCCGATCCCTTTCAAGGCCCGTGAATCCTTGAAGAAAGACATCGATGAGATGCTGAAGATGGGCATCATCAGGGAGTCCAGTTCCCCCTACGCGTCCCCTGTCGTGGTCGTGAAGAAGAAGGACGGGAGCAACAGAGTATGCATCGACTACAGGAAGGTCAATAAGATCACCATCTTCGACCCTGAGCCGATGCCTACCGCAGCAGACCTCTTCCGCCAATTATCGGGGAGTAGAATCTTCTCAAAGATTGACCTCAGCAAAGGTTATTGGCAAGTCCCCGTGCGTCAACAGGACATACCAAAGACTGCTTTTATAACCCCTGATGGGACGTACGAGTGCCTAAGGATGCCCTTTGGCATGGTCAACAGCGGAGCTACCCTAAAGAGAGGAATGAGGAAGATGCTTAATGGGATGGACAACGTCGTGTGTTACTGGGACGACCTGCTGGTCCACACTCGCACCTGGGAAGAGCATCTGCAGACCTTGAGGGAGCTGTTTCACCGTCTCACAGAAGCCAACCTGACCGTGAGACCCAGTAAGTGCATTCTGGGGACTGACAACGTAGACTTTATCGGCCATTCGCTGAAAGAAGGACAAAAGGGGCTTCTACTAGAAAACGTCACCAAGATTCTGAACGCTCCACGTCCCCAAACCAAGAAGCAGGTGCGATCTTTCCTGGGGTTGGCTGGATACTACAGGGAGTTTGTACCAAACTACTCCGCCATCACAGCACCCTTGTCGGACCTGGTGCGGAAAGGCTGTCCAAACCAAGTGCAGTGGGGACCGTCTCAGGAGAGGGCATACCAGACTGTGCGCGACAGCCTTTCGAAGGATCCGGTGCTACGACTGCCCGATACTTCCAAGGAATTCGTCTTAAGGACAGACGCAGCGGACGAAGGCATCGGCGCCATACTGATGCAAGAACACGAAGGGAAACTATTTCCGGTCAGTTACGCCAGCAAGAAGCTGTCCAGGGCTGAGAAAAATTACTCGACCATGGAGAAAGAGTGCCTTGCCATCATATGGGGAATCCGGAAGTTCGAACTGTACCTTCAAGGAGTGAAGTTCGTGCTACAGACTGATCACAAGCCGCTAACTTACTTAAACTCTGCCAAGTTTGTGAACAGTCGGATCATGAGATGGGCTATGTACTTGCAGAACTTTAACATGCGAGTAGAATCTATCAAAGGATCGGACAATGTTGGTGCGGACTTCCTCAGCAGAGTGTGTGAGTAAAGAACATTGACTGTGTGGATGAACTGAGAACATTGACAGTATTCAGACAGTATGAAATAAGTTTCAATTGAGGACTTTGTTTGTGCATTACGTTTCAACGTTGTTGAAAGAAATTAGGTAAATTTCTTCTTGAGTGGGGGGTTATGTTACGTTGAAACGCGAATGATAATATGGCTGAAGCGCGTACGATAGATCTAATCGTTTCGATTTGCAAAGTATTCAATAATGGAGTTTATTTACCTTTGATTTGAGTTTGCATTGTTGTTAGGAGAGGCTTTGTATAACGTTGATAATTTGCGAAGTTTCTGGATCTGCGTGTTTACTCTTGATAGAAATTTCCGGATGGATATCGAAGGTCGTGAATGTTCCCGGAAGTAGAGAAAATGTGTAATGACGTAAGCCAGTGATGACGATCTTTAGTTCGATTGGTGGCGGTACGTCATTTCTACCATGTACCATATTGTTCCAGAAAAGAGAGAGGTTATTTAATCGTGAGCCGAGTCGCTGTTGAGACAGAAAAGTTGTTGATAGTGATTTGGAAAGTTGCTGTGAAAGTTGTTGAGTTGAATTGAGAATTGTATGCAGTTGTTGATGTGTGCTGAATAAAAGTGGAAAACTTCATACGTCGACTTTGTGACTTGTAAGCTGATTGAGCAGGCTGTGTGAATAAACGAATCTGAGTTACACAACTATCAGGAATTCAAGCATCGGGGCTGAATCAGATACTGATAGAAAACACCAACATCAAACGGAGTGTAACAGTACCAAACTTAAACAGCGGACGTTTAATTGATAATGATGATGATGATGATAAGCAGGATGATAATGGTGATGATGATGATGATGTAATAACGATATAAAGATGATGATGATAACGACGACGACGACAATGATGATGATGATGATGATGATGATGATGATGATGATGATGATGATGATGATGATGATGATGGTGTTGGTGATGGAGGTGGTGATGGTGGTGATGATAAACACTGAAGTTTAACCTCCAAACCCATCTTTGGCGATACGGCAGATGGGGATGACCATCCCAGAAAAAGAGGGAGTATGTACTTAAGTCCACACTGAACCACCAGGGCAATCATACTGCACTCCACTGGAATCGAACTTGGGTCATACGGTGTGCCAGGCGAACGCTCTACCACTGAGCTACGGCGGTGAGCAAGACAAGCGACTCCGTGTTGTAACGACCACCCGATCATTCCAAAGTCAACAAAAGCAAGACTGAGCTTGTTTGCCCCTTGCCGCGACACTCGCTTGTTCAAGTAGAGGATCCTCAGGCCAACACTGACCAAATAGCTAACACCTACAAGCCTCCATATTTATTATAAAAAAAAATCAGGTAAAAACCATATTAAAATGCCACTTTAAAGATGATAGTGACAGGGAAGGGGAGAGCGGGAGGGGGGAGAGGGCTGGCCAAGGAGAGAGAGAGAGAGAGAGAGAGAGAGAGAGAGAGAGAGAGAGAGAGAGAGAGAGAGAGAGAGAGAGAGAGAGAGAGAAAATAAGATATACGCTTAGATAAGCTTAGATAATATAATATAATATAATATAATATAATATAATATAATATAATATAATATAATATAATATAATATAATATAATATAATATAATATAATATAATATAACAGTTTTATTTTGTTAAGGATAAACAAGTATGCGCTGGGTGCGATTTCTGACATCTTGCCCTTGGGGCTTAAATTAATTTCATAACATTAACATCATGGAACAATAACAAACAAACGAGGTCACATTGGATACAATCATTTCCCAAAATTCAAATCATATTAATGGTGTTTATATCGATCAACAAAATGTTTTTAAAATTTAATTGGTAATGTGTTTAAGAGACGTGTTCTAAATGATGTAAATTTAGATGCCGGAATAGGGAGATCTTCAGGAAAGTTCTTCCACGAAGTGGAACCCGGAATAAGCTAGGGTAGTTTTTAAGAGATCAATTTCTGACAGAGAGAGCAGAGAGGAAAATAAGTGAGTGCGTGCAAACTTGTGTATGTGACACACACATACATACACACACACACCCACACACAACACACCAGGGGCGGATAATGCTCTTCATGAGGGGGGCTGGGAGAGGGGGTTCCTGATTACATTATGTGACACTATTAGACTACTAATAATTATGTACCACATAGTACTACAGCCGATTTTTGTTGTCCAATAAACGGCAAAATAAGACAACCGTTAGTTTGCCCCTTTACAATTTTTTTTAAAAATTACTTTATTTCAAGTTTTAGCTATTGTTTAGCCGGAGTTTGAAGTCACAACTTATATCAAAACTCCTTGAAAAGATTGTCCTGAAGCATTTAAATGAACATCTTGCTTCCAACAGCCTTCTCTGCCGATTTCAGCTTTCCTTACGTCCTGATCATTCCATGCACTAAAACTGCGTTCCCATGCACATACGCTTGCTTGTCACTGACTCTGGAAAACTTTATTTTCTCACTCTTCTCGATCTCTCTGTTGCCTTTGATACCATCGATCATTCTATTCTCCTCCAACGTCTTGAAAACGCTTTGAGGATTTCCGGCTCTTTATAACTTCATTCGGAACACCTGTCAGTCATGTTTCTTTCATTTTTGCAGTATTAGTCTTTCTCGAAAGTACCTCGCAACTGATGCCACACAAAAAACCTCATAATTTCTCATCCTTTCATGACTGGACTACTTCAACTTGCCTGCATCATCCATCCAACTCCTTCAACACGTTCAAAATTCTGCAGCTCGCAGGATCTTAAAAAAGAAAAGGGTTGATCACATCACCTCACTGCTCTCCTCCCATCACTAGCTGCCTGTCTCACACAGAATACTCTACAAAGTTAACCTTCTCTGCTTCAAGCGCATCAGCGGTTCTGCTTCTTCTTACCTTTCAGACAGCGTCCATCTGTACACACCATCACGCAACCTCCGCTCAGCTTCTGATCCTCTGACACTTTGAGTCCCTCGAACCAAACTTGTTTCTTCCGGATTCCGCTCTTTCTATACCTTTGGAACATCTGTTTGGCATCAACTCCCACGTTCTCTACGCAGCAAACCCTCAGTCTTATCCTTCAAACAGAACCTAAAAACCCTTATTGTCTTCTTCTGCTCATTAACCATCTTCCACAACAATTGTATGTTCCGAATATTCTCTAAGACCATCCTGCAAGGCACAGTGCAAGGAGGTAGAAGAAGATGGAGACCGAAAAAGAGGTGGGAGGACCACAGTCGAGAATGGGCTGGTTTGACACTGAGCGAAGCCATCAGGGTTGCTGATGACAGAGAAAAATGGAATACGCTGGTTAAACCGATCATCTGTGGTTCTCCTACGACCTCCGAGTTACGGAATATATATATAGATTTATTTATATATATTTGTATTTTATGTATTTATATTTTATGCATGTATATATAATCTTCTTTGTTTCATCTTTGTTTGATATATCCTTTTATTTTGTGTACCGATTTTCTCTTTTTGGTGTGCAAATGCGTGGGAAGTACGCTTTGAACCGATTTTTTAAATATGAAAAAGCGCTGTATAAATATCTTTATTATTATTTTTTTATTATTACAACCTAACCTGATCCTGCTTCTAGCGGACTGCCAGAATACCCTGATTAAAAATGCGTGCATTGCGAAATCAAAACAATTCCACTTTCTGCTTCTATTTGCTCTTAAAACCTGGGAAAACGAGTACTACTGTATGTATACAGTCATTCTTTGCTCTTTGCCAATTCAAGTCTAAACATTGTCGGTCATTTCTCACCGATCCTGGACGCAAAGAGATATAATCTAATACAATGGTATGGAAGTGGGCAGGCCAGGATCGAGGATGACATAAGATTACTCGTACGTCCTCACGACAGTAACAGATCTATGTCAGTCATAGCAAGCCTACATCACTGGTCAATAGGCCACCTGCGTACCAAACCTACGCTAAGCTTTTCCAAATCCAAATTAATAAAGAATTTTACGTCATTGCCATAATGGCATTAAATGTATGTTCGGGATGGAGGGGAAGGGAAACGTGTGTATGTGTGTGTGTAGGGGGAGTTGTGGGTGTGTGTGTGTGGGTGTGTGTGTGGGTGTGTGTTTATTTTATTCATTTATTTTTCTTCGTTATTACCCGAGTGGGTTTTCCGTGCTCCCTAGGACCCCTCATAATCCGCCTCTGCACAAACACACACACGAAGAAAGGAAAAAGAACTGATATTACTTTACCTCGTCATAGGACGCTTTCAACGCTTATCTGTATTCCAACGAAAAGGCAATAAAAATATGCTATCGTAACGCTATGACTCGAAATCCAAGTTTCCAATTGCTAAATAAAAAATATTAGTGAAAGTTTCTCAAGATAAGCAGCGTTATAACAGCAGATGTAGTTTGACGGTCCCCGAAACATTTGTTTCCATTATGAAAGTATGGGTGTGTGGGTGTGTGGGTGTGTGTGTGTGTGTGTTAAGAGTGTGTGCATTTGTATATGAGAGTGTCTAAGAGAATAGAGAGAGGGAGAGGGAGAGAGAGAGAGAGAGAGAGAGAGAGAGAGAGAGAGAGACAGAGAGAGAGAGAGAGAGGGAGGGAGAGAGAGAAAGAGAGAGAACTACAACATATTTTGAGGTTGGAAACACCTATCATCAAAAATAAAATTACATGATAAAATGACAGAACGAACATCCTTAAGAAGACAATGGTAGTCAAACCACACTCAACATTCACACTTAAGTATTTTAACACCTCTCTTGACTTAGATAACAAACACACTGTTGAGTTAAATAAATCTGTCGACAACCGAAAATATAACTGTACCACACAAATTGCCAGCCCATATATTATCGTCGAATAAATAAGAACCAAACTTGACTTGGCTTGACTTGTACTGACTTGGCTAGTTAGAAAAAATGTTAACATTAGGTGTAGCGATGACCTGTCCTACTATGTTAAGTAACAATGGTGACGGTCCTAATACAGCGTCAACGCTTATGGATTGTACGAAGCATGTGACCTTAATTCCTGTCAGCTGTTTTAGCCATCGGTGCGAATGCACCTAATAACACATGCACTATTGTTGATGTAGATGTAGCTGTTTGCTGACACTGTATAAAAACTGGCAAATTCCTTTTCTGTTAAGACCCGGCATTACGTACTGCTGCTAATGGCCATGCATCTAATAGTTTTCTCAATTCGTACTGCCAGTAACCCGATAACAGGTGGCTTTTTTAATGCATAATATTTAATCATGTGATTATTTAGACAAATAGTTCATATCAATATGAATCACTTTATTTTCTTCATCATGTACACAAGGATATTTATTTTGCGATGAGCATAGTCAGATTTCACATTTGAGGGAGAAAAAAAGTATTACTCCATCACGTTATATAGGTACCAATTGAGGCTGTCTCTTCTAAATTCTAATGAAAAGGCAATAAAAAGTTTTTATGACCATGACTCGAAATCCAATATCCAATTGATAGCAAGTATTAAGAATTTTTTTTAAAGCCTTTCGTGTTAGGAAAAGAGTTCGCTACTGACCCTAGTACACAAGAGAAGTAGGTCTTCTTGATTTAAGGAAATTCAGCCCTAATCTGCTAAAAGCCTTTGATTGAAGTCAAGCCTGAATCCACAATTTCTCTGACTACACCAAAAAGTGCTGCAATTTGCGCACTGTTCAACGCCACGGACTCAATATTGTTATCTGAGACTGGATACGAAGAGACGTTAAAATAAAATATTGAACTGAACTGAACTGAACTGAACTGAACTGAATGTCTCTGATTTGTTTACATTAGGACCATGTTCTTTAACCACCCGCTGAGGAGACAGGATGATCTGGGTTGGTCGTAGAGGAAGGGTGACATGGAGGCGGGAGAAAAAAACATCAAGGAGTCATTAGAAAACGTCGACTCTACAGTAACAACAAAATACTATCTGTCATCTTTTTTCAAGGTTTGAACCAGTGTCAATTCCGTGATAAACTGGCAAAAAGCTGTCCAGGGAGCCACCACAGCGCTACAGTGGTACAGCAATGCAAAATGTCAAACGTCACAGCAGCTGACTAATAAAGACGACCAACCATGATGAAGCTGCTTTCCTATCTTCGCCACAGCCTGCGACGTTGCCTGCTTAAAAAAAATACTTGGGTCACACATATGGCCAACCGACCCAAACCGGGCAAAACCAGGAGTAACCCTCTGTTGTTCCAACACGCGCTCACGCACGCGCACACACACAAACTGCCTTTCCTCTATCTCTGTCACTCACTCTCTCTCCTCCCCCTCCATCAACTCTCTTTCTCTCCCTCTCCATCTCTCTCTCCCCCTCTATTATTCTCTCCTTGTTTCTGTCTTAATTATTGACGTTGCATCCCTACAGTTGTGACAAGTAGACAGGCCAAATGCATTTAAGTCATGTGGATAAGTGCGTGAGACACAGAAAACAGGCCCCTAATTGTAGATACCAAAACTTGCGTCTGTAAAGTGTTTCTGTTTGACACCCCATTTACACAGACAGATAGACAATGAAACTAACACGAACAGACAGACGCACAATGAAACTAACACGAACAGATAGACGGACAAGCTGGCAAGCACCCAACGCATAGAGCAGTTCAATATACCAGCTACATAATTTTATGCATACTATATTGTCTGCAAAATAGACCTATACATTTAGACACATAAATGAAAACATAAACACACGCACGCATGCGCATATGCAAGCACGCACGCACACACACACAAACTCAACCACTGTCTCTGTGACGACGACGACGACGAAGAAGAAGAAGAAGAAGAAGAAGAAGAAGAAGAAGAAGAAGAAGAAGAAGAAGAAGAAGAAGAAGAAGAAGAAGAAGAAGAAGAAGAAGAAGAAGAGGTTCAAAAAGAAAAACATGAAGAAGAAGACATATTAACCAGGGATCCACAAAATGCGGATTACTGGAAGAAGAAATACAAGATGACCTAGAGACAAGCACATCTCCACTGTCTGCAGCTCCCCTTACAGTGAACTCTACAAAATAAGCTCTTTTCGCCAATATCTTTCAACACGCACCGCTAACACCCTTGTCTGTACCTTTACCATAACTAAACTTGATTACTGTAATGCACTCTTAGCTGGTGCTCCACTCTATCTCATTAACAAACTCCAAAAGGTTCAAAATCTGCCGCCCGTCTTGTCCTCAAAGCACGAAAACGTCAGCACGTCACACATCTTCTCAAGTCTCTCCTTGGTTACCTGTACAAGCACGCATTAAATATAAACTCTCGACTCTCTGCTATAACTTTTTCTCTGGCAGTTCTCCTGTCTACTTCTCTGATATTCTCTCAGTCTATACTCCTTCCAGCAGCTCCGTTCATTCTCAGATGGCCATCATTCCTCGACCACGCACTAAAACATACGGCAACCACGCCTTCTCCTATACAGCAGCCATTCAGTGAAACTCTCTACCAAAGGACCTCACATTCCGCTACACCTATTTCCTTTAAGGAAGCTCTTAAAACCCATCTTTTAACTTGTACTAACTTTAATTGACGCCTGCATCTCCATCTGCAGAGACTGACTTAGATTGGGTATGCAGGCGTGTGTGAATGATGTAAGTTGTGTCTTTGGTATTTGTGTTGGTGGTGTTGGGGAGGGAATATTCATGTTGGCTATTTGTATGAGAGTTGAGTTTCCTTTAAGAATACTATATTATTTTGCCTGCTTGTATTTGTATGTATTCATTTATTTTATTTTTGATATTCATGATACACATGCCGTGGTTGCCGATGGCGGGGGCAGTTTCTCCTCTCTTCGACGGACTGCAAAGTTTGCTATGTCTTTTTATGCTTTATTTGTTGGTAACTACTGTTCTATTTTTTGAAGTTCTTATGTAATCCTTTGTGTTTGAAAATGTATCTGCTTGTAGCTGTACAAAGTTTTTAATCATGCTATATTATTGTTTGCGAATGTATATCTGTTTTGTAATTGTGCTATGTTTTTGATAATGTCATCTTTAAATGTTTTTAAATTATATTGCTATAATTTTATCATGTTTCTGTTTACTGATAGCGTTGTTTTACTGTTGTCTTATTAACCTCTGAAAGTGTGATTGGGTTTATTGTCGGTGTGAACGTTCTTGTAAATAGTCTATACTGATTATGCCATTTTACTTATCCATTGTGTTTTTATGTACCAATTATTTTAATGATGTCAAGCGCGATGAGCGCACTTAAAGAAGTATGGTACCGCGCTAAAAAATACACTTATTATTATTATTATTATTATTATTATTATTATTATTATTATTATTATTATTATTATGTACATCACACGCTGACCGTCTAACAGAGCTAAGACTACACAGAGTTGCTGAGCCTGCAAGAAATATTAGTACAATGTACAATATGTCCCAGAGGACTCAGGCATTCTGTATAATTATGCTAAGACAAGACAAAAACAAATCATGTATGACATGTTAAATATATGTTACGACTAGACGACCTATGTATGACATAATAATGTATACACGTCACGAATTGTTTGGCAAATGTATGAGTGTCTCTAACAACAGTAGCACGGCTGACATGGTTTAGAAAGAAATGAAAGGAACTTTTAAGAATGTTTATCTGTGTTAAAGTGTTTCGTTTACCTACTGTCTTCAACGGCGTAGTTAGGGTGACATATTTATGATCCCGTCATCGTCTGAAATGGTCAGGACACGACTTGTTTTATTATCGCGATTGTGATGAGAACTCTTAACGTTGCTCTCCTGTCGTCTTAATTGTACGTCGCCGGCAGTATGTGAACTGCTGCCGTTGGCTTTTTTTCCTTTATTCCAAAATGTGGCTCACTGTCTGTCACAAAATACCCCACCACATCACACAGATCCATCCACCCACACACATTCCTCCATCATCACTCCAGCTCAAGCCCCCTACCCGATCACCCACACACCACACCACACAACACCACACTACACCACCTCCATACAAAAATCCACCATCAGTCACACCACACTCCAGAACGCCTCATCCCCCAAAGGGTTTGTAGAGAAGACGGTTGGTGAACTCGCTGTTTATCCTAGCT
>CM072523.1:24982183-25012183 GCA_036898135.1 Oncomelania hupensis | reverse complement strand
CATGCTCACAGTGGTGAAGAAACGTAAACCCCGGTGGTATTTTCACGTCAACAGAGCATCACTTGCAAAGACCATCCTGCAAGCCGCGGTGCTAAGAGGCAGAAGAAGAGGGAGACAGAAAAAGAGGTGGGAGAACAACATTCGAGAATGTGATTGATTGATTGATTGATTGTTGCTTTAGGTCCAGCGGACTCTTCCGAGCCAAATCAGGACCGGACAACCCCCGATCCGCATAAAAGATCTGCTGAAACAACCCTAGGGGAAAACTGAATGCCCTCCACCGGCCAGTCACTTTACAATAAAGACATCCCACGCAGGGGACGGCTGAGGCTTTACCCCAACTAATCGAACCCCCGGTTACAAAAACAAAATAGAATACAAACATCATTATAAATTATCAATAAAACACATACATATAAAATGCCTATACTGCTAAATAATAACATCATAGGAAGCCCTAGTGACCACCCGGCAGAAAGCGTCCAATACTCCCAAGCTGATCCAACAGACCTCATACACAAACAAGGAGTCTTGTCCAGGAAGAGTTTTCAAGAAAAAATGTAGGTCATTGATCTAGCGAAGAAGAAGATAGTATAGCAGAGTGATAGGACAGAGCAGGAATGGGAAAGAGCAAATGAGGAAGACAGCGACAGTGGGAATTTAAAGCACAAAATTTCCAGAAAGTGGGAATACTATTTATACTGAAACCCCCGGCACTCCAACGGGGGTACTGTTGCCGCAGTGAATCGGTCATGCCTATAAAGGAAAGACAGGTTTTCAACTGGGGCTTTCACTTTTCCCTTTATAGGTTAGAACAATCTACAGTGGCAAGATTGCTCATGACCCCAAGGGGTATTCGAGAATATACTGGCTTGACACTGAGCGAAGCCATGGGGGTTGCTGAGGGCATAGAAAGATGGAGTACGTTGGTTAAAAGATCATCTGGGTGCCCCAACGACTTTTGAGTTACGGGATAGGATAGGTGTAACGACCGCAGTTCGTACACATTTGTGTATGAAGACGTGATGACGTCACTGCGTTAATTTTCGAATAGTTTGTGAACTGTGTTAGGTTAGAGACGAAACATCAGCCTAACTGACAGGACGTATTCGTGGGTGCTCTGGAAAGACCTGATTCTTTAGGACTTACTTTAGCTGTATAAAGAATACAGGTATTTATTATTATTATTATTATTGGTATTTATAATGAGCTGCTAAGCTATCCTTACGGAAAAGGAAGAGTATTGCTTTTTGTGAATTAGTACGTTTAGAGTACAGAAGAACCCATGTTGGAAGAAGTTCGGTAACTCGTGTCAATACTTATTTTGATCATGTAATTATCATGTGTGACTCAGTTTGTAATTATGATGCCATTTTTATATTCATTCATATGTGAAGATATGGGGCTGAAATAGGAACGTATTTCAGTTGTATAATTTGTATATCTATTGATGAATGAATGGGTATAAATATGTTATAGAATGAAGGTGAGCTGTGTTTGTAATATTGGGCTCATAGTCCATTGTGTGTAGCCTATGCAATGTGTGTAAAGTGGCTATGCTAGGTATTGTCACAGGAGTGGTGACAATAGTGATTGTAGTGATTGTGGTGGCGTGTAGAAGACATTCTGCAAAGGAAATGGTCTTCAGGCATTAGGAAGTATTTAGATGTGTCAAAGACATACAGTCTCTTTAAGGATAAGAGCGAAAATTTACGATTGTGTACATGTTGTATACAGCGGGGCGGTTACGGAGCAAAGAACCCCTGATGTGCGGAGGATGGGTCTGGTCCACATGACATCATCTACATAACCGGATGTGGATACCATCATCGCCGTAGCTCTCCTTCGGGCATCATCACTGGGGCAGAAGTGCAACAACGGTGCCGAAGTAAACTTCCGGATCTAGGCCACGAAGACATCTGCAGCGTCTTCGGTGGGTGGCTGTGACCCCAGCGTCGGCTAATAAATCCGCGCCGGGAGTGTTTGATCCGCGAAATACGGTTAGTAAACAAACTGTGAATTCTAGAATCTCCAAGTCATCAAAGTGAAATCTTGGTGTCGGTGCTAATGCAAAAGAGTAGAGTCGAGTGACGTCCTTAGAAAGGGACAACGACTTCTGCTAGTGTTGAACTCTGAAAAGCAACTGTGTGCACTTATCAAACTGACTGCGTGAACTTACTGAGTAAACTGTGTGCACTTATCGAATTGACTGGGTGATCTTATTAAGTTAACTGAGCGCACTTAATTATTGTCTGTGTGAATTTATTTATATGCTGGAAGTAATTGTATGATTTGATGTATCTGTGAACTTATTGTATACGTTAATGATTTATTGTGTATGTTCGTGATTGAATGAGAAATAGCATAACAGAAGGGCAAAGAGAAATAATTGTGTAGACTTTGTCCTTGTCTGTAAGCATGTGTGTGGTGAGGGATGAGAAGTTAAAGTAAACAGAGATAGAACACACTCCTTTATACTGAGCGTCAGACAGCCACACTCACACATTAGATTAGACGTAGTATATTCAAATAGATATTTAATTAAATACACAAAAACCATCCGTTACAATAGGATAGGATGCAGTCCTACGACAGCTTTTGAATTCCAGCAATGTCAACACCTTCTACAACACCATTACTTAATTAAATGTCAATGGTGACACCTATGGACCAATTCCATCAGCGCCCATTTAAAAGCGCGTTTTTTTTCCCACTTTCATAACTTAATTGTAAGAATTATTTACAGCGATGCTGTACATTTAGTTACTTCAATGGAACATTACATTTCTTGCAAAATAATTCTTGTTCGCATTCAGGTATTTCATAAGCTGCACAGATTTGAAATCCATTGGTTGTTTCTTTTTATTGGCAGTGTCTAGTTATGCATAATACTTTAATCACATATAAACTATAAATTAATAAATTAATTCATTTCGAACAAATTATTATCCTTTACTAAGTAAATGTAGACTGAACCTGTGTGTGTGTGGGTGTGTGGGTGTGTGTGTGTGTTTGTGTGTTTGTGTGTGTTGTACCTAGCTGTTTGCGTGTGTGTATTGGTGGTTTGTATATGTGTGGGTGTGTGTGTGTGGGTGTGTGCGTGTGTGTGTGTGTGTGTTTCTCTCTTAGTTGGCGTTAACCAAGGATATTCGCTGTTCAGATAGCCTACTCAAACTATTTGTCTCTAGCTCTAAAACCTCAGGTGGGTGCTTATATACCTTCAATCTAAAACGAGCTGACGATCAAAATAGTGTATTATATTACCCTGCAGTGAACTCTCAGCGCCCCCGACCAATATCGCTTAAAACATAAAATAAATACTAGCACCAACTTTGCCATCCCCTCCACCTCTCTCTCTCTCTCTCTCTCTCTCTCTCTCTCTCTCTCTCTCTCTCTCTCTCTCTCTCTCTCTCTCTCTCTCTCTCTCTCTCTCATTACATTTAATTACGTAAAGTTACAGCAACGGTAGGCTAAACTGCCACAGGCAATATAACTTAACTCAAAATAATATTATGTTATTTTAACATTCCTCCATAAGTGCATGATGTCAATAGTAAAAGGCACAGCTATTCGAGTTTTAAATGCACTGGATGATTAATTAGATTTCCCCTATAAAATTAACCTCAGCGTCAACCTTCTGAACCAGGATTACAATAATAATAATTTTAAAAAATACAAAATATGAAAGCTTTATTTTAGTAAACAAAGCAGGTCGGAGGCTTCACAACGACAAATCTGTTCTAAACATAATTATCGCTTATTCGTTATCGACTTCATTCATCAGTATCCCATATAAACATATTAGTAGACACACACGCGCGCAAACACGTGTACACACACACATGTAGTAAGTATCTAATCTCAAATACTAAATTAAGAGCACGGTTGTGTAAATGATTTAGATGTATTATCAATGTTTAAGTCCCATAATCAAATGTGCATTGAAGAATAACTTCCTTACATCAAAAGTTAGAAAATGCTTAGGAGGGGGGGGGGGGAGGGAGGGAGAGAGAGAGAGAGAGAAAGAGAGAGAGAAAGAGAGAAAGAGAGAAAGAAAGAGATAGAGAGAGAGAGGAAGAGAGAGACGAAAGAGAAAGAGGGATCCTATCCTATCCTGTCCTATCATATCCCGTAACTCGAAAGTCATTGGGGCACCATAGATGATCGTTTAACTTGCGTACTCTTTTTTTCTCTGTCCTCAGCAACCCTCATGGCTTCGCTCAGTGTCAAGCCCGTCCATTCTCGAATGTTGTCCTCTTACCTTTTTTCTCTCCCCCTCTTCTTCTGCCGCCTTACACCGAGTCTTGCAGGATGGTCTTTGCAAGGCCTGATGCTCTGGTGACGTGGCCATAACATCGGAGTTTCTGTTTCTTCACCACTGTGAACTTGTCATCGTGTTGCCTAAGGTCTTGTGTTGTGGTCTGTCGGATTTCGTCGATGGTGATGTGCTGGGTATAGGAAATGCCCAAACATCTTCTGTAGCACTTCATCTCCATACTTTGTATTCTTCGTAGTAGGTCTGCTGAGAGGGTCCTTGTTTCGCAAGCAAATAGGAAGATGGAGATGACAAGGGAGCGCAGCAACCTTACTCTGGAATGTAGACTGATGGTCATTTCTTTCAAAATGGGCTTCAACCTTGTCAGGACAGCAGTTGTTTGTGCTATCCTGGAGAGAACTGCCTGTCGGGATCCACTGTTTAAAACAATAGCTCCTAAATATTTGAAGCTATGCACCGTGTTGAGGGATTGTCCTAGGACTTTGATGTCCCTGTTGATGCCATTGTTGTTGTTGTCATCATTTTGGTCTTCTCTGCAGTTATTTCCATTCCAAAGGCTCCGGAGGTGGTGACAAACCTCTGTACCAGCTGTTCAAGCTCTTGTTCCTCTCCAGCCAATCCACCAAGGTCATCCGCAAAACGGAGGTTGGAAATTGCTCTACCTTCATGATGTGCATGATCTGACATGATGCGCTCCAAGAAGATGTTGAAGAGTGTTGGAGAGAGTAGGCATCTTTGACGCACGCAGAGTGTTGTTCTGAACCAGTTACCAATGGCGCTGTTGTGGAGGACTACACTGGTAGCCTTGTCATACAGGCTTTTGATAGCTTCAATAATGTTAGGACTGAAGCTGTACATTCTCATGTCTGCCCACAGTGCTGCATGCCAGAATCGATAAAACGCTTTCTTGAAGTCTATAAACACAATGATATA
Organism: Oncomelania hupensis; assembly: GCA_036898135.1. Classification (NCBI taxonomy): domain Eukaryota; kingdom Metazoa; phylum Mollusca; class Gastropoda; order Littorinimorpha; family Pomatiopsidae; genus Oncomelania; species Oncomelania hupensis. The sequence continues at coordinate 25,006,974 of CM072523.1, read as the reverse complement.
GATGAAAGAGGGAAAGGGAGAGAGGGAGACAGAGAAAGTAGGGTGAGTGAGGGGAGTACGAGGGTACACAGCGTAGCTGAGATTCGTCGAGTACCTCTCACAAGTACTAGTGAAAGGCAAAGTAAAGCTTGTCTAGTCTCAGCAACGCTGTGCGAGTCAAGAACAAACAGACAACGCAAACTGGCTCAGTGGCTGTGGTTTCAAACTGAGGAACGGGAACCCATTTTCATACAACCCAGTTTGTGTGACTGCAAGATAATACAGTCAAAGTAAGTACTCTTAAGGGCGTTAACGGGTTGTACGGAAAAATGAGTCTACGTGTATTTTGGTCCTTAAGCATGATCATACTACTGCTAGAGTTATTGCAAAGAATTAATATTTGCACACTCAATGCCTCATTGCCACAGACCACGATTATAACTTGCGGAAAATGAATAAAATAATAATTATAATAATCCAAACAGCTGGCACTGCAGAGTGTAGCATCGGTGAAAGAGAGTCGGTGACGCATCCAGCATTCTTTGACAGCCTTAAGTGAACGTCTCTGTACACGAGTATACACAATACTATCATCATCATCATCATCATCATCATCATCATCATCATCATCATCATCATCATCATCATCACACCCATTGCACCAAGGTACCAGCGCATTCAAGATACACCTCTAATCTTCGCTGCGTAGCGTGAACAGGATATATCGTAATATCGCCAAGATACGCATTCTACCCGCTTCAAGCGCTATAGTGACGGAAAAAGCGCAATTTCACTGTAAATATATACAGAATGTTGCTCTACAACATTCCGCTCTTTCCGTCTCAAAAACCCAATTGCCTTGTTGGATTCTTAAATTGCATGAAACCAAGTGAGGACACTATCCGGCGTCAACAAACGGTTCAAAAACATAAAAACATTCTCAAACGGTTCGTAAAAGACACTTGACCTAGAAACTAATACAGTTTGACCTAATTCGTCCCCTAGAGGAGACGAAACTTACACTTTTCTATTTTCATGAGTTCAATGCAGTCAAATTGCGCTTTTTCCGTGATTTCGCAGGTAGCCTCGTCCGCTCATAGCGGACTCAAGTTATTATCTTGAGGATGTTAGGATATATCCTGAAGCGCTACTCAGCGGTACTTTCAACTGTATCTTGAAAGCGCTGGTAGCCATGAGCATTACCTCCATCATCATCATCATCATCATCATCATCATCATCATCACCATCACCACCGCCTCCACAGCAACAAGGAAAAATCAACACTAGTCCATCGAATATAATATATGTCGGTGGCTGCATATGTTTTAAATTTTAACGTCAACACACTTCAAAGCGCACAGCCTAATAAGTTTATATTGCACCATTTTGCTGGCAACTTTTTTCTGTTGGTTTATTGCATAATTATATCATCAGAAGTACATGCCGCTCACGACTATTTACATTAGGGGCTACGTTTATACAAAGGGCTCTTAAAACACATATCACACAGATAGGCTGACTGACAGACAGACAGACACACATACTGATGCAAGCACAGAAACAAAACACACACAAACGCACCCTCACACACAAATATGTACGCACACACTTGCATGTCAGTTGTGCATTCCGTTTATTCAATGTACATTGTGCATTCCGTTTATTCAACAGACATTTTGCTTTCTTTTTATTCAATATTAAGTTCTTTTTTTAAGGGAGGGGGAGGGGGAGGGGTAGAAGCCTGGTACATTCGTGGATGTACTAGGATTTAATACAAGATTTGGCCCACTTAGCAGTAGTTGATTGGCTTTGCCCACACTGAACCCGCAGGCAATGTGCAACGATCAGTGACTACACCACTTTTGGCGTCCTAATTAACACAACATCAAGCACTCTTTACTCTTTCTACACCCTCCTCCATCCCACCCCCGCATTCTCACACTATCCGTTCACCCCCCTCTCCCTCCTACAGCGTATCTGAGACTTCTGAGGTATGCACAAACACTGTAAATTAGATCACTTGACACTCTCAGATTGCCAGAGATACGCTCTTATTTCAAGATACACATCTTCCCACCTTTTCCCTTCTTCTCTTTCGTTCGTTCTTCCTCACCCCCATCCTCCACCCTAGTCTCTCTCTCTCTCTCTCTCTCTCTCTCTCTCTCTCTCTCTCTCTCTCTCTCTCTCTCTCTCTCTCCTGTCACTCTTTGTGTTTCTTTCCTCCCCAGCCTTATCATATATAAATATCCCCATAACTGAATATTTCCACCGACTCAACACACACACACACACACACCTACACACACACACACACACACACAGAGCCACATACAACTCCAAAATATACACCTCCCATAAATTACGAAAAATAATGTATTTTCCTGGCATGGCAATTTTTACAATTCTCTTTTTTGGTACATTGGGTGCAGGAAAACTGCTGCGCTGACTAGCTAGAACGTACTCATTCACAGCCACGTGAAAGACGTGCTTAATTCGTAGTAATTGGCCTTTAGCATACCGAGTGTCAGTGATCTAGGAAGGTTGGATTAAATGATTTGCTGTAAGCTCAGCAGGTTTAGATACTCTGTCTAGGTCTGTGAGCTACCCATAAACGTACCCAAACTACTAGGATGCACCCATTCACGTACATGACATGAAATTTAAAACGTTTCCATCTGGAATATCCATTCATGCAAAGAACTCCCTCTCTCAACCTTTCTGAAGTTGGCTTTCTCATCTGGTCCTAAGTTTTAAAGGCTGTTTGAAGCTAAAATAAAAACACTTGTGCACTGTGTTATCTACCAGGTCACGTGCTGTTATTACATTAATAATAATAATAATAATAATAATAATAATAATAATAATAATAATAATAATAATAATAATAATAATAATAATTGGACATTTTTCTGTGAATACCCACAAGGATCTAAGCCCGTTAGAAGAAAAAACAAATGCATATATAATACATCGAAATTAACGCACAATCGTACATCCAATCTTTCTGAAGAAGTTAGATTTATTATATACATATACAAACAAAACTAACGAAATGGTCAAAAATAAATAAAGATAATAACAATAATATTTGACAAATGTTAACGCTTAATATAGTGGCTATCTAGATAGTTCTTTTATAAAGTTTACAAATATACACACAAAAACAGAACCTTTCATGGACGAGTTCTCTAAGTTACTGGTATTCAATAAAATGTTATCTAAAAAGGAAAGTTTTCAGTTGTAATTTGTAATATAGCGCACTTATAAGCTCAGAGAGCTTCTCAAAGCGCTGGCCACTACTATCCAGCAATCACAAAATATAACAATGCGAAATTTAGGATAAACCCCTTGTCGCTAAAAGCAAACAAATCCTTTGAACGGAGGCCTATTAAAGGATTACTGCCAAAGTATCCAGTCAGTCTAAGTTCTCATTTTCACACCCTCTGAAATGGGATTTTACCCCACACCGGATTTAAAGTTTTAGAGACTGGTCAAATTGGAAAATCTTGGATAATTAATTTGTATCCATTAAAAAGCTAGATAGTTGTTGTTTTTTTTTAAAATCGTGTTGTGCATGCATGTATGTATTTTTAAAAATAAAATCGGATATGGATCTTTCACTATTTCGTACACACAAAAAATGTTTTATTTTGTTTCACTTTAACCACCAAAAAAAAAAAAATTCAGAAACGTACCTAGATCTATCTGTTTTTTTTTCTCTTTTTAGTTTTTGACGACGACGACAACAACAACGACGATGACAAAACAATAACGAACAAACTTATGATCATGTATGGTCCCACTTGTATTATATATATTTGCATTGTAAGTGGTCCTGATTCGGCTCTTGGCGGTCTGCTGGACCCTATAAGCATTGAGTATCTATCTATCTATTTGAAGTGTAATTAGTTAGTTATTCATTGCTTACAGTGTCCAGCGGACTGCAAAGAGCCGAATCAGAACCACAACATCAACGCCACAACTTCGCTAAAAGAGGACTCGCCCCTGATCCGCATTAAAGATCTGCTAAAACAACCCTAGTGGTAACACCGAAGGCACTCCACCAGCCGGTCGCTTTACAATAAAGACATCCCACGCAGGGGACGCTCTAATTTATCAAACCCCCGTTTACAAAAACCAAATAAAATATAAACATCATTATAAAATATCAACAAAACACATACATATAAAATGCCTACATTGCCAAATAATAACATCATAGGAAGCCCCAGTGACCATTTGGCAGAAAGCATCCAATATTCCCAAGCTGATCCAACAGACCTCACACACAAATGAGGAGTTTTGTCCCGGAAGAGTTTTCAAGAAAAAAAGGTAGGTGACTGGTCTAGCGAAGAAGGAGATAGTATAGTAGATTGATAGAACAGGGTAGGAATGAGAAAGAACAAAGGAGAAAGACAGCGACAGCGGGAATTTAAAGCACTAAATTTTCAGAAAGTGGGGATACTATTTATACTGAAACCTTCAGCTCCTCCACGGGGGACATTTGCATTGTAAGCATACGAGTGCCACTTAATATAATAACTCCTCAAAGGTCACAATATAAGTACAGCATAATTACAGGGTACCATTCTCAATATATGTGTGACTTTACATGTATAGGTATGATTTAAACTACTCAAACAGTCAAGCTGTTTAAGACTGCACTAATCACACTCATAATAGGCTTTTACGGCATAGCATAGACTAAAATGCGCAACGCGCAGGGCACAAATTATGCAAATTAGGTATCTCAATATTTAATATCGTTTAACAGTACTTTGGGAGTACAGTTAAGGCAAATGTATTGTTAGCCCAAACGAAAAGAAAATGAATTGCTCTTATAGTGCCATTATCAACTCCAAGAAAAGCTGAATAAACTGAAGGAACTGCACAAGCGCTGAAAGCCAGTGAGGAGGTCAATACATGTATCAAAATTCCGAAGAAAAAAAAAAGATGTCTAATTCACATCAAGCCAAAAAATATCTCTGTTTACAGTATACCGTCCGACCCTAAATATTTTTTGTAGAGTCTATCTGTTTTCTCTACTGGACCTTTTTACCATCTCTCTCTCTCTCTCTCTCTCTCTCTCTCTCTCTCTCTCTCTCTCTCTCTCTCTCTCTAAAGGTGACATATTTTAATATGATAACACAGTTTATCATGTCATTATTTTTTAAATTAAATATTATATATTTATTTATTTATTTATTTATCTATTTATTATTATTATTATTATTATTATTATTATTATTATTATTATTATTAATATTATTATTATTATTATTATCATCATCATCATTTTTATATTAATAATAATAATAATAATAATAATAATACAGGATGCTATACGCGCCTTACCCCAAATCATTCAGGCTCAAAGCGCGGCGACCTATACCAACATACACGCTCACCTGTCTCATCCACCCTCACACATACCAAACACACATCCATCACTCAAACAGGTGGTGTAAAGGCAGGGAGATCGCTATTAGAAGACGGAAAGAAAATCGAATTTTTATTTTTGAAATTTTTATATTGACTGCGTCCTGTACCATTATTGAAGGGAGGGAGGAAACCGGAGTGCCCGGAGAAAACCCTCGGTGACCTCAATAGTCTCGCACCTAAGTCACATACGTTCGCCCCTTGCGGGAATCGAACCCGCGACCTTCGGCATAGGAAACCGGCGACTTATCCACTGCGCCACGAGGCCATTAGCCATATTCTGGTTATAATGATAATAGTCATAATAATGCGCCATGGTGGTGATGGTGGTGTTAGTAGTAATACTAATAATACTAATTATTATTGTAATTGTTATTATTGTTATTGTTATTGTTATTATTATTATTATTATTATTATTATTATTATTATTATTATTATTATTATTTATTTTTTTTAATTTTTATATTATAAGGGTGGGGGATAGGGAAGGGTGGTTGCCTACAATTGTTTAAAGATAAAGATGATCGAAGATGTTGGTATGATTGTGTGTGCATGTGTGTGTGTGATTTATATGATTTCCAAGTTTAGGTTAAAGGTTCTTTACTATGTTAATTTGTTAAGGGACAGATTGGAAGATTAGACTTATTAATTAGTCTAAAATCTGTATCCCTAATAAAAAAAAGTTTATAAGTTTCTCTCTCTCTCTCTCTCTCTCTCTCTCTCTCTCTCTCTCTCTCTCTCTCTCTCTCTCTCTCTCTCTCTCTCTCTCTTTCTCTCTCTCTGATCCGTAGGCTATGAACTTTTTTTTGTTATGACGGCCCGGGCACATGAAGTTAACGTAACCGAATCCAGTTCCTATTCACAACTTTCCGGCACCTCTCATAAAAACTCGTGGGTATTGCCATTATAAATTAAAACGAGGTTAGAATGAAACCAAGTTCCGGTCTGGCTTGTTTTGCTTTTATTAAAGCTTGATGCGCGACTTTTAAATATGGCAAATTGCCGAAAACGACGATTGTTAGAGCCAGAAAACGAGTGGGATAAGTATAAAAACGGTGGAGGAAGTACATGCTCAGTGAAAGGATGCAAAAAAACAATCGTAGAGGCCTGTATTTGTGGCGACTTCGGAGGTGCGTCGATCATCGACGGAAAGTGAAACAGGACCTGAAGACTCTTGTAGTTTTCCATAGCTTCGCCGTCGCAACCTTCACAAAACACGAAGTAGTTGACTATGTTAGGCGAGCGTTGTGGCCAAGTGGGCTAAGGCGGGACTAACTTGCCTTGTCCACAAGCGAGAAACCAATGGCGCCTGACAGGTGTGGGTTCGAGCTAGCATCTGGGCGTTATGTTTTTCCGAAAATTTTTCAAAAATTCACAAATAATGTTAGGTAGGTAGGGTTTAGGCGCGCCACTGGCGATAGAAAGGGATAATAAACTGCAGCACACACACAAAAAAAAAATGTGAGGGTACGATACTGGTGGCCAGTGACGGTACGATACAGGTGGCCAGTGACACATGTTATTATTCTTGAATATTTGGAAATAACTCACTAAAACACGCGGAGAAAGAACCGGAAGTATGTTTCATTGAGGGGATTCCCGTTGGTGCATAGGATAGCAGAAAAGTGTGAAATATAAAATAGAATGATAGATGCTCAGTGGCTCCCGTTTAACAGTTACTTTTGACATTTGCACGAACTTTTAAAATAATCTCTCCCCCCCTCTCTCTCTCTCTCTCTCTGTTTGTGCGGGGGGGGGGGGGGGGGGGTGTGATTACCTTAAAGCAAACCCGTGGATAAAATCACTTTAAACATGCGAAAAACACTAATGTATGAACACCATTCATTTTATTTACAGTACTTGAAATATATATTATGCGATCGAGAAACTGCACCGATTCGTTCCGCATGAACGGTAAAGCCTCGTACATACATTCGCAATGCATCAGTGAGTGCATTTAACTTTAAAGAAAAAGAAGTCCATGTTATTAACAGGTACACTACAGTAATAGGAACTGGATTCGGTTACGTTAACTTCATGTGCCCGTCATAACAAAAAAAGAAGTATAATGGTAGGCTACTATTCATAGCCTACGGAATAAATATTCACTAAATATAGCTTACTGTCTATCAACTTGTGTGCAAGTTAGAAAACAGCAACCCAGTTCCGAGCTAAACAATGAATAATAATATTATATTATAACTGATATTTTACCATGTATCTGTCTATTGTTACTTCGGAACTTTGTCCTTTTATTAAACAAGCAACAACGGAACAACCAATACTTATTAAATTAGGTTCCTAGACCAGGTGGGCCGTATAGACTAACAACCACCTACAGTTCCTAAAAACAGCCCTGCCTAAATCTAAAGTTGCCCATCACCAATATCATCGTTCACAGTACTATTTCATATGTTCATACTACAGACCGTCACGCTAACACTAAGAGTTACATCAACACGCACCTGATAAATCATACTACCTAACACTGCGTAGCTGAGACTAGCTGACCTTCGACTCTGCTCTACACTAGTACTGGTGTGCAACAGAATCAAGTTTTTACTTTTTGTTGTTCAATTCAATTCAAATTTCTTTGTTGTTTGTTTTTGTTGTTTACAACAGAGAGTATCCATTATTATCACTAAACCAACAACTGCACTCCCGCCTAATAAGGATCATTAATCCTAATATTATAATATACATATTCACTCACAATCAGTATCTTAGTTCTAAAAGAATGACACGCAATAATATAAGGCAGGACTTATGCGTGTCCCCGTAACATCCAAGTAAAAATAGAAAATGTTATGCTAACTTCCTGTTTGCCAAATGTATTATATGACTATATGTGCATGTGTTTTTTTTCTTCTTCTGAGAGCGCCTTAAGATAACTTTAGAGTTTAGAGTGACATAAGTGCTTAACGTACTTTAGTGGAAGTTTTCATTACAACGGTTTGTCCACGGTTTGCCGTGTTTAGAGTCAACCTTGCAATTTGAAAAAAATAAGTTCACTCCTGACAACTTAAGAAGGCCACACCCCGGTTTCATTCTGAAGTTCAAGGTTCATAGCATAATATTAAAAACATGAAAAGTATTAGTATAAATGGCGCTCCATCGCTCCTCAGTGACTATGTCATAATGCTAAAGTAAAGAGGAAATTTATATTAATTACGGAACTGAGTAAATAAGTCATACAGTCACCGTCACATTCAGGCTTGCCATGGTAACATAATGTTCACACAAACAGAAGACCCGGCTATTTAATAAAGTCAGCTTATCAGGCACCATGTTCTTTAGTTAATTGCTGATTTTAATAATAAAGCTTGTAATAATTTAATATTTATATTTGTATAGCTATACAACAAGGACTGTTCACTGCAGACTGTACCTGAATACATGCTATGGCCCGTTTGTAGCAAATGCATTATGTTAAAGTTCATAATACAATCTTTATATATATATATATATATATATATATATATATATATATATATATATATATATATATATATATATATATATAATACATAACCACAGACATCTCACACATACTTAAATAGATACACATGCACCAACCCATTCAAATGCAGTACAAATACACGCACGTACACCCATACGCAAAACACACACACATACACACAAACGTATACATCTAAAACTGAGCTCAGTCACAGACATGTGCACAAAGAAATACAAAACCACAGGTCTGGTACGTTTCAGTCACATCAAATCACATTATGATGCAGGTATAAATGCATCACATTTAGCGAAAGCATATAATCGTGGTGCTAGGTACCTGTTAATTAAATAGGCCTACAACTGGTCTTATGAGCATTGTGTCAGGATTGCATCACATAGTGACAGCTCTCAAACTAAGGTCAGGTCAGCACTTCAATACGGCTTGAATATTTTATTTATTTATTAAAATTTTGTTAGAGGTAATTTCTGTCCCTATCAGCCAGCTATATGCACTTTAAATTTAAACATATATTTAATCAATTAATAAGTATTAGATTTAGAGTATACAACTTGGCACATACTTGACAGAACTGCTTCAAGATACTCAAAATGATTGACTTGGTTGTACTAAAATGAAGATCTAAAAAAACTGATAAAAGCTGATAATTTCTAGCATAATCATGATCCTCATGATAAGCATGATGATAATCATCATCATCATCATCATCATCATCATCATCATCATCATCATCATCATCGTCATCATCATCATCATCGCTGTCATCGGCACCACTATAGTCACCACAATTGTTATAACTATTCAATCAAATAAAGACATTCGCATAATGAATCATCACAGCTACTATACTGCCTGTACAGCTTTGGTGAGTTACAAACCTTAGAACTTATTAACTGACTATATAACCTATTAGTATAGGGCTTTTATCGTCAGTGGCTTCCAGATTGTTAAAACATCGGCATCTGGCATTCGAACTAGAAGTACAACTTTCCTTTGAGGGATCTGGCTACAACGTCAACATTATCATCATCGGGGTACACACAAGCCATACACTTACCTGGCGTGCGATGATGCCAGACAAGCCTGCAATCTTTAAGCAAACAAGACCGAAATTGTCAGTACTAGCCTGGGCCTGAGATTTGCGACTGCCATAGAGTAAACCTACCTGCTACCATCAGCACCACGCAGAAACACACATTAACAAATGAAGGACCAGCAGAGAGCGGTACACGAAATGTATTGGTAAACGGTTACCGCCGAGATAATTGTGTCAAAGAGAAAATAAAAACACCAAATCACCCTCGCTTAAGCTCCACGAAGTCGACTTTCACAGTTATGACTTAATAATTCCCTTCTTTTTCGCTTTCCAGCTGCCTGCATAATGAAAACACTTTCAACAAAACGAGACTTTTAGTCCCTAAGCAGGTCAAGCAGACGACAACGCTACATGCTGCATCAAAGGTTACTAAACACTGCGCGCGCACCAGAGGAAACGGTACATTGATCGTCTGCTTCACAAAGCGAAAACAGCGCGTGCCAGCTTGAAAGGGCGAACGCGGCTCGCGCACTGAAGGCGTGACCTGTAATAACCTATAGTCCAGCTTGTGGTCCACACCATTTAGATGGTTACGGCGATGACGCATGAGCCCTCATTCACAAAAATTGATTACACAATCACACCACGTTTACGAACGACAAAGGTTCACAGAGGGCAAAGCATGAATTGTGACGTCATAGGAATAAAATGTAGCACGTGACACTACTGATATACGCCATCAGCTGATCACTCGTGGAAAATGGAACTGAAAAAGTAGCAGCGTGAAACCTTGACCTCAGCCGCAACATAAACACAACGAAGTCGAAAGCACACTTAGCAAACACTGCAAGATGGAAATAGGACCAAGACAAATCTGCTTTTGTTTTTTTAAATTCAATGTTGTGGGGTGGGGGTGAGGGGTATTTTAATTTTCCTACATGTACAATGGAAGATCGAGCCAATCGCTTTTAAGGGTTTTAGAGACAAAAAAATAAGACACGTTAATTAAACAATCAGTTCAGTTCAGTGGATAGATTAACGTCCCCGGACACAATGCGTATAGGGGACAAAAACAATCAGTTATTCAATTCACCTTATTATGAGGTTTCTGAGGACAGAGAAACATGGAGTACGCAAGTTAAACGATCATCTGTGGTGCGGCAACGACTTATCTAGTTACGGGATAGGATAAGATATAAAGGATAAATTAGTACGAACAGTCTTTTCTTGTTGTTGTTAATTTATACTCACCATCTCGGATTGCAGAACTTTCAAACCTCCATAATAGGGACCTTGTGGTTTTGGTGTCGTACATACATGTTGTGTAGGATTTTAAACACCTCAGTCATGGTTCTTCTTAGACTCAAGGACGGAAGCGGAAGGCGCTTTTAACTATTCTCGTAACTGAGGTACTTTAGTGTTACACACATATAAAACGAGGACGATACCTATAGTCGATTTTTTTAAAAGAAGTGCTTATCCCATTAATCAAGCAAGCACCTAGTCAAGATTGGACCAACAGTTTGCATGTATGCAATTCATAAAGGGGCGCAACTCGTACTATAAAGTAGTGAATTATTTGTTTGTAAACATTTATATCCCCTTGATCTGAAGACCCACCCATCCCCAACAAAACAACAACAAAAATTACACTTAAGAAACATTCTCCTCCCCGACTCGCATCCCGAAAACCAAGTACATTCAGCGTGATACAGCGCGGGTGAGACTAGTTGAAGCCTTTTGAGATACAGAGAAGGCCTCGCATAGTCTCAGCTAGCCTTTTTGGGCATAGTATTCAACCATTTCAGGTACTGGGTAACGCTATATAATGTTCACCACTTACTTATTACCATTATAATACAAACTTTATAACTGATGAATGCCGTACACGCTTCTGGCAATTTACGATTTGGGAGTAAGTTTATTCCAATGGAGAACAGATTATGTGACTTCAAATTATGAGAACAAACTTTCTGAAACCTCTCTCTCTCTCTCTCTCTCTTATGCGGATCAGGGGTGTCTTTTCAGCGAAGTTGTGGTCTTGGTTTTGTGGTCCTGATTCGATCTTTGCAGTCCGCTGGACACTGTAAGCAATGAATAACTAACTAACTCTGTCTCTGTCTCTGTCTCTGTCTCTGTCTCTCTCTCTCTCTCTCTCTCTCTCTCTCTCTCTTTCTCTCTCTAATTCAACCTCCAGGTGATACTGCTTTCCTGTTGGATGATAATGATAGTGCACTTACTTACACTGCCCTACCTCCGCCGCCTCTTGGTTTTTCCGTTCGTTCGTCGCCATCTCCGGATAGATAGATAGATAGATAGATAGATAGATAGATAGATAGATAGATAGACAGACAGACAGACAGACAGACAGACAGACAGACAGACAGACAGACAGACAGACAGATAGACAGACAGACAGACAGACAGATAGATAGATAGATAGATAGATAGATAGATAGATAGATAGATAGATAGATAGATAGATAGATAGATAGACAGACAGAATCGGATGAGAGTATAAACCGAGGTCTAGTCTGTGACGCATACATTCCATCATAACGGACTTTAAAGATCCTGACGCTCATGTCCTAGACGGGTGAGTGCCGGTGACAAGAACACACTCAGCATGCACCTAGGTCCTTCTCCCCCATCCCTGGCTGCCCAGGATTGTGCTCAGTTGTCCGGGCGTCAGACCATGCGCCCAAAGGCTGCGGGTGGGCGTCTCGGGCGGCTTGAGTTAGATCCTGTATAGGCCAGCGCCTTGAGCAGCTCGTGAGCTGGAAAAGCGCTATATAAGAACTATAAAATAAATAAATAAAATAAATAGATAGATAGATAGATAATACAGCTATCCTTATGTTCAAAATCACAAGGAGAAAAACCGGCATATCTTGATAAATTTTTTATTAAGACAGTTGATGGGCATAGATTTTATAATTATAAACTATACCCCTCTCTCTCATTGATTTATTATTTAAAAGAAACAACAACACTATCATTTAATGGAGCTGCTATATGAAACTCTCTCCCTCTAGAGTGTAAATATTGCGGCACACTTTTGTTCTCAGATGTAAAATATGGAGGCATTTGCGAAATTATTTATAAAAGTGATGTATAATAACATATATGAGAACACAGTCATTCATGTAATTATTATTATTATTATTATTATTATTATTATTATTATTATTATTATTATTGTTGTTGTTGTTGTTGTTGTTGTTGTTGTTGTTGTTGTTGTTGTTGTTGTTGTTATTATTATTATTATTATTATTATTATTATTTTATTATTATTATTATTATTGTTATAATGGTGATGGATGTGGAGGTGGGTGGGTGTCTGTGACGGTGGGTCTATTGTTGCTGGACTCTGCACAATGGACTGCTATTACCCACTTGTCTTTCGTCTGCGGAGATCAGCTAGTTTAATCACCCTATGACTAATCTTAATAACTATATATGTTTAGTCCGGTTTGTGGTAGGATAGGGTTACAGAGATAGGGAGAAACGTGTAAAAGATTCACTGTCACACTAGCTCTCGCACAGCTATGAAACATAGGTAGTCACGCCACTTGTTAACAGTAAATATCACACATTTATTTCTAATTCTCTAATCACTACACTAACTTAAATGTCCAAAACGTAATACAGTTATTATTAACTTAACAGTCCAAATTCACTGCGAGTGGTTCGTCGTAGAATGGGTAGATCTTTGATGGATCTATTCTGCTACTGTTCTCAATATGTGCTACTGTCTTATCACTGGGCTTCGTTCTGGTTTTGCCTAATGTTCGTTTTTAGGAGTGTCACGTGGGGTTTATGGGTTACTGGGCTCTGCACAATGGAATGCTGTAACCCTCACGCTTTATCCTATGGGAACCGCTAGTGAGTCACCCTGTGGATTACTTTAATAAATTTATTTGTTTAGCTCGGTCTGTGTTAAGGCTGGGGTACAGAGATAGATAGAAAAATGGTAAAAGATCACTGTCACACTAGCTTTCACACGGCTATGAATCATATGTAGTCCAGCCACTTGATAACAGTTAAAATCACACATTTATTTCTTCTACTCTATACAAGATTTTCGATGTACTACTCTACCTTAAAAGTTCGTAAGTCAATGCAAATAATTCGATCGCTGATAGTCTAGGCAGCTCTTATGTCTTCATAGGGCACTGGCTACTAGAGTTCATGTAGATTGGACTACTGTGGTCCGTTTTACTACAGTTTCTGAAGATTGGACTACTGTGGTCCTTTTGCTACCAGTTTTAAGTGCACTGATTCCTGGGTACTTAGCTTGTATGGTGCGGGTTTGAAGCCCTTAGATGAGGTAGCTTCTGGTACACGATGGGTCGTCGTGTAGTTTGGTTCCTTGACAATCTGTGTTGTCTTGGAGAGTGTTTTCCAGGGGAGCTCTCTCAGTCCTGTGCTGTATAGGCTAAACAGCCAACTCGTCGTTTCTGTGGAGTTGGGCGCACGTTATAGCTCGCCTGCTCGTCTGTAATATAAGAGACGAAATTCTGCACAACCTTGAATAATAGGTTTGTGCAGAGCGTCTCACTGAAAGCCAAAGTAGCCCTCAGTGATAGCTCCACATCTCTATACATAAGCGACGAACATTCTGCTACGTTCGTGGTCCACTGGAATCTCAACTCTAATTTCCTATACATACATAAATATAAATCGTGGCTAATTATACACATAAAGAATTAATAATATTATAAACATTCACTGGAACAGCCACTGGTCTGCAAACATACATATAGGTTAACCAACAGTGGTTCCGTCAGGTATACAACATGGCGGCGCAACCGGTCATGTTTCGCCACGTGGTCACGCAACGTTGGATGAACAATTCAAATGTATGCATAGCAAATTCCACAAACATAATTTCAACAATAATATAAATCTATCACGATGAAACAGAAGTATGTTCTTTTACCTGTTTGACAAAGTCAGGCCCCGTGGCTACTTGATAGAATTCTAAGATTCTCAAAGTCCTGCTTCCTGGTCTATGAGTGGAGATTTTTCTCTGCTCCGGTCTAGCTGTGTAGACTTCAGCGTATTTCATAGGACTGACTCAATCTATACTAGGTTTTGACCCATTCAGAACCGGCTCTAACCGCTCTGCCTGAGTCCCATTGGATTAGCTTTTCGATTCAAGGCACACAGTGCTGACGTCACTACACTGTTTGCGTCAAACTCGCTGTGTGTGTACCTCCGTATACTGTCATCGTCTGCTATATCCTACATTAACTTTCTAAGGTTAACTGACTAAACAAGGCTAAATAGTAAAGTAAGCAGGGTAAAACTAGTCATCTCGCGACAAGGAGAAAGGACTATCTCACAGCCCTTATAGATCAGTGTGTGTGCACTACTTCGGGAGCACTTAACTTGGTCGTTGAGGTGAGGTGCTGTTGTCGCCTGCTGGTCTCGTTTGTTGACTACTGCATGAGCGATTGCAGCGCAGTGCTCTCTGCTCAATTGCAGGCCAAATGTCAGAGTTGACTCTCAGTGGTCTATCTCCTGCATCGGACCAAGCCTGCTAGTCTGCTAAACTTAAGACGAGTTTCTGCAATGCCTTGTTTAAAAAGGGTGTCCGGAGCGTCTCACTGCTGGCAGAAACAGCCCTCAGTGATCGCTCCACTTATATAGATAAGCGACGAACAATTAACCTTCTACGTCCGTGGTCCACTGGAATCTCCAACATAAATACTATACATCATGGCTAACATAAACACATGGGGAAGTAATTTATAATATACACATTTTCCGGTACAGCCACTGGTATGCAAGAATTCAAATTGGAGAAACAACAGTGGATCCGTAGGGGATGCCTCATGGTGTCGAAACCGGTCGCATGTGTCAGTCACGTGGTCAAGCAAAGTTTGACCAACATTCACAATCATAAAACATGGCAAGACTTCACAAACATAATCCAATAATAATATCAATAATCGCGGTGAAACAAAAGATTGATCATTTACCTTTTCGACAATGTCAGGCTCTGGCTATACTGCAATGAATGAATATCACCCGTCACCTGCGTAGTCTTATGAGAGAGGTTTCAGCATGGGCTTCCTTCTCGTGTGAAAAATAGACAAAGAATGACTACCTTAACCCTGTGGTCAGCCAAAGCCCGCGAATTCTCGTGAGATACCTGTAGCGCCCTCTGACGGGGGTGGCGGATATAGGGCAGCGGGATGAGGTCACTGCCTACCTAGTGAGAATCTAGCATACACATGCTTAGACCAAACCTTAACTTCTGTCGTCTGCTAGGCAGCGACTTTAAGTTACAAGGCTACAGCAGGATGAACTATTTGATGCGTGAAGCCTTAGTGCTGGGTCCAACTAGCCTCTCGTGATAGTGTCTAAAATTGTGTAAAGATAATTGCGAAGATGGAGGTGGTGGTGGTAATAGTGGTGGTGGTGGTGTGTGTGCGTGTGTGTGTGAGAGAGAGAGTGTGTGTGTGTATTATGATTTCCAAGTTAATGTTAAAGGTTCTTTATTGTGTTAACTTGTTAAGGGACAGATTGCAAGCTTAGACTTATTAAATAATCAAAAATCTGTATCCCTAATTTTAAAAAAAATGTTTTATAAAACGTCTCTCTCTCTCTCTCTCTCTCTCTCTCTCTCTCTCTCTCTCTCTCTCTCTCTCACTCTCCTTCACGTGATACTGCTTTCCGCTTGGATGATAATAATAGTGCACTTATTCACACTGCCCTATTTCTGCGCCGTCTCTTGGATTTTCCGTTCGTCGCCATCTACGTTCCTCCCATCGTTCCCTTCCCTTTCCCCCAAAGGCTTGTTTAAGTTTGCCAGTGTTTTTCTATGAGTTATCTTCACACTCCTTTCCGGCATGGAATAAACAATTCAGCAGCAGCAGCAGCAGCAGCAGCAGTAGTAGTAGTAGTAGTAGTAGTAGTAGTAGTAGTAATAGTAGTAGTAGTAGTAGTAAGTAGTAATAGTGGTAGTAAGTAGTAGCAGTATTTTAATGGTAGTAGTAATAGTAGTAGTAGTAATAGTAGTAATAGTAGTAGTAGTAGTAGTAGTAGTAGTAGTAGTAGTAATAATAGTAGTAGTAGAAGTAGTAGTAATAGTAGTAGTAGTAGTAGTAGTAGTAGTAGTAGTAGTAGTAGTAGTAGTAGTAGTAGTAGTATTTTCACAGTATGATTATTTCATTGGTCTAAATTAAGAAAACAACAACAACAACAACAACAACAAAAGAAACGCAACAACTTAAAATACTTTTTATTTTCTCGTTTAGCCTAAGCGTGCTAATGTTGTTCCGCTGTTGTCGATTAATGTTTGACGATCATGTGCCTATGGTAGTATCACCTCAACGGCCAAGCACGTTCCGTTCTTTCTTCTGTCTCTCTCTCTCTCTCTCTCTCTCTCTCTCTCTCTCTCTCTCTCTCTCTCTCTTGCTAGAAACGTGCACGGGCACACGTGCACCGGCATTTAGAGCCTCAAGCAGACCTCATAAACATTTTGTCTTTCTGGTGTGGCTTGTCCTTTACAAAAGACCATCGCAGTTTAATCTGTCAGACTTCCCTTTTCACAACCGAATGGTGTTCGGCAGTGTATGTAGCAGACGACAGAATCTTTAGCAGACAACACGATTTGAGTGTGGCTGTAACAGAGTGTGTTGTGGATAGTGTTGATATATAATCCATTTTATCAGCAGTGCTAGTTTGGCTTGCGTGTGTGGCGTGTGACATCTGTTTGGAGTTTTGACCGAAGGTGTAACTGTGTAAGAAGGTAAGGCAAGCATATTTTGGTTCTGTTTGTATTGATTAAGACTGGTGTGGGTAAAGCTGATCAATGACGAACTATGTTGCTTCTGACCTTGGATCATCTTGATCACTACCGAAGCCAGCAGGAGTACAGATTTTTATTTCATCACTCTGCTCAGTCCGACTGTGTGCTTTTTTCCTTAGTGCTATCGTGGATTGACTGTTATAGTTTGTTGGAATTTATTATTTTGATATTCTTTAGTTAACGTTGTTCTGTCATGCCAAAAAGGGTGTCTGATCAATGTCAAAGCCGGTGCATTGGACAGCACACACAAGTATCTCGATCAATCAGCATTCACACTTTATCCAGAGCTAACAACAAAATCAATCTAAATAAGCTTTTCCGTGAAGAGTTTTCGTTTTAATCGATCAGTATATTATTTCAGTACACTGTCAAACTAATTGTATCTGAGGCGAACAGTTGACTGTTCATAAACAAAAGAAACAGATACGTAGATTAAAAAAATAATAATAAATAAATAACATTTTTGCGCATTCCGTTTCTGACAATTGTGAAACCTCAAGTTAAAATCAATCTGCTTCCAATATGGATGCTGTAAGAACTTCCATCCGAGATGTTGTGGTGTCTGTCCTGGTATGTATTCATTTCATCCATCAGAACACACACACACACACACACACACACACACACACACATTGGCAAAAACAGAGAGAGAATGTACACACACATGCATGCAGAGTGTCAGTGATGTATCAAGGTTTTGATATTAAAGTTACCTTAACAGTGTCAGATACTGTTCAGAGAGAGGGAGAACGAGAGTGGGTGTATGTGTGTGTGTATTTGTGTGTGTGACAGAGAGAGATAAAGAGAGGGAGAGAGAGAATGAACACAAAGTAATATGTTATGTTGCATTATAAAAAAAAAAAGAAACACTTCATAGTGCATTTTTAACTTTTTGTTTAATCTTCATTAATTTGCTTATCTATCAAAACCACAGTTTGAATCACGGCATCAAATTCTGAATGTTTTGTAGCTTTAGCACATCTATTTTTTATATTATATATATGTGACTGGTAAATTGCGTCTTCTAAATGTACAGGTACTTAAACTTGCTTGTTGTGTTAGAAAGTCAAGTCAAGGCAAATGCTTTATTCCAATAAACTCCTTGGGGCATGTGGATGCATAGTTAAAAGTGTTGGTTTAAACATATTTGTATTCAAGAAACAAATTCCTTTTACATTGAATACATAAACGGTACACAATAGCCGAGATTAAATAGTGTTACCCTTGGGGGAAAAAACCATGACAAGAACTGAAGCGTCAAAAGTGGTTAATTGAACTAAAGCAAACGCAAAAAACAACAACAACAACAACAACAACGATAATTAATATACAAGAGTAAAAAGTGTTAGCTAAACATTACTTTTGGGTGGTCTAAATACAGAATGTAGCAGTACAGTTGGCAGGAAATGGGATGAACCTAGCTTAAAAGCTCGTAAGAAATGCTACGTGATATAGGGGCACAAGATACAATGGCAGGTCGTGGAAAGGAGTGTAGCAAGTATGACATATATTGCTCAGTTGAAGAAACTTTTAAATGCTAAGTGGGGTACGTTTTTGTACAATTTGGTCACGCACATAAGTGACTTTTTGAACCTGCAGTCATCATAGAATATCTTATAAGTTAATGTGTCGTAATGAAATTCAAAGTTTGAAGATATGTAACAAATAATTTTACATTTATATAATATTATGATTTTATTTGATCATAGTTAATTTGTCTAAATATCACTTTGTGAATAGACAATACTTTGAAGTGATGATGAATCAGCCATAAATATGTTACTTGACGTGACCTGCAACTTTTGTACTAAGCTATGTAACAGTTTTCGTTACACAGTGTTGTTATCTTTTGGAGACTGAGTTAAAATATGTATCCCCTTAATTCTACTGCTGTGCACACAACACAGCTGAGACTCGCCGGGTACCTCTAGCTCTCTCTCATTAGTGGAAAGGCCAAAACGTAAGCCCTGGCTAGACACTGATACGCAGTGTGACTGCTGTATTTTTCTGCTGCGGAGAGCAGTCCACAATATTTGTTTTGTTTTTTTAACATTCTGGACTGACAGGATAACAAAACGAACCTTTCATATATTATTTATTAATAGAGTGTTATCTTTGGAGTGAATAGCAAACGCAAACACACCCTGCTTTCAGGTTATGAATAATATTATAAACACTAGGCGCTGGCCTAACACGGAATAACGCTGTTGGTTAGTCGCCGGTGTCCTATGCCGAAGGTCGCGGGTTCGATTCGCGAACTTATATGACTTAGGTATGAGACTATGCAGGTAATCAAGGGGTTTCTTGAGGTACTCCGGTTTCCTCCCTCCTTTTTAAAATGGTATTGGAGGCCGTCAATCTAAATGTTTGACAATAAAATGTGATTTCCATTCCGTCCTCTCCCTGAAGGATGGAAAGATTTGTGTTTGTTAGGTCTGTAAGAGTGTGTTAAACATTTGAGCTTTATGTTGGAGCCTGATTGGTGATTTGGAGAAAAGGACGTATATAGCATCCATTATTATTATTATTATTATTATTATTATTAGTAGTAGTAGTAGTAGTAGTAGTAGTAGTAGTAGTAGTAGTAGTAGTAGTATTATGGTAAGCTCAATAGACACCGCTGACATTCCGATACGAGGACCTGTGTTCTAAATGCGATCTTTGACTTTGAGCAGACTGCAGCACCCTGAAACAATAATTTTTTTTTGCCTTGGATAACAATACGAGCCTTAAACGGCCTTTCGTGTGGTTTTAATAATAGAGTGTACACAGCGTAGTGAGACCCACGCTCATGAAGGGGCGAGCGAAATCCTCGGGTAGTCCCAGCTACGCGTACGCAGTGTGAATATAGTATTATCTGAAGACATACAGCGTAACTGAGAGAGGGAGATTGAAGGCCTTGTTTATTCCCCACCCCCCACCCCCCTCCTTTCCCTTCTCCTCCCACCACCTCCACCCGGTATATTGTTCTGAAGACTGAGTATAGCAAACATGACGTGCGTACATATTATATAGTCATGTTATCTTTGAGCACAGTGTCACCGTCACCCTCCCTCTCCCCTAACATAAAGATACGAAAAAAGCAATCCATGGTTTCCGATCGATACTTGCAGTGCGAACATGAGGCAGTCAAGTATAAGATATCTGTTGTGGTCGTCGGGGTTATTGATTTTCTGTTTATAATGGGAGATGGTGTGTGGGGGCGGGGAAGAGGACGTGGGGGTGGGAGAGGGTGGCGAATGCTGATACTGTGAAAGCCAGTCTGAGGTCGAGAGGAAAATTGCGAGAAAAAAGTCTAGGCTAATTCACTCTAAAAAATTGTTTTTAAATCCGTTTATAGTCCCCTCTCTTCCCGATAAGGATTTTCAGAGAGGAGACTTATATAAACTTTGACTATTTGCTTATATAGTCATGCTTTGTATGTGTTTGTGTGTGTGTGTGAGTCTGTGTGTGTCTCTCTGTGTGTGTGTGTCTTATATTTGCGAAATTTGAATCTAAAATGTCTAGTCCGAGCGTTCAGCAAGTGAAATGGCTCGGTTCGTGCATCACAAGTTCAGCATAATCACTACTGACGGGATCCTTGTTTTATGCCAGATATGCACACAGACCTTCCATATCCATCGATTTTCGAAGATGCTTGACTTGGTAAAGTAAGTGGGCGGCAGCGACTGCACCGAGAAAAGCTGAAGGACATCGGTGTCCCAGTGTCCCCCGTTGATAGGAAGTGGAACAAGCGCACATGCATTCAATTTGGTTGACGTTTCTCTCTTGGAATGCCTGCCTACCATCCGTCAGGATTATGCTGAACTTGTTGATACTACAGATGTGTTGATGATCTGACTTGACGATGATGAAGATGGTGATAGTTGTGATGATAATAATTATACTGACTGATTGATGATGATGATGTAGATGATGATGATGATGATGATGATGATGATGATGATGATGATGATAGTTGTGATGATGATACTGACTGACTGACTGATGATAATGATGATGATGATGATGATGATGATGATGATGATGATGATGATGATGATGATGATGATGTATGTTGAAGAATTTGCGTGCGTGAATCTGCGTGTTCTCCCGTCTCACAACTTCTCTGAACTAAATCGTCACACACTCTATTAAACATTAAACATAAAGCAAAACATTTCTACAAATCGAATGAATGCTTTACGCTGCTATTATAGTTTCAACTTCAAATCAGTTAAATATCTAAATTCAATACGTTATTCAAAAATTGTAATGAACCGCCATGTTCGTCTTCTTCCCACTCCATCTTTCACACTAACATCAAAATTATTTATTAACAATTGTATTACATAACCAACACAATATCATCGTTTAATAATACTATTACATTTATAATACAACATTTTCAAATAATAAACAGTGCATACATGCAGACACAGCTGCAAAAAGTCCGGCACAACTTTCTCTAGTCTAGTTTAGTCCAGAAAATAATGACTAGATTTTTGAATGTGCATGTATTGGTAACTGGAAGTTTCGACGAACTGCATGTTCGACGGATCCGTCGAATATTCCAACTTCGGGTTCGTCGAAACTTATAACTTGGTCCGTCGAATCTTCCATGCACAAAAGATGTGGTTAAAAAAGTACCGAAAAGAAAGTACTTACCGAACTAAATTGGAGACATCGCCGACATAAAGCGAGATAACTCTTATGTCTTTGTTTCTTTACTTTGATGCTCTTTTCTTGCCTCGCGCTCGAACAACAATCGGACGAGGGTGTATTGTATTGCTTGTTTTATAATAGTATGTAACATCTTAGATAGGAGAGTGAGAGAAAAAAATTTAAATTTGAATCAGACTACTAAAAGTTGCTAGTAAATATAGGATGAAAAGAAAGAGTCTTAAATTAAGTTTGTGCCAAATAGTTTATTTTGTGAAATGGTCACTCAATTCAAAGAAGGTTTACCACAAGAAAAAAACAAACGAAAGTCGAATTAAGGGAGACAACCTTCGCGGATAAAAATGCCCGAGACCAGCTCGAACTGCAACACATTTGGACTATTTCAAAACCTCAAGAGAATAGAATGCGAACCCTTTGCAAAATAGGTGCCAGAATGATCAACGAGTTGATCGTGGGCCCTCAACGTCAAGAAGAAGAAGAAGAAGAAGAAGAAGAAGAAGAAGAAGAAGAAGAAGAAGAAGATGATGATGATGATGATGATGATGATGATGATGATGATGATGATGATGATGATGATGATGATGATGATGATGATCAAGAAGAAGAAGAAGAAGAACAAGAACAAGAAGAAGAAAATTCTGGGGTGATAAATTAATGCATGCATATTCGGAAATATTTTTTTCACAGATTTAAAGTCAGAGGGAAAAGTTTTTGTTCAACCTTCGTCGAAACTTCCAAAAAGCTAAACCTCCGTCGGAACTTACAAAGGACCTCGACGATTTTTGGATTTATGTCGAAACTTCCAATTTCTTCCGTCGAACCTGAATTCCTTTATCCTATATATTAGTGAACTGTCATGTAATCAGCTTAACCAATCAAAATTAGCTCTCATAGCAACTACCAATATCTCTCACAAGAAAATTGACTAAAAATAATATAATGTCATCGGAACCGAATAACTATAATACCGGTCCGTGACAATGACGACGACGATGGTGAGGCTGCTGCTGCTGTTGATGATGATGATGATGATGATGATGATGATGATGATGATGATGATGATGATGATGATGATGATGATGATGATATGGTTTCAGAAAGGCAACGACAGCAAAAACATGAAGGTGGCTGTGTTAGGAGCCACAGGGCCCACAGGTCAACAGGTGGTCACTCAAGCGCTGGCCAAGGGGTACGAGGTTCGAGCCTTAGTCAGGGACCCGGAAAAATTGGCCGCCCAAGTCCAGCATGAAAAACTGCAGGTATATTGGCTTTTGTTGGTGGTGTTGGTGATGGTTGTGTTGTTGTTGGTGGTTCTCGTGAATGCTGTGGTCGATGTTGTTGTAAAATCTACGATACGGGCATGAGCTAACCAGCATTACGGTCACACCAACTCTTCTGTTTTGTAGACATTTTACAGATTCTTTAAGACTCAATAAATAAATAAATAAATTTAATTCTTTGTTTTCAGGTCTACAAGATTGATCTGTCCAAAGTGGATGACCTAGTGACGCCGCTGCAGGGCTGTGACGCAGTGCTGTCCAGTCTTGGTTCACGTGCTGGCATCTGGAACCCTTGCTCTCTCTATACAGAGAGCATCGTTACCATCACAACCGCCATGAGGAAAGCTAACGTCAAACGCCTCGTCTGTGTGTCTGCTTGGGGCGCCAAAGGTGATGATGATGATGATGATGATGATGATGATGATGATGATGATGATGATGATGATGATGATACGAATACTTAATTATCTTATCAAGAAATTAGGTGATGATGATGATGATAACGATGATGATGATGATGATGATGATGATGATGATGATGATGATGATGATGGTGATGATGATGATGATATTGACTTTGATTGAAGCTTATAGGAACTTTTGCCTAAGATTAAGGTAATATAAGTTCAGGTGCAAAGATGACAAGTCAAATCAAGTACCACACAGCATAGCTGACATTCGAAGGGTACTACTGGTGGAGAGGCCAACGTAAGCCCCTGCTAGTCTCAGCTACGCAGTGTAGTCAAGACCATTACGGAATCGATGATTTTTTACGATGGGTATGGTGCAGCAATACATTTGTCACATCATGTTCATCAAGGTCACAACTGGCCAGTGCGCGGAATGTGGCTATCAGTAAGAGCTTAAGCAGGGTTACTTGCACTTGAACATATTATGCAAGCATTGAGTCCAATGTGATCGAAGAGGGTTTCACGTTAAGTGAAATTTGGATGCACGTTTTGTTTCTTTGCTTATACTGTCAAGCCTGTTTAGTCTTTGAAGAAAGAATCATATGCACGCAATCACACGCAAAAAGTAAACAAACACGCGAGAGCACGCGTGTACAAACCTACACACGACAAACACACACACA
>CM072523.1:24964683-24979683 GCA_036898135.1 Oncomelania hupensis | reverse complement strand
TCCAGGCACACGCTGCGCAGCAGGCCAAAGTATGTCCCTTGTCCTTTAAAGGGTGGTAAGCGAGGCTAGCAGCCTGCTCAGTTACAGTGTCGGTGAAAGACTACACACGGAAAAGTAAGTTTCGTCTCCTCTAGGCGACGAATTAGGTCACGCTGTATTTGTTTCTAGGTCAACTGTCTTTTACGAACCGTTTGAGAATCTTTTCGAACCGTTTATTGACGCCGGATAGTGTCCTCACTTGGTTTCATACAATTTAAGAATCCAAGAAGGCAAATGGGTTTTTGGGACGGAAAAAGCATTTTTGTAGAGAAAAGGGTTAGGGCAAGGGCTAGGGATATATCTACAACTAACCCTTACCCGAACCCTTGTAGCAATATTTCGCTCATTCCGTCACTTTTAAACAGTAGTGCGCTTCACATCCGCGGCTAGCTGCGAGCCCAAAGAATACTTTGAAGAGATGGAGGGAATACTTTCACCTGCTGCTAGCGGGAGTTTTGGCGATACTTTCTACCGATCGCAACAATGTGTATTACCTCCATCAGCATCATCAATCAGTCATCATGCCATGGGTGTGTCTTTTGTAGAAAAGGAGATTGTGACTCGTGAAGGGCAGTACGTGCAGGACGCGTCCAGTTCACTCAACCGTGCCGACCTGGCGCGCTTCATGCTCGACTGCCTCACTAAGGACACCTACAATAATAAGATGATCGCCGTTGGTGTTGCCAAGTGATTCCCCCCCATAAAGACCTTGACATAGTGGTAGCGTCTGACCGGCGAATGCAAAACATTGTAACTTTTGTGTTCAGTATATTTCAGTGGCTACATAACAACAACAACAACAACAACAACAACAGTTATTTTTTCAAAGTAAGAGTTCTGTACGTTGCAAAATATATAAGTAATAGGGCTTACCTTTATTAAGTCTGCTAAGTTTTTAATGTTTTATATCGCATTATTTGTCTTCTTCAAGAGAGCGTTTGCGCTAAAAATAAAACAAAATGAGATGTCCACATTTAAAAACAACAGCAACAACAATTCATTAACTCATCTCATTATAGTAGAAAGGCACTGTCAACAATCGGTGAGTAAGAAAAATATTTGGTTATGTTTAAGAAATATTGCAAAGGTTATAATATACAAAATGCGCTTGGACTCGGGGATTACAAAATACGTAAAGGTATTACTTGTACATGTCAGCATCCAGTTTCTATAAAGTATATATTATTTGAGTGTACATCGTTTTAACCCTTATACACGAAGGATGTATTACTAAATTACGTAGATGATCTTATTAATATACTGTACAATAAGGTAGTATTAGACAAAATAGCCAGTATTAACTTAAGCATTGACTTTACAGACATTTTTGAATGTATCGAGTAGTATGTGTATTTGTATATCCGTATGTGTTTATGCATGTATTTGTTTGGGAGTGAGTGAATGTCTAATATAATTGTATTACAAAATAGGCGACTTAACTTACTATTTTTACTCTTTTTGTAATCTTGCACTTTATATACACCGCAGACTGTACAAACAATATATTGATCCTAGAATTACTGTGTAGTTTTCGTAGTGGGAATACATTTATTGTATTTGTTAAATTCACCAATGTCAAAACGTTCTTCCGTATTTTCTGTTGGAATAAACTTTAATTAAAAAACGATAAATATTGTTGTTGTCACTTGTTTCTTAAAACAGTGTTTGGAGTAAACATTAGTACAGAAAGATTGGTGTAAATGTTTTCCGCCGACTTCCACCGTATTTATTTGTAAGGTAAAATGATCAAACATCGGTTTCAGCCAATTCTGAGGTTACATAGCTGACTGACTGCAACGTCCACAACTTTTCAGGCAGTTCTTGATGACGTAACTATTGCTGCTACAGTACATTTTCCACGACGTACACTGTGAGGTTAAATCACGACAGTGTGACGAAGTCACTGTGGTGGAAGGCTTTGTCGTGGTGGCAGTGTCTTTTCCTCTGTTTTTTGTAGGACTTGTGCTTTGTGTTGTCATTTTACGGCCTTTTGCCGTTGTCTCGCTGGTTCTGAGGCGAGTGCTCGAAGGTGCCACGCTAGTTTGAAGACGAGTGCCCGAAGCTGTCACGTTTGTTTGAAGACGAGTGCCCAAGGATGTCACGTTAGTTTGGAGACGAGGGCCAGGAGTTGTGACGCTGGTTTGGTGACCATGGCTGCCTGTGGCGTGGAGTGTTGCGCAGGAGTTGCAGGCCTTCGCGCAGCTCTTTGTCATGAAGTCAGAATTGTTGCGACACTCGCCTATCCCAGCCCAGTATTCGCACTTCCTGTCACCGTAGTCGTTTTGACATATGTCTGAAAATGAAACACACCATGAAAAATAAGGCAAGTTCTCATAAAGCAATCAAGCGTGCAAAACCATTTCTGTCTGAAAATGAAACACACCATGAAAAATAAGGCAAGTTCTCATTAAGCAACAAAGAGTGCAAACCATTTCACTAACTGTTCAAGGCGCTGGCTGAAAGCACTTAAGGCAATAACGTACCAAGTAGAATGTATCCTCGATAGCAAAGTGGTAGCGAATCCTGGGTAACATAGCAGTGGCAACCTTATGTAACTATACCTAGGACTGCTACCGTTATGCTATCGACGACCCATTGCTGAAAGTCGTGATTGCAGCCAAAATATGCGAATGGGACAGTTGAGCTTACATCGCCACTGACACAGAATCCGAGTTAAAAACCGAGGTCTAATCTGTGCACGCGTGCAATCTATCTCACGAGCGATGGGCATCAAGCAGCAAGTTGGCCCCTTGGGCGAGTTAAGTTGGATCCTGTTCTCTGCCATTGCCTTGAGCAGCCCCTGAGCTGGAAGACCGCTACATAAGACAGAGTCAAATTAAAACAACATCAACAACAAAACCAAGCTAATTCACCGTTGTGTGTAGTTGGATGTGGAGTCACCGTGTAACCGTCACCATCATCATCAGATTGACAGATCTTGCAGGCTTTGCGACAGTGCGCGTGCATGTAGTCGGGGTTGAGGTCACACTCCCCTCTCCCTGCCCAACCTTTGCACACGCCGTCATCATCCATGTTCCCACAAGGAGCTGTGTTGAGAACAGCAGAAAAACAACAGACGGATGGAATATCGCGCACTTAACCGCTGAAAGATCTGCTCAAGGCACAGGCTCCCAAAAGCCAACGTGCAGCACCAAATAATGTGCTGAAGTCATTATCAAAATCCATGGCACCCAAGATACACACTTGCCGAAAAGATAGCGCACCGTGTAATGTAATACTATAAATCTCTGAGCTACTTGGGTCAGTGTTCACATTAAGTGGCCACTGTGACGGTGGGTCTATTGTTGCTGGGCTCTGAGATAGTGGCGCCATGTTTGTTATGGCCCGGTTGGAATTTATAAACGTGTGTAGAAGTATAATTTCTCTAAAACAAGGCACTTTTTCATGACGATTTAATGTACTCTTTCACGCTTTGACTATAATGTGAAACAACTTTACTAAAATCGACACGCAAAAAAGTGATTTCAACTGCCTTAGCTCGCCAAGTCGTGTGTAGCAGACAATCTGTGTTGCATGTAGTCATGACTCAATTTTCTAATCTTGTGATAATAGGGTTTCTAAGCCTGTTGTAGAAGGTGGAAGGTGAGGTCGAGGAAGAGAAAATAAATGAAAGATTATTGCTAAGCTTGCAAATAATGTAATTTTAACACGTGCATAGGTTGGTTAGTTTTGCTTAGTCACCCTAAACTGCCCCACATTGCCTAAGCAGAACGCTACCTAACGCTACGTAACTATTTTGGCGTTAAGTGTGCGCAACCCTATGCCCGCGGAGAGCGCTCTGTAGCGGTCTCCATAGGTTATTAGATTTTTCACTGACCGGAAGTTTGACAGGTGGACACACCTTATGAGTTTAGAGGCCACATTGGCGTACGTTTTACGGTTTATGCATTGGGTCGGAGGTAGTGGCATGGCCCGGTTCGAATTTATAATCGTGTGTAGCTGAATAATTTCACCACAAAGGCACTTTTTTATGACAATATAATGTACTCTTGAACGATTTTGACTATAACATGCTAAGATCGACACGCAACAAGTGAATTAAACTGCCTTAGCTCGCCAAGTGGCGTGTAACAGACAACTTGTGTTGCGTGTAATCATACAAGGGAGGAGTTTAGGTTGACCTCTAAACTCATGACGTCACACTCTAGCTTCTGATTGGTCCTCGTAAGCCCAGCTTACGTAGTTTTGCAAGTAGAAATCAAATATGTGCTATTGTTGTGAAATTTTACGGTAGCTAGTACGCAAGGAAATACATAATGGTAACACAAGTGTGGCCGGACCTTAAGTAACGTGCTAATCATAAATTGTATTAAATACTTACAAGATCAAAAAGCATTTCAATGAGCTGGCTGATCATAAATTAACTTTGTCGACCTAGAGGCGCAGTAATGCAACAATAATGTGATCCGATTTTCCAAAAAATCCATTATTATTATTATTATTATTATTATTATTATTATTATTATCATTATCATTATCATTATCATTATCATTATTATTATTATTATTATTAAGGTACAGTACAGGTGCACCACTTGAAGTGTCCTGTGCTTGAGACTCACGTGCCGGCATGTCTGTTGGGCAGAAGCAGCGACAGTAACGGTTGATGAAACACGGATCCCGACACACGTCCATCTCGCCTTGTCTTGAGCAGCTCGCTGAAACAGTTTAGTTGTCTTGTGAGGGGAGGAAGGGAGAGGGAGACTAGGTGGGGGGGGAGAGATTGGGGTTGGGGGAAGGGCTAAATATTTGTGTGTTCCCTGAGGCATTGCAGACGAGACGTAGTTTTTGTTGTGGGTCGTTCTCCTCTTTTATTTATGCTCTTGAAAAACAACAGCAGTAGCAACAATAACAACAGCAACATTTCATGTTTCCTTCGAAAATGGTATTGGATGAAATCAGTATAAAATTTTTAACAAGTTCAAATTGGATTTCCTTTCCGCCTTCTAATAGCGCTTTTTCGGCCTTTACACCAGATGTTTGAACGATGGGTGTGTGCTTGTTGTGTAATGTGAGAATGTGGCAAGCCAGTGAGCGTGCATGTTGGTGCAGGTTGCCGCAGTTTTGGTGATTTGAGAAAAACGCGTAATAAAAGCATTATTATTATTATTATTATTATTATTATTATTATTATTATTATTATTAATTATTTATTTATTATTATTATTATTATTATTATTATTATTATTATTATTATTATTATTATTATTATTATTATTATTATTATTATTATTATTATTATTATTAAAGCCACATCATGCGTAACTTTGCCAAAGTTGTTGTATATTCTGTATGTTACGTAGTCTAAATCCAGTAAAGCTTCACTTCAGTCCATTACTTCCTGCATACAGTTTGATTTCAAAACACTTGAGAAAATACGGACAGTTTGCTTGTAGACAAGCTGAGATCAGCCAATAAATTCCACCACTGTAAGGGTCACAATATGTTGATGCAAATGCAGTATTAGGCCTATCTACCAACCTTATAAGCAATGTTTTATAGCTAGGTTACGTTTTAACCCTCCTGTAGAGAATTGGGGGTAAGCTGGGTATGGAGCATTCACAGCACTGTGAGCGGACTGCATATTACCAGCATTACTAGTAGTATAGAATCCGCTCGCATTCCGATTACGGGCGCCTATGGGAGACTCGGTGGGCCTTGTCCATTGGATTTTCCCTCTGTCCGTGGGTCTCTTTCACTGACCGTTGCATTGGTAGATGAAGTTGACCGCCTTGACATCCGTGAAGGACAGTCCTTTCTGATCAACATGGCCCATTAATCGTTCCGTTGTCTTGTTCCCGTCTCTGGCGAAAATCGTCTGACTGCCGTTGTAGGAGAAAGCCTGAACAAAACAAAAAAAAAGATTGCTCTTTTAAGATTCGTTATGTGAAGGGTGGGGGAATGAGGTTGAGCGTGGGGACGAGGTGGGGTGGGGTGGTGGATGGGGTATTTACGTATTAGTCTGTTGGTATTATAATATTAGATACATATATGAGGGGGAATGTGGAGTGAGAGGAGGTGGGGCTGGGGGGTAATATTCACATTGTATGTGCTGGGAGATGGAGTGTCGACCGTCTTTAGCAGTTCAACGTCGTAAGCCTACCTAAAATGTGCTGCTTGAAAAAAACTGAACCCACTCTGTCAATTATAACGACGGCGACGACGATAATGATGATGTTGATGATGATGACGATGATGATGATAACGATTATGATGATAACAACGACGACGATGATGGTGATGATGAAGACCACGATGACGATGACGATAATGATGATGATGATGACGACTACGATGATGATGGTAATGACGTATGATGAAGTCAAATGTATCAACACACTTTAATGCCGTAATGCATGATGGAGGCATAATCGTATTCAACGCCCAGGGAGTCGATCGCTTCGCTGCTGTATTTGTGAAACCATTGCCTGGACTCCGGCGCCACGTTTTGTAACTTGATGGTGATGTAGTCGTCCCTCTCGGGCAGCTGATGCTCGTGAACGAGCCCTATGGCGTGCCCTACTTCGTGTAGGTACAGACCTTTCTGGAACAGAAGAAGGAGGATATGAGACTGAATGAACGATCATTAAAGTTTAACGTGTGGCCTACACCCACAGAAGGGGATAGTCAACCCAGGGGAGATGGGGTAGGCACCTAAATCCACATTGAACCACCCGAGCAATCATATTGTTAGGATGAAACAATGGCCACTTCTATCTTGAACTCCACTGGTTTCGAACCTGGGTCATCGATGTGCTTGGCGTGCAAACGCTCTACCATGGGGTTACGGTGGTGGGACAACATTACATTACATGATTATTGCTTTAGGTCCAGCGGACTCTTCCGAGCCAAATCAGGACCGGGTGGTGGGACAAAAGAAGATAGGAGGCCAAGGCGAAGGTGCAACATAAAGGAGGAGGACCAGGGGTAGAGAGAAGGAGGAGGAGGAGGAGAAGAAGAAGAAGAAGAAGAAAAAGAAGAAGAAGAAGAAGAAGAAGAACAACAACAACAACAACAACAACAACAAACAATAAGAACAACCATAACAACAATCACAACAACAACCAAGAAGAACAAGAAGAAGAGAATTGTTAATCGTACGTCAGTTTTAAACCAGGTGGGGCAATGTAATTTATTGTTAAGATCCGCGAGTTATTTCTATAATGATTAAACGTCTGTTTCCCGACCGTGATATTTTTAAACAGGTATAAAGAAAATGAATTAGGCCTACTCACAAATCTGCATCCTGGGTGTTGCAAGTTGACTACTTGGGTCCGGCCTATCATCCCCACTGCAGAGTTACAGCTGTGCAGCAAATACATACACACACACAAACACAACACACAAACACATACACACACACACACAATGCAACAACAAATACAAAGCAGCAGAAATACCAAGTTAAATTAAAACTAGTTGATTTGATATTGTACCTATAATTATGCTGCTGATGTTATTGATAGAGGTGCCATTATTACTATTGTTACTATATGTTACGTTGAAACGCGAACGATAGTATGTCTGAAATGCACACGATAGATCCGATTGTTTTGTTTTGCAAAGTATCCAATAATAGAGTGTATTTACCTTTGATTCGAGTTTGCGTTGTTGTTAGAAGAAGCTTTGTATAACGTTGGTATTTTAGTTGGTCGATATTATTGGAGAATTCTCTAGATTTGCTTGTTTACTGTCGATCGAAGCTTCGTGATAGGTGTAGATATTTGAGAACATTCTTGGACCGAAAAGAATGTTGTATGACGTAAGACAGTGATGACGAATTTATTTGTGATTGGTTATAATTGCGTCATGCTCGATTGTTTCAAGGTGTTCTGGAAAAGAGAAAAACTATATATTCGATGCTCTGTGTAAAGTAGAAGAATAAAAGTAAAAAAGGCGAATGAATGCAGTTGTTGAGGTACGCTGAATAAAATTTAAAAACTTCATACGACAACTCCGTGCCTTGTTGCTGATTGAACGGGTTGCGTGGATAAACGAATCCGAGTTACATTTATGAGTATTTCAGCATTGGGGCTGAATCAATTACTGATAGAAAAACACCTAATGAGTGTAACACTATATTTACTATTACTGTTAATTGTTGCTGCTGCTTCAACATATAAATGAATGAATGAATGTGTGAGTGCGTGTATGTGTGTGAGTGTATGTGTGTGTGGGTGTGTTTGCGTGGGTGTTTCTGTGTGTGTGTGTGCGTGTGTGTTTGTGAAAGAAAGAGTGCGCGTGTGTTTGTGTGTCTTTGTGTGTTAATGCGGTTATTGTTGCTGTTGTTAATGATGTAGCTGTTGTTCAAGGTCTCTTACCCTGTTCCGTTTTGGAACCTGACCTTGTTGACGTCAGCAGGAGAGGCGGGACGGAACGTGATGCAGGTCAGATCTCCCCATTCTGACAACGCTGCCTGTAACTCTGACACCTCTTCCTCGGCTGTCAGAATAAACAACAAGATCGACAAAACGAACATAAACCTTGCAGCGAAAAGAGGAGAAAGAAGGGGAAGGAAAGAATATAACATTTGGAGACAGATTAAAAATAAAATTAAAAAGTTCTGACGGCTGGAAGAGTGGATGAGGAGAAGAAAGGAAGGTAGGATGAAGACGACGATGAGAAGGAGGAGATGAGAATGAGCAGCAGGAGGATGAAAAAGATTAGAAATAGGATGAGAAAAAGCACAACAACAACAAAAATAACATCAACAATGACCCCAACAGCAACAGCAACAACAACAGCAACAACAATCATTTTTTTAAAAAGTCATAAATGTAGATCTAGCTTATCAGTGCAGAGAGGAAAAATGTTGTTTGCTTAATGAATTATTTTTTTAAATTTACTTTTGGTTATACATTTCTGTATTTGAATTTGTTTGTGTGACTAACTTACAGAAATCCTTGTGGTTGATCTCATACGGAATGACAGCTCCAGGCCACCTTGTTCTGACGTCATTCGTGACGCTTCTTTCTCTGACGTCATTTTCTACGTTAGCTCTGCCGAGGTATAAACTTGCAGCTGTCCCACTCACGTAATTACTGACGTGTCTCTTTGCGTCTCCGGTGTATGCGCTTTCTTTGAGGATGATGTACAAGTCTGGTGGTAATGTTGATAATGGGCTCTCCCTACAACAGACACATGAGAAGTAAGAAATGTATTAGGAGATGGAATGAGAGGGAGAAGTGAGAAGAAGAAGAAGAAGAAGAAGAAGAAGAAGAAGAAGAAGAAGAAGAAGAAGAAGAAGAAGAAGAAGAAGAAGAAGAAGGAGAACAAAAAGAAGAAGAAGAAGAAGAAGAAGAAGAAGAAGAAGAAGAAGAAGAAGAAGAAGAAGAAGAAGAAGAAGAAGAAGAAGTAGAAGAAGAAGAAGAAGAAGGAGGAGGAGGAGGAGAACAACAACAACAACAACAGCAACAACAACAGTAACAACAACAACAAAAGAAGAATAAAAACGAAAACAAGAACAAGAAGAAAAAGAACCAAAACAAGAAGAACAAGAGAATGAAGCGCCGGGTGGAGTACAAAGAAGATGAAGAGCAGAAACTGAGGAGAAAGAGCAAACAGAACAATCAATCTTTAATTTAATGTCTGTTCACACATTTAGGTGATATTAGACATTGAAAATGTAACTTTTAAAACACTTTAACTATTTTAAAACATAATTTCAAAACAAACAGTCTATAAGAGTCTACCAAGAGGGGATTTAGCAATAACTTTTACAACGTCTGTAACATTTTGATGACACATTTAGGTGATATTAGACATTGAAAATGTAACTTTTAAATCACTTTAACTATTTCAAAACATAATTTCAAAACAAACACGCTATAAGAGTCTACCAACAGGAGATTTAGCAATAACTTTCACAATGTCTGTAACATTTGGATGATATAGAACCATGTCTACAGAATGTCCATATTCAGTTATGCTATGTCCATTTACTTTGAATATGTCTGTTAAAACTGAGCATTCAAAGAGAAGGTGATGTACTGATAGACTTGTATTACATATACATTTAACACCAGCAAACAGAAGAAGAATGAAGCGGACGAGAAGGAAGAGGAGGAAAATAAAATCAAATAAGAAAATGAGAAGGAAGGGAAAGGGGAGGAGGAGGAGAAGAAAGACGAGAAGGAGGAGAAGAGAGAGGGGGAGGAGAAGAAAGACTAGAGGGAGGAGAAGATGGAAGGGGATGGAAAGAGGGTAAGAAAAATTCGAAAGAAGATAAAGAGCAACAGCAACAGAAGCAAAACGCTAGGAGGACAAAAAAAAACAACACAAGAAGATGGAAGAGGTTAATTAGTTAAGATCACGCTGATGAGAGTGAGGAGCTATGATGATAAGAAAGCCGACAGAGGAGGACCATCAAGAAGAAGTAAAGCCGCTGACCTGTACAATGCCAGATATTGCAGAGGCGTGAGGTTCATGTCCAGTTCAACGGTGACCAGTGACTGACCTTGACTGCGGTGCGTCTTTTCATTCATTCTCTGCGCAGCTGAAAACATTACAGCGTTATAGATATATTCAAGGCGCTGGCGGAACACCTGACAACTGAGCTATACTGAACGACCGAAGGTATCTATGAAGTCCTCTTATTATATAGGGTCTATTGCTATAGTTGTTTATGTTGGCGTATCCGGCACTCGTTTTTCTAGGACATGAACATCAGGAACTTGTACAGTCCCTAGTGTTTTAGAATGCAAGTGTAAATTAATATGAAAGCCTACTTAAGCCACAGGCTAATGAAGTAACACGATTCTTTATCATCAAATGATACAAGTTACGAGATGATTTATTGTTCTCATTTACCAAAAGGACATTTGACCTGTGGGCAACATAATAAACATCCATAATTATGACATGACACCGGGCAATAATTATAATGGTCAATAAAAACACCCAAAATGACATCACAATTCACTCCCATAAACATCCTCAGACAGACTGTCCTATCCTATCCTCCTATCCTATCCCGTAACTCGGAGGTCGTTGGGGCACCACAGATGATCCTTTAACCAGCGTACTCCATCTTTCTCTGTCCTCAGCAACCCTGATGGCTTCGCTCAGTGTCAAACCAGTCCATTCTCGAATGTTGTCCTCGCACCTCTTTCTCGGTCGCTCTCTTCTTCTACCTCCTTGCACAGTGCCTTGCAGGATGGTCTTTGCAAGGCCTGGTGATCTGGTGACGTGGCCATACCATCGGAGTTTCCGTTTCATCACCACTGTGAGGAGGTCATCGTGGCTTGTGTGATGGTCTGTCGGACTTCGTCGTTGGTGATGTGCTGGGTATAGGAAATGCCCAGAAGTCTTCTGTAGCACCTCATCTCCATGCTTTGTATTCTTCGTTGTAGATCTGCTGTGAGGGTCCATGTTTCGCAAGACAGACTGTATAAGTAATAATTAATTAATTAATTTATTTGTTTGTTTGTTTATTTATGTATGGATTTAAACGTTCTTATATAGCGCGTTTCCAGCTCAAGGCGCTGACAGATACAGAATTTAACTCAAGCCCTCGCGAGGCGCACGCTTGCCAACCATCGTTATATCTGCCAATGCTTCTAACTCAAAATATAAAATACTAACTGGTTTAAGCTAATCCGTGATGTTGTTCACAGTGTATATTTTTTCATAAGACATATAAGACAAAAGAAAGTTTAATGTTATGGTTCAAACAAACATGGGAAAACATCTAAACCATAAGCACAAAATAAAGATTAGAGTGTTCAGTAATGTGGCACTAAAACTTGGGATCCTGGAGACCTTTAAGTACATTACA
This sequence comes from Oncomelania hupensis, assembly GCA_036898135.1. Taxonomy (NCBI): domain Eukaryota; kingdom Metazoa; phylum Mollusca; class Gastropoda; order Littorinimorpha; family Pomatiopsidae; genus Oncomelania; species Oncomelania hupensis. The sequence goes on along the minus strand of CM072523.1, from coordinate 24,967,847 downwards.
TTACATAATTGTTGCTTTAGGTCCAGCGGACTCTTCCGAGCCAAATCAGGACCGGACAACCCCCAATCCGCATAAAAGATCTGCTGAAACAACCCTAGTGGGAAAACTGAATGCCATCCACCAGCCAGTCACTTTACAATAAAGAAATCCCACGCAGGGGACGCTGAGGCTGCACTTTAATTTATCGAAGCCCCGTTTAAAAAAACAAAATAGAATACAAACATCATTATAAATTATCCACAAAACATATACATATCAAATGCCTACATTGCTAAATAATAACATCATAGGAAGCCCTAGTGACCACCTGGAAGAAATCGTCCAATATTCCCAAGCTGATCCAACAGACCTCATACACAAACAAGGAGTCTTGTCCCGGAAGAGTTTTCAAGAAAAAAGGTAAGTGGCTGGTCTAGCGAAGAAGACGATAGTATAGCAGATTGATAGAACAGAGCAGGACTGAAAAAGAGCAAATGAGAAAGACAGCGACAGTGGGAATTTAAAGCACTAAATTTCCAGAAAGTGGGGATACTATTTATACTGAAACCCCCGGTACCCCAACGGGGTTGGAGACCTTTAAGTGGTCGATAGGCCTACAATACAATTCAATACAAGTCAAGTCAACAAATCTGTATCATACACCACAGGAATTAATATACAGCCAATGGAGAACAAACACAATCCTGAAATGCGATTAACACAAAAATGGCTGCTGATCGCCTCCTCTCGAGTAGCATCCCTGGCTACACGGGTTCCCGGATCGGAGGACAGCTGTATCCGTACTTATTAAACCTTGTAATCTATTCTGATATCGGAGAGAGTTACGATATTCAGAGAGATACGGGATCCAGTGGTTTTTGATTCTACTCACCATCCAAGCCGCCATATGCACTAACGATGAGCTGGTCAATAGTTTTGGGGTTGTAGGTTTGGGGAGGAGTGTGACGCTCTCTTTTCTTCATAGGCTTACTTCTGTCCAGCACATTGGAGCCACAGAGCGCCTCCTTGGCGAGCCACTGTTGACAGGTTGAGAGCTTTGAAATAAACTGTAAATATTACAATGTCTAATGTGACGTAATTATAAATATTAGGATAATATAATCTAAGCCAATGTCCATTTGTATAGCATACAACTCCATAGAAGAAAAAGAAGAACAACAACAATAACAACAATAACAACAACAACAACAACAACAAAATCAAGAAAAAGAACACTAACAAAAACAAGAAGAAAGAAAGAAAGAAAGAAAGAAAAAAGAAAATACAGATAATAAAAATATCAATAGAAAGCACAAAGAAGAAGAAATGGAATAAGGAGAATGAAGAGTAGGACTTGGAGGAGAAGAAAGAAAGAAAGAAAGAAAGAAAGAAAGAAAGAAAGAAAGAAAGAAAGAAAGAAAGAAAAAATAAAAAAAGAAGGAAAAAAGAAAGAAAGAAAGAAAGAAAAAAACTAACAAAGAAATAAAATAAACAAGCGAGAAATAGATAATACAACTATTAAGCGACGTAAGCTTATTAGCAATACAAAACAAACCCTAACAAATCACTATAAAACAAACCATTAATAATACTCCCTGTATCAAAACCCATTTGTCAAGGTGAGCATTTCTTCCCATATCTGCTCGTCTTATGAAACTGAAACACAGTATTTTCATAAATTCTAGAACTCATTTCCTTTACGAAAAAGCCAGTAATCCCCCTTTATGAGGAGGGGAAAACGACAGCAGTAAATAATATATATATATTAGAGCCTTTGCTATTATCAGATAAACAAGAATGCAATAAGTATACGAAGCATCAGTGATTATAGAAAATTGGGTTGCCATTTCCAGAAATGAATGAGAAGAGTTATTCTTGACAGTTGTACGTGTAAGCTTAAATCAATGGAGATGCTACCTCGTCTTCATAATTAGGCTGTACTTACACCTAATAATTTAGTTTTCACTAGTATCATTATGCTGATTGATGACTTGTGTAACCGCCTGACGGAGGGATGACAGTCATTACAGCCATCGTGCTTCTACTAAATTGCACCGTAGATGTGAACTTCTGTCATGTTAATTGCGTACACTGTAACTTAAAAGACTTTTTTTGGGAGGGGGAGGGATATGGGGGGTGGAGTAGGGGTGGGGGACAGCTTAATTGCTTGCAATTTCTTTGACACAACCAGACCTAATAGTAGTGACGTCGGTGTGGTTGGTGATTATGAAGATAGTGCTGATGAGAATTTTACAAGGTGAAGATGAAATCAATCTCAAAATATAGAATCAACTTTTTTCCTTTGTAATTAAGTTTGCTTATGATTTTGAATGAATACGTTTCTTATATATTTATTGCAATTTTGTTTTAGTACTGTCGGCAAAGCCTCTCTTCTCTGTTTGTGATAATAAAGTATTCCGGAATCTTGAAGTTGGGTACAAGGATGGCGAAGATGTTTTTGACGTAGCTCGTTTTGCCTCTCACCCCCACACCAAAAACCAAAAACAAACAAACAAAAAGCACCCTCTGAGAGTCAATCTCAAGGAGGGAGGTGGTGGTTGAGAAGAGGGGACGTCACATGTGTAGACCTACTGACGACAGTTAGCAGCAATCAATTATGCACAACATGCCAGCTAATGAGCACTCGTCAAACACAGATTAAGGCTATATTATTATTATTATTATTATTATTATTATTATTATTATTATTATTATTATTATTATTATTATTAGGCACAATTCACCCCCGTTGGGGTGCCGGGGGTTTCAGTATAAATAGTATCCCCACTTTCTGGAAATTTAGTGCTTTAAATTCCCACTGTCGCGGTCTTTCTCATTTGCTCTTTCTCATTCCTGCTCTGTTCTATCAACCTGCTATACTATCGTCTTCTTCGCTAGTCCAGTCTCCTACCTTTTTTCTTGAAAACTCTTCCGGGATAAGACTCCTTATTTGTGTATGAGGTCTGTTGGATCGGCTTGGGAGTGTTGGATGCTTTCTGCCGGGTGGTCACTAGGGCTTCCTATGATGTTATTATTTAGCACTATAGGCATTTTATATGTATGTGTTTTGTTGATAATTTATAATGATGTTTGTATTCTATTTTGTTTTTGTAACCGGGGGTTTGAGTAGTTGGGGTAAAGCCTCAGCCGTCCCCTGCGTGGGATGTCTTTATTGTAAAGTGACT
>CM072523.1:24947183-24959683 GCA_036898135.1 Oncomelania hupensis | reverse complement strand
GAATATGCTAGAAAATGTGTAATTCATATTCGAGTCAGAAAATTGTGGACTTAGAATGACTCAGTAAAGAGATGAGTTTTGAGAGATCTGCGGAAAGATGAGGCAAACTCAGAGCGACAAATACAGTAAAACAGAGTGTCCCAGGCTGAGGGTTCTTGATAAGAGAAGGAACAGAGTCCATACGTTTTGGTTTGGAATAAGGGAATTCAGAAGACACGAGTGTCATTTGCAGATCTGAGCTGTCATATTAGAGTGTAGATCTACATCAGTTCTGAGATATATTCTGGGGCTGTACCGAAAACAGAGTTGATGCAGATACAAGAGATTTTGTATCGAATACAAGAAGATACAGGAAGTCAGTGAAGAGATTTAAGAAGTGGGAACATCTAAGACAAGTAACTGACTACGAATGATCTTCTCTTTGACTCCACAAAAAACTGAGCGTCAGTTTTTCTGTTAAGCGCAGAGTGTGTGTATGGGTTTGCCTTAAAAGTCTCCAATTGAGGTCAGCATCAAGTTTCTGGCATACTGTTGCTGCCTATCTCTATTATGCCAGTAGCATTGCATCTTTGGCTGAGCCTCTCAGCAGTGGGTCTATTTCATTCTCTCATTTCCCAATTAATCATACCACTAAGAAAATAATTAATAATTTACAAGTTCTGAGTCCCCCAGTAACTTCTGTCACTTACATTCTCTGGCTTTGGAGGGTCTGAGAAGCGAGAGGCACAAACAAGAAAGCAATCAGGGGCTGGTTTGCCATGTTTGACCTCTGGATCACTGGAGCTGAGGACTGTATGGAGGAAGAGGCCGAAGAAATCTTTGTGGTTTACCGTCTTCATCTCAAAGTTGTGGTGGTCGGAGCCTGATGCGATAGCGATGGGAACCTTGTGCTTGTGCAAATGCCGGACAAGCTTTTCTGCGCCTGTAAGAAAAGGATTTTCTGTTAAATAAATATTTTTCTTCTTCTCCTTCTTCTTTTAGTTAGAGAGTGAAGGAATTCAGTTCTTTCTTTATTTTCTTTGTGGCTTTTTTGTTGTTGCTTATTTTTTGTTTTATCACATTTGTACAAAAACTGATTTGAAACGTGTTTAAGAAAAACTGTAACATAAATATCCTCCTACTTGTTCTTGTAAATATTTATTCAATTATTTCTTTCTACCTTTCTTCCTTCCTTCTTTCCTTTCTTTATCTGCTTGTTTCAACGTTTACTTTTGCGTTTCTTTGCTTATTTTTGTTTTATCACATTTACATTGTGACATTCACCCTTACTAGTAGTAGTAGTAGTAGTAGTAGTAGTAGTAGTAGTAGTAGTAGTAGTAGTAGTAGTAGTAGTAGTAGTAGTAGTAGTGGTACATGTAGTAGACTGTAGTAGAAACACAAAACAATCATTAAAAAAAAAAATCACAGACAGTGCTGGTGAGAAATAATGAAGTTACTGTCAGCTGTATAACAAAGCACACATGTATGATAATTATATATATATATAATATATATATATATATATATATATATATATATATATATATATATATATATATATATATATATATATATATATATATACGCATAATACATGGTTTACCGCGACATGTGTTCTGGCACCGTTTTCTGGCAACACCTATTTCTACTGGTCATATAAAATCAAATTTGATGTCAGACTGTTAAATGGACATCTGTGATTATAAATATGGGTCAATATTAAATATATATATATTACACCTCGAGAAATTTGAGAAACAAACAGGTTGCCAAAACACCCTGTCTGTGACATATGTCGTCAAAAAACGGTTATGCGACTCATATACACTATATATATTTATATATTTATAACGGGCATGCTGATTGAACAAATACATTTAAGATTAATCTATGGACAACTGTCATTATAAATACGTAACAATATTTTTTTAAAAATAAAATGAAACATGTTCTTGGAACTGTGGAAGATATGCATTCAAACTGTAAAAGACCGTGAAGACGGCAGCTTGCTAACTGATTCGTTTTTTTTATTTTTCTTCTCCTTCTTTCTTCCTACGTCACACTTCCTACATACAATGACGTAAAATAAACACCATGACGCACATGGAAATAAAACACACACATACAGTTCCAAGTCAAGATCTGCTACATCTCCCTTCTCAAATAATCGCAGTAATAATAGTACATACATTAATACCTATCCTATCCCCTTACTCGGAGGTCGTAGGGGCACCACATATAATCGTTTAACCAGCGTAATCCATCTTTCCCTGCCCTCAGAAACCCTGATTGTTTCGCTCATTGTCAAACCAGTCCATTCTCGAATGTTGTACTCCCACCTCTTTTTTGGTCTCCCTCTTCTTCTACCTCCTTGCTCTGTGCTTGCAGGATGGTCTTTGCAAGACCTGATGATCTGGTAACGTGGCCATACCATCGGAGTTTCCGTTTTTTCACCACTGTGAGCAGGTCATCGTGTTGTCCAATGGCTTGTGTGATGGTCTGTCGGACTTCGTCGTTGGTGATGTGCTGGGTATAGGAAATGCCCAGAAGTCTTCTGTAGCACCTCATCTCCATGCTTTGTATTCTTCGTTGTAGATCTGCTGTGAGGGTCCATGTTTCGCAATCATATAGGAAGATGGAGATGACAAGGGAGCGCAGCAGTCTTACCTTGGAATGTAAGCTGATGATCCTGTCTTTCCACATTGGCTTCAACCTCGCCAGGGCAGCAGTTGTTTGTGCGATACTGTAGAGGACTTCCTGTCGGGACCCATTGTCTGATACAATGGCTCCTAAATATTTTAAGCTAAGCACTGTGTTGAGGGATTGGCCTTGGACTTTGATGTCCGTGTTGATGCCATTGGTGTTGTTGGTCATAATTAATTTTGGTCTTCTCTGCACTTATTTCTATTCCATAGGCTCTGGAGGTGGTGTCAAGCCTCTGTACCAGCTGTTCAAGTTCTTGCTCCTCTCCAGCCAATCCATCAATGCCATCCGCAAAACGAAGGCTGAGATTGCTCTTTTCCCAATGCTGACTGTGCCTTCAACACAGTGCATAGCTTCAAATGTTTAGGAGCCATTGTATCAGACTATGGGTCCCGACAGGAAGTCCTCTCCAGGATGGCACAAACAACTGCTGCCCTGGCGAGGTTGATGCCAATGTGGAAAGACAGGACCATCAGTCTACATTCCATGGTAAGGCTGTTGCGCTCCCATGTCCATCTTCCTATATGCTTGCAAAACATGGACCCTCACAGCAGATCTACAACGAAGAATACAAAGCATTGAGATGAGGTGCTACAGAAGACTTCTGGGCATTTCCTATACCCAGCACATCACCAACGACGAAGTCCGACAGACCATCACACATGCCATTGGACAACACGATGGCCTGCTCACATTGGTGAAAAAAAACGGAAACTCCGATGGTATGGCCACGTTACCAGATCATCAGGTCTTGCAAAGACCTTCCTGCAAGGCACAGTGCAAGGAGGTAGAAGAAGAGGGAGAGACCGAAAAAGAGGTGGGAAGACAACATTCGAGAATGGACTGGTTTGACACTGAGCAAAACAATCAGGGTTGCTGAGGACAGGAAAAGATGGAGTACGCTGGTTAAACGATCATCTGTGGTGCCCCTACGACCTCCGAGTTACCGGATAGGATAGGATACGATAGGATAGTTTGCTGTGGTATTTTTCACTTCACATACAATTAGTGTGAGGGAGAGAGAGAGAGAGAGAGAGAGAGAGAGAGAGAGAGAGAGAGAGAGAGAGAGAGAGAGAGAGAGAGAGCACATGATCAAAACAATTATAACAAAAGTAAGAAAAAAAAACAACATGTATTTATTTGTCAAAGTCAAAGATGTTATTACTTAAGCCCAAAAGCTATGGCAATTTGTTTGTACTAAAAGAATTGGGTTTTTTTGTTATCTAAATAATAATACATTATAAATGCTGCAGGGTGTGTGCATATGAGTGATTAAAAGTAGAAAGTGATATCACGCAGTCTTTGTCCAATAAGACGAACACTTGGTTGGGATGATTTGATTTTATTCAGAGTTTGCATGAGATTTACATCATCAATCAAGCAATTGATCATGCAAGCAACCCTCTATAAATAAACAATAAAGACCAAGGCTAAACAGAATTTTTAAAATTGAATTAAAAAAAAAATTATGAACAACATGAAGATGATACTTGAATTAATGACAAATGCAAAACTTTACAGTTATAAATCAAATAAGCCAAACATATAATGTAATGAATATCATCCATTGTAAAAGCTTGAGAACAATTACAAAATAAGCTCAAAACTTTAGGCAAAAATTATTAAGTAATTATGAAAATCCAAAATGGCTTCCAAAATCATAAGATCAAAGGAACATTCAACATTTTTTTCAAAATGAGTCAATAGCATAAAAATATAAAAGTATTAAAAGAATTAAATTTTTTAAATAACTTTTATGATAATGAAAATAAATTATATTTATCTCACTTCACTCACACGGATTAACATTATATTACATGATTATTGCTTTAGGTCCAGCGGACTCTTCCGAGCCAAATCAGGACAAGTGTAGCCGAACCAGATCCACAAAATCAAGACCACAACTTCGTTGAAAGAGAACTCGCCCCTGATCCGCATAAAAGATCTGCCGAAACAACCCTAGTGGTAAGACTGAAGGCACTCCACCAGCCGGTCACTTTACAATAAAGACATCCCACGCAGGGGGCGCTGAGGCTATACTCTAATTTATCGAACCCCCGTTTACAAAAACAAAATAGAATATAAACATCATTATGAAATACCAACAAAACACATACATATAAAATGCCTACATTGCCAAATAATAACATCATAGGAAGCCCCAGTGACCACCTGGCAGAAAGCGTCCAATAGTGCAAGCGCTGGGGAGGGGGAGGTCGGCGGGGGTGGACGGCATGCCCGCGGGCTGCTGCAGGCGGGGGGAGAGGCGATGGTTGATGCTCTCGCCGTTGTCTGTGGCGGGATCTGGCGGGGTGGGGGGTGGCCTGTGCCGTGGACCCGGTCGCTTGTCGTCACTCTTCCCGGGGAGAGTGGCCTTCGGGAGTGTGAGGGTTGCCGGACCGTCGGCCTCGTCGGCTATCCCGGCGGGGTCCTCCTGGAGGTAGTGCTCAGAGGGTTGAGGCCCCGGGCTGGGCAGGTCCTGGCTGAAGGGCAGGCGGGATTCGGGGCGGGGCGGGGTGCCGCTGGGCAGATTTTCGGCCTCAGATTGGTCTGTGGGAGATGCCTGCGGCACCAGCGGCATCTGTGTCGTGTGTTCGTGGACTTCGGGGGGGGGGGGGGGGGGGCGTTTGGCCGAGTCTGGCGTGCGGCTCTGTGGGCAACGGTGGGGGTGTACGGCGTCAGCCCTACAGTTGTTGAAGTCATCGGGGACCCGTGTGGCGGGGCTGCCGGTGCGGTCCTCCGCGGCGGCGCCGTCGGGGGCTGGTTCGGAGCAGCGGTCGGTGTGCGTCGGGGGTGCCTGCTCTCTCCGGCACTCTTCGGCATCTTCCTGGAGCGCATCGTGTCGGATGCTCTTGCGGACCATGGGGGCGCGGTCGGCGTGGGGGGTGGGGCGGTCTCCGGTTTTCGTTTTGCAGATGGCGTCGATGGATTGGTTGGAGAGGAGCGGGAGCTTGGGCGGCTGGTGCAGAGGCTTGACACCACCTCCGGAGCCTGTGGGGTGGAGGTGGGTGCAGAGAGGACCAGGGTGGTGGCCGGCGGCACCGGTGGCGTCGGTGCGGACATCGGGGTCCGGGGCCGGTCCCTCGGCGCGGTGCGTGGCTTCGGATGTTTGGGAGCCGTTGTGTCGGACGGTGGGTCCCGGCGGGGGGTCCTCTCCGGGGTCGCGCGGGCGGCTGCTGCCCTGACGGGGTTGGGGCCCATTTGGAGAGACGGGGCCGTCGGTCTGCATTCCGAGGTGGGACTGCTGCGCTCCCTTGTCGTCTCCGTCTTCCTATGTGCTTGCGAGGCATGGACCCTCGCGGCGGATCTCCAGCGAGGAGTGCAAGGCATGGAGATGGGGTGCTGCAGAGGACTTCTGGGCATTTCCTGTACCCAACACGTCGCCAGCGACGTGGTCCGACAGGCCATCGCGCAGGCCGTTGGACAACACGATGGCTCGCTAGCAGTGGTGGGGAAACGGAGGCTCCGATGGTGTGGCCACGTCGCCGGATCATCAGGCCTTGCAAAGACTATTCTGCAAGGTACGGTGCAGGGAGGTGGAGGAGGAGGGAGACCGAAGGGGAGGTGGGGGGACAACATTCGAGAATGGACTGGTTTGACACTGAGCGAAGCCATCAGGGCTGCTGAGGACAGAGAAAGATGGAGTATGCTGGTTAAACGATCATCTGTGGTGCCCCTACGACCTTCGGGTTACGGGACAGGATAGGATAGGATAGGATCCAACAGACCACACACAAATGAGGAGTTTTGTCCCGGAAGAGTTTCACGAAAAAAGGTAGGTGACTGGTCAAGCAAAGAAGAAGATAGTATAGTAGATTGATAGAGAACAGAGTAGAAATGAGAAAGAACAAAGGAGAAAGACAGCGACAGTGGGAATTTAAAGCACTAAATTTCCAGAAAGTGGGGATACTATTTATACTGACCCCCCCCCCCCTTTCCTCCTCCCCTTCCCCCCAGCACTCCAACTGGGGTGTTCCGAAAACAATAACACTTGCACATTAAATGTCTCCATAATACCTTTAGAAAACATACACATACAAATGTTTTGTAAGACATTACATGTACATCAGAAGGCAAGAAACCGTGGTCCCTCATCAGGGAAGCATGAAACTTGTCTCACATCTATGATCTGTCACTGTCACATCAGTACACACATAAATGAACACACGTTGCTTCACTTTAAAACAACAACAACAACAACAACAAACAACTTCAGATAAGCAATGATTCATTTGAACAGTTTTTCTTCAAAATGTTTATAAACGTCTCCAAAATAGCAATTCTCAAACATGGAAAACTGCATATATATAGGCAATGATTGGAAGCCAACACATCTGAAGCATATATCAAAACTCCACAGACGATGATGTTGGTAGTCAAGTGGTTGTCTAGTATAGCAAAACTGCAATGCATACTACATACCATTGTACATAATGACAGGTGGAGAACCGCCAACCATACTTCATGTACATTAGACAATTTGTGCCTTATGTCATTAAGCAAGAAAATGTAGCACACACAGGAAAGCGTGAACACATGCCTGCCATCAGTAAACACATATTCATACAAACGTATTCTTGGCAATAACTAATCTACAAATATCTTCACCTGTACAGCAATTTCTGTCTGTAAGGCAATTTCTGCCTAAACCCTAGTAAGGCAATTGCCAAATTATTTGGCCTTTCCTGTCTGTTGTTAGGCAATTCCCCACTGAGGTTAGGCAGGCAGGCAGGCAAGTAGATTAACGTCCCCAGACACATAAGCATATAGGGGACTTGATGAACGAGGGCCGATGTAATAAGAAGTCGTTTTGCAGAATGGAGTCAAATGAAAGAAGGAGCGCAAAAGCTGCTACAACAACCAGCAGGAAGATGCGTTGAATCGGAAGGAAGACGGCGTCAATAATGTAGAGTGAAGATGTGACAAGGGTGGCAAAAGGGACGCCAAGACAAGGCCGCCAAAGGTATAGCAGAGGGAGGGAGGAGGGCCAAAGGGCGACTAGGAGGGCAGAGTGAGCGGATTATTTAATGTCTAAGGAGAGATAAAATAATTTTTATATGAAGACAGACCAGGTCTGCCGGGTTATTGCACGGAACAGTATAGGGCCTATATTATATAAAAACAATCAAATTATAGAAGTTTAATCTAAAATTAATGATAAAACACGTCCGAGTAAGATTAAAAGCGGGTTAAAAAGAAAACTGCACCAGATCAAGCTTAAACCAGAGCGGCAGCCAGCGGGCACGCGGGAAGGCCAGTTTAGGTAGGATCCGGTCCCACCACTGGGTCAGGATTGTCTCGGATTACCACGCCCATAGACTTGAGAGCAGCCTCCGTCAAAAGGGACTTTACATTACATTACATGATTATTGCTTTAGGTCCAGCGGACTCTTCCGAGCCAAATCAGGACCGGACAACCCCTGATCCGCATAAAAAATCTGCTGAAACAACCCTAGTGGTAAAACTGAACGCTCTCCACAAGCCAGTCACTTTACAATAAAGACATCCCACGCAGGGGACGCTGAGGCTGTACTCTAATTTATCGAACACCCGTTTACAAAAACAAAATAGAATACAAACATCATTATAAATTATCAACAAAACACATACATATAAAATGCATACATTGCTAAATAATAACATCTACCACCTGGCAGAAAGCGTCCAATATTCCCAAGCTGATCCAACAGACCTCATACACAAATAAGGCGTGTTGTCCCGGAAAGTTTTTCAAAAAAAAAAGTAGATGACTGGTCTAGCGAAGAAGAAGATAGTATAGAAGATTGATAGAACAGAGCAGGAATGAGAAAGACTAGAGCAAATGAGAAAGACAACGACAGTGGGAATTTAAAGCACTAAATTTCCAGAAAGTGAGGATACTATTTATACTGAAACCCCCGGCACCCCAACGGGGGTAAAAGGGACTTGAGTCTCAGCCGTAATGTATAGACTACATCTTTAGCCGAACGCTGGTTGTAGATGGAGACAAACTCCGCTATGGGCTTATCATGCCGATTAATAAATTCGGAAACGGACAAACGGCGTCCCTTAGGAAAGGAATGCTCCGCTATTTCCACAGGGGAGCCAGAGCCGGGGTGGGGGGAGGGGGGATTTACGACATTCCGTCCCGCGTACTATTTGGGCTCGAGGCAGGGGCCTTGGAGTCGGACTGTGAACTGGCTGTGTGACCGGGAGAAGACGGATTTCCCACAGCCAAGCTATGAACCGTAACGACAAGCCCAGCCACGGTGTGAACAAGTCTCTCCGCCAAGCCTTCGAGCCTGAGTAAGGCAGCCCAGGATCTCTACTGCCATCGGGAGGCGCAGAACCTGTCACTTAAGGGTTCGAATCCCTAGCGGTCTCTTTGACTGTGGGGTGCGGCAATGCACCCGAACCATCAACTGTCGAAGGAGGAGGGGGCGGGAGGGGGGGGGGGGCGATAAACGACCTCACAGGAGAAACGGGAGCACTAGGGCTTAAAATGAAGAACTAATCCGTGTGAGCCCCCTTACTCCCTGCCTCCCCAGGTGAAAGAAATCTCTGTACATTCTTCTTGAAATGATGACTGATGTAGCTATACCTGTATCGAATCCATTTTTCTTTGCATCTAAGTCTGTGAACGGTTACCTGGATACTCACATCAGATATTGGGCTACGGAAGCCAGAGTTGATCACATCGACGAAATGCAGAAAGTATGGAGCTACAATCACTCAACTGTTTGATTTGTCACCCAATGAGCAGAAATTGCTAGCAAATCACATGGGCCACTCTCTGAACATTGAAAAAGAGTACTATCGCCTGCATTGTTGTTTTTATTTCATTGTAATAGTATGCCATATGTGTTGTAATGACAGGATGTACAATGGATGAATGCGAGTGGGTGCGCAATGAGTCACAATGTGAGATTTGCGCGATATAAGTACCATTCATTATTATTTATTATTATTTATTATTATTATTATTATTATTATTATATTATTATGAAAGTACCACTGAGATCACCAAAGTTGGAAGATTGCTTGCCAAAATTGAAAGTGGAGAAACCCCAGATTGTTCTGTGTTTGAAGATGACAATCTTGCTAAATCAACCCCACCCACACAGCAGGCATCAAGACAAGATGGTAAATTCTGTGTCTGTGTCACATAAGAAAATGTTTGGGAGAGCCAGTTGTCCTTTGTTGCAGAAGATGCAGTATTGCTTCTAGTCAAGGACGTATTTTCTTTTCCCAGTCCCAGCTTTGGCATGTTCAACTGCACACACACACAAAACCCATGTATTTGACCCAAAGTGTCATTAATACTCCACCCGCCTTTTAGGATTCGATTACGAACCTCGGCAATATGAAAAAACGACAGAATTTGAGACAATATACATGTAAGCAGTAGAGTCTTGAAAAGGAACATTGAAAGAGAATGTAGTGAGGCTACTCACTGGTAAGAATATTTTCATAAAAGAGATCATTTTGTTGATCATTATGCTATGCAGAGGGATCAGGGGCAATTTAGTTTAAAGTTCACAATGTTTTGTGGTTTCAAATTCTAGCACACACACGCATAAATCCTAAAACCTAGGGAATTAGAAGGGGCCAGCAATTATTTATTTTAAACATATATATTCAATATTGTAAAGCAAAATGTTCTGTTTAAATCAGGAGGTTAAAGATTGCTATTTAACTAACACATTTATATAATAAAATAAGTTATGTGTACATAACATCTGAGAAACAAAGACATGTGTAACAAAAAGCAGTCAGTTCCAGTTTTTATTTAAAGAAAAGTTCAGGTTAATATGTCTTGGAAATTGGTTCATATAGGTGTGTTGCACGATGTCTTGCACAGAACGGGGGCAATAGTCAACACAAACTGCAGACCCAACAATACAGAAGACTCGGACGGCTTAACTTCATACAACAAACTCGCTCTATTGTGATATTCTGTTTGTTTAACCATGGCCAACGGCACTTAGTTTTGACACTAGCATCGACCACTGAAACTGATTCACCTTCTTTTAACCGTGGCATTAAGTTGAAACTATTTTCAGATCAGTGGTTCAAACATAGATACTCTTTGGACAGATTAAAATGGCGCTTTAACATTTGTAAAAACATACTTTACTGTACTGTTGTAAAGATCACTTTTAACTGAGCACAGGCGCCTCAATGAGTACTCAATAGTTTAGCAGACAAACATCTACAAAATCCAGGATCGTCAGAATTTTGAAAAAACTTATGTTCCTTCTCAAGCAAAAATGTACGAATTGTTTCAGTTGCCATTTTGGGAAAGATTGATCCATGTTCTTGCTCTTGACAAGAGAAAAACAGTGCTGATTTTTTTCAATAACCGATGTGATGACTTACCAGAATCAATTTGCTCTCCAACACTGGTCCATCCAGAGCTTGATTTATTGTCATCATCTACCAAAGAAACCAAAGAGCAAATGTAAAACAAACAACATTACTCCACTCAATTTTTAGAATACACATTTTGATTTTCAGAATTGCAGACGTCGGAATGTTTTGTTAGTATGATAGTATCAGGATGTCTTAAGCTTTTTTCCTTTTACCGAATTTCAGATAAATTTGTTTGCCAAGTTCATAAAAGGGGCTACATTTAAAGCATTTAGATGGAAATGAGAAGACAATTTTGAAACAAAACATTTTTGTTTTGTTTTGTGGCTTATAACATCATAAATCAAAACGAATACAGAAACAGTGCGGTTTCAAAGCACATTAATATTAAGCGTTGTAATATATCCTATCCTATCCCGTAACTAGGAGGTCGTAGGGGCACCACAGATGATCGTTTAACCAGCGTAATCCATCTTTCCCAGTCCTCAGGAACCCTGATTGTTTCGCTCAGTGTCAAACCAGTACATTCTCGAATGTTGTCCTCCCACCTCTTTTTCGGTCTCCCTCTTCTTCTACCTCCTTGCACTGTGCCTTGCAGGATGGTCTTTGCAAGACCTAATGATCTGGTGACGTGGCCATACCATCGAAGTTTCCGTTTTTGTCACCATTGTGAGCAGGTCATCATGTTGTCCAATGGCTTGTGTGATGGTCTGTCGGACTTCGTCGTTGGTTATGTGCTGGGTATAGGAAATGCCCAGAAGTCTTCTGTAGCACCTCATCTCACTGCTTTGTATTCTTCGTTGTAGATCTGCTGTGAGGGTCCATATTTCGCAAGCGTATAGGAAGATGGAGATGACAACAGAGCGCAGCAGTCTTACCTTGGAATGTAGACTGATGGTCCTGTCTTTCCAAATGGGCTTCAACCTCGCCAGGGCAGCAGTTGTTTGTGCGATCCTGGAGAGGACTTCCTCTCGGGATCCAATGTCTGATACAATGGCTCCTAAATAGTTGAAGCTATGCACTGTGTTGAGGGATTGGTCTTGGACTTTGATGTCTGTGTTGATGCCATTGGTGTTGTTGGTCATCATTTTGGTCTTCTCTGCTTCCATTCCATAGGCTCTGGAGGGGGTGTCAAGCCTCTGTACCAGCTGTTCAAGATCTTGTTCCTCTTCAGCTAATCCATCAATGTCATCCGCAAAACGAAGGTTGGAGATTGCTCTTCCCCCTATGCTGACTGTGCCTTCGTGATCTGCAAGGGCATTTGAAATGATGCGCTCTAGGAAGATGCTGAAAAGTGTTGGAGAGAGTAGGCATCCCTGACGCACACCGATGGTTGTTCTGAACCAGTTTCCGATGGCGCTGTTGTAGAGGGCTGCACTGCTAGCCTTGTCATACGGGCGTTTGATGACTTCAATAATTTTAGGGCTGATGTTGTACACTCTCATTGTTGCCCACAAAGCTGCATGCGA
>CM072523.1:24885659-24946683 GCA_036898135.1 Oncomelania hupensis | reverse complement strand
GTGGAAATTCAAAAACTGCGATATGGGCCTGCAACCGGTGCTACAACATTCTTCGACGAGAGTTTGTTTGCTAAAACGCGGACTGTGTCTTATTTTAAGGGTTGTTAGTATCAGCAGAATCAGCAAAAACGATACTCTTTGTAACTTGCTTAACGTGTTTGAATTTCGAGTTGTATGAACCGCAGCAGAAGAAAATTTGCCGGATACACAATTCTTTGAAAAACAAACAAACAAAAACATGTTCGAACGCTAAATTGTAATGCTAGTTTAATTATAATGTCTGTGGATTCAATCAATGATATATATTGAATGAGCATCGCTCTAATAATATTTTATTATGTTAAAATATATATTTGATGGGGAAGGAGGGATAGGGAGGAAGAAGAGGGGGAGTATTACCGCCGACAACTTGCTGTAGACCCGTACTGCGATTTTTATTATTATTATTATTATTATTATTATTATTATTATTATTATTATTATTATTATTATTATTATTATTATTATTATTATTATTATTATTATTGTTTGTTGTTGTTGTTGTTGTTGTTGTTATTATTATTATTATTTTAATGATTGAACGTGCTTGAAGTTTATTGTTAACAGTCTAAGTTCGGAACATGGATGTAGAAGTAGAAATGTCTTCGTCCGGTTTTCTCTCAAAACTGCAGAGACGACAACCGCGCACTTCAAATAAAGCTTATTGGAATGCATACCTGAACATTTCTGTGTAATTCTGTAAACTACGCTGTTTCTAGTTTCAGAAAACTCTAACATATTAAAACTAAACTTTGTTGTATCAAATTGTATTCATCAGATTAACATCTATCTATCTATCTATCTATCTATCTATCTATCTATCTATCTATCTATCTATCTATCTATCTATCTATCTATCTATCTATCTATCTATCTATCTATCTATCTATCTATCTATCTATCTATCTATCTATCTATCTATCTATCTATCTATCTATCTATCTATCTATCTAATCTATCTATCTATCTATCTATCTATCTATCTATCTATCTATCTATCTATCTATCTATCTATCTATCTATCTATCTATCTATCTATCTATCTATCTATCTATCTATCTATCTATCTATCTATCTATCTATCTATCTATCTATCTATCTATCTATCTATCTATCTATCTATCTATCTATCTATCTATCTATCTATCTATCTATCTATCTATCTATCTATCTATCTATCTATCTATCTATCTCTCTCTCTCACTCTCTCTCTCTCTCTCTAAATATTTGATAACTAGGTTATTATAATTATGTAGTATCTGTCATTCATTGCATATGTGACATCGGGGAAGTAGTAAGCCTGCTTATAATAATTAGCAATCAGTATTCAGCTGAAGTAGCCAAAGCCGTATGGATTACTTTCTAAGCTATATTTGTTCAATGACGACCTTGTTCTTGTTAGTTCCCGAGCTGGCTGTAAAGCTCTGGGAGCTATTGTTTTTGCCTTTGTCTGTCCGCCCGAAGGTGATATTTGCGCACTTTTGTCTGAAACTAATGGGCGGATTTCTTTAAAGCTTGGTATTTAGTTAGGAAATCGTGAGCCCTACAAGATGTCAAAAAAGTATGGATATCGGTTGACGTCATCATGGTTATAATTTGTTGTGCATGTTTTTTTCTTCTAATCCTATTTTCTCCCAAACCTCTGGAGGGATTCTATTCAAGTTTGGTATGTACTTAGACATTACTTGTGACTCCAAGGTAAAACCAAACTTATACAAATCGAGCGAAGTCATTTTTAAAAGAATGTTTTTAAATATCTTAAAATAAAACACACCAAAAAAAAACCGCAAAAAAACACGTCCTATGTAATTAGAGTGTATAGATACATGCTTGAGTCTTACACGAAACTATGGTATATTAGTTGACGCCATCGCGTGACGTCATCATGATGACGTCATAATTTGCTGTTGTTGTTTTTTTCTAATCCTATTTTCTCCCAAACTACTATAGGGATTTGGTTAAAGTTTGGTATATACTTAAACTTTTCCTGTGCCTCCAACGTAAAACCAAACTTATGCAAATCGAATGACGTAATGATGATGATGTTAACTTAATATCTTTTTTTTTTTTTTACCTTTCCTTTAAACTGTATATGTTGAGAGAGTGTACAGATGCGTTGACCCTTAGTCAAAACTTATAGTGACGTCATCGTGGTAACAGGGCCTCCGCCCAGAGGTGACATTTGCGCACTTTTCTCATAAACTAATGGACGAATGTCTTTGAAACTTGGTACTTAGAAAATAGTGAACCCTACCAGATGACAACAAAGTATGCATATCGGATGATGTCATCATGGTGACGTCATAATTTGTTGTGTGTGTTGCTGTTTTTTCTAATCCTAATTTCTCCCAAAGTTTTGGAGGATGCGTGTATAGCGCTTAGATCCTTAGGGTAGGCGCTTTATAAATGCTAGCACAAGTATATGAACTAACAAGTTAGTATCTCTCTTCTATGTCTCTATCGACGTGCGCGTACAACCGGTTGCTTCCCTTTACATGCTTTGCGCTCCATAGAGCGTCGTCGGCCTGAAATAACTTTTTAGAAACTTCAAAACCCAGGGGAATTATGGGTAGAGAAATCCTTTTCTGAAATGACGTCGGCCAAATCCTTCTTTAGTTTCTTTGCTCGAGCAAAGGCAATCTCATAGGTATGGAGCACTTCGTCCATTATAACTCCATCGCTGATAATACTGCTGACAAGTTTCTGCCTTTGTTCACTACCAGAAATATGCAGTTCCTCTCCCAACTTTCGTTTCATTTCAGCGAGCACATATTCGCGAGAACAGATTTCCCAGAATTCTCTATTCTATTTTTAGGTTTGGGATATCCCCGTCTCAGCTTGTGGTTAAAACCAAGGGCAACGGGACCACCGCACGTCGACTGGGGGCAATACGAGATACTAACTTGTTAGTTGATATACTTGTGATGCTAGTTATTATTATTATATTATTATTATTAGATTTATTAGTACTTCATTCCGTGTAACAAAACTAGTATAGGGCAAGGTATCCTACCATAGTTTCCCTAGGTTCAATTTATATCTTTATTGTTATTAACTTAAAAAAAAATATTAACCTTAGTTTTTGAGCGTTCAAACACAAATCCAAATATTTATCCTGTTTTTAAGTGGACTTGTTCTCTTTCTAAAATGCTAAACTTGTTGGTTTTAGTCTTTGAAATACAAATCATACATAATCCAACATTTTAGTGGCAGTGTATGGGGGCGGGGTAGGAATTTGTAGAACTTGTGACAGATTTGTTGAGGAATGCGAAATCTATTCTCCAACATTATCATTCTTTGAACGACTGACGTAAACTTTCTTTTATTCAGTCACCTTGAACAACATACATGTAATTACTCGGGATGGGCGAGGTTATCTGGTCACTCACCCCGAAACGACATAGAAACGTGACATTGTTGTCAGAATGTCCCCTGCACGCGTATCAAAAGAAATGTGTCCGACAACCAAACTTTATAGATTGTGGAGAGTGAGCGATTGCTGTGTGCAGTGGTTAGGAATAGTGGTTTGACACTTAACCAAGTTTCTCACTGAGCAGGGAGCGTACTCTAAAATACTGCACTGAGCGAGCGTGCAATCTGTTATACTTTTTGCCCCCTTTAAAGGTCACGTATGGCGTAATGTTTGTATATTTGCTGACGGGCCTTTAGGCTACCGCCGCTTCTAGTGGTTTGTAACTCGAGAGTTTAAAGTTAAGCGATTTTAAACTCTTCACAAGGACTTGCCTGGCTACTATTTTCCCTCCAAGGTCAGTTTTTAAATTATAATTGTATAATGTATGGCTGCAATCTGGTTTCGGCTGCGATGTCCGCCTAAAATCCTCGAACGGTAGGCTAATGTTACTGTTTTCTGAATGTAGGCACATGTCAGAATCAGAATCAGAATCAGAGAATCAGAATCTTTATTATCCCAGTGAAAATACATGTACAAGGAAATGTTGTAGGCTATGTGTGTGTATATATATAGAGTTCCCATACGTGATATATGGAGCACGCTGCATGCCATGCCGTCTGGTACCGTGCCGCACGCCAGAATTTAGAACAGATGGATTTTAGTTAGTCCGTTGACGTCGTACGTAAGGCGTTGCTGTGTAAATTGCAGTGCACAGATTGGAATTTTTTGCCAGTGAGAAAGTGTGTTGACAAATGGCGGTTACGTGATTACAGACTAGTTATAATAGAGACAATAGCTAACTCAGGCATTGCTACTATTATGGAATAATAATAATAATAATAATAATAATAATAATAATAATAATAATAATAATAATAATAATAATAATAATTATTATTATTATTATTATTATTATTATTATTATGCTTTGTTTTCGTGAACAATTTTGGTCTGTAAGTAGCCTACATTTAATGCTTTCCGATGAACAGGTCAATGCACTAAATACACGAGTGAAAGATGCGGTATTTTCGATTTTCTCGCCTACAAAACTAATCTATCTTGTTTAAAATTATACTACCAAGAGTCGTTTATGCATGCATAGCTTAATGCCAACTTTGACGAAATGCCTGAGATAATCTAATTTAAGTGAGCATACGCACACGCAATTTCGATGTCCTGGGTACAAAATCGGACACAACAACCGTCTAGGAACGTTTATTCGGCGTAAAGTGTCTCCACCGTGTAGTGAGCCTTTTTCACCTTTTGAGCCAACTCACCGAAAAGTGTGTAATTCACATTGTGTCTCTTTTCTGAGGTAGGGTTGGAAGTTTTGACTTTGTTTTCTATCATAAAGTCTACATCTATTTCTGCATTATAACTGTTCTCTCAGCGCATTGATGGACACATAACATTATTTCAAAACGAAAAAAAAAAGACAAAGACAAATAAACAACAAATCGCACCGAATTTGCTTGATCGACATTTAAGAAATCATTGTTTGTTTCAAAAACTTAAAGTTAAACCTACACCTTTTATGTTTTGTATAGCTATGTATATTCCAAATTGGAATCTATTGTGCTGTACCATGCTTTACAACACCTGAAAATAGACCTCTTGCAAGCGATCTCTAACAGTATAAACAAAACTCAACACTCAACATTGATTGATTCTAAAAAAAAAATTAAATAAATTGGCAGCCGGCCAACATTGAAATACGAAATGGTTCTTAAAGGATTGTTGTGTTCAACAGCAGATTTAACTTAGTCCAGTGAATGCAAACGTGGTAAAAGCGTACCAAAGACCTCAAAAAGAGATTTATTCGAGTTGTTTTAACCGAGTACTTTGGTCCACATTTTCACTGGGACTGTCTATAGCTATCTGCTGGTGAATAGGTTAGTTTCATGCCTGTAGATTATGTTTGGGAGACAAAGGTGAAGTAAATGGAGCGCAGCGTTAAGGTGACGCGTTGATGAATAATTCAGTTTAAATGTAACGCTTGAGAAAATGGGACTTTTAAAAGGAAGGCAGTCATTATTATTTCAACTATGCCCTCTGCAAAACAAGAATGATTTAATTTGCGAAGTTGGAGGTATTAATATTACTGTTAAAAAAATGTAAAAAAAAAATCCTGCCTCTCTCCAAACCCACTCCATCCCCGCCCCCTCGACTCAACGCTTTCCCACACACTTGTATTATCTCTCTTTGGGTTATTTTATTAGTAAGCCAGCAAGTATGTTAAGTGTAATGAGAGCATTTTTTGTGTATCAAACTCGTAGGTAGGCTACGTCAAAAATGGTGTCGCGGGGATTTCTGTCTAGTTTTACTATATTTAAACGGGTCGTCTTGCTAGGTTATAAAATGTCCTTTAAAATGACCGAATAAAATGGCACTCCCACGTGCATTACTTGTCAACGTAGTAAATAAGAAGTATAACTGTGTGCAATAAAAAGCACACTTCTCCGTACATCGCTTGCGGGTAAGATGTCAACTTAATGGATGTGTTCGCGTTATAATGCTGTTGTTAAGTTGTTTTTTTTTTAGTTTTTTTTTTTATAAAATCATTTTCTTTGTCCTGCAATTAGCGCTGAAGGCACACTGCGTGGCATACTGTAGAAGGGCGGGCGTCTCTGCTACGCAGTGTGCTCTGAAGGCCGTTCCACGTCCCGCTTGGCAGTACTCGGGCGGCTTGAGTTAGATTCTCTCTCTCTCTCTCTCTCTCTCTCTCTCTCTCTCTCTCTCTCTCTCTCTCTCTCTCTCTCTCTCTCTCTCTCTCTCTCTCTCTCTCTCTCTCTCTCTCTCTCTCTCTCCTCTCTCTCTCCCTCCCTCTCTCTCTCTCTCTCTCTCTCTCCTCTCTCTCTCCCTCCCTCTCTCTCTCTCTCTCTCTCTCTCTCTCTCTCTCTCTCTCTCTCTCTCTCTCTCTCTCTCTCTCTCTCGAGAAAGGTGGATGTTTGACGGTAATGTTATGTCGGTTGTAAATGCTTATCGGGAACTGGTTCAGAACAACAATCGGTGTGCGTCAAGGATGCCTACTCTCTCCAACACTCTTCAACATCTTCCTAGAGCGCATCATGTCAGATGCTCTTGCAGATCACGAAGGCACAGTCAGCATAGGGGGCAGAGCAATCTCCAATCTTCGTTTTGCGGATGATATTGATGGATTGGCTGGAGAGGAACAAGAACTTGAACAGCTTGTACAGAGGCTTGACACCACCTCCAGAGCTTATGGAATGGAAATAAGTGCAGAGAAGACCAAAATGATGACCAACAACACCAATGGCATCAACACGGACATCAAAGTACAAGGCCAATCCCTCAACACAGTGCACAGCTTCAAATATTTAGGAGCCATTGTGTCAGACAATGGGTCTCGACAGGAAGTCCTCTCCAGGATCGCACAAACAACTGCTGCCCTGACAAGGTTGAAGCCCATTTGGAAAGACAGAACCATCAGTCTACATTCCAAAGTAAGACTGCTGCGATCTCTGGTCATCTCCATCTTCCTATATGCTTGCGAAGCATGGACCCTCACAGCAGATCTCCAACGAAGAATACAAAGCATGGAGATGAGGTGCTACAGAAGACTTCTGTGCATTTCCTATACCCAACACATCACCAACGTTGAAGTCCGACAGACCATCACACAAGCCATTGGACAACACGATGACCTGCTCACAGTGGTGAAGAAACGGAAACTCCGATGGTATGGCCACGTCACCAGATCATCAGGCCTTGCAAAGACCATTCTGCAAGGCACAGTGCAAGGAGGTAGAAGAAGGGGGAGACCGAAAAAGAGGTGGGAGGACAACATTCGAGAATGGACTGGTTTGACACTGAGCGAAGCCATGAGGGCTGCTGAGGACAGAGAAAGATGGAGTATGCTGGTTAAGCGATCATCTGTGGTGCCCCTACGACCTTCGGGTTATGGGACAGGACAGGACAGGACAAATGCTTATAAATATTTGGGTATTTATTTTTCAACGAGACTTAGCTTTTCAGCAGCATGTAAAGATCTAGCTAACAGAGCTAAAAAAAGCACTTATTTGTGTAATACAGAAATTAAATGCATTTAACAACAATTCAGTTGAATTGAATTGTTTTTGAAGCTTTTTGATGTTCAAATACAGCCTATTATGCAGTATGGATCTGAAATTTGGGGGTTGGAGAAAGCAGCACAAAATTGTGAAAAGGTTCATTTGTTTGCATTAAAAAAAGTTTTTGGCTGTAGATATGCGTACACCTAATGACCTTGTATACGGAGAACTTAACAGATATCCTATCTCTATTAATTCTGTTGTTAATTGTGTTCGTTATTGGTTAAGATTAACACAGATGGAAGCGCGTAGAATTCCGAGGAAAACTTATTTAATGCTGTATAATTTAGATGCTAGAGTTAAGATTACTTGGGTTTCTAAGGTACGATCATGTCTTTGTGAGAATGGTTTTGCCTATGTATGGATGAACCAAAGTGTTGGTAACATGAAAGAATTTTTACGTGCGTTTAAAGGACGCTTGATTGATTGTAGGTGGCAGAACTGGAATGAACATGTTAGTAATAGTGATAGATTTGCTTTTTATAGAATGTTCAGTCCTTCTATGCATTATATACCAGTGTATCTGCAATCGAATATAGATAAGCATATGAAATTTATTTTGACTAGATTTCGTTTTGGTGTGTCAGACCTAGCTGTGCATCATTACCGCTATCGGCAAGTGACTGATAGTGAGTTATTATGTCCCTTGTGTAAAGAATCAAGAGAGGACGAAGTGCATTTTGTATTACGCTGTCCAGTTTTTGAAAATTTGAGAAAACAATTTATTGCTACTAAGTTTATTAGAAACCCAAACGCATTTAGCTTTAATATTTTGCTGTCATCGACAAGCCAAGAAACTGTTCGAAAGTTATGTATATTTTTGTACAAAACGTTTAAAATGAGGGAGATATCTGCTATCCTATGCACCAACGGGAATCCCCTCTATGAAAAATACTTCCGGTTTTTTTTCTCCGCGTGTTTTAGTGAGTTATTTCCAAATATTCAAGAATAATAACATGTGTCACTGGCCACCTGTATCGTACCCTCACATATTTTTATTTTTTTGCTGCAGTTTATTATCCCTTTCTATCGCCAGTGGCGCGCCTAAACCCTACCTACCTAACATTATTTGTGAATTTTTGAAAAATATTCGGAAAAACATAACGCCCAGATGCTGGCTCGAACCCACACCTGTCAGGCGCCATTGGTTTCTGGCTTGTGAACAAGGCAAGTTAGTCCCGCCTTAGCCCACTTGGCCACAACGCTCGCCTAAAATAAGCAGTTACTTCGTGTTTTGTGAAGGTTGCGACGGCGAAGCTATGGAAAACTACAAGAGTCTTCAGGTCTTGTTTCACTTTCTGTCGATGATCGACGCACCTCCGAAGTCGCCACAAATACAGGCCTCTACGATTGTTTTTTGCATCCTTTCACTGAGCATGTACTTCCTCCACCGTTTTTATACTTATCCCACTCGTTTTCTGGCTCTAACAATCGTCGTTTTCGGCAATTTGCCATATTTAAAAGTCACGCATCAAGCTTTGATAAAAGCAAAACAAGCCAAACCGGAACTTGGTTTCATATAACCTCGTTTTAATTTATAATGGCGATACCCACGAGTTTTTATGAGAGGTGCCGGAAAGTTGTGAATACATGTATATTTTGATTGAAAATTCACTGTACACACCCCTTCAATAGGGGGCATAAGCCTTATACTGAATAAAACAATCGTATCGTCTCTCTTGTTTGTTTATTGTCCTTTTTAAACACAAAAAAATTATATAAATTTTAAACACTTGCTTTTAAATTGTTATAGAAGCTCAACTCGCATTACTGCACAGGCGCTTGTTTCTGGACTTGCTAGCGCGTATATAACGAATCTCCCTTTGATGTGCGACCTCTGCATAACTATTAAGATATAGTACTTCTCTAAGGTGTTTGAAAAGTTCATTCATATTCTTCAAAATACCTTCATTGTAGTACAATTCTATATTCATTTAGTTATTCAGTCGTTCTTTTTCAGTGCTTTTCCAGCTCAAGAGCTGCTCGATGCACTAACTGACACAGGATCTATCTGCTATCTAGTTCTGTATGCTATGGTTTCCTATCCTATCCTATCCCGTAACTCGGAGGTCGTAGGTGCACCACAGATGATCGTTTAACCAGCGTACTCCATCTTTCTCTGTCCTCAGCAACCCTGATTGTTTCGCTCAGTGTCAAACTAGTTCATTCTCGAATGTTGTCCTCCCACTTTTTTTTCGGTCTCCCTCTTCTTCTATCTCCTTGCACTGTTCCTTGCAGGATAGTCTTTACAAGGCCTGATGATCTGTGACGTGGCCATGCCATCGGAGTTTCAGTTTCTTCACCACTGTGAGCAGGTTATCGTGTTGTCCAATGGCTTGTGTGATGGTCTGTCGGACTTCGTCGTTGGTGATGTGCTGGGTATAGGAAATGCCCAGAAGTCTTCTGTAGCACCTCGTCTCAATGTTTTTGTGTTCTTCGTTGTAGGTCCGCTGTGAGGGTCCATGTTTTGCAAGCGTGTAGAAAGATAGAGATGACAAGGGAGCGTCATTTTTAAATTATCTTTTTTTTAAATATATAATTTCATTATTATTATTATTATTATTATTATTATTATTATTATTATTATTATTATTATTATTATTATTATTATTATTATTATTATTATTATTATTAATTATTATTATTTTTTTTATTTTTAAATTCACTACCTTTCCCAGCCATAGTAAATCATTACGTAAAAACAAATGCTTTATCGGTGTTTTTGGAGCTTTTCAAGAGGCAGTCCAAATTGTCCACGGTCGTATAGCAAAAGTTGTGTGTCAGATTATGCCCTAATTTTGTTATCTATCCTTCTGTCTTAGTTATTTATTACATCGTGCTGCAAGTTGCTATTTTTGCGCCTTGATTCCAGGTAGGCAGTTCCTTGAGCAGTTCTTTGAACTGAAAACGTCCTATGTCAACAATTCATGTCATTTCATTGTACTGAGTCAGCGCCTTAACCGTAGTGTTTAATATTAAAACACACACACACATACACACTCACACACACCCACACAACAAAATGTGTTTGTAAATTCGCACTGCAGTGGTTTCGAATGTCGGGACCACTGTAGTGTTTATCAGTAAGACTAAAACGTTACAGGTTATCATTAAAGTTTTGTTAAGAACCCTTCCACCATTTTCTTGTTTGAGCATATCCTGGTTAACAGCTCTTTAACTGATCAGAGTACTAATCTAGAAGTTGAACACTTACAAACCACAGGAGAATCACACATGTTTTGGGGTGCCTGTGTAGCGCATCCTCGATAGCACAGCGATAGATATTACACAGACCTTTTATACACAATGCGTAGCTGAGCCTCCTCTCTCTCTCTCTCTCTGTCTCTGTCTCTCTCTCTCTCTCTCTCTCTCTCTCTCTCTCTCTCTCTCTCTCTCCCTCCCTCTCTCTCTCTCTTGGCTAGTCTCGCCTACGCAGTGTGTTCTTTATAAATAAGTTTCAAGTTTATTGAAACAAACATAACTTTTAGAGACATGTATAGCAAAATAAATGAAAACTAAAATAAAATGAAGCAGTGATCCAATCATGTCATTCCATGAATACAAAATGTCTACAATACAATGCAATACAATACAATACAGTACAATACAATACACGACTACTACTACTACTACTACTACTACTACTACTACTACTACTACTACTACTACTACTACTACTACTACTACTACTACTACTACTACTACTGCTACTACTTTAGAAATTCTAACTGTGTGTTATCTACCGCTGTGCTTTCGAGGATCACAAACTAGGTGCTTGCCAGCTTGTGCATATTGGGACAGAGGAAAGGATTTGTATGCAAAATTCGTCCTTTACGATCATGCCGTAGGACGTTAATGCAATACAGGATGCTATTGCGTTAAATCTTCTTCCCATTCTGTGATAAGTGTGTGTGTGGAGGGGATTGTTTGCACATGAGAGTGTCAGGGCTGTCTTACCCCCCCCCCCCTTCTCCCCTCCCAACACCAATCTCCTCCCTCTCTCCATCTCCCCCCCCCCCTCCTCCCTCCATGCGCTTTCGCCGCCATGACAGTTGTTTTGCACGCACTTTTATTGCAAACTGCAAGACAAATATATTTTAAACTGATCAGTGGATTTACTCGAAATCCCCCCGTGGAGGTGCCGGGGGGTTCTGTATAAATAGTATCCCCGCTTTCTGGAAATTTAGTGCTTTAAATGGCCCACTGTCGCTGTCTTTCTTATTTGTTCTTTCTCATTCCTACTCTATTCTATCAATCCACTATACTATCTCCTTCGCTAGGTCAGTCACCTACCTTTTTTTTCTTGAAAACTCTTCCAAAACTTCTCTTTTTTGTGTATGAGGTCTGTTGGGTCAGCTTGGGAATATTGGACGCTTTCTGCCAAATGGTCACTAGGGCTTCCTATGATATTATTTCTAGGCTCTGTTCGAGGCCTCCCGACACTTCTCGTCAAACAATGGATTTTTCGGAGGGCCTGTTGTTCCTCTAGAAGAGATATGGATGGTCTGACGAGCACATTCAATTAAAATATGTGTAAACCTTACAGCAAGATCCTCTGACCCCTGCATAACATCACTTCCCAGCAGCGTTTGAGTTAGCCTAGCATAGAAAGGCCAGCTTGCTGCCCCAACTTGATTGTATGTTGCTCTACTTCTTCTTCCGGGGGGGGTTTGAGTTAATAATAATAATAGGGAAATGATCGCTACCATGAAGGTCATCGTGCACATTCCATTTAAAATCTTTTAAAAAAACAACCAATGAGGACTCACAAATAAATAATTCAATATTTGACTGCGTACCTGTTGCAGGATAGCCGGAAGTTATGAATCATCATTAAGAACCTTCAAGTTCAGATCCGAGAGGAGATCCTCTAGTCTATGATCCTTACGTGCGCATTCCCATGATTGCTGCCCCACATATTGGAGTTTGAATTAAAATCGCCAGCAGGAGAAAAGGTTTTGGTCATTAGGTAACAAGATTTTCCAACTGGGATTTAGAGGTGACTGACGATGGTGATAAATATAAACAGCATAGAGTTATTGGCATATGTAAGGGTACTCTAACCGCAACAGCCCCAAGAGGAGTGTTTATGAGAATGCGAGAGAAAGAAGCTGTCCTTACGTATGAATATAGACACCCCTCTTACCAAAGAGCCTTTCTTGATTGCAAAGTCAGTAAATTGCTATATCGCCCTATAGGGATGGATCTACCCTCTCTGATCAGGGTTTCTTGTAAATATGTGATTGCCGGGTTATATTTCTCAGCTAGTAATACTGTCAGTGAGCCCTAATCTACAACCAATCAGATTCCATTGTAAAATTTCAGTTCCTGCCTTACAATTAAATGGTACAAATAACGTGAAGACTGTCTTGAGTGTTGCCAATTTCAACAGTTAGTTTTTTTCCCCCCTTACGGGCTCACTTGCTCCATCAGACCGTCATAAAGAGTCTCCGCCTCGACAACCTGATGGAGCCTGGACGAAAGGGGACGGGGTAACATCGTCAAAGTGGCCGTCAAAAGTTATAGTGGCCGGGTGCCTTTGCGCATGCGCCAGGTCAAATTTGGCCGGCTTTTTTACGATGTTCTTAGGCGTCCTAACCCTAACCCTAAACCAAACCCTAACCCTTACTAAGACTACGATAGCACAGTGCGCATGCGTCGAATTTTGTAATGCATCGACCAGTCAGAATGCTCCCAGTCGCTCCCAGTACAAGTAAGATACTAGGAACTTTGACGATGTCACACCGGGTTTCTTTGTTTCTCCCTCCCCCCCCCCCCCATGCCCCGAGCTGCCGGTTGGTTTCTCCTTCCCCCCAAACTCCCCACCCCACTCCCCCTCCTTCTCTGCACCATTGGTGTTGTTTGTCGGTGATTTAGGGAGTGGTCTGCTGCCAGCAGGACTTCCCCCACCCGACCCATTCCTCTCCTCTCCGCTCCTGGCGCTTCCCTCTTCCCAACCCTTGGCATCCCTCAGCTGGGACACCAAGATCTTGGTCGCCCCAGCCACCGCCCGAACGCTAAACCCCGCAGCTGAAGTAACCGCGGTAGTCACAGCGGGTCTGTATTGTATTGTGTTGTGCGGGGTTTATGTTGTGTTTGTGTTGCGTTATATTGTATGGTATGGTATTGTATACGAGAGATATTTTGCATCTCCCTTCTAATTCGCTACCTCCAATTTCCACCCTCCACCCCCAAACTATCTCATCCCTTACCCACTACCCCTGGGAAGAACCACTTTCTTGCATCACACCTGTCTTGTCGCTTGTCGCACAACTGTCACTGATATGTTGTCACAACTACTGATGTGTCGGAAATTGTACTTTTTATATTTAACCTACCGTTGCCGTATGCAGAACATGACCCATGACTTTATTTCATTTCTTCAAGCAGTTTTTAGCACATCAGAACCTTTTTAAGGTACGAGATTTAGTCCTGACCCGTCTGTTTGTCGCAGTAGTGTTGTAGTTGTATCACATTTTTGCTTTGTGCTGCGTTTGGAAATATAACTTGTTTTAACATAAATATTGTATTCAACAAACAAACCAGATATTAATACAAGGCAAAACATCAGGGCGCACAAAAGCACAAGGCTTATATAAGTGCTACCCAAATAATAACAAAGTGTCAAAATATCACTGGCGGACGACAGGAAACAACAACAGAACATTGATAAAAATACAAGAAATAGAAAAAAGAAATTTTTATAAAAAGAAAAGAAAATTTTAGACCAAAAAAAGGATTTCCAAGTGAAGGGGAAGAGAAAAAAAGAATATAACTTAAAGGTGTAATTTCTTTTGAATGTAAGCATACTGTCTAACAACTCTGTTTGGCGCAATAGGGTAGTGGTTTGGGCACTCGGACTGCAATGCATCATGTTAAAGGAAGGACGGTACCTATAAAGGTCGAAAAGACAACTAAAGACGGCTAAAGACGGCTAAAGACAACTAAAGACGGCTAAAGACAACTGAAGACGGCTAAAGACCCTATGAATAGACAACTAAAGACAACTAAAAGTTGTCCTTAGTTGTCTTTTCGCCCTTTATAGGTACCCCTAAAGACAACTAAAGACAACTGAAGACGGCTAAAGACACCAGGGGTAGAAATTTTAGAGGGTATACAAGGCTACAAACAACTTAAAGAGCCCAAAAACACCTGCCATCTTTGAAAGACATTGGCTATGGCAGAAATTTGTTGCCGCGTAGAAAGTACAACGGATTAAAAAAAAATAACAATAATATTTTTCAAGTATATTATATAAGATAATTGATTTAGATACAAAGTGAAAGCTGTTCTGGGTGATCGTGTAGTCGGATTTAATGAAAATGCAATGCCCGATTCGAAACTGAGGCTATTGTTGTTTATAGGGTTAGGGTTAGGGCTAGGGTTAGTTGTCTTTAGTTGTCTATACATAGGTGTCTTTAGCCGTCTTTAGTTGTCTTTAGCCGTTAGCCGTCTTTAGTTGTCTTTAGCCGTCTTTAGTTGTCTTTTCGCCATTATAGGTACCGGTCTTAGTTGTCTTTAGTAGTCTTTAGCTGTCTTTACTTGTCTTTAGTTGTCTTTAGCTGTCTTTAGTTGTCTTTAGTTGTCTTTAGTTGTCTTTTCGACCTTTATAGGTACCCTGTTAAGGACGGTCGGGAAGGATTAGTACTTGGATGGGTAAACATGCTTGGAAGGAGCCACCAAACGACAACAAAAAGATTGAAACAAGCGCATGACACACCCCAGTCCACCTAGCTGCGAATGGGTTCCTGGACCTGTTTAGAACCGGGAAGGTAAAGTGGCGAGGAAGAGGAAATAATAGGCACTGCTCTAATTATTAAGCTGCCCTAGAGTACCTTTGTACTGTTATTCTACTAGACTGTCTTTTAATGTATTTGTACTTTCTAACCGTCGTGCTGTGATTCTAGGTGTCTATTTTATTAGCCGGTATGCGGTATGGGGGTGTCGGATAGCGCAGTGGTTGGAGCACTCGCTACTGTGTCGCAAGTTAGGCACCGTCCAGTGCGGTTAGCACTTGGATGGGTGACCGCAAAACGTGAAGCGACAAATAAAAACGCCCTCAGTTGACTCAACTGTGACTGAGTACCTACTCTCTTAAGGGTGGGGAAGGTAACTAAAGCAGCGAGGGAGAGAGATAGGCATCACCCTCATTACGCTGGCCCAAGATAAGTGTGATCTCCAACATCACGCTCCCCTACGGCCACAAGGCTATGGGACTACCTTTACCTTTACCTTTACTATGCTGTTAATATAGTTCGCTTGTACTTTTTATTGACTAGCCATTACTTCCCTTGTTAATGGTACAGCGCGCGTTGCTCTGCAAGAAAGTGCATGTCCTTGTTCATCGTTAAAAAAGAATAGATCTATAGCCATTAACTATAGGAACCAGAACAATGGAATCAGAATCAGAGTCTCCGCCGTCCTCACAAAAACACCAGAAAACACAATGGCACACAAACATTAATAGACACTCCAAGAAATAAAAATGGTAAACATACTATAAACAACAGAGAAGCACTTATACACAAAACCCCAACAATATCACGCATCCAACATTCTAATCCACAGCAATAGACACACACACACTCACACAGCCGAGGTTACACAGTATTATCATGACTTTCCCGAAACGCCACATACGTTGTGCTGACAATGGGTCATATTTCGTCCCCATTTTTAAGTATTCTGCAGTGTTCGAACCCTAATCCTAACCCAAACCCTAACCCTAACCCAGGCCTAACCCCTAACGGATCATTGTTCAGACGTCAAAACAAGTAGGCATGTCAATACAAGTTATGTAGATGTTCACTGATTTGTCCAGATAACACTGTGTAAGTGTGCCCACCTGCACACACACACGCACGCACGCACACACACACACACACACACACACACACACCCGCACACACCCACACACACCCACACCCACACCCACACGCACGCAGACACACACACACACACACACACACACTTACACACAACGACGTTCTGATGACTGTTGTGAAAAAAAAAAGGATTATTTTGACACACTTTCCATTTCTTTGACATTATTTTGACATTTTCAAATTTTTGAAGCTATCCCTAACCCTAACCCCTAACCCAAACCCTAACCCTAATGCTAAAACAGCTCTAACTCAGCGGAGCACTATTTTGACGTCAAAATAGTACGGCCTTCCAAAAAAGTCAGAAGAAACCATGTGGAGTTTTATGTGTGTGTCATCAGAACGTCGTTTCTACATGCCCCCCCCCCCCCCACCCACACACACACACACACAACCGGGTAAAAACGCCGTTGTTTTGACTTTCAAGAAAGCCAGCATACGTTGTTTTGACATTTTAATAAATTTGTCCATGTTTTGAAGCTGACCATAACCCTAACCCAAACACTAACAAGGTCTGGGCATATCAAAACCTCTGGGTATATTTCAGGTCAGTGCAAAGTGACTGCAATTTCCCATAATGGATTTATTTTGTACATACAGCAGGACCCAAAAATAGGTTTCATTGTTCGCTCTACTACAACACCGTTTGACTAGGAATTAGCCTTGGTCTTTATTTCTTTAAGCGTTCTGATATAGCGTTTTTTCCAGCCCAAGAACTGCTCAAGGCGCTGGCCGACACAGGATCTAACTCAGGACGCCCGAGGCGCCCACTTAAATAATGGTATTTGTGCCTGTATGTTGTTTAAGATATTTACTAATGCTTCTATTTTTGGGTTGTCAGGAAGGCATTATTGATGTCAGAGTACAGATGTAATACATTGTATGCAAGTGTCAGGAAGGCATTATTGATGTCAGAGTACAGATGTAATACATTGTATGCAAGTGTCAGGAAGGCATTATTGATGTCAGAGTACAGATGTAATACATTGTATGCATTATTGATGTCAGAGTATGTAAGGTATTTTTCCCAGTGTGTGTGTACCCACAAAAGCGCACAAATGGGTAGCAGACCTTGTCTTTCTTAGTAACAAATGGGTTCATTTGCTTGCAACCCACTTTTTTCCCAGGACCCCACTTTTTTCTAAGTGCGCGGGAGTGTTCTTTTAGTGCATGGGAGTGCAGTTGTAGTGCATGAGAGTGTTTTAAGTACACAGGAGTGCTCTATCCGGCACGTTGAAAATACAATCAATTTTCGGAGAAATTTAGAAGAAAATTCGACCTATTTCGTCGCCTATAGGAGACGAACTAGGTCAACTTTTTAGACGGAAAGAGCCAATTTTGCATTAGATTCTTACATTTTTTGAAGAAGTTTGCGTTCTTTCCGTCAAAAAATCACTTTCCGATTCCTACATTCTTAAATAAACCCAGTTGTGAAGTATTGCAAGTATGGGTGGGTGTGTGTGCGTGCGTGTGTGTGTGTGTGTGTGTGTGTGTGTGTGTGTGATTATGTTTAGACGGCGTTCTTGTGACATACATTTGAGAATCTACATATGTTATTTTGACACACCCCGTTATACTGACGTCAAACCAATGATACGTTAGAGATAGGGTTGGGTTAGGGTTTGTGTTAGCGTTAGCGTTAGATCACTTAAAAGTACTTAAAAAGGGGACGAAAGATGACCCATTGTCAATACAACGTATGTGGCGTTTCATCAGTGTCACAACAACGTGGTCTAAACAAGTATGTGTGTTTGAGTGAGTGTGAGTGTGTGCAAGTTTACTGAATTACTTCACTTATTTGTCTTTGTCTTATGTGTCGTTTGTAATGCGTTAATTAACCTTCTAAGCCTGTAACTCCTGACGAAGCTTTCAGGGAAATATCGCTATTTCTAAGCTTTCCCCACACACATAAACAATCGGGTCACAAAAGCGCTTTGATGGATATGAAACTATCAGTGATAAATAATGATGAATTATTAACGCTGTGAAACTAAAACTGACGGCGCAGATTTTTTTTTTTAAACACATAAAAGTTTTAAAGAGAAAGGTTCACAGAGCACTTTTCAGATGCATTGTATACTTTAATTTTGTTATTAGTTTTTGTATCTTGTGACACACTGAGTCCTTGAATTACCAATACTTTCCATTAGAATATTCATTCCACTCATTCTTGTCATTGCTTTTGCTAGTGTGTGAGCGTGTGTGTGTGTGTTTATGCATGTAATGTATGTTTGTCAGTGTGGATTCGAGCGTGTGTGACTGTACTGCACTTGCTGTTGATTTGCATTGTCATCTTCATTCTTGTATGACAGCCTTATAGCGCCAAAACCAAGAGTTACCAGTATCACTAGATAATTGAAATTAACACGCGTTCTGTGTAATTTACAGAGATACCGGTAATCCAAAGTGTTAGTTAATAAATATCAGTATTTGCCACGCCTTCCTAGCGCCAGAACCTGATAATTACAAATATCATAAGATAATTACAAATATCAAGAAATAATTACAATTATCATTGAAAAATTAGACATATCTTCGTTTGATCTATGACGGCCTACTAGCGCCAAAACCTGATAATTACAAATATTATGGGATAATTACTATTATCACGTATACCTGTAAATGAAGGGTTTGGCGCTAGAAAGTCGCATTAGGCAGAATTAAACATCATAACGTTAAAAAAATGTAATTATGAAGTGGAATGCGTAATTATTATGTGATAATTACAATTTTTGGTTTTGTCGCATTTCCAGGCGGATTGCTAGAGCCAGAACTGAAAATTAAACAGGATCACTCGAAGATATTTGTAATTTTTCAATGATAATTGTAATTATCCCTTGATAATTGTAATTATTCCATGATATTTGTAATTATCCCCTTATATTTGTAATTATCAGGTTTTTGGCGCTAGTGGGTTGTCATATTCTTGTTTGGAACCTCTTGAACTTTTGAAGTCAGCGGATGTCGTGGCTTTGTGTAATACGGCTCGAGTATTTTTGATGATTATTGGGACTTTTATCCGTCAGTGCTACTTTTAAGCTGCGCTTATCTTTAAGTGCGGTTAGTGCCATCTTGCAGATATAAGATAAACGCTTCCTGGAGTGGACTGTTTGACTTCTGCTGGAGGTTAAGAGCAGTTTTAAAGTGTGATATAGTTGTTCAACGTCTGGTCAACATCTTTCTTACAATAGTCATTATTGCTGTTAGATGACGCACCGTTTTCTTTGCATTTTATAGTTAAAGGTGTAGTGTATTTGGAACATCGAGCAGTAAACATAGTAAGGAAAATGCCACCGTTTGTGCAAGTTTTTCTTATAATAAAGTAAGTTCTATAGGGCAAACAAAAAAAAGTTCTAGGGTGGGAGGGAGGGGGGGGGGGGGGGGAAGAAGAAGAGAAAATAAAGGAGTAACGCTGCAGATTCGTTTTTTAATCACATGCGTAGTTTTGTTTTTCTTTCTTTGTTCTTTTTCTTGTTATTCTTTCTTTTTTAAATAAAAAAAGAATGTTATTGTTGTTTTTGTATTGTAAAAACAACAACAACAATTTAAAAAAAACAACAATAAATTAATACATACTTTTTTGTAGCAAATAAAAAATGGGGTTTCGAATGTATATTTTTATCCGACTAATGACAAAATAAATTTTAAGTGTGGCTCACAGATCGTGTTGGTTTCGTTATGAAGTTGGAGAGAGCGTGCCTTTAAAGCATGAGACGGCCAGTAGATAGCTAGCTGTTACGTAAAAAAAAAATTTAAAAAAATGAGAGAGAGAGAGAGAGAGAGAGAGAGAGAGAGAGAGAGAGAGAGAGAGAGAGAGAGAGAATGCAGTTAAATTGAATCGTTTAATTGGACAAATGTATGAGGCTTAAAAGTGTAGTCTTACAACCTGTCAGAGAGAGAGAGAGAGAGAGAGAGAGAGAGAGAGAGAGAGAGAGAGAGAGAATGCAGTTGAATTGAATCGTTTAATTGGACAAATGTATGAGGCTTAAAAGTGTAGTCTTACAACCTGTCAGAGAGAGAGAGAGAGAGAGAGAGAGAGAGAGAGAGAGAGAGAGAGAGAGAGAGAGCGTGGCGTGCTAGGTTGGCAGTGCAAAAAGGCTGAGGCCTAGCTGACGTCATACCACACTGCCCTTGGGATGTTGAAACCAGAGCTTTTCTCAGTTGTACTTGTGTTGTTTCTGGCGTGAAGCCACACCGAGCATCAACAGGCCAGGTTAGTCAACGTTGACAGATCCATATGTACAGTTGGTTTTTGTGTGTGAAGACTAATGCTTTGTTTTGTTGTGTTCGCATTGGACTTCGCTAGCGCTGATTTCAGCCACCAGTATTATTGGATCAATGAATTTAGCGGTCCTATAGAAAATTAATAGTTGTCTTAGTTCAAAAAGCATCATTAGTTTTTGGCGCAGGTTTTAAATCCCAGGCTGGCGAAACCTGATACACATTATGATAAGACTGGTGCAACCTCATAAGAACGAGACTGTTACACAACCTCATTTTCTGGTACACAACCTCTTAATGATGAGGCTGGCGCACAACCTCATTTTTGATAGAGGTAGAGCACTCATAATGATGAGACTGGTGCAATCTTATTATGATAGGAATGGTGAAACCTCAAAATTATATACTTTGTAAGCTTATAAACTTCATATTTGCTCTATACATTGCAGTAACTGAATGATGAAAAGGCATCTGGATAGTTATAATTATGAAGAATATACATGTACAAGTAAAACCTTTTAGGCTTAGCAGCACGAAGAAAAAAAATCACACAACGTCACATTGTTGGAAAATGTTTACCAGACTTTGTTGTTGTTGTTGTCGTTGTTGTTGTTACTCCCTTCTTCAGTTCTGATTCTGAACACACCTAAACAGGTTCTGAAAGTAATGTGGTAACAATGGACCAACATCTAAATTTTCTGCTGAACGTCACTATTATTATTCTGTTATTATATTATTACTATACTATTATATATTAAACACCGCTGGGTTGTTTTAGTTGTTCGGTGTTCCTTTCCGTTCATCGAGGTGATTATATCGCTATACCTTCTTGATTCCATTATTGGCAGTGCGTTGCGAACCTCCGTTGAAGTTCCGGTATTTTCTGTATAAATAGTAAGCTTATCCCCACTTCGTGGAAATGTAATGCTTTACATTACCATTGTTTCTGCCATCCTCATTATTCTTTCTCGTCCCTATGTTACACTCGAATCGATGTTGGTGTTTTTCTATCAGTATCTGATTCAGCCCCAATGCTGAATTCCTGATAAGGTGTAACTCAGATTCGTTTATCCACGCAGCCTGCTCACTCAGCAGCAACAAGGCAAAGTCTTCGTATGAAGTTTTCCACTTTTATTCAGCACACATCAACAACTGCATACAATCGCTTTTCCACTTTCAACTTTTTACTTTCCAACTCACTATCAACAGCAACTCTCTTTTCACAACACAGTGTGTCCATTATATATTTTTTCTCTCAACTGGAGATGACCTCAGGACGTTCTAGAAATGACGCATTACAACCAATCAGAATTAAAGATCGTCATCACTGTCTTACGTCATACATCTCTATACACCTTCCCGGAACGTTCTCAAACTTCTACAAGTTTCTATCGACAGTAAACACGCAGATCTAGAGAATTCTCCAATAATATCGACTAACGAAAATTATCAACGTTATACAAAGCTTCTTCCAACAACAATGCAAACTCAAATCAAAGGTAAATACACTCTATTGTTGCTTGCTTTGCCAAATAAAACGAACAGATCTATCGCGCGCGCTTCACACATAATATCGTGCACATTTCACACGCACCATCATGCGCGTTTCAACGTAACACCCTATGTTCTTTGCTAGACCAGTCACCTACCTTTTTTTTCAAAACTCCCCCCAAACTCCTCATCTATATATGGGGTTTGTTGGTTCAGCTTTGGGAAATTGAACACTTTCAGCCAAATGGTCACTAGGGCTTTCTATAGTATTATTATTTAGCGATTTGGGCATTTTATATGTGTTATGTTAATATTTTATAATGATGTTTATATTCTTATAATTCTATTTTGTTTTTTTTTGTTAACGGGGGTTGGATAAATTAGAATACAGCCTAAGCGTCCTCTGCAAGGGATGCCTTTATTGTAAAGTGACCAGTTGGTGGAGTACCTTCAGTATTAATTATCATTCGGGTTGTTTCAGCAGAATTTTTGTATACAGTTCGGGAGTGAGTCCTCTTTCAAACAAGTTGTGTTCCTGATTCGGCTCTTTGCAATCCGCTGGACTCTATAAACAATTACCAACTAATTAACTAATTAACCAAGTGCGTTGCGATCTAGTATAGAATGTCAACACTTTATAGTATAGTGCACTGCACGGTAAAAGTGCTTGACATTCTATACTAGGTCGCACTGCAATACCAAAATGGAACCAAGAAGGTATACTAATATAATCATTATTATTCTGTTATATGGGGTCATTTTCAAAATAAAATTGTCTGCAAATGGTATCGCAGGTGTGTCATCTCATGCAGTTGCTGCAGTTTGCATCTATCTATCTATCTATCTATCTATCTATCTATCTATCTATCTATCTATCTATCTATCTATCTATCTATCTATCTATCTATCTATCTATCTATCTATCTATCTATCTATCTATCTATCTATCTATCTATCTATCTATCTATCTATCTATCTATCTATCTATCTATCTATCTATCTATCTATCTATCTATCTATCTATCTATCTATCTATCTATCTATCTATCTATCTATCTATCTATCTATCTATCTATCTATCTATCTATCTATCTATCTATCTATCTATCTATCTATCTATCTATCTATCTATCTATCTATCTATCTATCTATCTATCTATCTATCTATCTATCTATCTATCTATCTATCTATCTATCTATCTATCTATCTATCTATCTATCTATCTATCTATCTATCTATCTATCTATCTATCTATCTATCTATCTATCTATCTATCTATCTATCTATCTATCTATCTATCTATCTATCTATCTATCTATCTATCGCATATTAACTATGCTTCCACTGTGTGGAGTGCTGCTAGTCATAATCAAATACAAAAAATAAATTCATTGCATCGACGGGCAATACAATTAATTTCTAACTGTACAACTATTTCAACAGATGAAAAATTTATAAAATTAAACATTTTACCTCTAAATAAACAATTTCAATATAATATGATCATGCTTATGTTTAAAGTTCACAACAATATTGCACCAAACTATCTAACCCGATTTTTAACTAAATCATCAAATGTATACCATTCCCAAAATTATCTCTTACCTAAACCAAGAATTGATCTATATAAGACTAGTTTTGGGTTCAGAGTACCGTCTTTATGGAATGAACTTCCTCCGATCATTAAACAAAACAAAACAATCAAATCATTTAAATTAATGCTTTTTAACCATATTTTAAATTCATAATTTTTACACCCACAGGTCACCATATTATAATGGTATAATATTATATTGTTCAGATGACGTTTAAATATGTTAAAAGTTCTTGTTTTGAAATTATTATAGTTTTACTTTTATATATGTAACATGTGGCAGGTTTAATTGATTGTATAAATGTATTATGCTTGCGTGGATGCCTGAAACAAGGACTAATTGTAAGAATAAGCTGTAAGCTTAAAATTATTATCCTTGTAACATGTTGTAATTGCAATAAACGTTTAAAGTCTAAAGTCTCTCTCTCTCTCTATCTCTCTCTCTCTCTCTCTCTCTAAATTGTAATTAGTGCTTTCATTAATGGCCATGAAATTTGTGTATCACGAAACAATAAGATTGTTTTAATGGTTCCTGACTATTCCATGACTGGGAATTTAGCACTTTAGTTACCAAAACCCGCACGTCGCCAAGTCAGTGCTGTTACCTTTCTGGACTGAAAACACATATCTGTTGATCAATTCAATTCAATTAATCTTCATTACCATCACAGGAATTATGTACAGCAATTTGTGTCGCTGTTAAATAGATTAAAACATGCACAATAAACGGCAATTCTTTAAAACTAACACTTATAGTTATATATTTCAATTCAATTAATCTTCATTACCATCACAGGAATTAAGTACAGCAATTTGTGTCGCTGTTAACTAGATAAAAAACATGCACAATAAACGGCAATTCTTTAAAACACTTATAGTTACACATTTATTTATTTTTTTTAAATAAAGAGTTGTTTTTTTTTTTTACTCACAAATGCCTTATACTCTTATCACACATGTATGCCATAATTAAAACATACAAAAACTTCATTATTAATAAATTCATAAAAACACTATATCATGAATACAGTAGCTATTGTACATCATAGTATTAAAACAGTACATGTTGCTAAAATATAGCAATCACAGGGAAGGGAAACAATTCAGCATAAAACACTACCATAAGGGAGGCAAACATCAGATCAGACAACAAGCACCTGCAACACACACACATACACATACACACATACACACACTCACCCATACGTGTGGGCATGTTTACACGGTGTTGTCTAGACAAACCAGTGAACATCTACATAACTTGTTTTTACAGACCTACTTGTTTTGACGTCAGAACAATGATCCGTTAAGGTTAGGGTTAGTGTTCGAACACTTAAAAGTACTTAAAATTAAAAAGGTGGACGTAATATGACCCATTGTCAGGACAACGTATGTGGCGTTTCAGGAAAGTCATGATAATACTGTGTAACCTCGGCTGTGTGCAACTACACAAAGACACACACACACACACACGCACACACACACACATACACACACGTGTAATAACGCAGTTGTTATGACTTTCATAAAACGCCACATATTTTGTTTTGAATTTTTTTTTAATATGTTCATTTTTTTTAAAGCTAACTCCCCGAATTCTAACCCAAAAGCTAACCCCAAACCTTAACGTAACACTAAGCTTAGCACTGTCCTAACCCAAACGGAACACTGTTTTGCCGTCAAAATAACGGGGCCGTAAAAAAGACGTAGACTATAGAGTCTATAAATAACGCCGTTTCTACATCGCCCTCCCCTTCCCCCCTCACCCGCGCCTTCACACGCACGCACGAATGCACGCACTTACCAACACAAACAAACACGAAAGCACGCACATACAGATAACTGAGAAGGAGCAGCATATGCTAGTAAAAACTGTGATATATACGTCTCTTTATTACAACAAACAATATTCTGTCTGTCCATCAGAATGTCGTCGATCCGTTGCTCGTCATATCTCAAGAACTACTAAAAAGATTTTGAGCAAACTTTGTAGGAGCAAAACCTGGGTTAGCGACCATCTCCCCGTGCCATAGTATTTTTTTCTACATCAAACATCAAGGTCGCTAGCCGATACAGGAATTAACTCAATACGCCTATACCCTAACATGCCAGCACTTTGTGACTGAGGCCTGCGTTACATTACATTACATGATTATTGCTTTAGGTCCAGCGGACTCTTTCGAGCCAAATCAGGACCGGACAACCCCTGATCCGCATAAAAGATCTGCTGAAACAACGCCAGTGGTAAAACTGAAAGCTCTCCACCAGCCAGTCACTTTACAATAAAGACATCCCATGCAGGGGACGCTGAGGCTATACTCTTAATTTATTGAACCCCCGTTTACAAAATTGCCTGCGTTAACTTTGTTAATAATAGAACTACGTTACTTTGTAACATGACATTACTTTGTTACATAAAAGTACTTTGTTATAGAATACTACATAATGTTACATAATATGACACTAGCACTATACGGGTAATACCTTAACATCGCATTCATTTTGTATCATAACATTATACGTTCGTTATTCGCATCTTGGCGTGGGCTATGGAAAATTGTCACATCGAGACCGGAAGATATTCACTAGCGCGCTTTGCGCGAAATTAGACTAGACGAGACACATTGCTTTCCAAATAATGTTATCCAAATGCGCAACCAAAAATAATATAAAAATCTGAAGCTTTCTTTCACATTTATTCAGCACGCACACAAACACAAACGCATGCACGCGCGCTACCACCCGCCCACCCCCCTTACACTTACACAAAGTAAAGAAAATGAACACCACAACGTGACACATGACAGGCATGCAGGTGTCTTCAACCGAACTTGACCAGTGAAAAACAATG
Organism: Oncomelania hupensis; assembly: GCA_036898135.1. NCBI lineage: Eukaryota > Metazoa > Mollusca > Gastropoda > Littorinimorpha > Pomatiopsidae > Oncomelania > Oncomelania hupensis. The sequence goes on along the minus strand of CM072523.1, from coordinate 24,920,101 downwards.
CCAGTTTCGTTCATTGATTCGTCTCCGTTTCGTTCAAAAGATGGGCCTAGTCTTCTGTCAATTTACCCCTTGGGGTCATGAGCAATCTTGCCACTGTAGATTGTTCTAACCTATAAAGGGAAAAGTGAAAGCCCCAGTTGAAAACCTGTCTTGCCTTTGTAGGCATGACAGATTCACTGCGGCAACAGTACCCCCGTTGGAGTGCCGGGGGTTTCAGTATAAATAGTATCCCCACTTTATGGAAATTTAGTGCTTTAAATTCCCACTGTTGCTATCTTCCTCATTTACTCTTTCCCATTCCTGCTCTGTCCTATCACTCTGCTATACTATCTTCTTCTTCGCTAGATCAATGACCTACATTTTTTCTTGAAAACTCTTCCTGGACAAGACTCCTTGTTTGTGTATGAGGTCTGTTGGATCAGCTTGGGAGTGTTGGACGCTTTCTGCTGGGTGGTCACTAGGGCTTCCTATGATGTTAGTATTTAGCACTATAGGCATTTTATATGTATATGTTTTGTTGATGATTTGTAATGATGGTTGTATTCTATTTTGTTTTTGTAACCGGGGGTTCGCGTAGTTGAGGTAAACCCTCAGCCGTCCCCCGCGTGGGATGTCTTTATTGTAAAGTGACTGGCCGGTGGAGGGCGTTCAATTTTCCCACTAGGGTTGTTTCAGCAGATCTTTTATGCGGATCGGGGGTTGTCCGGTCCTGATTTGGCTCGGAAGAGTCCGCTGGACCTAAAGCAACAATAAATCACTCAATCAATTCTGTCAATTCTAGCTTAGGCAGGCAATGAAAAACAATGCCAGTTTTATTTGCGGATTCAGTCGGCCCATTTACTGTTTTTCTCCTCCTTTCCCTGAGATAATTGTTGCTAATTGTACCTTATTGTTTAATTGATTGATTTATTGTTGCTTTAGGTCCAGCGGACTCTTCCGAGCCAAATCAGGACCGTTACCTTATTGTGGTATGTGTAATTTAGTGACGGTTTGGAAATAAAACCTTGCTGTTTTAGCACGTCTTCCAAGATACAAGACCTTTTTGTTTTTCCGTCATTTGCGGAAAAGGCATAGAAAGAAGACTGCGATTCGTAAATAGGTTAAAGTAGATCCTGTATTCTTACGACTTATATATTTCACAGCTTGCTGGAAAATTCGTCATCTGTGGTTGGTCAATTACCATGCGATATCAATTTTAGTCACACTCTATTGGGCCAATGAAAATATAAGACATTGGTGGAAATCGATACATTACTTTTAGATCATTGTTTATCTGAGAACAGTAATTAATTTTGAATTGAAATGGACACCGTACTTGCCCGATTCCACTTTGCCCCTAACTAGTTATTAAAATATAAGATTTAAATGCATTGGAATTTGTTTTTAAATATCTGTAATATCTGTGGAAATCTTTATATTTAAACCGATCTTGTTTTAAGCCGAGCTTAACAAATGCATCCATAACATATTTTGTATAACGTTTGTTAAGCGGGTTAAGCCATGTTACCATTTTGGATTAACATCCCTAGCCTGTTTATTATATCATTTCTTACTTTACTTACTTTCTGCCCATATTATCTAAAATTTTGTTTCGAAAACAATTATTATTATTATTATTATTATTATTATTATTATTATTATTATTATTATTATTATTATTATTATTATTATTATTATTATTATTATTATTATAACAAAATGAAGACCAAAATGATGACCAACAACACCCATGGCATCAACACGGACATCAAAGTCCAAGGCCAAGGTCAACAGAGTGCATAGCTTCAAATATTTAGGAGCCATTGTATCAGACAATGGGTCCCGACGGGAATCCTCTCCAGGATCGCACCAACAGCTGCTGCCTTGGCAATTGGAAAGTCTACATTCCAAGGTAAAACTGCTGCGCTCCCTTGTCTTCTCCATCTTCCTATACGTTTGCGAAACATGGACCCTCACAGCAGATTTACAACGAAAAATACAAAGCATGGAGATGAGGTGCTACCGAAGACTTCCGGGCATTTCCCATACCCAGCACATCACAAATGACGAAGTCTGACAGATCATCACACAAGCCATTGGACAAAACGATGACCTGCTCACAGTGGTGAAGAAACGGAAACTCCGATGGTATGGCCACGTCACCAGATCATCAGGCCTTGCAAAGACCATCCTGCAAGGAACAGTGCAAGGAGGGAGAAGAAGAGGGAGATCAAAAAAGAGGGGGGAGGACAAATTCGAGAATGGACTGGCTTGACACTGAGCGAAGCCATGAGGGTTGCTGAGGACAGAGAAAGATGGAGTATGCTGGTGAAACGATTATTTGTGGTGCCCCAACGACCTTCGAGTTACGGGATAGGATATTATTATTATTAGTAGTATTAGTATTAGTATTAGTATTAGTATTAGTATTATTTTTTTTTTTTTAAAATAAATTTTTTAACATTTTTATTATTATTGGTTTTGTGTGACGTTTTTTATGCATCTTCAAACAGCCATATTAACGAATTTGAAATTGAACCTTCAGTGTTTTTCTTCACCGACTCCATTTTCGCTTAAACGAATTAGTTTCAGCTAAAGATGTTGTATTTTATTTTTCGCCTACTCATTCTCTCCACCAGTGGAAACTTGCTATTTGTGAAACTGAAAATAACTGTTAAGTACGTTTATTGCCATTTCTTTATTTTCTAATTTCTTTTTATTTTTATTTTGTATTTTATTGTTAATTGCTATTTTCCACCCACCTTCTCGTCACGATTGTTTTGAAAGCAGCAATTTAAAATGTGTGTATTTCACAAGCCCAGCGATTCCCGAAGACGCTTCCAGAGTAGAAACAAGTTTTGTCTATAATTGATTTAATTATTTTCCTTTCTATTATTTAATTAAACTATGTAATCATTATTTTTTTGTTTATTTATTTAATTAAACTATGTAATAATTATTTGGGGTGTCGGATAGCGCAGTGGTTGGAGCACTCGCTATTGTGTCGCAAGTTAAGCACCGTCCAGTGCGGTTAGCACTTGGATGGGTGACCGCAAAACGTGAAGCGACAAATAACCACGCCCCCAGTTGACTCAACTGTGACTGAGTACCTACTCTCTTAAGTGTGGGGAAGGTAAAGCAGCGAGGGGGAGAGATGGGCATCACCCTCATTACGCTGGCCCAAGATAAGTGTGATCTCTAACATCACGCTCCCCTACGGCCACAAGGCTATGGGACTACCTTTACCTTACCTTTTTACCTAATAATTATTTCTTGTAGATGAAATTCTGTCTTTCTTTCTTGGTTTGTTTATTAATTAATTAAAAGTCAAAATGTCTCACACACACTCACACACACACACGCACACACCCACTCACACACACACACACGAAAGCACGCACACACATATAGATAACTGAGAAGGAGCAGCATTTGCCAGTAAACACTGTGATAAGTCCCCTTGTCAAGTTTGAAAGTTTTATATTAGCACTTTATGAAATGATGAATAGGCCTGGTATATTAAAAGGACGAACGATTTCTGTCTTTCAGACATGCAACCGACTTTTCTAAGACACAGCAGAAGACGAGGAGAAAATGGAATGAATTGCAACATAGTCCAACCCATCAATAATTTAACAAAACTATAAAATACCTACTGTATACTATTTCATTTATTCCCCTCAAATATTACATTCTTTCATCAGATTAATAGGCTTAAGTAAAATTGCAAAATAATGTTTTCGCCAACCAACCTTGTCAATCTATTCCCCTATGATTCTACAATTCCAAATGTGAAAATGCTTAGATTTACCTCAACATTCATATAAACGCACAATTATCACCAAGGCACAGTGCAAGGAGGTAGAAGAAGAGGGAGACCGAAAAAGAGGTGGGAGGACAACATTCGAGAATGGACTGGTTTGACACTGAGAGAAATCATCAGGGTTGCTGAGGACATGGAAAGATGGAGTACGCTGGTTAAACGATCATCTGTGGTGCCCCTACGACCTCGGAGTTACGGGATAGGATAGGATAGGAATTATCGCCACCCGATAATATTTGGATCTTATAAAACGCATTACAAACAAAACCAAAACAAAACCAAATGGACAGATATTGACACAATAGGGAGGAAGAAATACTTTGCAATTAATAGAAACCATCTCCATCAAGGCATGCACATGGATCTTGCCAAAGGTTTCTTGGTTTAAACAGAATTTTATTATTCACGAAACAAGTAAACCAGGCATGGAGAACATAAAGGGCACACAAAAGCAAAGCTTAAATGAGTGTTACCCAAAGGTTTCTTGGGGCACGTCCTTGAAGATTTGTGCGTGTATATGAATTTTGACCAAAGGTCCGCCATTCCTCCACGGCTCTGAGGGGTCCTTACATAAATAATAATGAACAGTTGGTAAGTCTTTGGTTTCCCTCACTCTCCCACTATCTCAATCACCATCTATGTTTTTATACACGGTTCCTACTTTCACGAATTAGTTTTATGGTGTAGGGCATTAATATAGCTACGCAAGAAAGTGAACTATTGGTTTGTTGTTTTATTCAGGTTTGTTTCTTCTACAATGTAAGGATGAGAGGCAAATTAATTATTCCTTAGACTTAAAGTGACCTTGTCACAACGTTGTGCGCCACGAGCGTAAACTTTTATAGACCACAGCGTGGTTGAAGTTTTCTTAATTGTCACCATCAGCAGCATCATCATCACCATCAGCAACGTCATATTATTGTTTTATCACCTGGACCATCATCATCGTCATCATCCTCATGGTCCTAAGCAGCAGCCGCTCATGGTCGTGTTTGTATTTGTATGACCTTTGTCACATGTTGAGGTTATGTGCGTGCCTAGTCACGTGGGCATCCGCAGCAATATTGCAGTGGACGAAGCGCCTAAAAAAGCTCTTCATCTTGATTTTACTTCAAAGGGTTTTCAGTTTGCTCCATACTCTGACCTGCGTTGTATGACTGGCTCTTATTGTAAACGGCTCTGGCAGACTGAATGGTCTACTCAAATTAATCAATAACAAATTACTTCAAATTCTTCCAGATGTGTCTGCTTCTCTGCCTAAGTTCGTGTCCACTCGCAAAGAAGAAACTGTTTTGGCTCGCCTTCATATTGGGCATACTTATGTCACCCTTAGTTTCCTTTTGAAAGGAGAAGAACCGCCGTGGTGCTTTGCGTATGACAAATCCTTTTTTGTCCGCCATTTTGTGACTGAATGTGCGGATTTGGTTGAAGACAGAGAAAGATTTTTTGTTTCGATATCTTTTAATGAGATTGGTAAAATTTGCAATGGTCAAAACCTGTTTACATTTTTACGTGATGTTGGTTTATTTTATGGCATATAGGTCATATATTCTTGTTTGTATTCTTGGTTATTTTTCATCAGTATCTCTAGTTTTATGTTCGTCTTTTATCATTTTTAATATTAGCATTCTAGTCTGATTTTGAATAGTTTTGTATGGTCCTGATTCGGCTCTTAGCAGTCCGCTGGACCCTTTAATCATTGAATATCCAATCTAAAACATGTTGCAGGGGTGCTGTGTCTTGTATTATAGTGCCGTTCTTGTAATCACTATGTATATATTGTGTATCCCTATCCTCCCATCTTCCCTCCCATGTCTGGCTAAACGCCCCCCCCCCCCTCCCCACGTCCCCCTCCCCCGGGCTAGGAGCCTAACTTGATATTTGCTGTTTGATCATTTGTTTGTTTAATAAAAGGACAAAGTTCCAAAAGTGAGGATAGAGGTGGGTTAGGTATTAGTTTATGTCATGAGAAAAACTTGTAAAACTGCTGAAAACTGAAACCTTGCCAGTTGAAATGGCAACGACCTGTGATATGATGCGCATAACGCGGTGAGTGAGTAAGAGACTGAGACCCACACTAGCATAAACACAGAAAATGACAGACCTAGAGATTTATATGTATTTAATTTGGGCAAAACATATTTACTGTTGTCATGCCGCATAGATTAAGCGTTTAAAGAAAATGCTCTTCCTATTGTTAAAAAAAAAAGAAGTAAAGTCTTTATGAGAAATCTAGTGATTAGATTTTAAGCTTAATCAGTCAGCGGCAGATTTTGACAGCGGCATATTAACTTGGAATGTCGGATGCTCTACAAAAATCAAACAACAGGGTGGTTTAAAAAAATAATTCATATTTTAATAAAAGAAGAAAAAAGATAGAAAATTCTTTTATTAAAATCTATTTATTGATTCGACTTGAGCTCAGTTAGTGTTAGAGTTTGACAACGGCTTATCAACATTACTATACTTATAGATATACGACTTCAGGAGTGTTTAAACACAAATAAACTTATGAGAACGTGTTTGTCGAACAGATGTTAATGGATGCCCTAGCGTTATAGTATACACATATAACAGTATCTTTTGAATAGTTGTTGTGAAAGACATAGTGTGATGCTGATAGTCTCTCTCTAAATCATTCAAATGTCTTCTAACGCTTAGATCTAAATTCTGGACTAATAACTCTACTCTGATGACATATTTATAATAATTTAAACCTACCTTTTCTAATACATCAATCTCTATAATCAATAGCATAATTCTCTTATAATACAAAAACTTAGATGACTAGAAATTAATGGAACCTAGAATCTTAATCTAAGATTACACAACAACAAAACGTAGGCTGTATGATTAGAGAGAGGTGAGCAGAGAGCCAGACTAGTCATAAGGACATTGGTGAAAGCGAAATCGTGATCTTTGGCAGAAGCATTGACTATTAGAAAATCTGCAAATATAACAAATCTTCGGCTTTTGCATTTTCTGTGATGTTCTCTATGTCTTCGAGGTTGCAAAAGTGCAGCGCGGATCGATAACGGTATCTTTTTGCCATGCCCTGCCGTATCGTACCGCGCCGCGCTCGACAACACCGTACCCGCCCAGTGCACGCAGGTCGTCGCCGTTTCCTCCACAGTGCAACATTTAAGGTGCCAGCACACCGTGCGCCCCCCCCCCCCCTCCATCCCTCCCTCCCTGTTGTGCTTAAGACTTGAATGCCGTTGACCAGTCATCATCATCTCTCTCTCTCGCTCTCTCTCTCACGCACACAAACACACACACACACATACGCACACACACACCCCACGCACACACAACTGGACTCTTTCAACACAACGAATACTCGTGCCACTTGCACTGCGCAAGCCGTGCTACTGAGGTCTAATGAATACAATACAATATAATACAATAGGAATACAATTCGACAATGTTGATAATTATCGGTATAAATAGGTTGACTCCAAATCGATCAGTCAATGAGAATGCCACTGACTGCATGATTACATCTCCTGACCTTTTCAAACTGAGTCCGGGACGCGGCGTGTGTCAGCACCATTATGCTATTTAACGTGTCTAGCACTGTGCTCGCAGCAGGAGCCCGTCTCTTCCAACTCTTACCCCCCAATCCTCCTCCATCCCCTTTAACTCTTCTCCACCCACCTTACCCCACCTCCCTCAAGCACACCGTGTCCGCTGTTTCCTGGAAAGGCACACAGTTTGTGAACATATTGGACTTCGATTTTTTTTGTTAGAAATGTGTCGCCCAAGCCAGTGAACCTTAATCCGGAAGCGCTTTCTTGACTATATTTTATAGATGATGATGATAATGACGATGATGATGATGATGATTATTATTATGAAGTTGATGACGATGATGGTGATGGTGATGATGATGATGGTGATGATGATGATGATGATGATGATGATGATGATGATGATGATGATGATGATGATGATGATGATGATGATGATAAAGAGGAGGCGGAAAAATGTGTCAGTTAGTAAAATACATCTCTTGTCTCCATATATTATGCTTAATGCTCAGATTATTATAGAAGGTCTTACTATCATGTCCCAATGCCGAGCACAAGGCAGCAAGTTCAACGTGGCAGTTTAAGTTCAACATGGCAGTTTAATCGTTTATCTTCGTCGGTGTTAGTTCATTAAATTTTGTTGACCACATTATGCGTGTAGGCCCGTCCGCCTGATTAGTATAGTAGTAGGTACAAGTACCTTGTGCATTGTAATTTAAGTGGGACTTTGGCAATAAAGAATCTCTTAAGTAGTAGGTCCACACCCAGCTGTGTCATTTGCCCTTCAGCTCATCTCAACACATTTTGTTTGCGTCAGACATAATTACCACACATACACTCAATTGGGGTTGCACACTGTGTGTAGGATAGTAATTATTTGCCAGTGCATTTGTCAGTTGTCGATAGGCTTATTTGAGGTATTGGAGTACCGAGTTACCTTCTTTCTTCGTCGATCGCTGTCTTACAGTTTGCGTGGCGCAATGGTAATGGTGGTGTGAGTACAGGCTAGCAATGTTTCATGTTAAGCTACGTCGGGACGGGGTTAGTACTTGGATGGGTGACCAGGCCATGCTTGGAAGGAACCACCCAAGGACACAAAACGATTGAAACAAGCGCACGACACACTCCTAGTCCATCCAGTTGTGAATGGGTACTCGGACCTTTTTAGAACCGGGGAAGATAAAGCAGCGAGGGAGAGGAGATAGGCACCGCCCTCATTAAGCTGGTCTAGAGAAAAGAGAAGTCCCAAACGCTTCCTTTCCCCAACGACCGAAAAGTTACGAGGACACCTTTACCTTTTCTACACGTTCACACCCGCGTCTTCTTGCAGCTTGCAAGGTCCGTTTCTAATACGAATGAATAACGTGCATAAATAATGATGCGCTGAAGAGCGCGATCGCAGCGGCTGGTGGGAAGGCCGAAAGGTTTATTGCGGTTATTGCACTATTATGTAGTTCGTTTGTATTGAGAGTTGGAAGGCCGTGGGACAAAGTCCGACAGTAGATAAGTAGTCATGCGGTTTCCTATTCTGCTCTGTGTAGGGATTGGAGGAGGGTGGAGCGGGAGCTATTGTGTACATGTGTGTGATCTGCTTTGTAGATGAGTGTGTGTATGTGTATGTGTATATAATGGAGTCTCTCTCTCTCTCTCTCTCTCTCTCTCTCTCTCTCTCTCTCTCTCTCTCCGTTTTATTTGTGTTTCTGTGTGGCCGTGTTTCTATGTGCGCTCGTGCGTGCGTCGGTATGTTTGTTTGTTTGTGCGTGTGTGTGTGTGTTGTGTGTGTGTGAAATCTCACTCAGCGGCACTGTTACACGGAATTTTCGAAGCAAGCTCGGGTGGTTCCCCGATGCCCTAATACAGCAGTAGCTGGGATGTACTTGTCAGACTGCCAGTGCTCGCGCGGAAGAGTTTAGCATTTAGTACATAAAGGTCCCTAGTAGTAGAACTCATTTCTTTGTCAGGGTGGCGACGTGGTGATCGTCCTTAACGCTCATGCAATAGGACGTTAAGCATCGTTTTTCGTTCGTTCATTTCTTTGTTGCACCGTGTTCCATAGATTATATCCGAATGGGCGTAACAAATTAGGGACGAGAACACAACGATTGCACTCAAGCCCTTGAGGGCGACGTTCTCTTAAAAGTTAATTGTTTTGGATTCTGTTGTACTACTGTATACAGGGTGAATGTTGCAATCCGATTTAAATGGTAATGTTGTTTTCAAATGTAATGGTAATGTTGTTATTAGTTGCAATAGCAATGTTGTTATTAGTTGTAATAGTAATTTTTTAAAACAGATTTACTAGTAATGTTATCAGATTTATAAGTATTATTGGTATCACACACACACATGCACGCACACCCACCCAAACACCCAAACACGCACATACATACGCACACACTCACAAACGCGCGCACACACCCACATAAAACGCACACACCTCTCCATTCCTTCTTCTCCTACCCACCACCATCCTACCTGCTCTCTCCCACCCCCACTTTTACCTCCCCCCTCCTATGCACATCCACGCCGAGTCCAAGTTACACCAAGCTATTATAATTGGCAATTAAAACTGATAAGCAAGCAGAAATCTCCAAGCTTTGCCTTGTTGCGTTATCCTAGACTGTTGGAGTGTGCTCCAGTTCAAAAAGGCCAAGTGCGAGAGAAGAGGAAATAGGCCAAAAACCGTCAAAATATAGTGGGGTTTGTGTGTGTGTTCTACTGTGTCTGTGTGGATGTGTGTGTGTGTGTGTGAGTGAGAGAGATGTCTTGTTAGCTTAGAGAGAGGAACACTTGATGTGTGTGTTTTCTGGCGTGTGCAGATGCGCCGGCCTGTGTAGGTAGACGTGCGTGTGCCACGTGTGTGGAAGGCGGTAAAATGTACTTGTTATCTTGCATAATATATATATAGCATGGTGATGAGGTGCTACAGAAGACTTCTGGGCATTTCCTGTACCCAGCACATCACCAACGACGAAGTCGGACAGACCATCATACAAGCCATTGGACAATGCTCGCAGTGGTGAAGAAACGGAAACTCCGATGGTATGGCCAAATCACCGGAGCATAAGGTCTTGCAAAGACACAAAGCAAGGAGGCAGAAGAAGAGAGAAACAGAAAAAGATGTGGGAGGATAACATTCGAGAATGGACTGGCTTGCCACTGAGCGAAGCCATGAGGGTTGCTGAGGACAGAGAAAGATGGAGTACGCTGGTTAAACGATCATCTGGGGTGCCCCAACGACTTTCGAGTGACGGGATAGGATAGGATAGGATAGGATAGGGTAGGATAGGATTTTGAAAAGCTTTTTTTTATTACCTTGTGTATAGCTGAGCTGGCTGGCAGGCAGAGGCTTTGTTACGTTGAAACGAACGAAAGTGTGTCTAAAGCGCGCACGATAGGTCTAATCGTTTCGTTTTGCAAAGTATTCAATAATAGAGTTTATTTACCTTTGATTTGAGTTTGCATTGTTGTTAGGAAAGGCTTTGTATAACGTTGATAATTTTCGTTAGTCGATATTGTTGTAGAGTCTTCTGGATCGGCTTGTTTACTATCGATCGAAGATTCGGGATAATTGTAGAAATTTGAAGGAACGATCCGGAAGGAGAAGAAATGTGTAATGACGTAAGTCAGTGATGACGATCTTTAGTTCGATTGGTGGCAGTACGTCATTTCTACCGTATTCGAAATCTTTCCGGAAAAGAGAGAGGTTATTTAATCGTGTGCCGAGATTGTTGTTGGGACAGTAAAGTTGTTGATAGTGATTTGGAGAGTTGCTGTGAAAGTTGTTGAGTTGAATTGAGAATTGTATGCAGTTGTTGATGTGTGCTGAATAAAAGTGGAAAACTTCATACGTCGACTTTGTGACTTGTAAGCTGATTGAGCAGGCTGTGTGAATAAACGAATCTGAGTTACACAACTATCAGGAATTCAAGCATCGGGGCTGAATCAGATACTGATAGGAAAATACCAACATCAAACAGAGTGTAACATTTTGGGGGGCCAAGCCGGGATTCACGCCATAGCCAAGGGTTCAACTGCTACAACAAGCGAGTCAACGTTACGAGAGGCAGTCATCGAGGGTAGCCGCCAACGAGTTGCGTCGAGAGGGGCCAACATACTGGGACTACATCACCGATAGGTTCGGGTTGACTGCAAGGGCGTGTAGTCGCTGAAGAGTTGCTTCGTGAGCGAACAACAGATCGGGACTACGTTGCTGCCGTTAGACTACGTCGAGGGACAGTCTCGGAGCTACATCGCCAGTATTAGAGAGAGCGACGAGCGGACGTCGCGTCTACTTCAGCACAGGAGCGTGTACATCAACACCAGCGTGGTGCAGCGTCGCATACGACGAGGACAGCGGGGCCTGCGTCAACGAAGGCGACTAGTGACAAGCATCAGCGCTACTGCAGAAAGCGTGCTGTTCTAGAACAGTCTAGAAAGGTACAGCACAGTCAAGAACTTTCAAGAAAAAGAACTCTACAGTCAAGAACTTTCTAGAAAAAGAACTTTCCAGAAAAGAACTTTCCAGAAGCATCAAGATGGCTGACTTCTGGCAGAAAGGGGTTGAACTGAATCTAAAAGGCAAGCAGCTGACGGAGTACGTCAAGTCTCAGGAGAGAATACGAGAAAGAGAATTGGAAGAGAAACGTCTAGAAAAAGAAATAGAATTAGAACAGAAGCGTCTAGAATTAGAGGAGCAGCGACGCCGAGAAGAAAGGGAAGAACAACGTCGCCGTGAAGAAAGAGAAGAGCAGCGTAAAGAAAGAGAAGATGAGCGCAGGCGTGAGGAAAGAGAAGCTGATCGGCAGTTCCAACTAGAGTTGGCGCGCATCCAGCAACAGCAGCATGCGCCACAAGTTATCAGTGACAACACGGCTCCAAAATTGCCAGCTTTCGTCGACGGGAAGGACCAGATTGACAGTTATCTGGCGAGATTCGAAAGGTTCGCTGAAAGCTCTAACTGGCAACCTCAAGACTGGGCAATTCGACTGAGTGCACTTCTGACGGGGCAAGCTCTCGAAGTTTACACCAGACTGTCGAACGATGACGCCAAAAACTACGACGTCTTGAAAGAGGCCCTGTTGCAGTGCTACAACTTTACAGAGAAGGGCTACCGTAAACGCTTTCGCGAATGCCGGCCTCTGTCAGACGAGACACCAAAGCAGTTTGTGGAGCGACTGTCGTCATATCTACACAAGTGGGTGGAATTATCAGGCAAAGGGAAGACTTACGAGAGTCTCCATGATCTGATTGTAAGGGAGCAATTACTCAACGCCTGCCCTAAGGACCTCGCGATCCACTTGGAAATACAAAAGTTGGAGACGCTAAAAGACGTTGCTGAAGCTGCTGAAAGATATCTCATCGCTCATGAGAAAACCCTGGGGCCACCCAGCGCGACGAAACATTTTCAGAAGACTGGAAACCATGTGAACCAGATCCAGGGGAGTCAGACGAGCCAGAGACACACGGTCTCCATGCCACCTCCCAGGGAAGGGCATTCAAGAGGCTGTTTCACCTGCAACGCTACAGACCACAGGGCGGCTAACTGTCCTCAAAACAAAAGTAGCGGACAGCGGAGCAGTACGGACAACGCAGCGGCGGGCAACCGACAGAGACGTTTCTCCAATCAACGTCAAACCAGTAGATCTGACCATCAAGTGTGCGGCGGGAGCGTCATTCTTCCGAGTGAGACCAAGCGCACAGCTACTCCTGCCGACGTGCAAGAGTGCATGACCGATGGCCAACTTCTCCTTGCCAACGGAAAATCCATCCCCGTCGTCGCCAGCGCAGCTGTGACCGTCCAGAACATGCCAGTTTCGAAGGGACGCGTCGGAAATCATGAAGTGACTGTTTTAAGAGACTCTGGCTGCAGTGGGGTCATCGTCAGAGAAGACCTAATCGCTAAAGAACAGTTCACTGGCGATTCAAAATGGACACTCATGGCCGACAGCAAATGTGTGAAAGCGCCAGTTGCAAAAATTCATGTCAACACCCCTTTCTACATAGGCGAAGTCGAAGCGGTTTGCCTGAAGAAGCCGCTGTATGATTTGATGATCGGGAATATCGACGGCGCGAGACGACCCGACAACCCCGATCCAGAGTGGAGTCCTGCCTCTACCCAACGCGTCGAAGTTGTGGAGGAGGATCCATTGCCATTTCCCGATGGAGACCTTACAGAGCTGCTACGGGACAATGTGGTTACTCCGGCTCAGCCCTGCCGACCAGAGATCGTCGGTGCTGTTACTACCAGGGCCCAGGCCAAGAGAGACAAGACGTCTACGCCACTGAAGGTCGCCGACAACTCTAAAGCTGCCATCGTGGACAGAGATAAGCTGATTCAGCTCCAGGAAGCTGATAGCACTTTAAACAAGTACAGGAACCGCCAAGATCACGTGACCAAACGCAGTGGCACGGTCTATTTTGAGGTGAAGGCCAAGATCCTGTACCGAATCTTCCAGCACCCGAGGGTCAACGGAGGGAAACCACTACTTCAAGTCTTGGTACCGTTACCTCTAAGGCGCCAAGTGATGGAAGTAGCTCATGACTCTATCATGGGAGGTCACCTAGGCATCAGAAAGACGTCAGACAGAATCCAGGCGGTGTTCTACTGGCCAGGGCTTCATGCGGACGTCAGCCGTTTCTGCCGATCATGTGACATTTGCCAGAAGACCATACCTCGAGGAAGGGTCCCGAAAGTGCCTATGCAGAGGATGCCTCTGATCGACCGACCTTTCAAGAGGGTGGCCTTAGACTTAATCGGCGAAATAAGACCTCCGAGTGAAGAAGGTCATCGATGGGTACTGACTTTAGTGGACTATGCGACTCGGTACCCAGAAGCAGTGCCACTGAAGAAGATTGACACTGAAACTGTAGCAGAGGCACTGGTGGACATGTTCAGTAGACTTGGAGTGCCCGAAGAAATTCTGACAGACCTTGGGACACAGTTCGTCTCTGACTGTATGAAGGAGGTCAACAGACTGCTGAGCATCCGGCATTTGACTACGACACCCTACCATCCAATGTGCAACGGGCTTGTCGAAAAGTTCAATGCTACGCTGAAGTCCACCCTGAAGAAACTGTGCAGCGAGCAGCCCAGACAATGGCATCGCTATATCAACGCCTTACTTTTCGCCTACAGAGAAGTACCGCAGGAGTCCACCGGCTTTTCTCCGTTCGAGCTGCTGTACGGAAGAACCATCCGAGGGCCGATGCACATCCTAAAAGAACTGTGGACGAAAGAAGTAGACACCCCAGAGGTGAAGAACAGCTACCAGTACGTGTTTGAGCTACGGGAGAAGCTGGAGCAGACTCTCGAGATAGCCAGAGAAAACCTGAAGAAGTCCCAGGACTGTGGAAAGCACTACTATGACCGTAGGGCTGTGAACAGGAAGTTCAAACCTGGCAACAAAGTGCTGGTGCTGCTACCTACCGATCATAATAAGTTGCTGATGCAGTGGAAAGGCCCGTACGAAGTGGAGACCGTGGTGGGGATCGACGATTATAAGGTGAAGGTCGGCCCGCATTCCAAGATATACCACGCCAACCTCCTTAAGCTGTACGTGGAGAGGCCGCCAGAGACTGTACATGCGGCAACAGCAGCTGTGACCGACGACAGCTTTGACAGGGAAGAACTGTTGGAACTGGGAGACTTCGATAGCAAAGAAGGCATCGATGATGTTAAGCTAGGACCACGCTCGACAGAAGGTCAAAAGATGGAGCTCAAGGACCTTATGGGCGAATTTCCCCATAGCTCCAGTGATGTCCCAGGCTCTACGACTTTGGTCGAACATGAAATCCACACCCGGACCTGGAAGGAGCATCTGCAGACCTTGAGGGAGCTGTTCCACCGTCCCGCAGAAGCCAACCTGACCGTGAGACCCAGCGAATGCATCCTGGGAGCTGACAACGTCGACTGCGTCGGACATCCGATGGGAGAAGGAGACAACGGAGGACGCACTGATTCGGGGAAAGCCCACGTGATCATCGTCTTTGACCCTGGGCCGATGACGACCGCAACTGACGAGGGCGTCGATTCCTTGCGAACGAAAGAACATTGATTGTGTAGACGAACTAAGAATATTGGTAATGACAGACTTGAAAATGAAAAACGTTGACTGGGTAAATGATCTGAGAACATTGACAGTGTTCAGACAGTCTGAAATAAGTCTTAATTCCGTACTTTGTTTGTGCATTACGTTTCAACGTTGTTGAAAGAAATTAAGTAAATTTCTTCTTGAGTGGGGGGTTATGTTACGTTGAAACGAACGAAAGTGTGTCTAAAGCGCGCACGATAGATCTAATCGTTTCGTTTTGCAAAGTATTCAATAATAGAGTTTATTTACCTTTGATTTGAGTTTGCATTGTTGTTAGGAAAGGCTTTGTATAACGTTGATAATTTTCGTTAGTCGATATTGTTGTAGAGTCTTCTGGATCGGCTTGTTTACTATCGATCGAAGATTCGGGATAATTGTAGAAATTTGAAGGAACGATCCGGAAGGAGAAGAAATGTGTAATGACGTAAGTCAGTGATGACGATCTTTAGTTCGATTGGTGGCAGTACGTCATTTCTACCGTATTCGAAATCTTTCCGGAAAAGAGAGAGGTTATTTAATCGTGTGCCGAGATTGTTGTTGGGACAGTAAAGTTGTTGATAGTGATTTGGAGAGTTGCTGTGAAAGTTGTTGAGTTGAATTGAGAATTGTATGCAGTTGTTGATGTGTGCTGAATAAAAGTGGAAAACTTCATACGTCGACTTTGTGACTTGTAAGCTGTTTGAGCAGGCTGTGTGAATAAACGAATCTGAGTTACACAACTATCAGGAATTCAAGCATCGGGGCTGAATCAGATACTGATAGGAAAATACCAACATCAAACAGAGTGTAACAGGCTTACGTTCGCCTTTTCACTGGTGGAGACGCCTGGGCTAGTCTCAGCTAAGCTCTGTGCTTTTAGCAATCCTTATTCACTGGGCACTAACATGTCCTTGTTGATTAATAATTTATTATTGTGTCCTCCGTTGTCAGCGATGACATACTGACCCCATAACTCAAATGTAATGCCGTTATCTTTCATGATAAGAGACTCCACATTTAATAATGTTACATGCAGGTTCGGAGTCATGTTGCGAATGCAGTGTTTGCAAAAGATCTGATTAAATAAGATGTCGTATGGACCGCGTTAGACTTATTAGTATAATGGACTTCCATAAAAAGTGTTTTCACTTAGGATAGCACCTATAGAGGTAGGCTTATTTGAAGTTCAATACCTCATTGCTAGAGCTAGTGTGTCTATATGGAGGCACCGCATGTCAACAGCAGTACCGGTGTGACATCGTCACAGTTCCTAGTATCTTAGCTGGGCTGGGAGCGAATGGGAGCATTCTGATTGGTCGACGCGTTACAAAATTCGACGCATGCGCACAGTGCTATCATAGTCTTCGTAAGGGTTAGGGTTTGGGTTAGAGTTAAGAGTTTAGGGTTAGGGTTAGGGTTTGGGTTAGGGTTAGGGTTATGACGCCTAAGAACTTCGTGAAAAAGCCGGCCCGACATGACCTGGCGCATGCGCAAAGGCGCTCGGATAAACTAGGAAACCCGGAACTTGAAGGATGTGACACCGGGATCTTTTCTGAAGGTGTCTCACCGTTAAATGGGTTTGCACCCCCAAGCTGGAAGAATGATCATGCAACAGATTTAACAAATCTGCTCTAAACAGCTCTAAAAGCCTGTTTGATTATCTTTTTACATGTGGGTTGGGGTGATTTGATGTGTATAACAATAGCAAGTTTGTTTACTTCAACGGGTCGTTTGCTAACATGATGAATTTTTACAATCATACTCGCTGCATACAGGCAGTGCTTAGATTAATGTTTGTTTACTTGTATGTGGCTGAGTGTTTTATATACAGCACGCATGGGCGGGCTAAGTGAGGTCGCGTGCGGGTCTGCAGCAACGAGTTAGGTAATGTTTTGTTTTTTTTGTTGCATTTGCTGTGCAAACATGGTGCAATCTTTACTTGCTGCAGTGCTAACCGGAAAGCATTTTGAACTTGTTGCACTCACTCTCGCTCTCTCTCTCCCCATCTGTTTCTCACTCTCTCTATCCTTTCATGCCCCAATGCACGGTGCATGCATCTCTCTACACACACACACACACACACACATACCCGCACACACATACACGCGCACACATACAGAGAGAGAGAGAGAGAGAGAGAGAGAGAGAGAGAGAGAGAGAGAGAGAGAGAGAGAGAGAGAGAGAGAGAGAGAACAATCGATGATTAAAATGAAGCTAAACCAGAATGTCAATAAAAGATTAATATTCCACAAGACAACAGCGGTAGTCTAGATACATTTCACAATGTTCACAAATGGGTTTTAGCCTGTAACGTAAACCTGAAGCATTTATAATAGCATTAACATACAATCAGAACAGTCTGTCCTCTATACGCAAGAGTGTTTGGGGACGATAATTTAATAACAAACAAACATAACAGTTGCTTGTTTGTTCAAGATATACGACCCCTTGAAAAAAAAAAAGGTTTGTTTGTTTGTTTGGTGGTAATCAGCCTAAGTGTTTACACGAGTTTATGCGATCGCGCGCGTTTGTGTGTGTGTGTGTGTGTGTGTGTGTGTGTGGGTGGGTGTGGGTGGGTGTGTCTGTGTAGGTGTGTGTGTGTGTGTGGGTGTGTGTGTGTGTTTGAATGAAAAGGCGAAGGAATGAATAATGCAAGTTATACTTTGTGACCTAGGCATGCTATTATTTTGTAGTCTATATAATTATATCTGTGTGTTTCCTGGGGTGTTATACACCTTCGTAGCTCAGTGGTAGAAAGTACGCCTGACACATCGATGACTGAGGTTTGACTCCAGTGGTGGACAGGATAATAAGTGGCAATTTCTCTGTCCATCTTAGCAATATGATTGCTTTGGTAGTTTATTGTTGAACGTTGAGGTTTAACCATTGACGATAATTATGGCAGACAGGGATAACCATCCCACGGAATAAGGGGTAGGGACCTAAATCAACACTGAACCACCAGAGCAATCATAATGCTATAATGGACAGTGAAAAATGGCCACGTTTTATTTCGCGCACCACGGAATTCGAACCTGGGTCGTCGGTGTGCCAGGCGAACGTTCTACCAATTGAGTTATGGCGATGGGACTTTAATGTTGATTTAAGTCAACATTTTTTTCTTCCCTGGAATGGTCATCCTCGTCAGCCATCTCGCCATTGACGGATGTCACAGGCGCTTGTATCTGGACACGCGAGCGCCTATGCCCGTGAATCGTCTTCTGGTTATCTATAATACCTCTCCCTTCTGGTTACAGGCATAAGCATATCCAGATACAAGCGCCTGTGACGGGCGTTGACGTACAATTTCAATGTTCATTCAGCGGAGAGAGAGGGGGAAGTTGCGTGTTGCGTTGTCTAGGAATCTTACGCTATTACATAATTCAAACTATTCATTGTTCCATTATTGTACTGCTGTCAGATGCATTTGCCAGTTCTGTTGTGTTGACAAACGATGACTTGACTAGAGCTTAGTTTATTATTGCGTTATAAATGTTTGCAAATATCACTTGAGTGCCTGCCTACATAGAGGCTGACGTAGTGGGTCCTGGTGTTTTCACTTTTCATTGTTACCTGTCTGTCGATATTTCTGATTTGTGTTTTCTCTAGTATCTGCGAGTGCGTGTGTGTGTGTGCGTGCGTGCTTCCGTTTTTGTTGGAGTGTGTACATGAAAATATGTATGTATCTGTATGTCTCTCTCTCTCTCTCTCTCTCTCTCTCTCTCTCTCTCTCTCTCTCTCTCTCTCTCTCTCTCTCTCTCTCTCTCTCTCTCTCTCTCTCTTTCTCTCTCTCGGTTTTCTCAGTGATTTTGTCTTAGCGTAAATCCATGACCTGGACATTGTAAATCACAGTTGTGACCGTGCTATAGGCTAGCTGTAGGCTGTAATAACCTATTGCACAAATCTCGTTATAGCTCGATGTTCATCTCGTTTTTCAGGTGATGGCGACTCAGTGATGTGGCTGCAGCTGTTGCGCAAAGGTCCGGTGACCGCGGTGCTGTGAAGACAGTATTGAGTGGTCGGTGCTACGTTTGTAGACCTCTGTCTCCACCATGAACACTACGACAGCTGTTAGATCCAGAGTCTCTTTACAAGTGCTAAGTGCCCGGTCTAAGCTGCACCTTCGCATAATAAATCAGCTGGTGTCTGTGAGAGTGTGATTTTCATTCTAAGTAAAAACTTCATGTAGTGTGTGTTTTGCATTGGAGAGAGAACGAAACATCTTTAACAAAAGTCAGTGTGCACCGCTTGTTAATTGGGATTCAACTTTTTGAATGCAAAACTATATCATCGCAGAAGCAACATCGTCACAGTTGTGAAGACCGAATAGCTTTCTTTTCATCTTCATCATGAGCGGCGAATCGCCGCCGAGTAAGCTCGCCGGAAGTGGGTATACAGCCACCAGCGATCAAGCCAAAGGGTTGGATCCAAACTTGGTCCGTCCAACTGGCCCTGCAAGTGACCCGAGTGAAGAAGGTGACGTCGACATCGACAGTGCCAAATCAGGAAAAAAGCAGCATGACGAGGAAGGAGCAGAGAAGGGGTTGACTACAACACAACATAGCAGAGCTCCTGCATCTGAACATGACGCAGGCGTCCGGGACATCCAGTTGACTGGACACGGGGATGAGCATGACGCGAACGTTCAAGCAAAGCATGACAAGGATGTGGTGACGAGACATGACCCCGATGTGGTGAATCGTGACCGTGACGGTGACGTGGTCAGACATGACGGTGATTCTGTGAGGCATGACAGCCTTACGTTGACGCATGACAAAGATGTTTTGACATTATGTGACGAACATTTGGCGACACGTGACCATTATAAGTTGACGCATGACAGTGTTGCTTTGAAACATGACGGTGGCGTGGAGAGAAGAGACTTTGACGTTGACGTGGAGTATACAAATGCTCAGGGACCTGTCAACGACAACAAAGAAGAGGTGCAGCTGGTAAGCAAATTCCTTTTGTAAGGTGTAGGAATTATAATTTTTGTCGCATCTCTTCTTCTTCTTCTTCTTCTTCTTCTTCTTCTTCTTCTTCTTCTTTCTGTGTAAGGGAAAAGATAGCTGAGTGATGCGCGTAATAATAAAAAAAAAAGGACCTATGTAATTGATATAATGGTGTCACTATACAGTAAAATGTCTTCAAAAACATTATTGCCCGAGGGTTTGGGCTTTCGTCGAAAGAACAGAAACGTGCTTGTATAGCAATAAAATAATATAAAATTCTCTCTCTCTCTCTCTCTCTCTCTCTCTCTCTCTCTCTCTCTCTCTCTCTCTCTCTCTCTCTCTCTCTGTGTAAAGATAGAGGTTTGTACTAAATTACACACACACACACACACACACACACACACACACATATATATATATATATATATATATATATATATATATATATATATATATATATATATATATATATATATATATATATATATATATAATTATTTCTATTTCTAGTATATAATACTAATTTTATTTAACGCATTGTTTTGAACTAAGACAATATATTTTTCTGAAGGGTGGACGCATTTTTCCGTTGCCTGAATACAAAATGCAAAAAAGTAAAAGTGCTAACACGGGAAATGCATAATGTGTGTATGTATGTGTGTATGTGTGTGTGCGTGCGTGCGTGTGTGCGTGCGTGTGTGCGGAATGTTGTCTCCACTGCGTGGACATAGAAATAAACGGAAAATGAGCTGCTTATTATGTTGAGATAGGGGAGGGGATGGGGGGGGGGGGGATTAATAAAATGAATTGGAGGCCACATTCCGCAGTCAATCATTCAACCTACCATCGATCTATGAACCTACCAACAACACGGCACGTCAATCCGCACCGTAACAGTGTTTCTTTATCATGCAACCAACCGATCATCAACGATTGTTGCCTGTAATTTAACACAAATCGGTGAACCGCGAAGCTTCTTAAAAGGAAGTAACTTTCACACAATTCAGAGTGACAGATCCTTTTGAAAGTCACAGTGAGTGTTGCCCCACTAAAAATAATATATGAGAATAATCGAAGAAATTTAGGCACCTTTTGTCAAAAGTACGATTTTGATACTATCCTATCCTATCCTGTCCCGTAACCCGAAGGTCGTAGGGGCACCACAGATGATCGTTTAACCAGCATACTCCATCTTTCTCTGTCCTCAGCAGCCCTGATGGCTCGCTCAGTGTCAAACCAGTGCATTCTCGAATGTTGTCATCCCACCTCTTTTTCGGTCTCCCTCTTTTGATAGTACTATAAATCGATAAAGATTCTCAATAATTAAAACGTGTCCCTTGCTGATTTTTAAAAAAATGCTTCCTCGTCTCTTTAATCCAAGAATGTACCTCTTTCAATTTCAAAAATACGATTTTGATACAAATCGATAACGGTTCATTCTCAATAAAAACGTGTTATTTTATGACTTTCATGTGTGCGACCACGTCTTGTATGAGGTAGAACAATGTCACTGCACTAGCACAAGGGTAGAACTAATGTATGCATGGACAGGAATTCAGCAGCTCAAACATGTATTAGTGTGGCTGAGGTGGCTAAATAAAATAATATTATTAGATGCATAATAATAATAATAATAATAATAATAATAATAATAATAATAATAATAATAATCATGATGATATTGATGATGATGATGATGATGATGATTATGGTGATGATGATGATAATAATAATAATAATAATAATAATAATAATAATAATAATAATAATAATAATAATAATAATAATAATAATAATAAATTTTACAGAAAGTAAAAATAAATAAATAAAGAAATAAATAAATAAATAAAGCGAAAGCAAAACACAGAGATACACGCACACACACACAAACACAAAAAGGACACCAGCATTAGGAATAAAAAATGAAGCAATGATAAAAAGAGCTCAAAGTAAAACATACCATGATTCTTCCAAATTGTATTGCCTTCACCATGGTGATATTGGACATTTATCCCCACCCTCTACCCGCCCATCTCTCCACCCTACCCCCGCCTTCCCCATTCTACCCCTCCCCCAATATCTTTCCTTCCCAAAACCGAACAACGACTAATAAAATAAACTAATAATAATAATGATTTAATAAAATAAAGAAAAACATAGAATACATAATATATATCTCACATTTAACTTGCATTCACAACACTATTTGACACATTTGCTAGTTTTCATAATAAAAGTCGCTATCGGTGATGTTAACAGACATTTTGCGGCAGCAACAACAATCGAATGATCTTCAAAAGATGTCTTAATATTTTTCTCTTTTACATTTTGAGGAAGCATAGGCACTATTATTTTACAGACTTGAATATTTGGTTCTAAAAGCATTTAATTTCATTCGAAAATTTTGACTTAAAATATTTTTATTACTTGTTGTATAATTGTAGTTGCATGCCTCACTAAGTTTATTGCACCATTTAAAGTCTACGTAATTCCTATACCTTTCCCATATATACAGTAAGTCCTCGAGCTACGCCGGTCTCGACTTACGTTGTTTCGTGGTTACGACGCTCCTCCCCATAAAAATATAATAAATAATATTACGCGTCGATCTGTCTTACGCGGTTTAGCGTCGTAAGCGACGTAAACAAACAGGAGTTAGTTTCTGGCGAGCGGCTGAAGAATACGCTTTGTTGTGGTTATACGGCGGGGAAGACGGCGTCGCTTCCTACGCTGGCGTTCGCCAAAAGATTTTGTTTTCATACGGGAAATACGAAGTTGGCGACTGTCAGACGATGAACGGAAAGATGTTGATGGTGTATAACTCGGAGAGATACACTGGGCAGACAGAGTAAAAGCTTTGAAACAAAGGCTTACCATTTTAAACTGTATTCTGTTCTCCACTGGAAGCCAATGCAATGATTTCAATTGAGAAGTGGCGTGGTCTGATTTTGGGACACGCGAAATAAGGCGGGCAGCATTGTTCTGTATCTTTTGCAGCTTGTGCAGCACATATTGGGGGCAACCATAGAAAAGGGCGTTACAATAGTCAAGCCTAGACTGGATGAAGTTAGAGACAAGAGTCTGAGTAGCTCTGGTAGAAAGGAGAGGACGGATGGAACTTATGCGACTCAATTCAAAGTTCACAGTGCGGAGGAGGTTGAGAATGTGAGGATGCATAGTGAGTTCTCCAGTGCCTGTAATATGTGAGCTTGTGCTTTGTTTGAGATCGTCGCGCTTTGAGTGTAGTTTAGGAATAAGGCGCGTACAACATCCTTTATTATTATAGTTATTATTTTTAGTCTTATTCTTGTTATATATTATGCCGAAAATGACATGGACGCTACTGTCACAGATGTAATTCACATATTGAACTGAAGTGTAATTTAAGTTGCTGGTATTTGTTTCCGCTTGTGTTTTTTGGTAGTGTAACCATCTGTAATGACATGGGAACACTTTTCCTTGATTAACGTTTATTACTCCTTGCAGAATTATGTGGCAACTATTTCTTACCTAGACAATGGCTTCGAAAAAGTGTCTTTAGATACTAAATCTATCGAAACAAATCAATTTCTAACAGTTATCAAAAAGCGCTGCACATCATGCGTTTGTTAAAACTCACTAAACGCTAGATCGTGTTTCAAGCAATCATAAAGATTGTGTCTGGCTTAACTTTGAACAGTTTGATTTAATTAGGGTCAGAGCATAGCACATCACGAGGATGTTACCGACATTTCTCATTGAATAGAAACGAATATAAATAGTATTTGATGGTCACACGAACTTGACACTATATAAGGTACTAGGTGTGAAAACACAAAGCAGGATTAAAAAAAATAATGTTGCATCATATTTTATATGACTTAAATTAAAAATAATGTGTCCCTGACAACTATGTTACTGACATAATAATAAGTCCGTCCAAAAAGCCATGCAAGCAACACTCCTAGTATATTTTATGCATTCTTTGGTGCGCATGCCTGCTACTGACACTTTAAAAGAAAAATTAAGGCTATGCTGAAAATTAACTAAACGTAATTTTCTCGACTTCCAGAAGGAAGAACAATGGTGTTCATGTGGCAGGAAATTAAAATGTCATATTGTATTTTCTAGAGGGACATAAATAAAATTATAATACTTTACAGGAAGTTGTTAATAATACACCCAAAAATGGTTTAATAAATGGTTATTATTAATTTTAAATGATTCCCAGAAATTATCTTGAACATAAGCGTTGATTTCTGTTACTGTACTTTAATTTACCGTACTGTAATTGTGACTAACATTCTCAACGTTAGTGTTTCTCTGGAGGTAATGTACATGTCTGACAAGAATTAACACCATAACCGTAACAAAATATAAAGAAAGAAAACAATCGTCCAAGAAAATTTTTATTTTCATGAACGAAGACTTTGGTCAACGACAGGTTTTTTCTTCGTTTTGTCAAACAATGGAAATTAACAGTACTATAGTTTGAATTCGCGTGTAAAGAGAGAGCTTTGTAAATTAATGATCGTGATTTTCGTGTTTGAGGATGACAATGTATTATCTTATGATGATGATGATGATCATGACGATGGCAAAAACGACGACGACGACGACGACGACGACGACGACGATGATGATGATGATGATGATGATGATGATGATGATGATGATGATGATGATGATGATGCAGTTGTCCAGTAATGGAAAGGAGAAAGCATCAGGTCTGTGTGAGGAGGAAGAAGAGTTTACAGCCCATATTACAAAAGATGGTCGCCTTGAAAATCTTTCACAAAGGTAGGTTGCAAACCTTTTGATCGTTGCTTGATAGTGATGGTGCTGATTGAAATGACGATACTGATGATGATGATAATGGGAGGTAGTCATAGTGGTGGTGATGATTATGATGAAGAAGACGATGATGGTGGTGGCATAGTTTTGTTTGTTGCATGCTAATCGTCATATAATATGTTCAGATTTGTTGTTTCGTGTTTCATTTTTTAAATCATGTGCATTTGCCCCCACCTCCTCCTCTTCCCCCCCCTCCGTTTTCTCTCCCACCCCTCTTCCTATGTAGCCACTATAATTTTAATGTTGAGTTTATATTTATAAATATAAAATGTATTGAATTAGCCCCAGGCTTAAAAGTGTGGGGGTGTAAGTGTGTGGGTTGTAAGTGTATACTTGAGTGCGCGCATATAGGCTTGAGTATATGTGCTATGTATTTTGTGTGTGTGTGTGTGTGTGTGTGGGGGGGGGGGGGTGTTGAGTGAGTAATATATATATATATATATATATATATATATATATATATATATATATATATATATATATATATATAATTTAACTATTTAGCTCATAACAACTATTTAAATTGCATTTAAAAACAATAAAAAAAAGTAAATAACCAAATATATTGAATTATAATTAAATCCATAACGTTAAAAACGTTATTTTAAGTAATTGGATAGATAGGTTGTTTTAGTTTCACATTACGTACAGCAAATAAATTAATTTGCACACAATTTTGAGAAGATTATACTAGAGATTCAGAAGTACATAACGTTGATTTCGGTTAGATCTTTTTGAAACTGTAATTCAGGTGACTTCGCATAATTTCTGAGACCGTGGTACACATTTTCGGTTAAACCTTTTTGTTTGTTTAAACATAAATGCAACAATATTTAAATATAAACTGTTTTGACCCTATATAAAATACAGCCTACGGCCGGTGATGGTGTGACCCACAAACATTGTGAAGTGACCCAATGAACTAGTATTGGACAGCCCTTTGTTGTATGTGTCTCCATTGTTTGTGTCACGTGGGGTTTATGGGTTTTAGGGCTCTGCACAATGGAATGCTGTAACCCTCACGCTTATTCGATGGGAACTGCTAGTTAGTCACCTGGTGAATTACTTTAATACATTTATTTATTTAGCTCTGTCTGTGTTAAGGCTGGGATACAGAGATAGATAGAAAAATGGTAAAAGATCACTGTCACACTAGCTTTCACACGGCTATGAATCATATGTAGTCCAGCCACTTGATAACAGTTAAAATCAAACATTTATTTCTTCTACCCTATACAAGATCTTTGATGTACTAATCTACCTTAAAAAGTCATGAGTCAATGCAAATAATTCGATCGCTGATAGTCTAGGCAGCTGTTATGTCTTCATAGGGCACTGGCTACTAGAGTTCATGTAGATTGGACTACTATGGTCCGTTTTACTATAGTTCTGAAGAGTGGACTACTGTGGTCCTTTTGCTACCAGTTTAAGTGCACTGATTCCTGGGCACTTAGCTTGTGGTTTGAAGCCCTTTGATGAGGTAGCTTCTGGTACACGCTGGGTCCTCGTGTAGTTTGGTTCCTTGACAATCTGTGTTGTCTTGGAGAGTGTTTTCCAGGGTTGCTCTCTCAGTCTTGTGCTGTAGAGGCTAAACAGCCAACTCGGTTTTCCTGTTGAGTTGGGCGCACGGGATATCTCGCCTGCTCGTCTGTAAAATTATATAAGAGACGAAATTCTGCACAACCCTGAATAAGAGGTCTGTGCAGAGCGTCTCACTGAAAGCCAAAGTAGCCCTCAGTGATAGCTCCACATCTCTATACATAAGCGACGAACATTCTGCTACGTCCGTGGTCCACTGGAATCTCAACTCTACTTTCCTATACATACATAAATATAAATCGTGGCTAATTATACACATAAAGAATTAATAATATTATAAACATTCATTTGTACAGCCATTGGTCTGCAAACATACATATAGGTTAAACAACAGTGGGTCCGTACATAATTCAAGATGGCGTCGGCCGGTCGTCTTTTGCCTCTTGGTCAGCTTCTCCACGTGTTCAGGCAAAGTCGGCCTAACAATTCAAGTCTATGCATATCAAATTCCACAAACATAATTTCAACAATAATATAAATATATCACGATGAAACAGAAGTATGTTCATTTAACTGTTTGACAAAGTCAGGCTCGTGGCTACTTGATTGAATTCTAAGATTCTCAAGTCCTGCTTCCTGGTCTATTCAGGAGAGATCTTACTGCTAACTGTGTAGCTGTGTACTGCTCCTCGTCTCAAACTCGACTGCCGTTCTCTCTCTCTATTCGAATCAGCCAGACCTGGCTGAGTCCATTCTAAGCTGTGTTCTCATTGGCGGGTAATCGACTCGCCCAACGTAGCTACGATGATATCATTGTCTGCCGAGTCAACACACACAGTGCTGACGTCACTACACTGTCTGCGTCAAGCTCGCAGTGTGTGTACCTCAGTTATACTGTCATCGTCTGTTCTAGCCTAACATTAACATTCTAAGATTATAATGACTAAACAAGCTAAATAGTAAAGTAAGCAGGGTAAAACTAGTCATCTCGCGACAGTTTGGTACCTCCTTTGTAGGTGTCTCCTTTGTAAGTATCTCGTATTTCAGTTCCTGGAGGCCTTTTTGCACTCGGATGAAAAACCATGACGAGTGAAAAGGATGTTTTATTTGTGTTATTTTATTATCTTGTATAATTCTAATAATTCTAATAATAATAATAATAATAATAATAATAATAATAATAATAATAATAATATTAATGATAATAATAATGATAATGATAATGACAATGACAATAATAATAATAATAATAATAATAATAATAATAATAATAATAATAATAATAATAATACTGGGTGCCATATATGTGCTTTTCCCCAAATCACCAATCAGGCTAAAAGGGCGGCGATCTGTACCAACTGGCAACATCACGCTCACATGCCACTCACACACACATACACCAAACACAAATCACTTAAACATGTGGTGTAAAGGCAGGAAGATCGCTATTAGAAGGCGGAAAGGAAATCGAATTTTTATATTTGTGTGTGTGTAACCGGCAATCACCCATCTAGGACATGAGTGTCAGAATCTTTACAGATAGCTTCAATACTGTGACAAGGTAGTTTTAATCAATGCAGTCACAATACTTTTGAATTAGGCGGGGAAGGGGTGGGTTGGGTCAGAACTAGCCAAATGTCTGTCTTTCCGTCGATCTGTCCTTCGGTCCGTTGGAAGCTATATCTCAAGTACCACTGAACAGATTTTGACCAAACTTCAAAGGAACATTACCAAGGTTAGTGGCCTGCCTTCGTGCCATCATATAATATTTGCTTTACGGCAAAGGTCGAGGTCACTGGAGTCATTTGTTGCTAAACACGTTATGCTCATTAGTCAAAAAGGCTGAACCGATTTTGTTGGGTTTTGTTATACAGATACTTTAGATCATGGACCATCCTTCAGTAGCAATCCGGTTGTCAGTCGATCGGTAGCTCCGAATTTTACATTTTTTGTTTAAAACACACTTTTCGCCTTAGGTCATGAATAACGGAACCGAATTTCATCATTTGTACTTTGCGGATGCTTTAACTTCTACTAAGGAATTGACATCATTCGTATTTGTATTTTCTCAAAGGTCAAGGTCATTGCGCTTCACCATTTTCCACAAACCACTTGCCTTTTATCTTAAAAAGAAAAAAATTGGTTTAACGGAAACTGATTTGGATAATTTTTGGTTTGCGGAAAGTTCAGATCGTGGCCTGTCATTCCCTGTTTTTCTTTTGTGTGGCTAGGATAACACTCGGCCACAACAGCGCCAACAAAATGAACACTTTGGGGTGGCCTCGTGGCGCAGTGGATAAGTCGCCGGTTTCCTATGCCGAAGGTCGCGGGTTCGATTCCCGCAAGGGGCGAACGTATGTGACTTAGGTACGAGACTATTGAGGTCACCGAGGGTTTTCTCCGGGCACTCCGGTTTCCTCCCTCCCTTCAATAATGGTACAGGACGCAGTCAATATAAAAAAATTTCAAAATTAAAATTTCGATTTTCTATCAGTCTTCTAATAGGCTAGCGATCTCCCTGCCTTTACACCACCTGTTTGAGTGATTGATGTGTATTTGGTGTGTGTGAGGGTGGATGTTGGTATAGATCGCCGCGCTTTGAGCCCGATTGATTTGGGGAAAGGCGCGTATATAGCATCCTGTATTATTATTATTAAATGCGTATTTTGGGGGTTATCTGTGTGAATGTCTGGGAATACATTTGGATGGTTAGCCATCTTGTTTTTTTTTTAATGTAACTGGCACTCACCTGTCTAGGGCATGAGTGTCAGAATCTTTAAAGTAGACGATATGGAATGCATGTGTGCACAGAATAAACCTCGGTTTATACTCTCACCCGAAAGAACTTTATACTAGTGGAAATACCCCGTTAAATTGCGGTCTACGAAAGTGCTACACTGCAATGATGATGATGGTGCTGGTGTTGTTGTTGATGGTGTGGTAGTGGTTGTTGTTGATGACGAAGACGACGAAGACGATGATGATGATGATGAGGATGATGAGGATGATGAGGATGATGGTATTATACGTGATTCATGCGTATGTATTTAAGTACTGCATAGTATCGACCTATCGGGAAAGGTGTTCGGCCTTTGGGGAGAGAGGAGGCGGAAGGGGGAATGGTACCATTCTTTTTCTCAGGGCCAGCTTTATGAGTGGGGTGCCTGTTTTCTCTCTCTCTCTCTCTCTCTCTCACTCACTATAAAATGTAGATAGGTAGAGATAGTTTTAGACAGTTGCTCTACCCCAAACGTTAATTAAAGATTGGGATCTACCGGGTGACATTTAAGCACCAGTTGCTCTCCTTTCACACATTTGTTCTTCTCCAATTTATCTCTTTGTTTACGCCCGTTGGGGTTCCGGGGTTTTCAGTATAAATAGTATCCCCACTTTCTGGAAATTTAGTGCTTTAAATTCCCACTGTCGCTGTCTTTCTCATTTGCTCTTTCTCATTCCTGCTCTGTTCTATCAATCTGCTATACTATCTTCTTCTTCGCTAGACCAGTCATCTACCTTTTTTCTTGAAAACTCTTCCGGGACAAGACTCCTTATTTGTGTGTCACGTCACCCGAGCGGGTTCCGCGACTTCAGCGCATAACACGAGTGAAGGAATAAAACTCAAACAAAATAAACTAACACAAATGCCAGAATAACAATCACACTCTTTTATTCAACAATCTAAACATACATACACAGGACAAATGGGGAGCTAACCACCCTCCACCCCTATCAAGACCCCCGTCCCAATATTAACTAACAATTACCCCCCCCCCTTTGTTCAACCCCAAAACAGAACTAAACAGCAACAGGTTTTTTTACAAAATGCACAACAAAGTCACAATCAATAATCAATTCAAAATATTATAAACTTTCAACTAAGAAAATGATGGAGCTGTGAAGCTTTAAATCTTCGAACTATTGTCCAAGTCAAACTGCAGAACTTAAGCACTGTCAAATGTCTGGTGCATGTAGCTCAGATGGAGCTAAACAGTCACTTCCACAAAATAAAGGATGATTTTCTACAACTAAATGAGATATGTTTTTATGTGTGGTGCTGTGCAAGTCTGTGTGTGCGTGAGTGTGGTGTGTGGAATTCCTGTAATAAAGGTAATGCTCCGATACAGAAGCAAAACAGGCAGCAGTGGCGGAGTTTACTTTCACGCTTCCCCACTGTAGAGGTAAGGTCACAACACAGAATCACGACTGCGCAAGGTGTCGGTGTAAAGGAACACAGCTATACTGGTAAGGAACTAATCAGCGTAATACAGATGATAACAGGTACAACAGGTACAACATCAGCCCAAACCTGTAAGCAGATACACAGTCTTAACAGCCTGCCTACAAAACATAAACACTATACAATATAACACGCCGTCCTCCGTCCTCCATCTTGACCTGTTTATGCCACAATGATAACAATACAAGATGCTATGCATACATTTCAATGATATAATGCAACCCTTGGTGCTTAATAATTCATATCTTCTATAAACACAGCCATTTATATAAATATACATCATCATTGCGACCACACTTCAATTATACAGTCCTAATTCATTCCATCTCCCTCCAGTCTCATCATCTTTCCCAACTGTTGTCCGCTGGACCTAAAGCAATAATCTTGTATTGTATTGTTCCCAACTGTTATAACACATCACGATTATCTCCCTTCATCCATACTATCTTATCATACTATAATATAAACATGCTCTGCTCATATTAATCACTTCATCTCTCTTCAGCATAATACATTTTATCTCCCTCTCCATACATACACCCCCACCCTCTCTCTCTCCCTCTCCCTCTCTAGTATGCATTCTCCATCGTCGCCGTTGACCCACTTTTACAACAACAGCAGCAACGACATTTCTCATTCATATATAATAAGAAAATCATATGAAAATCATATAAAATCAATAAAATCATTATGCATCAAAATACATCCCTTTCCCCCACATTCATCACCATTCATTCGCGTACGCAGTCTCGGAGCTTTGCCACTAAGAAATTGGATTACAGGGTTTACTCACCGTCTCGTCCTCGACTTGTGACACACACACCTTCTTCCCCAACACAGTACAACACAACACAACACACTGGTTAGTCTTTGAGAGTTACTTCGTGTCTGGCTATTGCTGGTTATTCTCACTCAATATAACACTGATAATGAGGACGAGGACACCTCAATTCTGTGACAGAATTTGTCTCGGTAGGTGTTCAATAGAGAACCACACACACCTTAGGAGATGAACTCTACACTTATTCTCTATAAATGGCAGTTACATCCCTCCTCTCTCCGACTCTTAAGCATTCTTACCCCGACGAGGGCGTAAGACCTTGGGTGGTTTGTATCAACAAATAACAACACCCTTCCAAACTGACACCTAGTTCTAGTATATGACACACAGTCACAGAGTCACTGCCTGGTTAGAGCCGACCTCACGCAAAAGCACCCAAATCACTCTGCCTTACCAAATGCACCCGGCCACAAGCAAACAGTCGAGTTCTCCTCAGTATCCATATATCTTATTTGGCCTACCCCTATCTTATTCTGCATACCGCTATCTTCTTATTCCGCATACCCCTATTACTACGGTACGCACGTGGAATCACGGCTCCTGCACTCTTTCGTACGCAATAAAGAAAACGGTCAAGCTATTCTATGTACACTATGTAACAGAGAAGTGCAACTTCGTACAAAATATAGCTTCCTCTGTACTGCTGAAACTCGTGTCGTCACATTGTGTATGAGGTCTGTTAGATCAGCTTGGGAATATTGGGCGCTTTCTGCCAGGTGGTCACTAGGGCTTCCTATGATGTTATTATTTAGCAATGCAGGCATTTTATACTTATGTGTTTTGTTGATAATTTATAATGATGTTTGTATTCTATTTTGTTTTTGTAAACGGGGGTTCGATAAATTAGAGTACAGCCTCAGCGTCCCCTGCGTGGGATGTCTTTATTGTAAATTGACTGGCTGGTGGAGAGCTTTCAGTTTTACCTCTAGGGTTGTTTCAGCAGATCTTTTATGCGGATCAGGGGTTGTCCGGTCCTGATTTGGCTCGGAAGAGTCCGCTGGACCTAAAGCAATAATCATGTAATGTAATGTAATCTCTTTGTTTTCTCTGTTTCAGCCTAATGGATCTGGAAGGTAAAGCGGAAGCAGGCTCAGACTTCACCTCAGGCGTGACGTACGTTCGGAAGCGTGGTCTGGGCCGATACAGCACTTCGTTCAAAAGCTTTCTGCCCGTCAGAGGCAACGCGTAAGCTGTATTTGTTTTATTTTATTTTATTTTATTTTATTTTATTTTATTTTATAACTAATTTTTTAAAAATTACTTACCACAAGCGTAGCCTTAAAGGGACCCACTTTGATCACGCCCCCTTAGACAGATCCTTTTAACATTCACAGTGACTGTTGCCCCACTGAACAATTTAACTTTCTGAAGTATAGTATAAATTCCGTAGTTTTGTTCCTGTTAATAGCAATCGCTAGCCACCACTCTTGAGGTAAAAATAGCGACTGCACAAGCCGGTAAGAGGCAGAAGCCATAAACAAAAATGTTGCT
Source organism: Oncomelania hupensis (assembly GCA_036898135.1). NCBI lineage: Eukaryota > Metazoa > Mollusca > Gastropoda > Littorinimorpha > Pomatiopsidae > Oncomelania > Oncomelania hupensis. Next base: position 24,886,804 of record CM072523.1, on the reverse strand, counting down.
TGGTAACGTTTTTGACTCGCACACAAAGCAAGGTGAGTCTATAAGCTCACTCCCACCCTTCACCCTTAATCCTCCCACCCCGAACACCACCTCGAAAATAACAAAATAATTTTTTTAAATCACGATTTTTGCAAATCTGTGCGAGATGAGTCCTAACTAGGCCAAACGTGACATTACACTAAAAAAAGTCTTTCCGTCCGTCTGTGCTAAACTTGCAAGTGTATTAATATCTCACGACCTATTTCAACTATCACATTCAAGCTTGGTAAGATGGTGTACATCCATGAGACCCCATAAATGATCAGTGAATGACTTCACTTCAAGGTAAAGGTCACAGGATCAACAAATGTTAATCAGAAATGACAAATTTTCAAAAACTTTCCCCTTTTTCCTAAGTTATTAATATTGAACTTAGGCTTCTTTGACGCATGACAGATATCAATGAGACACACATATTATACAAATTTGGTCAACCTCACTCCAAGATCAAAGGCACTGGAGTTGTCCAAATTCGGTCCGTATAGGTATGTTAAAGTGACCTTGACTCTAAACTATGAGAGATATAAAGTCCAAACTTGTTTTATTTAGAGATGATATATTGACATTTTATGTAGGCCTATATTCCGTTTTTGCGTTGATCTTCAAGGTCTAGGCCTTTGTAGGCCTTGCAAAAAAAAAAAATTAAAAATAGGTAACCGGACTGTGGAATGGCTATATAGTTAATCCATAGTAGGTACATTGGATTATTTGATCATAGAAGTGCATGAGAGGTCACGTTGAGGTCAAGGTCATCCCAAAGTCAAAGTCACTGAAAGTCAAGGTTATCCCAAGATCACCGTTTATTTTGAAGGCATAATACAACTTTTGCTGTAGTTTATTTGATAGTACACGAGTGTATTTGGAGCCGTAGGTCAATGTCATGTCAAGGTCAAAGCATAGAAAGACCAAATAGGTATTACTTTGCGTTTTAATGCCACTGTTTCTTTTCTTTTTTTCTGGACACTCATTTTAATGTTAAATATAGCAAGTTCCATAAGGAGCATTTGAGTCATTTGGGCTTTGCCCTTCTAGTTTGTTTTTTAAGTTTATACAATCGACTCTACTCTCCCCCAGACACCAAAGACGCATACTTGACGGTCACACGG